>CM002532.2:3721498-4321498 GCA_000338895.3 Oryza meridionalis | reverse complement strand
GCTCAAAATAGATGGCGTTCGGCTTATCGGCATCAATAACCGAAGTTTAGGTATGGTCATTATCATTTCTTGCAAATGTCTCCAATCATTTGAGGCGTTAAGAATCATAGTTGACATTGATGTATACTGGAATTTCTTTATTATAGAGACGTTTAAGGTTGATACTTCAAACACAAAGACCCTGTTGGAGAAACGTGGTGACCTCATAAGGGATAAAGGGATTTTGGTACGTCCTCCGTACAGTTGTGTGATAATTCGTTTTTGATCCAGCAATTACGTTATCTTACTTTTATTTGTTTAGATGCGCTTGATGTTATGCTTTATTATTAACCATATTTCAGTGTACTTTCATCAACGATAATTGAAAAACCACTTGAAATATATCCATTTATTTGCTTGAAATATATTTGGGAGCACATAATTATTGTTATCTGATATACCATTGATTTCAGAATATTGCACAGTTCAGTTGTTCACGACATAGATTCTTGTTTCACGCCTATTAGAAGTTTCTTTTTTCAGGGGTGCCTGTTAGATATTTTTTGTCTAACTTTTATAATAATATAAAGTGATTAGTTGACCTGTATATATGGTGATAATGGATTTTTTTTATTTCAGGTTGTTGGTGAATCTGGTCTTTTCACGCCTGATGATGTTGCATACGTGCAGAATGCTGGTGTTTCTGCAGTAAGTTTTCTGATTACCCGTTTTTGGCTACGTTGGTCATACATGTGCTTACTTCAAATTTCCAGCTGAAATATTGTACGGAACATCTAAAATGGACTAAGAATATATGTAATTGGATTTAATATTTATCCACGATATAACAAATAGCACTAATTTCTATGGTTTGTAGTCGGGAAATTTTAATAAGCTAGTTTCAGAACAATTTTATATTCTAATTTAGTTGTAGTTGTAGTTAAAATTGCAACATTTTTCCTCCTCCACAATTCTTCTTATTCTTTTTCTGGTACTTTGTTGTAGTTTGAATTATGGTGTTTTGGAAAAAATTATTTTCGTTTAAAATTTTGATTGTGTATCCACTAGATCAATGGCTTGTGTTTCCTCCTCTCAGATATTAAAATTTTGAATTATGAATCTTTTGTTACTTTATTTTTAAATAGATGTCTGACTTATATTTATTTGCACTCATAGATTTTGGTAGGAGAGTCCCTAGTGAAACAGGAAAATCCTAGGCAAGCCATTGCTGGACTATATGGAAAGGAGCTTTTGCACTGAATAATTGATACGCGCGGTAGTTACTGTGTGTACCAATATGGGCTGGAGAAAAAAATAAAGCTCACAAGCCTCAAATGTAATTATGAATAAGGGCCATGCTTTCTGCAAATGTATTTTCTTTTGTTCACATTTGTGCATTTTTATTTTTTTATACTTTTTTTAAAATGAAAATAAACCCATCTAGAATAATATTATGTATATTTTCAGAAGGCAAATATGTGTTCCAAGTCATTGGTATCATTTCTATTTTTCGAAAGTTTGCAGAACAATACTGCAACCATTTTTGCACGAAAGACACACACCTAAGCACACACTATCACCTACGCACATGACACTCTTACACCAGGGAGTGCACCTCCTTTAACGAAATGAAGCGATGGAGGAATAATGATGCATTCATCAACCTTGCCAAATTCTTGATGAAATCTCACACATTAATATAATACTAGTAATCGTGCACGTGCAATGCACGTTCTCTGTATTATATCATGTTTCAACTTAATATATGTAGGCGAACAATCAATATGTATGCATTACATCTTGCTTTAGCCTAATATTTGGCAGTGAAAACTCTGTCCAAGAAGGTCCATTTTTGTTTCAAAGATAAAATAAAGAAATCTGCAAGCTTCATTGCAACTTCATTCATGTTGAAAATAAAAAATAGACACAACACCTCAGAGTGTTCAATCAGAGATTCAGAGTACAACAATGCACACAGAATCCATGTTGCATGAATAAATAATTGAAATGGAGAGTACACCTCATTTTTATTTCCATACAAAATGAAAATTAAAGAAAATTTAGAAGTTCACCAAGTAGAACCATAACAAAGAATTCAGAAAAATACAACATTGTTGTCATCTCCATTTACAACGAATGCTACTCCAAATAAGAATGTATAATTATAAATCTGCAATTATTCCACATATCTCCAAACTGTAGCAGGATCATTCATCAAGATCGTCTTGATTGATTAAAGGCTTCAGCTTGAAAACAATTATTTTTCAAAATCAAACTCCAATTCATGAATGAAACATAAGCAAACATTTCATTGAAATAAAATAAATATGATGAAACCAATGATCATTTTTAATAAGGAATTTTCAGCTTAAACGATCTCGATAATCTCTTGGTATGATCACATTTACTGAAAGGAGAAGCTAAATGATGGAAAATAAATTAATGATATATCTGAAGTATTTTAACAAACACATGGTCAGTTAGTAATACACGTTTCGTCCAGGCAAATCATCTAATACAAACATATGAGTAGCGTGCACATATCCAATCTATGTTGATGGTAAAATAATTTAACATGCATCTATATATACTGTTAAGTGTCAAGCAAATATGTCCCCGGAACAACAGGGTAGCAGACATGGCGGAGTAAGATGCAGAGCAAGAGGTTATAGCATCTTAATTTGTCTATGCATAAAGCACCACAAATTAAAGGTGTGCTTTTTCAGATTTTAGTAAACTAAAATACCCATGTTTCCGTACATGACGTTGTTACTTAACATTATGCATATTGGATGTATTCTTCATTAATCGGAACAAAGGTATGCCTCAAATTTTACTGACCTGATAAGTAGTTATTCCATTAAAAAGAGTTGTGAGTAAACATCAAACTATTTTGTAATGCATTCTTGGCAGATGATAGAGGTATACATGTTTTTAACATGTAGCATACACAAGGCATATTTTACAATGATATCAACGAAAATGCTCCTTCTACCAAAGACGAGCAGTTTTTACCCACCAGCAGATTCATCTATTGCAAATATTATAGTGATATATTACTTAAATGCAACAGATTAGAAATGATAAGGCAAAACTAACCTTTCGGAAATCAATTCCAGAATAAACAATATGGCAGTTAGAAAACTCACCGATCTTCTTGTCAATTGTCTGTTTAGTCAAAATATGGTCAGTTGCCAAAATATGAACTTCAATGGATTTGTAACGAAACAAATATCCCATGGTCGACTAATGATTTGCATGGTGAATAATCAAGCACTCAGGGCACATGAAAAGGCATAATTCCCCCTTATGTTTAGGAAGCTATTAGCCTTTTACATCACCTGTCTTTGACAGCAAGTCATTGTTGCCAGATAAGCATATGGCAACTTTTGATCAATTTTGCACTCCATCAATATTCCTCCATCGGTCTTCAATGTACCTATAACCAACAACTATTGAGTTCAACATTGTCAACATAAAATCCTTCTGCAGCCTACTACTCTGTTCGTATGAGCAAGTTCAGAAGCTTTGCAGGGAGTTACGAACCCGGGCACTGTAGCATGCACTGTAGCATGTACTGTAGCAGGTGACGGACAAGATGGAGTCAACAGCGGCGTTGGAGCGCCGACACTTTCCGTCGGCGACAAGACGACGGCTGCCGTTACCGTCGGATGGGCTGCAGGGGGGGTGTAAATGCGAGGGAGGAATTGGTAGGTGCAGAAAAGAAAGCCCACACCGGTTGGAAAACAATGAACACAAGAAATGGGAATTGCATTACAATAGTCATTTCGCATTGATTAATTTTTTTGCCGGAAATAATAATAAGGTGAGAATTAAAAAAATGAATTGTGATACAAATCACGCAATAATCAGTGAATCAAATATGTTGTGAACGTGATCAAATAATTTTGTACCCTCCTCCGGTGCTATTATGAAATTCACGTGACATAAATTATGGAGGGACTGTCATTGTGCTAAACATATGGGTACACATGTATAATTTAAATAAACATGACACTCCTCAATGAACGGTTGTGAAATCATTAGATATCGGTGGAAATCGTTAATAAATCAGAAATGGTAAACCATACAATCTTGAAAAATTAAGTACTCAACATAAGACACGCAATATGGCTAACATAGATGGGTCACAGCACCTAGTGGTAGTTATTGTACACATCATCAGCTATACAGTCACGCAACATGCTCATAGCCGCCTCGCTATTTGTTGCGTAATACATATGATCGAATGAATCGTTCAGCAGCAGCACAGGATTGCCGTTGTACAGAGCATTAGTGAACCGATAGGTCGGATCTTTACTATCTAACCAAAAATTGTGCAGAGCAAAAGCTGCATGAATGATGCATGCGGGGATGTCCTCATCTCGGTAATAAGGGATTTCTTTCAATATTTTCCACATCTTTTTTACGATGCCAAATTGTCTTTCAACGACACCTCGCAACGTCGAGTGTCGATGGTTGAAAGTCTCTTCACGTCCTACGGGTGGCGGGGCTACCTCGACTGCAAGTTGATCCCTGTGGTACCGTACATGTGGGTACGGTGCAAGGACTCCCATCCTGGTAGGAAATCCGGAGTCCACAAGTAGGTACCTGCCTAGTTAACATCGCAGAAGTAAATATTAGTGCGCAGGTAAAGCCTAAAAAAAATCAAGACATTTGGCATTGAAACACTGTGTATTGACAAAAAGAACTCACCTAACGGTACCCGTGGGAAATCGTAGGTGTAAGCCTGCACTGCCTCATTGAGAATCCTTTGGTTGTGAACTGATCCAGGCCAGCCAGCGTCGCAGAAAATAATTCTCCCATCGTGATCACATATCACTAGAACATTTCTGGTTGTTAGGTGGTGTTGGTTCCTGTGTTCCATAGCGCTGGCTGCATTAGGCAGAACAGGAATATGTGTGTCATCCACAGCTCCCACAGACTGGTAGAAAGGCTTGAAAGGATTCTCTTGCAGAATCTGAGGGTTGTAATATATGAAGTTGGGATCAACTGGTTTCAATATTTTCCCAGCGAGATCATTCATAGCCTGCAAAACATGGTGGAAGTAAACCGACACTGTCGAGTTGGAGTGGACCCACTGATTGTTCGTGTCTCTGGTTGGACGATTTCCACCCATCGTGTACAAGAAAATACCAAGCTTTTCCATGGAACAGACCCCGGCTGTTCCTACAAGGCAGCATGAAGTGACAAGTAGATCATGCAAATTGTGTATTTGCTCCGCAGTAAGACTGAACATTGCCCTGCATTGGCTTCGATTTGCCATAGTGTCCACCATCCAACTAATACCGGTTTGCACCGGTATTCTCCTTGGTGCCCTCTCATTGAAATCAAGGGTAGCAGCTACGTACTCAACGATGGCATCGTCTTCGTCGCTGCTTGTGTGACCTCCTCGATTCCAGCTCGATGCACTAGTGCCGTAACTCATCGCCGATTTCCTTTAACATATGACAATCGGAGAATATGGCAATGTTTGTCATAATCAAATGGATAGAAATAAATAATGGCAGTGATCTATGCAACCGAATAATTATTTCAATATCAAAGCAATGCAATTGAATATGTAATTGCTCAAATTGGATATAAAGCCTCAAATGTTGCATAAACTCACAGAAAGAAAATTGTTAGCACACAGAGAGTTGTAAACATAAATACTAGTTTATTTGGAAAACATCGCACAACATAACTCAATGTAAAGTACAGTGCACAAACTACTGGGTGCCACCAGATGACTGTCCAGTACCACTAGTGCGTATAAATTCCAGGCGCACAGCGGCGTCTTTGAGTCGAACGAGCACAAGCAGCATATCACACCCTCCCTCCAATTTGATGGCCATCAGTTTCCACCAACTCCAAGCATGCCTCAAGCCCTATAGCCTTCCCTGCTTCTGCCTGAGCAGCACGACTCTGCATGCTCTGCTCTCGGAGGTCTACAATCCTCTCCAATGCCAGTCCAGTGGAGTCACTTCAGGACTTCTTGGAAGAACTCCCTGAGGCAAGAGTGTCTACTGCTGGCCTCTTTCCCTTACCCCGGTCTGCTGCCGCTGGTGGTGGAGTTGGAGGTGGTGGTCTATAAGCTGTTGCGAGCTGCGCCATTTTGATGGTCTACCACTGAACTGCTCCTTGCGGTGCGGCTGGGGCTGCCCCGCGATGGCAGAGTGGTTTCCGACAACAGTGCGTCCACTGTATACCGCGTGGTGAAGGTCAATGTGCTTCAGAGGATCATTCTTGAAGCTTATGACACCTTTATTTTGCTGCAACATAAGTAGACAGGAAGAAGTGAGTACAAGCACAGATCATATGCAAGTGGATTAGGGTTGTGCAAACATTGAACAAAATGAATATGTGCAGTCCAATGTGCATTAGTAACAAAATGCTAGCAGTACAAGTGCATATTGCCACCAAGTTATCAAATATAATCAAGAGTATATGTTACAATGGGTCACACATCTGACATAATGAAAGAATGATAGTTTGAACATTGTAAACATTGTAAACATCTGCTTGTTACAAACATAACATATAATAGTTTGAACTTTGAATAAATCATAGCTTGAACCTTTTGAAATGAACATAGAAGACATTTCACATAGTTTAAACTAGTGCGAAATATTGGAAAGACATTATGCATGTAGTATCTATGAAAGGTAGTCATTTACCAACTATATAATGTGTTTTTTTTGTGTACCTATACTGCCTATGTTATTTTCTTTGTAGATGAGCACATTTTGGTTCTTTTTCTCTATATGAATTGTATCTAATTCATGTGCACAAATCTAGATCAGAAAGAATATGTTACTTTGTAATACTTGATGAAATTCTTTACATTAATACAAAAGAATCATAGAAAAGAATCTGAGAATTGACTTGTACAATATCATTCCTAATCTGAGAATCTTGAGAATTGAATCTGTATTAACATGTTCCTAAATGACTTGTACAAGATCATTCCTAATTGACTGATACACTGCATAAGCTATGTTTGTTTATGCAGAGAACAAAACATGTTCAGCATTACCATGTTCCTAATTGACTTGTACAAGATCATTCCTAATTGACTGCTACACTGCATAAGCTATATCCTTCAAAATTAAACGCATGTGAATATGTTAAATGCTTTTGAGAGTCACATGTACAAGATCATTTACTTCTCTCAATCGTTGCCAACCAACTCAGTTCTTGGTAAAGAAATCAATGTAAACATCATTTTGTTAACTTAAATAAAAGGGAATGGCACACATTACTACAAAAAGACAGGACAATAACAACTATGAAACATATGTGAGCACAATCCTTCCATTTTACTACAGCTAGTCATTTGTTGGCACACACAACTTGAAGACAAATTTTTATTACACCTCACAAACTGTATTTCTAACTGCATGCATGTACTAAATTCCAGATAATACCATTTGTAGGCAAAAATGTTGGTTCACAATATTTATGGTCAAGTGTACATACCGCATTCTTGCTTTCCCACCACGAATCATCGGCAACAATGGCTGATGTAAGGGGATCATGACCTAGCCCGGTTGCCTGCGATTCTAGCCACACCCACCTGTGGTACCGCTTCTTACACTGCCCCCAAATGTACTCCAATTGAGACTTGTTCACCTTCTTCTTGCACTTGCTGTACATTTTGTTCGCCAAGTTCTACCATGCCTGCAGCTTGAACGCTGCCATCTCCTCCAAGCAACTCTCAAGAAACACACGAACCTCCATATCGGTCCAGCGGCTACGCCCATCGGCCATCTACTACGTGCAAGTCAAACAAAATTGAATCGGAAATGAACAAATGAACACAAGCCAATACCTTCGATGACTCTTCCTCGCGGACGACGTCCCAATCAATCGAACGGCCGACGCTGGCAGGGCTCACTCTTCGAACAAAGTCGATGACGACTCTAGGAGACTTGGCGCAGACCTTGCAGATCGGGCATGCGCGATATAAAGCACGTCGTCGGCAGCAGCCTTGGCGCTGCCAGCGTCAGAGGTGACTGAGCTGGAGGAGGCCTCGCCGGACTCTAGATCGGCGCCGTGGATAGAGATCGGCACGGCTTGAGGGGATTGAACAATTGCCCCCTCCTCTTCGATCGGCAAGGGCTCCCGCTCTCGCTTTCACTTCTTCGCTCTCATCTCCATCGGACCATGCACACGCTCGGCCTAAAATAGAGCTGGCTCCTCAACTCCGCCAGCTTGGACGCCTTGATGAGACTCTTCACGACAGCACTGTGTGACCCGAGAGGCCGAGAGGACGAGCACACAGACAGCCAGACTGCCAAAGATGGGCGGCCTGATGGGCGCCGATGCTTGCTGCTCATAGCAAGCACGCCGGCCGGCTTTTACTCCCCTCGAGGACGACGCAGACAGCTCGACAGGCGTGGGGCTCCTCCACTTCCGCCCGATTTTGAGCACCTTGAACCGACCGCTGCCGCAAGACGACGCGCGGGCGAGAATTGATGTGGGGGGGTGGCAGGGGCCTGCAGGCCACAATCGATACGGGAGGAGAGGGGGGGCAGGCGAGAATCGGGGAGGACGGGGGCTGCAGCGGAGGGGAATCGATTCTCCGCCAGGCCTGGGTCGCATCAACGACTGCGGAAGCACTGCGAGAGCAGCAGTGAGAGGAGGAAGAAAGAGGGATCGAGCATTGGATGCCCTGACTCCGACGGAAAAGCCAAGGCGCAACGGCCACTTCTCACCTCCGTTAACGCCGTTAACTCCACCTCACAACCCGTCGTCCTGGTACTGTGCGGGACCACGCTCCCAGTGCACGGAACATGTCCTGGGTTCAGGACTCGCACATACGAACAGAGCAATGTGTTACTGACTTGCTTTACACAAACACAATGTAGTGTCGTCATTATTAAATTGTTATACACATTTTCTTCATGTGTTACTGACTTGCTTTACACTTCAAGGAAATCATAAATCAACACTTCAAGAGTTCTTATTATCAACAAACTATTATGTATAAAAAACTGATGCTGAACATACGCCTAAGAGATCTGACTTATAGCTGAAATTGTTAGGACTTAGGAGGTATATTAAACTATTAAAGGAAGAAAGCATATAAAAAAGAGCAAAGCCAAGTAGTCAGACCTACTTAAGAGAATAGCATATCTACATAAAATGAGTAAGCCCATTAGCACCTCGAGCATGTTGCTTCAGTTGATATATTAACAGTGTTATGTAGCCTTTTAACTTGCTCATCAACTATATTTGTACAAAATACTATTTCTTCAAACTTCTATCTATAATTTCAGAACCTAAATTAGGACATAAGTCTATGCAGCAAAAAAGGAATATCTTTGGCATGGTGCACGGTATGACATAATCGCAATAAGCAATTTCCACATAACAGAAGTACATACGTACATCCTATTAACATAACCAAGCTAAACATTTCAGGCAACTACCAAATATTTTCAGACTATAATACTTCTTAATCTACATAGAGAGTAAACCTCCTTAATGCTCATGCATCAAAAAGATCACATCTACATAGACATAGATAATTAGATATGGCAGGGATAGTTAACAATCAAGCATGAAGTAAAATCACCCCTGTGGATCAGCATAGATCATCAAATGACCCTTAAAAAAAATCCAGATCCTTCATTTTTTTCGCCAAGATTCACTTAATTCCCTCAAAATAAAAACAAAGAACACTTGTGTTAAGGTAAAGGTTAGGTTTACCTGAAAACCATATTTTGAATGTGATAAAAAGGTTAGGTTTACCTAATTTAGAGTGTACAAGGAAAATATAGTGACTCCTATCACATAAAAAAGCTTCAAGGAAAAATTAGTGAGCGGTGCTTGAAGAAAGGGAACAGAAGAATAAATTTGTGAGTCTACCACCATGATTAAGCAAGAAGGGGAAATATTACAACGTCAGCAACATTATGCTGACAAGTAGGACACCAAGTAGAAAGCCCCTCTAGCACTAACATTACACAGTTACAGAGCTATATACATGAGGTTAGCCATTCACAGAGGAGAAAATCCCAGCGGCCTCCTAAGTCAGTAAAACTTACGAACAACAATCTATATACAGAATTACTGATGGAGTAAACACATTTGACATAGTTGCATTTTCAGTAACACCATTCTTAAGAGCTGAAACATGATATCGGTTTTTTAAATATAAAATCACGGCTGTCACCATGCTATATTTGAGTTTTCCTATCAAATCAAATTTTTTGCTGGAATGACCGAAGGAGGTCATTCAATGTAATTAAGATAGGAAGAAAAGGTTACAAGAAAAGTTTTACATCGACAGCTGGCTGTCGAGGAAGGATGTGCACCAGAGCACACGCCCCGAACCATGTGCCAACCGCCCAAACACACGCTACAGAGAGGGAAGCCAAGCACCGAACCGGCCATCGCTATACGAGACCGATCGCCGCTGGACCAACAACACCACGACGACACGAAGACTCTAAAAGGACGCCCTCACGAGGGTCACGACGCCGAAAGACGCCGTCATCATTCGTCCAAAGAACTGGACAAGGTTTTCACCCAGAGCTCCTTAGGAGGGGTACCTCAACAATGCTCTCAGGAGGGTTACCACGCCCGAAGGCGTAGTCACTGTTGGCCCAAAGAATTGAGCTAAGCTTTCGCTCGGAAACCCCCTACCGCTGTGGTCCGTTGCCCAATCCGAATCCATCATCTAAACATCGGCGGCACATGGCTTCCGCCAACGAACCACCATCCCTGAGAGCTGGCCCAGGACCCCTCTGTTCCACCACCCGCCGGCCTCCTCGCCAGATCTGGCCGAAGGAGAACCCGGGACTGGGTGGCATAGCTTCAGCAACCTGAGCTTCCCCCGCTGACAAGCTGCCGCCTCAATCCAACCTAGAAACTCCCCGCAAAGAAGGGAAGGAGCTCCAGAAAGGGTGAGGGAGGCATGGTACTAATGCTGGATGTGCATTGTTGAATACTAAGACACATTATGGATTGCACAGTTTCATTTCCTGCACCACCCAAATATTCATTTCAGCATATTACTACTGGGCACACATATTTTAATTTAAAAAACACTCGGAAGGGGTTACCAATTACAGATGTTGAAACTGTCTGTTCCTTTGAGTTAGATTCCTCATTCCTTCACTGCCTGCTCTCGTGATTCCTTTGAATCCTGTCTCCTTTTTGTCCAACGCTTATGGTCATGTATATCTCCCTGTCAATGACACACTTCTTCATGAATCGACGGCACTTATATTAGTAGTATCAGCACAGTAACAGCGGAAGTATGTTCCAAATTAGAGGGAAGAACAATTTATCATTTCAGTTTCAGTAGCAGTGAGAAAAATCACCTGGTCTTCTGGACGACGTTCATCAGTTTGCTGCTCTTCCAGTGGGTAGTCTACTGGGCGTCGGGTAGGATAATAATTGGTACCATTGAAGACCTGCAAACAGCAGTACGCGCTGCGGATGGAGGTTTTCTCACTGCAGGTGATGGAGGGAGAGGAAGGGGCGGCAAAGAGTATGTGCGGCGGCGACCGACGGTGCCATAGGCGTGCGACCGCCAAGGAATGGGAAGAGCCGCGGAGGAAACGGCAGGCGACGGCGTCGGTGGTGTGGCAAGCAACAGCATCAGTTTTTGGGTTGCTGGCATGATCGATCGAGCACGCGGTGGCGGTCATGGTGGTGCTTGACTCCTCAATCCGTGTGACACGACGGTAATGAGGAGGGCAACGCATCGGTTACGGGCAGCGCCGGCGGCACCCATACCCACCAACCACCACTATCTCGCGGTATCATCGACGGATTTTCCCTCGAAATGCGGGGATGATGGCATGCGGCGGCGGCGGTGGTGGCTGGGGACAACCTCGGCTCCGGCGGGAGCATGAGTGGCTGGGGACGACCTCAGCTCCGGCGGGGGTAGTGGTGGAGTGCGGCGGGGGCGGAAGACCTCGGCTCCGGTGGGGGCAGCCGTGGAGTACGTAAAATTTTGTAAGTATCGGATGATATATTTTTCAGCCGGATTGGAGCTAGGAATGACGTTTTTACCTCTAAATTGTTAGTTATTTGTATTGCGTACAATTGTAAGGACTAAAACATAAGGGGGCGTCAAAGAACCATGATAATCGAAACGATAAAAGCGCATTAATTTATTATTCATACGCATACAACAATACACCATCACAATTAAACATTGTAATGATAAGATAGTTAAGAAGTGCCATTGATACACGATACAAATTTGTTGGTCCCAACGAATCTAGCCTGCGCTAACCTACCGGCCCCTTCTAGGTCAGTCAATATGCATTGCATTTTCATGGTCCTTCCATCGTTGGTACTCAACTTCTGTTTAAGACTTTGTTATCTTTTGGCCATGATACGATGGAGTGACATTGTCGATCCACTGAGTAAATCCACACATCCTTGGATTGCCCTATGAAATTAATAAGGTTAGTCGGTTAAGGTAGAAATATTGTGCAAATGATAGCGGATTTTGAAAAAAGATAGACATACAACGAAATTGTTGTCTACATTGGGGCAGACAAAATATCTCCTGCCAAATGTTTGTTCTGCAAAGGAGGTAGCCACCTGGCAGCGATCTCTACAACCACATTTTGGACGGTCCGACCATTTAGGTAACCCTAATGGATTGTTCCTCCAGTCTAAGCTTGCAATTTCCACCCAACGTTTGTACTCCGTCCAAGCATGAATGAATTATCGTCCCGCCATTGGAAGTAACTATGACCATGTCGATCCATTGTACGAATTGACATTTCGTTACATCCTCCTATGTACATCCATTGTGGGGATAGATAAGTTCATGATAGTAGCGATGAGTGATTATAATGAAAATTCAGAGAGGGGGAAGGGCTTTTATAGGGGGCGGGCAAAAAAATCGCACTCCCGTAGGGTGGCAAGGGGGCCGCCGCCTGCAAAAGGGTGGCGAGAGGGCCACCCTTTTGCAGGCGGCCCCCTCAACAGTGTAAAATCACCCTGTGCGAGGGCGAAAAGGGGGCCGCCTGCAAAATAGCCAAGCCCCGTCGCCGCCCTTTTTGCAGGCGCCCCCCCGCACAGTGTAAAATCTCCCTTATAGAGGACGGCAATGGGAATTAGTTTGCCAACGCCAGATTTTCTGCCCTCTAGGAGGACGATTTTTAAAAATCACCCTCCCAGAGGGCGGCAGGAGATTAGTTTTGTCAATTTTTGAAATAGAAAATTAAATTTTAAAACTATTAATAAAAAAGTAAAAATAAAAAAATTCGAATGGATACTGTCATTTGATAATCTCCCTAGATTTATTTTGAATAGGAAGCTTGAGCATTTCAGTGGATATTTTTCTCTCAAATTTTAAATTGGATATTATATTTGAGTTCATAGGAAATTCATGGAATTCTTCAAATTTGGGAGAAAGTTTGAATGAACTCAAAAGATTTGGAGATTGTGTTAGCGCCTTTTCCGGTCAACACGCACTCACCTAAAGATTTTTTTTATATTAACATGTCAACCATTTTGATCTAGAAAAGCACTTGACTAAGGCTGTGTTTGGAACCCTCGGTTCCCAAGCCCTCACTACTAGGAAATCAGGCAACAGCCAAGAGTCCCCCCTTGCAACAGAACTCATGTGGATGCAATAGGGTTTTGTATTGCATCCAAACCGTGAAATGGTGGTAATATGTTATAATAATGCAACAGCGTATTTTTGTTGCGATATGTATGGATTTCGGTTGCAAAAGAATGGGGTTGCTGCAACCATTTTCCTATTTGTGTTGCAATTGGTTGGGTGTATTGCCACGGCATTTCGGAGTTGCGTTAGTGATGTTTGGCATTGCAAAAGAAATGTGATATTGCAACCTTATAAGGTTGCGTTGCTTTAGTTTGCCACTATCGCAACTGTTTTCTTTCGTTGCATTACTCTTGGGTGGGGTTGCAAGATGGAGTAGAAATGTCTTCCCAAAACCTATTTTTCTTGAACCCGGAAATTCCTTTCCGAAGATCGATTTTACAGGAGTCGTGAAAACCAAGTAGTGTGCTTAATCATTTCCATGGAAGTGTATATTTATGGAAAAAGCGAAAGGAAATTCCATCTTCTATTTCTTTCAAAGTGCACAGAAATTGCAAAGTAAGCAAACTAGAACCAGGCTCATCTACCACAGCAAATCTCATCCAACTAACAGCTTTCCAAATAGCACGAAAGTCTGTATCCATACCTATCTTTTTCAGCAGCTCCGGAGAGTATTCTCGTGTGTGAGCATACTCCCGATCCCTCAGCATGTAGTAGGCTTGTCTTTCCCGATCATCCACAAGGTCGAGGTCGGCGTCGCTCAAGAGACGTTGCGGAACATCAGCATCCTCCATTGAGACGTCGGCGGATGAACTAGCGCTAGACTCGTCATGGTGAGTTGATGGATAGCCGGGTCCCTTCTTGAACAGACAAGATAGTCGCCTCCTCATTCTGCACAAAGGAACAAGAACGGACTAACTCAGCGGGGGTTAGAATAGCAAAAGTTTCACCCGCCAGTTAACTTCACCAAAGCAACTTGTGTCTATGCAACTAAGTGTTTGAATTAATTTTGAGAGCAAAGTTTGGAGAAGGAATGAAAATGAGTTGAAATGGGGTGGATGTCCCTCTCCCGGTCGGTTGGCTTATATAATGCACCCACAACGGTCTAAACTGACTTGTGGTGCCCACTAGCCGTTGCCACAAAGAAAGAGGCACCCGACCATTGGCCTGGCTTGTTCGGCCAAACCAGGGGTTCGCCCGAACCCCTGGTGGGCCCAATCGGCCCCACTTTTGGCCGTTGGATTCCAACGGTCAGTGTGGTCGTGGCATGGCAAATTTTCATTGAAAATTTTATTTTTGTTTGCTCTTAAAATTTCATTTGAAAGAATTTCCTCAAAATTCAAATCCTAAATGCAAATTTTGAAATTCAAACATGCATTGATGCAAAAAATTCAAATTGATGGAAATAAATATGCTCATACATACCAATTTACTTGTTGGCGAAGGTCGCGTCATTTTGGGTCCGATGTGCAAGACCGTACCTCTCAGTTCAGTTTGTGGATTTTCTACCCATCTCCGGAGGTGGTGGAGCGGGCGTCTTTGGCTTCTCCTTCTACACCTTCTTTGGTGTGGGAGACGGCTTTCTCTTTGCCGGCTTCTTGGGCAGTGTACTGGATTTTATCGGTGTCTTCCAATAACGGTTCCTGGGAATCGTTGTTTCCTTCTCCATGAAATTCTGCACGAATTTCACCAGGCTGTCCGTTTTGGGTGGCTCCACTTCGACCACTCAGATGTTCTGCGGGTTTGGCCCGTATTTGATCCGGACCATGGAGCATTGTAAGGTCCTTGGCTGGAACTCAACCTTCTCTTCTTTTCCCGTTGATATGGAAACAGATACTCCCCGTTCCCACATCAATGTTGGCTTCCGCGGTGCTAAGGAACAGACACCCTAGTATGAGCGGCGTATCCTTCTCCGTGTCCATGTCCAGCACCACGAAGTCAACCGGGATGAAGTAATCCCGAATCTTGACCGGCACATCCTCCGCTATCCCTGTTGGGTAACGAACTGACGAGTCGGCCAGTTGCAGGCGCATCGGTGTTGGTGCCAATACCGTGAAGTTGAGCTTGTCGAAGACGTCCTTGGGCATAACGCTTACACTTGCTCCGAGGTCGCAGAGGGCTTGGACAAATTGCTGTGTCCCGATCGACCACGTGATCGCGGGACACCCCGGATCCTTCTTCTTTTCCGGGAGCTTGCGGAGTATGACATTGCTACATTGCTCCGTCAGCTTGACCACCTCTGTTGTTGGGAGCGGTCTCTTGTTGTTGAGGATGTCCTTGAGATAACGCGCATATGTTGGCACTTGCATAGCATCCAACAATGGCACGTTGATGTGAATCTTCGGGATTACTTCAACAAAACGAGCAAACTACTCGTCCACTAACGGTTTCCTACTCCTTTGAGGAAACGGCAGCAACCGGGTGTTGCAGTACTCCTACGGCACAGTCTTTGCGGGCTGAACCTCTTCGTCAGCTGTGTTACCTGATGGTACTTCTATGGTGATACTGCTAGTCCCTGCAGGGTTAGGATATGGCGGATCACGAGTGGACTTACATCCCCTCGTTGTTATTGCCTTAACATCTTCAACAGAAGATTCGGGTTGCCCCAGAATCCTCCCAGATTCATTTGCAGCTAATTGAGAGAGCTGGGTTTCAATCATTTTATTAAAGCTCAGCTGGTTTTGAAATGTAGAAGCAAAGCCATCTAGTTTAACATTTATGTTTTCTAAGACCTCGTCATTAGCAGCTAGCTTTTTGCTTAAAGCATCGCTGGTTTTAGCTTGCGCAAAGACGAGATCTTTGAAGGAGGGTTGGTTAGAGAAGTTATCGTTGTTGTTACCTCCTTTGTAATATGGGCATGTGTTGATATTTCTTAACGACATTACAAGAAATATAATTCCCAGCAATGGCACAGAAATACTCCTGGTATATAATGGTTACAGAGTTCATCCGCAAGTGCACGGATATACCATTGTAGCATTTCACCCGAGAGTATTCCAACGGTATCGTATTTGTTTAATCCCGTGGGAAGATCATAGTAGAGAGAACCTGACAAATAATTTATATGTTACTTGTAATGAAGTAGATGACTAAACATACTCAAGATCAAGATCGTGCAAAGTGTGTGTGCGATGTTTGGTGGAATTGGAATATAAAGAAAAATAAAGAAAATGCTTCTCCTTTGTGCTTACTTCCTTCTCCCAAAAATACTTTTTTTAGTAAGGAGAGGGCATGGCTACATTTTCAATATCATACTCATGCTTGTGAGAGAATAACTTTATTTTCTCCTTTTTTTTCTTTTCATAACCATGCCTTTCCCTCCCTTCTTCTTTCTTTTTTTTTCGAAAAGGATATTCCTTTTAGGAGAAGAAAGCACATAAAAGCATGGAGAATTTATTTTAGTGGTAGTATGGAAATGGAATGAAATGGAATATTGCTAGCTCCTAGTGTAGGAGTTTAGCATATGCATTTGTGTGGGTGTATGATCTTGATCATAGAGCATGAAAAGTATCTACACAAGTTACAAGAATTTGACAAAGTTTAATGGAATAGCAATTAACCAAAATGTATATGGTTTAATCAACTATGGCACATTTTTGGCTCTGGTAGGAATTTATATCAAATGAGGAACCTTCAAATTTATCATTTTGAAAAATAAAACATCCGGAATTCAAGTCAAACTAGGACTAGGATCATAGCAACTCTTATTTACTATTTCATATCTCGCAACAACTTAGACTCAGATTAGCAAATGCAGCTCATTTACTTCAGGTTCCCAGATAATTGTTTGCTACTTATATTTAATCTTTGAGAGAGCACTTACCTATGAACCCATATATAAGAGATATAAAACAGAGCAACTATTCATCATTTCAACAAAGAGAACTAGTTTGTCTTACCTAGCATGACAAAAACCTATCCTATCTTTTTGGTATTTTCTATTTTACAAATTTTTATGTTGTTTCCACGTTTATAAAATGCAATGGGAAAGCAAACATGCAATTGGAAAGGGAAATATGCAATGTGTACAAGTTAGATCAATGGGGGGAGAGATGTCTCCTCCCAAGCTTGGCTTTCGCTCAGAGTCCTTGGTAAGGATTGAACCCCTGAAAGCGGAAGTATGCTTGCAGGTTATCGTGCTGTTGCTGCATCATGTTGTTGATGTTGGCGAACTGAGCATCAGCAGTCTGTTGCCATTCTTGCATCTGTGCTTTGTGTTCCGCGAGGTTGTATTGGATCTCTCCCGTCTGCACATCAAGGATATCCATTCTCCTGGTGATTTCACCCAAGTCCCAGCGAGAGGAACTTGAGCGCCATTCACCTGGGGATGGAGGAATACCACTTGATCCGGGGGGTTGATTGTCCCCCCACTGTATGTCATGAGGTGCACGCCACGGTCCTCACTGGCACTTGGTCCAGCTTGAGACTCCGATTCTGTGGCTTGGAGCTTGGGTCCATCCGGGTGCATCCCCAGTTGGCTCCCAACCTGCCTCATACATCTACACGAGTGTTGAGGATGATGAACCTTCTCGTTTATTCCTTGCCATGTTGCGTGTCTCCCTGTATGTTATCGTTCGTCCTAGGTTTCTTGCAAATTAGAGCACCAGAAATGTCTTCCCAAAACCTATATTTGTCGAACCCAGAAATTCCTTGCTGGAGATCGATTTTACAGGAATCATGAAAACCAAGAAATGTACTTAATCCTTTCCATGTAAGTGTTTATTCCTTATGGAAAAAGCGAAAGGAAGTTCCATCTTCTATTTCTTTCAAAGTGCATAGGAATTGCAAAATAAGCAAACGAGAACCAGGCTCATCTACCATAGCAAATCTCTGCCAACCAACAGCATTCCAAATGGAACGAAAGTCTGTATCCATACCTATCTTTTTCAGCAGCTCCGGAGAGTATTCTTGCGTGTGAGCGTACTCCCAGTTACTCAGCATGTAGTAGGCTTGTCTTTCCCGATCATCGAATTGAACTGCTGTCTCTTGATTACATGGTGTCGGGTCATATTTATACCCGAAGTACATGATATGTCCTTGTTGGACACGACTCTTATCTCTAACACAATTCAAACTAAGAATGAGTCCTTCAGGTGGACCCTTACTAAAATATCTCTAAGAAAACTAGAAAATGTCCTAATTAATAGATACAATTGCCCTTTTTAGGACTCCTATCCTTGTGTGGCAATAGCTATGAAGGGCTTCAACCAATCCGACGACGATCGTGGGGCCATCTTTCCCGAGACTGGTTGCATCGGCTTGACTTCCTCGGATCCGGTGCTTAGCCGATATGTGGCAGGCGATACTATTTGCAGCTGATTCGCGTCGTAGCCGATGCTGCTCATAATCGATGTGTACTATGCTTTCTCAAATGAACCTTTTCCAAATCGGCTTCGTTTCCAACTTTGGATCCAACCCATGGCATTACCAAATTTCGTCGTTAACAGCTACCCAGCCGCCAGCCGCCGCGCGCGCCGTCCCCGCACATGCCGTCCGCCGCCGCCCTTGGCCGGCCGTGCCCCGCCGTGGCCCTTCGCCAGCCGCTGCCCGCATGCCGCTTTGCGCCTGTGCGGGAGGAATAGAGAGAGAGAGTGGGGGAGGTAGAGAGAGGGGGTGGGTTAGAGGTGAGGTTGGGGAAGTTCAGTGGCATATTTGTGTAAATATGTTAAAAAACATAAAGGGTAGTGGGTCTTTTAGTTTGGAGTAGAGCTATGAAGCAGCAAAATCCCAGCTCCACACCCGTATTTTATTTTTTTAGGAGTAGCTCTCTCAACTCCACTCAAAAAATGGATGATCTGGACCGTTTGGCACAACTTCGGCTCTAAGTAAGTTAGAGTTGGGAGCTGGAGCTGTACCAAACGGGGCCGTTGTATACCCGGTTTTGCGGCTGAAGTGTCTGAATGGAATTCGACCCACTACTGAGGGACATAAAATGAAGAGTAAAATGTACCAGCGGTCCTTAAACTTCTCACAAGGTTTCACTTAGGCCCACGAACTTGCAAAGCACACATCGAGGTCTCTAAACTTGGTTTATTGTATCATCCTGGTCCAAAGTCTCGTTTGACCGTGGTCTTGCCTACGTTGCACACCACGTGGACGATGACATGATGTTTTTTTTTCCTTTTCCCCGTTTTCATTTTCCTCCTCTTCTTTTATCTTCTTCCTCTGCTTAGCACGACGGTAGCTACGGTGTCGGTGACACGCGACTAGAGATCGGCGGTGGGTGGCGGAGCTTGGACTCGCAGTGGAGGCAGGGTTATGACCGCAGATTCGGTTTGCGTGGGGAAGATGGGGAGGTGGGCGATGACCGCGTCCCCCGCACGTGTGGACGAGGCGGGAAGGCGCGAGGACGGCGACGTCGTGGGGAGCGACGTGCGTAGGAGGGGTGGCCATGGCGGTTGCTGGTCGGAGGAGGAAGAAGGCCCTGATAGGTGGGCCCCACTTGTTGGCGGTGGAAGGGAAAAAAAGGAAGAAGGGAGAAAAAAATAAAAAAAAATTCATGTCATCATCCACGTAAACAAGATCACAGTCAAACAAGGTTTTGGATCGAGATGATATATTAAACCAAGTTTAGAGATTTTAATCCGCGTTTTGTAAGTTCGTGGACCTAAGTGAGAACTTGTTACAAAGTTTAAGCACCACTAGTGTATTTTACTCTAAAATGAATTTTTGAAGTAACTAGTATCTCGAATCAGGCCCAAATAGAATCTCGTTGTGAAATGGTGGTGGGATCGATTGGCTTGTAGGCGGTTCCAGAAGCATAACAGCCGCACGCGTAAAAGGCTCCCATCGGATGGCCTATTCAGCCAAAGGAAAAACCAAAATTTGAATTTTCAAACTTAATTTTAACATTGATTTTGAGATATTTTCAACATAGTTTCTTTTTCAGCGTTGGCTTTTATATCACCGAGAACACATATATAAAAGTTTTACCGACAAATTTATTTTTATTCTTTAATAAGTCGTTTTGGCTTATTACGAAAAAAGCCAAACGATGAGGCGCAAAGGTAGTAAAATCCTCCGCCCTCCCCAACCCCCACATCTCGCAATCTCGACCTCCTCCTCGTGCGGCGGTGGTGCTTCTCGTCCGGCAGCGGCATCTGTTGCTGGTATTAGGAAGCCAACGTTGAGACGTCTTCCTTCGGCCCCAATCTCACACACCATGACAGGAAAGAGATCGACCTCGACCTCGAGTAAGCGAGGATGCAGTGCTGCTCGTACGGCGACGGCGGGGTCAATCGCCCGTGTAGGTGAGCCACCAACCCTCTCTTGATCCCTCCCACGTTGGGGAGAGCAGATAGATCTGGGGAGGCGATTCCTGTATGCACGGAACCCGTTTGTTGTCGATCTCGCATTCTGTGAACACCCTGCTCATGGCAGTTTGACTCCGCGTGGCAGATTTAGCGGTTATTTCGCAGAGATGAGGGCCTAAGATCCACATCTTTGCTTCACGCATGCTGACTGAATGGGCGATTGATCTCCTCTCGTTGCCTCTTGCAGTCCTTCCTGCTTGCTGTTGCTTAAGTTTGCTTGGCTTGTGTGTTCGCAGATCTCAATACGTACCATTGTCTAATAGTCTTAGTTCTGTTTGAGACGCCCTCTGGCTTCGCAATGTTCGGTATGAGTGGGGACAGACTCATTCAACCAAATGCCCTGCAGGTGCATGCTTTTATTCCTTCACTGGGTTTACTTATGTGCTTGATTGCCTCTCTTTGTCATCGACCTAACTTTTCTGTTTTCTCTACCAACTACAGGAAATCTGGGCAAACTTTGGCGTGGACTATAGGGTATCCAAAGTTAGTCATTTCTTCTTATTGTTATTCCTTTTTTTTTTTGCGTTGTTGGTTGCCAGTTTGAATTGGGTACTGACCACCACATTTACTTTACATTTTCTTTTTTATTTGCATTGAGAGAAGAAATGCAAGCACAAACTCAGTATTCATTTTTTTGTTTGCTGATCAACTGATTGAAAATGCATTTTTTCCATAATGCTCTGTTGAATGTTGTTCGTTATAGTTTAAAGAATGGATTGTTGCAGGCTAAAAGCTTTGCTATACAACCAATTTTATTTTCTAACTGTGGGATAGGGATGATTGTGCTCTAACATGCTCCGAAAGCCAGGGTTACCGGGACAATGAACACCACAGCCTAAACCCAAAGAACATCACTTTGTCTGTTTTTAAAATGCGTTGTATATTACCTTAGCACAACAACTTATTCTCAACCACATTGCAAGAACTTAAGGAATTGAAAAAGGCTAGATCTTTCGATTGTGATTAAATATTCCAGCTGTTCTTGGCAGCACATCTTGAGAAGTACCGCTTTTCAAAATTCAAAATTAGTAACTGGGCTAACAAGTAACTGGCCCAGTTGCCCCTCTTTCATAGCACCAAGGTATTGCATCTAGTTGTTTTCCTGCCTAGTGTTGTTTTGGGTCTGCACAGAGAAGTGGGGCAAATTAGAGATGTAAGATTTTACATCATTGATGTCATGGATGTATGATATGCCAGTTTGTATGATTTAATATGCCAGGTTTGCTCTATTTAATGTGATAGTACATACTCTATGTAGTAAAATTTACATGTGCCTAATCGTGCCTAGGTTTGCTTGGCGGAACTGGCTGCTTAGTGCCCAGTGTTTTTGAAACACTGATTGCGGTGTACCTACTGAATTGCATGCCTCATGATTGGGAGACATTGCATGATTTTTTTACTGGATTTATTTATTTTTTGCCCCTTAACATTCTTATCCTTCGTTTATCTATCAGTTCATTTGGCTGAAGGAATTTCGAGAAATCAAGTACAAGTCCAGTGCCATTAATCATGATACTGGTGTCAGCTACTGAATTGCATGCCTCATGATTGGGAGACATTGCATGATTTTTTTACTGGATTTATTTATTTTTTGCCCCTTAACATTCTTATCCTTCGTTTATCTATCAGTTCATTTGGCTGAAGGAATTTCGAGAAATCAAGTACAAGTCCAGTGCCATTAATCATGATACTGGTGTCAGTTACGACCTTGCTGAGATGATCATGAAGTGGCATCACCCTGGGCAGAAAATGGCCGTTGGAAAACCCGAATATAAAGAAATCATTGAAAGAAGCTTGGTTAGTGTACAGCTCCCTTGTTTGCTTTTCTTAGTGGACAACCTTGAGCACCAATTTTGCTGTCATTTCTTTCAGAGTGTGCCCTGCATGTTTGATGAAATTGTGATGGAAGTGACGTGGGGCCTGAAGAATCTGATGCATGTTTTAGTACCCCAAGAAAAAATGAAGTTGAGCAAGGACGACTACCTCCCAATGAGCTAAGGATTGTACATAGGGGTGTAAGTGGCTAACCCGCGAAACCCACTTATAGGCTAAAATAAGCCGCGAACCCGCTTATTTTGACCTATAAGTGGGTTCGCGGCTGACCCACTTACATCCTTAATTGTACATGCTCCTTAACCGCTATGGTTTGGATGTCAAACCAGAGATGGTGAGTTCACAAGTTGCTTCCTTAATGTCAATGCCTCCCCATCACACATTTATATGATAGTTTGTTCAATGTGCACTTGGAATCCTTAACTGTCCTTTCCCAAAGAATGCAATATTTACTTACATTTTTTCTATTAGTGATGAAAGAATGCTCTTCTGTACCCAGGTTACTGACTCTATTATTAAGCTGGCATGCTTCTTGCTTGATTGTGAATACTGTGATGTGAAAAACTCCAAGCACTTGCGCTGGACTGGTGAATACATTGAGAAACGGTCTGGCATTAAATGTTTAGACTGGGATTTGATGAAACTTGTGACGGGTATTAAGATCATATGTTACCCCACAGAAAGATCTACAGCTGAGGAAGCGGTAAACTGTAACATTTTTTAAATATGTTCCATTTTGAGGAAACTTGGCACTTTTGTAATGGGCTGAACCGCTGAAGCATACCTATTTTCTTTCAGATGTTTACACAAGATGAGCTGTCGAAGTTAGTGAAGGATACACATAAGTATGAAGGGAAGATCCGTAAGAGATCTTTCATGAATGCCTACAACGAGATGGTTGAAGCCCGTCAACTTATTCCTAAGGCACAAAAACAGCTGGAGGACTTGGTAAAGGAGGCCAAAGATGCATGTGAAGCTGAATAAAGCACATGAACGCAAGAAGCCAGTCAGTCGCATGAGAGAAGAACACAGTCGCATGAGAGAAGAACTCAGTCGCCAAGAATATCACATTTCCTTAAGGCCTTGTTTGGTTGGGCCGGGAACAGCCGGGATCGGGGCCCAATCCCCGTGGATCACCCCGGCGAGGAAACAATCCCGGCCCATGCGAATTTGTGCGTTCGGTTAAGCCCTGCCATGGATTTTAGCCCGGTCCACCATGGGGTTTCCCTCTTCTCTAGGCCTGAGAAAAAATCATCTACTCCTGAGGCGTGGAAAAATTCCTCGAGAGGAGGCGGCGGCGCAACGAAGACGTGACCCGGAGGCGACGGCGGGGGCGGCGCGCGGCGCGACCCAGAGGCGACGGCACGGCTCTCTCCTCCGGCCGTCACCTTCTCTCCGGTGAGCATGCTGCCCTTCCCCCTTCCAAATCTAGGGTTAGGGTTTCCTTCTCTTCTCCCTTTCCGTCGCCGCCGCCGCATCACACCCCCTCTCCATGACTCAGGCGGTGGAGATCCATCCTTTCCCTTGTTCTTGGGCATTTCTTGGTTTCCCTAAAGTCGCAAAGGAAGGAGGAGGAGAAGCGTTTCTTGGTAAGGAGGGTCTGTGGCTAGGCGTTCTTGTGCTATCTTTCGTGTTGGGGATCTTTGGAGTTGGATCCTGTCGTTCCTGTGAAATCTGGGGATCATCTTGCTTCGATTCATAGGTGCAACCCTGTCGCTTAGATGCAGTTCTTGTGTCATCTTGTGTGTTGGATGTTTGGAACGTGGAACTAGGATCTTGGCATTCTTGATTTCTATTTATCCACTTGGTTGATTTTACTGTGCTTCAGCGAAGAAATCTTGGTTTGAATGTTGTGGCATCCTAGAACAGAGTTGAAATCAACCAGGTCTTATGACCAAAAAAAAAAAAAATCAACAAGGCAAATTTTAGGGAGCTAGCAATTTAGTTTTCTGTATTCGAGTAAACTAGGTTTTCTTGGTATCTTCTATTGCACTTTGATACAGGAACGGCCAAAATTGTTCAGACTTAGTTGTTCCTGCTTGCGTTAATGTGGTTTGCTTTTTAATGCGATACATTTTTAAGCGAGCTAAGATGCCTAATAATTGCCCATCAGTCCCCACAATTATTCAGCCAATCAATCTGAAATTCAGAGTTGTGATGCATACGCTGCACTTGCATTTCCAGATAGCTGAATTCTACTGAATATGAGTACCAGAAATGTAGTAGTACTAGTAGTAGCAGCATTGTTTGCAGAATGTAGGAAGTGATGATACATACATAGTGTAGAAGAAGATGAATGAGACAGGCAACATATGCTGAGACCATTGGTACAGATTTCATAGTAAACCCATACTGTCCAGATTTCACTGTTATAGTAGTGATCACCTGTAACATTAGATTTTATGTTTGTATTTTTAGACCAAATCATGGTAAGCATCTTTGACCCTGCCGAGTAACTGAGTAAGCCTTTTCTATTCCATGTTAGTGCTCTGCTGCTCTAAACTTCTAGTTGAAAGTAATCCATGGTCATTTGTCGTTATGTGATGTTCTCCAGTTGATTCAGTGCGGTATTGGGGATATAGATTTTGCTCCTTGCGGTATTTCAGTTCTACTTCAGCACTAGTATTCATCTTTTTCCTAGAGTTGCACATCTGGCGCTTGCAGCATTTCTTTTAGTTCTAGCTTGTGCTTATTCAGTATGTTAAATAATGCCAAACAATTATGGCAACCAGAAATTTTCAAGATCATTAGTTCAATGTGGTTCACAGTATAATAGTGTTGTCACTATATCTTTTCAAGACATTCAGGAGGAGCACTTCTGGTCTGGACATGCAGGAGGAGCACGCATGGATGGCTTTCTGGTCTGGACATGCAGGAGCGCTTCTGTTCTTTTTTTTTTTAGCACTTCTATTCAGGGTGAAGACATCCTTTGGAGCAAGCCTGATACTTTTACCTTTTGACTGAGACATGTCTTCATTTTACTGTTTATGTGATTGAATAAGTAGATGTGTAGGGATAGTTCTTATTAGATTTGTCAAACCTTGTGAATTGTGATGATGTTATTCATGTTCAGATGGGCCATCGATTAATTCTATGTATATATATGCGTGCTGGTGAGTACGATTAATTATGTGTATGGGTGCTAATGAGTACGATTAATTCTGTGTATCAGTAACGGTCTTAGATTCAACAGCATCCCCCAGCTACAAGTGCATCAGGCACATATGATTAATCACACACGCTACTGTGCAGCCTATCTTGATCTTGCAATCAATCAATGTATGTGCTGTTGAGTACATGCATATGGGATGTCTTGTGGTGATGCTTTCCCGTTCCTGAACCAAACGCAAGATTTATGAGAGGGATTATGAGAACCAAGGGGATTCATCCCCCACAGGGTTTGGGTGAGATGGGAGGGATTCACTCAATCCCTCCCTGGATAGGTTCCCCTTGGGGATTAAAACCCAAGGAACCGAACAAGCCCTAAGTGAGAACTGGTTTTGAAATCCTATCCTGGACACTGGATGATGAGGCTGCCTGAAGCTGCCATCCTGGACCAAAGCGTTGCATTCGTGTGTTTTTCTCTGTTTAATTATCGACAATGGGAAGTAATTCGACCAGTGTTGTCTACTCTTGATTGCTTTTGATGTTTCTTTTCCTATCAATTAGTTGAAACTTCAGGTTCTCGAAACAATGACCGTGCAGTAGAAAGTCAGTTCAATATGGGCAAACAAACGTGATTAGCAGGGCCTGTTCGGTGGTATGTTTTTGTAGCTGCTACACTGTTAGAGCATCCCCATCCCCAGCAGATGCAGCATCCGGTCCTCCCTCTCAGAAATAGCGCACGGAAGGAAAAAATCAGCCTCCAGCAGATACGCTATCAGGTCCTCCAAAAGTAGCGGATGCGCTAAATGGGAGAGAGGAATGTCAAATTTGGCGTTCCTCTCTCCTCACGCCATATCACAACCGCCGCCTGCGGAATGAGCTCCCGCCCCTAACCGGAATTCCTGATTGAACTCTCCTTCGTGCCCATTCTGCATTTTTTCTTCACGGCGGTGGTAGCGGCGGATGGAGAGGGAGGGTGTAGCCGTGGAGGAGTGAGTGTATAGAGGGAGGGCGTACCAGATCTGGGGTGGAACCCTGCCGCCGTCGCCCTCCATGATGCGGTGGCCGCTCTCGCCCTCGCCCGCTCAGAGATGCCCCACCAGCTGACGCTGTCACCCCTCCGCGCCCGCATGTTGCCGCCGTCACCCATCGGCGATGCAGCGCCCGCTCCCGTCGTCGTCCCCGCCGAGAAGCGGTGCCCGCGTCGCCCCGCCGAGAAGCGGTGCCCACTCCCACTGTCGCCCACTCCCACCGTCGCCCATGCCGAGGAGAGAGGAAAGCTGCGGCAGAAGAGGGAAGGGGAAAGATGAAGCGGAGGTGCCGATGCATACGGTTCCTACCGATTTAATTTTTCTTTTTTTCGTTTTACATCCGATGCATTTAGTGACAGGATTAGGCCTAATCGCAGTTTACAGTCTGTTTCATCTCTTTATTAGGTTCTTAACAAACAAACGACCCGTTAAAATTCACTCGTTCAAAATATAGCGATTATAAAAAATAATCTAATTATATGGGTAGTTGAAAGATATTATTAAAATGTAGGATGGTGTGATATAGAGAATATAATATGGATGATCTATTATAGTAAGAAGGAATATAGATGATGATTTTTTGGGATGACCATTCAAATGGAGATATGTGGAAGATCAAATTTAGATGAGCTGTTGGGCATGCTCTTAGGGCAGTAGGGCTGCTGGGCAATGGAAAACTCAGTTGTTCAGCTATCAATAAAGAATGCATCTCAGCCGCTGCTAGCTTAGCTGCGTTAGACGCTGTAGCTGCAGTAGCTAGCTCTTCCGAACAGGTTTTATAAATCCACTAGACCATTAGGCGCGCCTTTGCCGTGCCCCAGCCGGAGTAAAGGGTGCATCATTAAGAGGGCGATATATTTTTAGATTTGAGAAGGGAAATTGCTAAATACTAAAACCACATAATTGTGAATGGTAACATGAGCCTTGCTAGTACAGAATTTATAGGTTGTGGTGTAGAGTTGCATATGATGGAACATGGTACCGTCATTAGTAAATAGCATAGTAAGTACTGGTCGATGGTTTGTAAACTGATCATTGATAGTTTTTACATGGTAGGCCCTAGAGCAAAATCGGCTACACGTATTAGGTAGTCTGATTGTGCCATATTTGGTCTGTTGTCTCTAGGCACTGTTACACAAAAGCAGTACATATGGAGATAGCATCAGTAGGCTGGTTTCATGGACAACTCAAAAGGCATTGTTCCTAAAGCTGGCATAGGTATATTGCAGCTACTAGTCTGAGACAATATAAACCACTGCTTCTAAGCGCTTTCTAATATAAAAGTGGAATATGCAGATAGCTCTAATGCTTATGCTATTCTCCTCGATGAAAGATTTCCATCCTGTTGTTAAGTTGCAGCGTCCATCTGTTGATGTCGAAAGGAGTACGGTGCCTTTTTCTCCTTCGGCAGCCTTGACACGAATCTCAGTTAGTTCATCGCCAATGTGTTTCGCTATGAACTCTGTAGAAAACTACGTTGTGAAGTACTGGAAAAACATATTGATGTTAGCTGAGTATGTGTTAAATATACTTGCATTGATGTGGATTATGAAAAATGTATACCACTCTTGCCTTGTTTAATGGCTGTTGCATTGATGGACATTGTTGGAGGCATGCCACGAGGGCCTTCGACCGGACCTGCCGAAACAGTCCAACTCGCGAGGAATTAAGCCAAGTCTAGAAGATTCGGTTGAGGCGATGATGTGGACTAGGGTTCCCGATCTTCCGAAAGGTTCTGATAACCAACGATTTGGGCGGACTCGCAATACAAATCGATCCGGCTTCTTGAACGAACACGCTCTTGAGCCCCGCAATTGCAGCATCACGTCTCCTCTGGTTATCACCCGTGTCGAAACGCGGATGACCACGCCGAGAAGGCTAATCCCTGTTTGCCAATCGAAGAACACAAATAAGAACAAGATAGAATACAACCAAAATTGCAGATGAATGATTAAGCTCACAAGTTGGGGTCTTACAAACCGATCTAGCGGCGAAACTGTTCTCAACAGAATAATCTAAGCAAAACCCGACTCTAAACGATGACGACTACTGAATAAATATGATTAGGGATGTCCTAGGGTTGGCCTAGGGCACACACCCCTTGGGCTAAACCCACGACACAATTACAAGGCCCAAAACACAAATCAGATTCGGACTGGATTAGATACGTGGCTTGTTTTGCAGATTCCCAGCAGCTCGGTAGGAGTTTTGTTGTGGGACCAAAACCATCTGAAAGTAGACTCCACAAGCTTTCCAACAAGTACTCATGGGCCCCAAAATTCCTTCTAGATCAGCAGCTAGGTCCATTTGTAGTTGGTGCTGTGAGGAGGCCCGAATCCGAATCCAAAACGTGTGGAACTTTATCTCTTGTCTTCTATGAACCAAAAGTGACGTGGTGAGATGAAAGAAGACTTGGAGAAGGTCTTGGTTTGTTCCCCAATCAACCTCTTCAATCATCCATGCATTCCTTACGCTCGGTCTCTTTTCTTTCGCCCAAGCAAGTACCTCTACGAACGAAAACACACAAAACTCATTGTGTAGCAACGTTTGTTTAAATATATAACAAGTAAATCTAATATAGAACATATGCACCTTTGGTTGATTAATACATAGGGTAGTCATGGTTATATCCGAGTTAGTTGTGTCCTCATCAGGTGAAGCCAAAAGGTGAAGCATGATGGCGAAGATCAAAAGATCGGGTCCGAGCTCGGCAATTCGGGAGACATCTGCCAATGGGCGAAAGCCACATGGCGAAGGCCATGTGGTGAAGCATGAAGGCTTCGCCCTAGATCAAACACAGTCGGGAGAAAAGGATTGAAGGGCCGCACAGCCCATGGAGGCCTTTCGCCATAGTTGGGCCGACCTAGCTAGCCCATTTAAAGCCCATTAATGAAAAGGACACTGTGTGCCCTCACTAATATCCCTATCGTAAGGGTATCCATGTAAATTTCCATGTACAACCTAAACCCTAGAGGATGTAAGCCTGTACTAAGACTATAAATAGCCCCCTAGAGACATGTAAAGGGGGGATCCCAAACAATTTTACTAATTAATCCAACTTCCTGTTGAGTGAACCACGTCTTTCGACGTGACATGGTTGTCAATCGACAATAGTTGGCGCCGACCGTGGGGATCTCGGGGCGAAACCACTGAGAACCAGAGCGAAACTACTGATGCCACCAAAGAAGATCGCCAAAGAGAGAGTTACAACCAAGCATAAGGAGAGTGACGACGAAGTGGAGATGGCTGGCGAAGAGGGTGTACAGCTTCCAGCAGTAGGAGTTGGTGTAGCACCTCTTCATGGGGTGGCGCCTCCCCCACCTTCGGCACAAGCTACTTCAGTAGTCCAAGCTTCGACCAGGGTAGCGGCTTCGACATCTTAAACAACCACACGGGCAGCGGTTGCGGCGAAGGCCCCTTCGACCCCCGCCGCCACATTGTCCTAGGCGGCAGGCTCAACCCAAGCCGCTGCCACGACCCAACAAGCTACAACTTCCACCATGCTCACTTCCGTTCAAGCGAACGTCGACCTCGAGGCACAAGCCGAAGCCGACATGGGTGTTGTGTGCCAGAACATGGCAAAGTTGCACGATATGCTTCGCCAAATGCAAGAACAACAACAAGCATACGAAACAACAAGACAAGCCAAGGCCTCTTCAGCAGCCCCGCAACCGTCTTCGTGTCGATGCGAAAAACACGCGCGACCTAGGAGATCTGCATAGCTCTAATGCAGGTCCAAGGCTTGCCTCGAGTGCTAAGGGCGTGCCAGCTGATTTGATCCTACAATCAGCAATGAAACAAAAAAGAGGAGGTCAGTCAGCCGATAGCCGATCGGCCGATAGGCCGACAACGTATCGTTGGTGGTCCCCAGCCGATTAGACCGGCTATGGACTGGGTATATCAAAGAATGTGTATGCTCTAAGAATGCCTTATCGGCTAAAAGCACTGTCTATAAAGATAAAACGTGTGAAATCGAGACAACACTAGCAAAAGAGCAGCCGATGAAGTAAAGTAAGAGCATAAAGGTAACGTGCCGGCTAGGACTCCGGCACGTATCTATACAGCTAGGCCAAACCATAACAAGGCGTCAAGGCTAAGCCAATAGTCAGATCGATGGCCTCAGCCGATACGATGTAACCTCGGTGCCAAGTTATAGCAGGGCCTGCCTGTATAGGTGGCAGATACACGTGCAACAATTTAAGAAACAAGCATATTAGATAAGATTGGCTAAAACCCCGATGTTATCCCTAGGACTGACCGAAAACAGGCTATACCTCCCGGTTCTAAGCACGACTTAGCAGATGAAACCTAACTGATTCAGCACTAAGTATGAAAAGAAACACGAGGTATAGACAATCAAGCCGCCAGCCAGCAGTCAGGCTAGTAGGTACCCTGGCTAATCTAATCTGGTAGGATGATTTAGTCAATACCAGCATTAACCCTAAAGCGAATATCAGCCGATACAAATAAATCGGGCTACCAAGCTAGATTAGACATGATATATGACAAAACCAATCAAAACGCATAAACCAAACCAGTGCGATCCAAGAAATCTATCGTTCTGATGCAGCCTTGAGCAATGCCAATGTAGCTGATACAATTGCTTGGGCCGACAGAATGTAGGACTTACCCCTTCACCGGATATCGAAGCCGATGCAGCCCCGCGTCAGGTGCCAAGTTTCACCGGAACGTAAAAACGAAAGTGAAAAGTAAAAGGGTGGCGATGCGCCGAAGCTGTATTTGATTGTCTCCCGTATTACAATGCTAGGGGGTTAATATTTATACCTCAAGTACAAGATAAGTCCATTATGGACACGGCTCAAACTTTCTAAAAACTCTAAGATACAAACAAGACCATATATGGCGGTCTCTTGCCAAAACTAACCAAACAGAATCAAGTAACCTAATTAATAGATACAATTACCTTCATTGAGCTTTCATCTCTAATTGGCAATGACGGTCGTTCCAAATTTAGGCCCATGCCGAGCCCGAGTCGTATTGTGATGGCGGGCTTAACCACCGGTCGACTTGGTTGGTCCTGGTCGCTGGCTTCTGTTCTCGACCGATATGGTTCCTGGCCGATGCATGATTCAATCTTGAACCCAACATGTTTTCGCACCGAATCTGTCTTGATTTCCTTTTGTCCATCTAACTTCTGCTGCCAGATTTTTCTGTTAACACATGCCCCCCCAATTCCGCTGTATTTGGGAAAGTACAATGGAATTTGCTTCGACCGACCCCGTGGACTCTTGAGGCTTTCCAAATCTTAACCGTTAGACCCGCAAATATTAACCCGTTGCTTTGGGCTCTTTCACCTTCCCACCGGATTTCCACCACAGCCTTCTACTGTAGCAATTCCTAGCCGTCAACCCCTCCAGGGGCCAACTCCAAGCAGTTTCACCCTTTGTTCTGCCAGCTTCTCCGAGCTTGCAATGGCCCTCTCATATGAAATTCCTGAGGTAAGCATGTCCTCCTTCTGCTGATCTTTGTCTTTTCTTCATTTCGCTAATTCTAACCCAGCATTGCCTTCCTTTGTCAGCACCTCAAAGGTCAACTTTGATCCCTTCTCCCCACGATCCCGCATACTTCTTCCTTGGGCCGATGGGTGACCCGGATGCTACCGTGCTGATTAATGCTAAGACCAATCGGATCCCCTTAGAGCAAACCAAGCCAGATTTGGTTAAATGGCGATCAACTTTTCGGGCTTGGTCATCCAAGTTGAAGGGATACATGACATGGTATCACAGGGTAATGGCGGCCAAGCGATCTCATTAGCAAGAAGTAGGGATAGCCCAATGCCTAGCTTTATCCTTGGCGGACCTCAAGAAAGATGAACCCTTGCTTTCTGCCGCAGGCTATTTCTGGTCAGATACTTTTAATGCATTCTTCTTCTGGCAGGGCCCCATGACCCCTACTTTGCTTGATGTTAAAATGCTTACTGGACTGGACATCCTTTCCTCTGCCAATCCTTTTGATTTGAGCACCAAGTATGCGTATCGCCTCAACACCGAGAAGAAGAAACATGGTTGGTCAGGCTTCATTGCTGAACATATGAAAAACGGCCCTGTATCTGATGAGGAGCATGTTGCCTTCCTTTCTCCATGGCTAGAAAGATTCGTCTTTTGTGGCTCCACTTGCGCACCAACTGCCAATTTCTTACATGTTGCCGAAGCCTTGGTGCGAAAAGAACGTCTTCCTCTTGGCTGATACCTTCTTGGAGCAGCATATCGGATGTTGCATATTTCCTCTTCTGACATCCTCTTAGATAGGCCGATCAGCTATGGAGGGCCTTGATGGCTGGTCTAATTATGGTTCACAATTCACACATAGCCAACAGACCACCTTTGCTTGAGGCAATGTTCCCTTCTGATGAACATGACTCTAGCCCTCGGAGAAAGTCTTTTGGGGAAGCGGTCTCAGTTTATCCGGGCGCCAAACCATCTACTGAGGATTTCATAACATGGTTTGGCCGATTCTATAATAACTCCAACTTTTCTGCCAACACCTTCTTTTTTTATGGAGCTCACGCCAAGTTTGATCTCCCAATGGATCTTGAATTGGGGAAAGAGGACAATCTACTATCCAGGTGTTGACGGTCGTTAGCGATCAGTTTCGACCGTCAATATTACCAAAATAGAGGAGAACTAGTTATGCTTGCAATGCATATTTATGTTAAGATAATAATATTCTACTAGTATTAGGTTTACTAACCCTTTGCAGAGAATAACCATAAAGTGGAGGAGAATAGACATCAAACCAGATGATAAATCAATCGGACGATTTCGAGGATCAGACTTATGCATGAACGGGCCAAGAACTCAGTATTGACATGATGAACTGGGCCAAAATTCACAATTCTGCAAATGAGAGCAGTAGAAGAGGCCACCTGCCGATTTTGGGCTAGGCTGGCCTAGCCTATGGTCCGGCCGAACCCACCGCGGCACCATTCGATTCAGAGTTCTCCTAGACAGCTAAGATCGACTCTCTAAGGCGGTTGGAGGGTATTTCCGACCATTCCAACTGCCACAACCATCATTCTCAAGCTATAAAAGGAGCTCTCGTTCTCACTTTCTCCACACACTCCAAGCAAAGCTCTCTCATATTCTCTCAAATTTAGTTTAGTAGTCTTAAGCTAGTGGAATAGAAATAGAATAGAAATCGGAGTCCGGAAGCCTTCGGAAGAGTTCAGGTATGGCTCTAGTAGCTTTCCTTTCCTCTTTTGTAAGCTTTGTACTTTTATTAGAATACTCTTCTTTATACATTTATGGTATTGAAATACTTTCCGAGTATATGAATACCAACTTTACTTTATGCTCATCTTATACTGATTATACTGCTAGCTTATATGGGAGATGCATAGGTATGGGTATAATGTTTGCTTATGCAATTACTCTATGTCATGACGATGATATTAAAGTAGTATCTGGTAGTTTAGGCGTGGTGTCTAAATTACGGGATATCATTGTTTGGGGTTATATGCTGCGGATGAGAGGTGGGCCGCTGATGGTGACAGCTCAGTACGGGCATTCCTCCGCGCGTGTATATAGTCCTAAGTTAATTTCTTGGGGAGGGTACTCCTCCATATTTAGCCCTCGTTGTGTGGTCATGACGGGCTGTCGTAAGGAACTCGGCAGTCAGGGGTGGCTTCTCGAAGTACTAGGAGGGCATCGGAAAGAGGGTATTAGCTAGTTAATCATATAGCTGGAGTGTATGTATACTATGTTGTGCATTTTGCTCCTCCCTCACCGAGAAGTCCATTTTGCCTCCCTCCTCTTAATTAGTTTCAAAATATTAAAACTTAAGGTAGTAAATGATTTCAAATGAAAAAATTGTCAACAACAAAGTTGTATAACTTATCAAGATCTACAACTTTTGTTTTGGTCATTTTACTATATGACTTTGTTTCAATAATTTGAATTTGAATTTCAAATTATGACAACTTCAAACAACATTTTCAAATACTAAATGATTTCAACTGAAAAAGTCATCAACAACAAAGTTGTATAACTCATCAATATCTATAACTTTTATTTTGGTCATTTCTTTATCCGATAAAGTGATAGTAACATTGTTCATAAAATTTACATCTCTCTTATAATTTATGAAACCATATGGGAGATATGTAAAATTTATGAACAATGTTAAAATCACTTTGTCGGATGAACAAATAACCAAAATAAAAAATGTAGATCTAGATGGATTATACAACTTTGTTGTTGATGACTTTTTCAATTGAAGTCGTTCACTAATAAAAAAATCAATTTGAAGTTCTCAAACTTTGAATATCGAATTTAAAATAATTCAAATAGAGTCAGATGAAGAAATGACCAAAATAAAAATTTTGCATCTCGATGATTTCTACAACTTTGGTTTTGGTGACTTTTTCATTTGAAATCATTTATTAACCCCAACTTTTGTTCGAAGTTGTCAAATTTTGAAAATTCAAAATTTGAATTAATCAAATGAACTTATTTGTAAAAACGACCAATACAATAATTGTAGATCTCGATGAGTTCTACAATTTTGTTGTTTATGATTTTTGCATTTGAAACACAAAAATCAGTCTAAAATTAAATTTAAAGTTCTTATAAATCTATACTAATATAAAAAGAAGGAGTTGTACCCCTCCAATCCTACATGCGAAATCACATCTATCAATCCCTACCGTCCATCCACGTCGCACACATCACAACCGTCCCTACCGGCTACCGCCCACCGATTCCACTCCCTCCACCGCGATTTCTGCCTGCACTCCCTCCGCCGCGTGTTTACTCCGCCCCGCGAGATGATTCTGCGGCCCACTACGCGCTCCTCGCTCCACGCCTCCACGCGTGTCCCCGCCGCCACCGCACTACACCGCTGCCCCCGCCGGAGTCGAGGCCATCACCAGCCGCTGCTGCCCCCCGCCGGAGCCAAGGTCGTCACCAGCCGCCACTGCCCCGCCTGAGCCGAGGTCATCCCTAGCCGCCGCCGCACTCCACCGCTGCCGCAAGCCGCCGCCGCCGAGGTGGTTCCCCCCTTTCGCCGAAGATAAGCTTTCGTTCGTTAGTCTGCTAATGGAAACAATATTTAGTTTTTTAGATCCATCCTCTCTTGCTCCACTGGTCAGTGGTCTCAGGTGCAGGAGAAGGCGATCTCATGGCAGGGTGCAATGGCAACATCATACCATCCCTCGCAATGCCTCTGGACTAAAGGCGATGCTGCTGGATACATGTTCCTGTATCCATGTTGGAGGTTGATTTCCTATAAGTAGGTTAATTACATGGTTGATGGAATCTTCATGGCATCAGGTTCTACTTTGCAAATTTACAAATTATTTTTTCCTCTATAGTTCTGTCCCTATGGACTGACATATATTTTGTATCTGAAAATGCATTTGGGGCTTGATGTGGCCATGCGGATTCTTGAGTGAAATATCCAGCAAGTTCCATGGGTGCTGGAAATTTGAATATAGCATGACATCCACAAACGGGTTTCAGGAATTAAGAGGAAGCCAATCAGGACAAGGGCTTTCTGAGCTAATGTTGTGTATTGCAGGTACTTCTTTGTGTCTCAATTTGGGTAACTGTTGTATCAAAAAAATTTGTTAATGAAGCTGATATCTCAATTGTTGTGAGTTGTTCCTATGAATACATGTGCTTGAGCATTAAAGAAACAAATGTCTTCAGATATGCACAGAGAAGATATGGACCTCCCACAGCTAGCTATGGAGAAACATGCACAGTTTAGACAAAATGTCAGAGTGCCTAGGAAGACATGTTGGGTTTCTTTTTCCATAAAATAAATTAGTATACCATTTCTACATCTTGGCAAAGGTTGTGCTTGATGATCTTTTTTGGCCACTGTAGGTTAGTTATTCACTGTTGTCTCTCCTTTCGTTGGAGAATGGGCTCCATGGTGCAATGGTTGCAGTTGTTGGTTTTGAACAAAAGTTTTAGTATTTTTTGCAGTTCATGGTACTTATTCAACTATAATAGCCCTCAAGACAAGCATATATTCTGAGGTAACTCATTGTCTACTAAAGTTGAAAAATTAATTTAGTTCATACTTATGGTACTTATTCTGCTATAATAGCCCTCAAGACAAGCATATGTTCTTGAGGTAACTCACTGTCTACTGAAGTTGAAAAATTAATTTAGTTCATAATTGAACTGGTTTATCATAAATAAGGTTTTTTATGTATATAAAATGTACAGTGACGCAAAAAGGTGCGTGATTATTCAAAGATCTAAAGTAAAGTAATCGATCTGCATGGTCTTTTGTTCGTCGACGAGAACTCTTTGAAGTTTCATTCCCAGGTATTTTTCCTCTTGTGATCATATAAATGTTATTTCGATTGCAATGTGAGAAGAACACATATGAAGTCCTTGTGGCTGTAGGAAAACCATTGTATAGATAGTGGAGTTCATCTCTTTATGCAATTGAATTAGCCACAAAGTTGTTTATGAAATGCAGCAGTGGCTTTAACAAGAATGGAAGCCTTGCTTCTTGGGGAACTTAGGGTGGCCTGAGCTACTCATCAATTACTTAGCATGAGTCCATATCCTTATTAGGATTAGCATGATACTGATGCTCCCTGTACGCCTGTACCCAGAATATATATGTGAACGTATACGTTCATTTTTATCTTAAATAATAGAAGGTTGGTTAGCTAGATCTAAAATGTGAGCTTTTCTATGGTGTGGTATACAAGAGGTATAGGGTTAATGCTTTCAGTATTCTGCTTTGTTTGCTATCTATTAATGCACATGTCTCAAACCACTGTGTAATTTGTAAAATTCATGCCAACTGATACCAAATACAAAGCAGTATATGGTATATTTTTTATCTAATTCTTGCATGGATAATTTATTGAATTTGAATTGGGGGATTATCCTTTTATTTCATCTTGTCGAGGATCTGGTGGCAACAGCTCTATGGCTCAATAGTAAGAGGAGGGGCGTTGAGAGACCAGGAAGTGAACTGTTGGCTACAATTGATAAGGTATGCCTTTTTTTAATTACTGACTCAAATGGACTAATAATTGGTGTCATTATGTGTATTACAATAGATATTATAGACATTATCTGTGATATATTAAAAAAGTGCTCTTCATAGATAAACCACCGACTACCTCATGTGAGTCATTAAAGTTCCCCGGTTATTTTTGATCTGTTTGAGGTCTACCGCCATGGGATTGCTAACCATGGACTATAATATTACTCTCTATGATGTAATTCTACAAATGAGAAATGAGATGCTACCTATTGGCATTTTTTTACCAGCTGGAGATGCTAGCAATCTCACAGAAACAGTGAGCATAGTGACTCTACTTCAGAGTTGTTTCTTTTTTTTTTACCAATGAAATAAAATCTGTGTAGATATCCTTTTGTTCCTCGGGGGCAGCTTTGGAATTTCTATTAATAAAGTTGGATGGTGTATTGCATGTTATATTGTCACTCTAGGAATAAACGGTGCAAGTTTTTTTAGAGATTATTCAATTTATCATCCCACTATGGTCTATGAAACTCAATTTTTACGTGAAGAATTTATATGGAGTACTGCATAAAAAAGGCTCGCATTTATTATTCTACTTTTGTGTATATAATACCAAAACGTGCCTTACACGTGTACGATAACTAGTCGAAACTAACATATCTATGTACCCTAAATAATTTACCAACTGGGTCTTATATCCTTCGAACACTTCAGTCATCAAATCCGACGATTTAGAATCATCTATACTAAGACGATTTAGAATCATCTATACTAATATAAAAAGTACCAGTTTATCAAATACAGATTTTTCTGATATCCTATGGCTAGTACGAAGAGTTGAATCTGCCCTGCAATTAGCATCTCCCACTCCGCTTCGTCTAACCAGCGGTTAAAAGGAAAAAAGCGATCAGATTAGCGTTCTTGCCAAACCGCCGCTACTCCCCGCCCGCGCCTCACCCACCGCCGTCGGGCGCTCTCCACTCCCCGCGTCTGCGCCTCCCCCATCGCCGCCCTTCCTCACCCCCCGCGTCCACGCCTCATCCTCCGCGCTTCCCCCCGCCCGCCTCCTCAACTCCTCGCCGTTGGCCGGTTCCCTACTCCGCCCACAACCGCCGCCATCGGAGCTGTGGATCTGTCGCCGCCCTAAACTTCACCTGCATCCACCCACTCGCCCACCGCCGCCGGCCGCCGGCTGCCGGGACGCCGGCCCTCAAGTCCGCAGGAAGCCCTCCCGTCGGCCGTCGCCAGTTCGTCGCCGACGCCTTCCGAGCCGATCTGCTCCTCGCCGCCCCCGCCGGGGCCCGCATCCACGACGCCACCGTCATCCCTTGGTTAGTTTGTTGTCTTCTTCTTCTTCTCCTCCAGATGGATCCAGGTGTGCTAAATGTGTTTATTTGCAAAGCGAAGGAAAATGTTGTCTTCTTCAGATAGTGCTAACTTGGAAGTGATAATCAATCATGGAACCAGCCATTACAGATTATCTGCCATAGAGGCTTAAGTCAGTGGTTCTGATTGTTTGGGGACATTTTCTCTCTTGTATTTGCATAGTACAAATAAAATAAATAGTGTTAACTTGATACAGTATTATGCTATGGAGATTAGAGATGGAGAGTAAGTGTGGTGAAAGAACTGTGACAGATGCACTGTGTTTTTTGAGGAGCTTGGGCTTTAAGCTGAAGCTTCAGGAGTACTAGCTTAGCTTAGCTCGCCACGAATCACATTTACCTTCTCATTTACCTTCTCAAACCTTAAGTCCTATGTGTCTCTTGGAGGAGCGGGAAGTGCGAGCCTACAATTCATACTTCCTCTCTTCAGTCTCTTGCACACCAGGGTAGCAATAAACACAAGTCCAACTCTGTGCAACGTTGCTGTTTGCATACAACATTTGCACCCGCATCAGTGAAGTACTTACAAAGTGTTTGTACAAATGGTTTTATCATTGTGCATTTTTTTACAGGAATGCCAACTTTATCACGTCCAATATTTTATTTACCAAGGAGAGACCTTGATGGTGGTGACCTGTTGAAGATATGCATTTTGTCCAGCAGTAAGGAAATAGAGAGAGGGAATAATTGACTATGAGGCAGTAAGTATGTTATACTTATATTCACCAGTGTATCTTATTATATTTACAGTCTAATATTTTCCATGCTTTTAATTATTCTTTTACGTGATGCAAAATTTAAACCATCATGGAGGACTACATGAATGTCTGATGCAAAGAAGAACAACCTGAATGTAATTTTATCATCTTGCTCTGAACCAAGATGAATGTTACCTTCTTATTTTTTTGCAAATCAAAACAAGATTGCTGACTAATACAAAACTTAAAGGTATTACCATGGTGTACTACTGTGATTTTGTTCTCCGGATACTTTTTGATTGCAGTAGCTCAGCTTAGCAGTTACTGATGTTTTAACTTGTGCATATGCAGTACTGCTAAGCTCATTTCGAAGATCTTGGTCATGTGGCATCTGGTGAAATTTTGGTTGCTGTGATTGTATTTGGAATGTGGCTAGATTTGGCTGTTAACTGGGTTGTAAATTTTGTGTTGTATTGGATGTTTGTCGAGTTGTGTTGGATGCTAATTGGGCTGTAACCTTTGTGCTATATGAGCTGTTATTGTATTTGATTGTTGGGCCTATATGGGCTTAGCCCACTTGTTTATCGATGCAATACAGATGCCCATCTTTAGCAACCACGCCATCATCGTGGCAATATAGGGGTTCACCTATAGCATCCAAGATGTTTGGGTGGCAATAGAAGTGCCCACCTATAGCCACCAAACAATAATCGTGGCAATAGCGATGCCCACCTATAGCAAATGAACAATTCTATTGGCAATAGAGGTGTCCACTTATAGCAACTAAATAATTATAGTGGTAATAGAGGTACCCACTTATAGCAACCAAAAATTTTGAGTGGCAATAGAGGGTCCAACTATAGCAACGAGACATGTGTAGCGTGGCAATAGTGGGATCAATCTATAACAACCAAACTGTGAGCATGGCAATAAAGGTCGACCTATTACCACGTTTGAGGTCTGTGGCAATACACGTTTTGCAACGCCATTTGCAAAAGCACTTATTACCACGTTTTGGTGTGATGCGACTAGTTCCTACGACAACGGCATCTGTAATATGTTGTATTACCACCAACCAACCGTTGCCTTATCTGTTAATTGCCATGGTTCATTCAGTTGCAACAGGAGTTTTTATTTACAACGGCAAAGTGATCCAGTGGTAAAAACCATATTGCTACGGACTTTTGTGCCATGAGCCCTAACAATAAAAATCCATTGCAATTGCACCTATTGCAACGGCTTTGGGCATATTGCAACAAATTCTTACCGTTGCATAAGCCCGATTTCCTAGTAGTGCCTCCCCATCGTATTCCGCACGCTTTTCAAACTGCTAAACGGTGTATTTTCTGTTAAAATGAAAGTTGCTTAAAAAAATCATATTGATCCATTTTTGAAAAAATATATAGCTAATACTTGATTAATCACGTGCTAATGGATTGCTCTGTTTTCCGTAAGTACTGTGCATGTTGGGAAGAGGGGATTCCGAACGCAACCTAAGATGGGCTTGGAAAAGATTAAAACCGACAAGCAGAGACGATTTAGAGATCAAACTGACATCTAGCCCGATTTAGACTGGTTTTAGATAACCAGCTTTCTCGTGAGCGAATTGGAAGGTTCATGGAACAAAACTACGAAGGATATCATGCTCTTGCAAAAAAGATGGACGATTTACAACCAAATTGATAAAGATAGATGAGCTAGTTATTAGGTATATGGTAAAGTAGAAAATATGACTGAAAGTAAAGTAAAAGAACAATTTGATGATTTGATTGATTGTGTTAGTTCGAGTATATGTATGCATCGATTGGGTGTAATCAAACAGGCTCGCTCTTTTATAAGTGTACTAGTAAGTGCACGTACAACGCACATTATTAAGTAATATAAATTTAATCTAGTATACTGCAACTGCGAGAATATACTCATTACAGAATATCATCAGAAGCAGGAGCACATTTTCTTTTTTTAAAAAATAACTTTTCATGTCAGTTGAATTAACCAAATATCTTTTTAACAGATGTGCCAGCTTTACATGTGCTTTACAATAAGTCTAATTCAAACATTCAGCTAAAAGTCCAAAGAAAAATACAAATATGGAATCAAAGGTTACACCATTCCAATCCAAATTCACTTTCATGCTGACACACTTATTGTTGGACACATAAGAGTTGAATAAGATCAGGGCATATGTTATGCATAAAAAATCTCTCTTTTTCCTCTTCCACCAACAATTGATCATAATCATTTTTTTAAAGTGGTTTGAATTTCATCTTCATTTTTTAAAGTGTTCTAGATTTCATCAACATAGTTTCTACAAATAATAATACTCCCATATAAGTAATTATACATAAACAAACAAAAAGAAGCATCGGAGCATACCAAACTGGTTCTTACCGGTTCTTATCGGAGACATGTTCAGAATGTATTCGGGCAAATGAATAAGTCGTTTGACTTTTTTCATAGTCAAAAGTCTATAGATTTGATCAAATTTATATAAAAAAATTAGCAACAATTATAACACCAAATTATTTTTATTAAATTTAAAATTATAGATATTTATTTTGTATTAAAAATATTACTATATTTTTCTACAAATTTAATCAAACTTAAAGAAATGAACTAAGAGAAAAGTCGAACAATTTATAGATGAAACGCAGGGAATACGTACTATAACAAAAGAGCAAAACATATAAAGCACGTGACGTATACTATCGAATGATTTCTTTTGTGCTCTTCTTTCTGTCACAGATCATACACCCTGTTCACAACAATCGAACAAATCACCACACAACCAATCGGTTGCACGATGCAATCAAACTATCGAACCAACTGTGCCAGTGCCGGCCAGCCGCTTCAGGCCTCAGATCACTGCGTCGTGCGTGTCGGCTCCAACTCCAACGCCGGCGCAACAAGGCCGTGGTGGTCTCCAACAACAACGTTGACGGTCGCCGTCGCCAGCTCCCACGCCTCCAGCTTGGCCACCTTCACGGCGTCGCTCCCGTTGTTGAACACGTACAAATGGCTGCTGCTCGTCGCCACGTGCTCCGGGTAAACCCGCGCCGTGATGCACACCCGCCCGCCGCCGCCGAAGCTCTCCACCACCGAATGGTCAATCTTTCAAACAAAAAAAAACGCCAAGGTTCGATGAATCTATTCAAGCTGTTAGTCTGCGACTTTGAATGTTTGCGAAGAACTCACCAACGTTCTCAGCGATATGGTTTTGTGATCGTCGATGTCCATGTCCACGAATCCGCCATAAGCCGGCTTGTACACCCCTGCTCTTGTCGACGACCTGCAATTACATGTTGTCAGTTCAGATTAATTTCTAGTAAAGTAGAGAGACGAGCAATGGAAAATTATTGATCTTCTTACTTTGTCAAGTCGGTGCACATAAGAAGCTTGTACTTGTCATGGTGCCTGAACACCCTGAACAAGACGGCGGTGTGCTCGTGCAGGTCGCCGGAGGCCATCACGAGGAGCCCGAACGGGCCGACGCCGCCCCGCACGGCGGCGCCCTTCTCGCCGCACAGCTTCTGGGGATCCAGCAGCCGGTTGGGGTCGTCCACCTTCTCGGCCTCCTCCAGGCTCGGAATCTTGAACACCACCTCCACGTCCGCCTGCGAGCTCGCCACGCCGACGATCTCCTGCACCGCGCCGGCGCCTAGCCTGGTGCCTCGCCGGAGACCGGCGCGCTTCCTCCTCAGCGTCTCGATCTCCTCGATTGGCCACTGCAGCAGCTGCTTGCCGTCCTTGGATAGCCACATCTTCCTCGGGAACGTCTGCACGCCGGACCAGCCGCGGGCGACGTCGTCGGCCTGGCTGTCGGACTCGTTCGCCCACGCCCACAGAACGCGCCGGTTCTTGCGCGCGTCGAAGAACGACTTGGACGCGTACACGTGCCCGTAGTCCAGCCGCCGCCAGCTCCGGCAGTCGTCTCCGCGCTCGGGCTCCGCCGGCGAGAAGGCGTCCGCCGCGTCGTCGTACGTGCCGACCATGTAGTAGTCCTGGAGCGTGTCCATCACGCTCAGCTTCAGGACGTGGCGCACGCCGTCGGCGCCGTTCGCGGACGTGTCGAGGCCATCCTCGCCGCGCTCCGCCACGGGGAACAGGTCTGGGCACTCCACCATGCCCGCGGCGCGCGACGCGTGCAGCGGCGCGGCGTTCCGCTCCCACCGGACGAAGTCCTTGCTCCTGTAGACGAGTGTGGACGCGACGCCGTCCACCTCGGCGGAGACGGCGATCCGCCACAGGCCGTCACGGCCGAGCCATGCCGTCGAGGGGTCACGGAACTTGTCGCCGGGGACATCAGCCGGGAGCGCGATGACCGGATTGTACGCGGGCTTCTCCCACTCGCGGAGGAGCGGATCGGAGGGGTTCTTGGCGAAGGCGACGTTCTGCACCTGCTTCTTGCTGGCGTCAATGCCGGTGTAGAGGATGGCCGGGAGGCCGCCGGGGAGGATGGTGGCGGAGCCCGACCAGCAGCCATTGGCGTCGAAAGGCGAGGTGGGGTCGAGCGCGGTGTCGAGAGCGGCCCAGTTGAGGAGGTCGCCGGAGACGGAGTGGCCCCAGGAGAGGTTGCCGATGTCCCAGAGCGCGCTGTGCGGGTTGTACTGGTAGAACAAATGGTACATACCGTTGTGGTACATAGGCCCTGCACGTGTGAAACAATAACTGTAAGTACATTTTTAACAAGCAATGAGAGGTGAAAATAAGACGGAGAGAAAATTACCCAAATACATCCATTAAATTGGAGATGGTAGGGAGTGAATGGTACTTGATGGTAAAATAGAGAGAAACTTAAATGAGATATGATTGATGTGGTAGGTATTATGGTAGAATTGCACCTATTTTAGGATAAAATTTGAATCAACAATTACACTTATAGTGGGACTGAAGTAGTACCATATTAGTTCGGGATAAGTACCATAAGTAGTTTATCGGCTAAGGGCCTGTTTTTTTTGTGTTCATTATTCAAAGTACAATATATGAACTAACTACTCCCTTTATCCAAAAGTTTTAAATATATTTTATTTTCTGTTTTTTCTAAATGAGATGGGTGTATTTGTAGCCTTCATATATCTAGATGTTCATTTTGTAATGTTAGAATTGTTAAGCGGAACCCGGTCAGTCATTCAGTTACATGTATACTTCTTAATTTGTTACATACAAGATGATTTAATTTTTCTTTGAACTTGATAAAAAAATAATATGTCTTAGGTTTTTGGATGGAGATATTATTATAAAATTGGAAAATAAATTTAAAATATTTTTTCTAAATTCATATGCAGAAAGATTTTTTTAAACACGTACTGTTCGCTAGCTCAGGGAGCATGTCATATTAATCCATTATTCAATTCCTTAAAAAAGGGGTCTAATTCTAAATGTGGGTATCCAATAACTCTAATTTTTCAAATCGTGCAATTACCAGCATGTTGATTTGGTAATTAATGATAAATGTTAATTATGGATTAACTATTTTATTTGAGTGAGATAATTTTAGTATGGACCTCATTATGTGCATTGATAATTTTAGTACGGACCACATTATGTTCATGTTATGGATTATTACCTTGGAATAAAAATGATGGTACAAAGCATTGGGATGAAGTGATAAATCTAACTTTTCATTCTTAGCGATCAATTTTGCTTGGTTTGTTTTTAGCTTTGTTGTACTATCAAGAGAGGTGGTAACCTAGGTGAAGAAATAATTAAAATGCCAAATTAGGTCAGATGCATGAGGGTACTTGGTTTGGTTGAAATCATTTTCTATTGTCTAACCATGGCCAGTCTGACCAAAGGGGATATGCTGGTCTTACGACGCCCTATGCGCCAGTTTTACCGAGGGCTTCGACTGGTCTGGCTGCGGTGTGCATGCCAATTTGATCGGGTCGAACTCGGTCAGACTGAGCGCCCATGGAGCCGGTAGGGTGGCCCTCTCTTGGCGATCCAAAACTGCCAAAGCCGAGACTAGTCTAACCGGTGGCAGCTTGGTCTTATTGGAGCCGCCGACAGCCTAATCGGACGGCTATGGCAGTCACACCGGTGGTGCAATCGAGGCTAGTCTGACTGACCTCCCCTTGGCGATATAACCGTTAGGTTGTGGTAAGTTGGGTTTTTGCCTCCAATAGCTACTTCGGGACCGACTACCACCTTGCCCATCCTTTGACGTAGTGGTTTAGAGGATTCGTGGTTTGAGCGGTGAAGTTGGGCTCGCCACAGTGGGGATTAGGAAGCCAGAGAGTTTCCAAAGCTTGGGTTAAAAATTCCTTATCTCTTATCTCATTTACTTATAATTTACATATGTAAAATTTACTCTCATATAGACTACTTGAACCCTTATCACCCTAGAATTGCAAAAGTTAATCTAGTTGCTTAGTTAGTTTCATCCTTCACCAAAACTAGCAACCTTAACATAGTTTTGATTAGGTGTCAACTATTTTATTTTTAATACCACCTACTCAACCCCCCACCCCAAGTCGACATCTTGATCCTAAAAGCTCAATTGCTAGAAATGAACTGGTTCTACGAGGACCAAGCTGAGGAGCAAGAGTTCCACGACAAGAAGAGTGCCATGTCTATCACACATAGCATCCATCGACACACAGTGCAAGAAGAGGTCGAGCTCTGGAGTTTGTGAAAGGCAGTGGCGACGGCTCAGGGAGTCAAGGAGTTGTGGCGGTGGTGGCTTTCCCTTCTTCTCTCATCCTCTCTCCCACCAAATCCCCTATCTTCGAGCTATGCCACAATTCTGAATCTCATGCATAGACATCACCGAGTCCAAGCTCATGGCTTCGGTGAGATCCACGCCTCATACATGACTACTGTGAATCATCTTATGCTCCATGCATGTGTGACTTTGGTAGAGTTGCGGGTGCAAAGGAGGCATACGAGCTGGATGCGCTGAGAGAGAAGGTACAGAGGAGAAGAGGAAAGGTGGAGGAAGAAGATAGATGAACTGTAAGTGACATATGGGTTCCGCCTATTTTAAAATTAATTTTGGTTGGCTGGACTGTCATGTTGATGCTATGTTGGCAAAAACCATCCTATGTTGGACCAGAGGAGGGGATAAAGCGAATGGTATTGAAAATTGAAGGGTTTCAATCACCTAGTTTTAAAATATAGGGTTGTGACGTAAACAAAGTGAATAGTTCGTAACGATCAACTGGACTTATCCATTTTTAAGGTAACATATATACTATAGACAGGCCTATACTTCAGCCGTATTGAAAAAAAAAATCGGAGGAGGTAAAATTACTAATATCAGGTGAAAAAATTGAAATATTGCTGACATTGAACTAAATATGAAATATACCAAAATATTTGAGTGAAACTGTTCTTTTGCAGGGTTGAAATTACTGAAATTTTGGTACATAAAATTTCCGACGAAGAAAATATACTGTGTAAAATTGTAGTAGCAGGCTAGCAGCAGTGAGCAAGCAATCCTGGGGCATGCTGCCTTTTATAATTTATTTGAAAGGAGATAACAAATCATGAATTGGAAATCAAAATGCACAATGTGACTACGGGCGAGACAAAATAGAGAAAACTGCAGTGTTATGGACATGGTGTCACTAAAATCTACTGAGTTTGAACAGAATGATATTTCTTTTTCAGTTATGGCCAAATGGTTGAGGAACACTTGTCAATCCACCCTAGCATCGCTGACCACACATCTCCAAATGGATAAGCTTAACCTATTCTGATGTTCTGTGTTCTCTACTGGCGAATTGGCGATGCTTATGCCCGGCTAATCGAGGCATATAAGGGAACCAGGAAAGGATATAATTTTTGCAATTCTATTAGAGAACAATTATGCAAGGCCTCAAGTAATCAGAGGAAAGATAAGAAGAAAGAGGAACAGGAAGATATCGTACCATTCGGATCTGCTCAATCGGCATCATCATCCGCCATCATAAATCCAATCCATCCGAATCAGCAACAATTCGGCCCCGATCAGACAGGAAAAGCGATTAGTTTGGCTAAATCCGTAACTGGACAAAAGCGATTAATCACAACAACAACTCGGGTAGATGAGACGATACCATTCTGCCAGTTCTTTGCAGGCTGGAAGTGATAGGCAGTTCTTCTGGCATGGTTGGCCGTGTCCGCCTCCGTGGGAGCTCGCCGGAGCAAGGAGGTCGACGCAAGAAGAAGGCAGAGGTGGAAGGAGGCGGCGCAGACGGCAAGGCCTAATCTCGCCATGGCCGCCGCTGGAGGAGAGGGAGAAGAAGAACGAGCTGATCGCCTTCTTGTTGGTGTCTCTTCTTCTGCTCTGAAACTCTGAAGAAAACGCCGGGGTATTTAATAGCCTACGAAGTCTGAATGTTTATTAGCTTCAGGCTAATTATTTTTTAGTACCAATTGCAATTTTGTATGTAAATCTTCATCGGATTCACATGCAACTGTGCTGTAGGAGAGATGTAGATTCGAATTCTCTGCTGTTCGTTTTATGATGACCTGGTGGTTAAACTTTGGAAATTCAGAGGTATTACGATCCGATCGGGGTCTTTTTTTTTTTCTTAAAGGTAACCGGCCAGATGACAAATCAAGATTGGGGTTTGGAAATGGAATCTACTCCCCTAGAAGTGATACCTTCTCAACTACAAAAAAGAACTGGAATTTAATCGTAAATTAGATGTTAACATGTTATTGAGTTCGGAGCCGAGGACCGATGGAAAGGTGTACTGATTACAGAGTTTATCACAAGACAGAAAAGTAATTATCTCTGATGAATTGTTAGACGAACCATGGCTGGAGGATGCAATCTGGACTCAGTAGAGGCAATAGAGATTGGACAGTCAATCATCTGAGTACTTGATAGTACAAAAAAAAATCTTAAAGAAATGGTACATCATGTGCTTCTCCAAAATGATATTTTGGTCCAATGATGATGGGCTTAAGAAATATCCATAGGGTGGCTTACGCAGATGGCCAACTAGGATGATCCTGATCCGTTGCCAAGTATTTCTAGGAGTTGTTAACTTTGGTGGAACCCACTTTAATCTTTCAAAAAGACATGATCTGATGGTTCTTAACAAAAAAAACTATCACAAGATCTTGTCTTATATGAACCGCAGCATTTATCAAAGCACAAACGCAATAGACATATTCTTGCTTTGATGCTAAAGTCGTCTTAAGCAGTTTTATTATTTTAATTTCTTAGAGCACATGTTTGTGACTTGTGAGTGAGTGTTTGGTTACGTTGATTGTCCTGAATTCATGGGCATAAAGGTAGAATAGAACAATACACACTACTAAGGAGCACCCCATAGGTGTCGGTTGGGAATCCCTTATTGGTGCTGGTTTTGTTAGGAAATGATAGACAAATAAACGATAAAGAACAATAAATCAATCACAGAAGACACGAGATTTTAACGTGGAAAACCCTTCCAAAACAGGAGAGAAAAAACCACGGGCACCAGCCAGCAAAATATCTTCACTATATCTGGGGTGAGGTTACGTCGCCGTATGGCGGCTTACAAGAGGTATATATATGGTGGAACCCTAAAAGGGATGACGATCCGTTTCGCGGGGGCTCTGCCCCCGCACCCTCGGGCGTCCCAGGTACGCTCCAGCCCAAGCCTCCCGGCGACGGGCCTCCGCTCCACTATAGTAGAAGCTGGCCTTTATTAAGTGCAAATTAATTTGGATCACAACTCAACAGGTTTCCCAACCGGTAGCAATTTGGGGGCACCTCTGCTCATACGCAAAGGTGTCGATTTCAGAACCGACACACATAAAGATTATAGGTGTCGATTATACAGACAAAATCGGTACCTATAATCTTGAAAAAATATTAAAAAAGACTAAGAATCCCAAGAAACTACACATGGATTCACAACAATATCACCTCATCGAGTAGCCGATCCAGCACTAGTTGGTATGGTTTGGCAGCCGATCCATCACAAAGCCGGGATCATCACATATTCAATTATAGAATCAATCTCATCATTTTTTGTTGAGTAATGATGACCGTAAAAGAAAATATAGACTAAATAAGTGGGAAAACATATGCCGACCAAAAGATCAAGATGTACTAGTGTTCATATATAACCTTGATATGAAATATAGCTGCTTATTAAGCAAATGGCTCTTCCAGTTGCTTAATGGTATTGGTGTATGGCAAGACTTTTTTGCGAAATAAATACTTAAAGGGTAAACCTCTCTCAGTATGTTCTCAGTATGTCCAACAAGATAGGTATTTCACAATTCTAGACCGGTTTAATGAAAGTCAAAGATCAATTTCTTAGGTTTGGGTCTTTTAGATGTGGCAATGTGACAGACATAAGATTTTGGGAAGACATGTGGTCAGGATCGCGTGCTCTCAAAAATCAATACCCTACTTTATATAATGTGGCTCGAAAGAAGCAGTCTACTGTGACAGAGGTTATGAGCACAACGCCTCTAAATATCTCTTTTAGAAGAGCCATTGTTGACAAAAAGCTAATCGAGTGGAACCATTTGATCCTCAAGCTAGCTAATATAACTCTGTCAAATGAAAATGACTGCTTTGTTTGCTCGCTCTAGAAGAATGGCCAATTTTCAGTCAAATCTATGTATACCGCGATCGCGATCATGAACTCTAATGTTTGGATCCAAAAGTGAAATATATGAGACTTAAAGGTTCCACTAAAGATCAAGGTCTTTATATGGATTCTTCACAAGAAAGTAATTCTCTCTTACTATAAAGTCATAGCCCACTAATTTCTAAAGCTTAACATGCAAAGGTGCCACATCATCATCCACTAACAACTATTACATTTAAGCATCATGCAAGCATGTTATATTATCTACAATTTAATAATTTATTAAATCATCCCACATAATTCACATAATATTTGAATATATCTCTCCATCATTTTCCTATAATATCCTATAGTTCATCCTCACTTAGTTCACGTTAATTTTCTTTTGTCTAATTAAGTTATATCACATCAATTGTTTTTAGTCCTTAGATGATAAATCTATGGTTCAAATTATCTATTTTGTTTTCTTCTCTCATTAAGCCATATCATCTCAATTTTTTTTCTCATTAAGCCATATCATCTCAATTTTTTTTAGCTCTTAGATATATGGTCTAAATTTTCTTTCTTCTTTTATTCTCTTATAAAGCCACATCATTTTACTTTTACATTTGAATCATCGTTACATACTATTTAAATTTAAATCACATCAACTTATGTAAACTTATGTTTATATAAGCTTATGGTATTTAAGTTATAATGCATATTATTTTTAGTTATTATTCTCATAGTAAACTCCCGCAACAACATGAGGGGTTTCACCTAGTTCTAACGAAAGATAACATGGCTAAAACAAATTGGGGGTGGGGGGTGGAGGGGTGGAAACACCGTTCTTTCTGCTATGCACAAGAGACAATCCAACATCTTTTATTTGAGTGTCATGTTGCTCAGTTTGTTTGAGATGTGTGGCTTTTGCTTTTAATATCCCTCCACCCTGTAACGCCAAAAATATTTTTGGTAATTGGCTTAGAGGGGTATCTAGGTTCATTAAAAAGACTATTCTAATTGGAGCTAATGTTGTATGTTGGTCAATTTGGCATTTTCATAATTATAAAGTTTTTAATGGTAAACAATTATCTAACCCTATGCATGTTATCTTTATATCTTCCTATTCGCTCCACTTTTGGTTTACCATACTACCACAGGAGGAGCAATGGTGCTACACTCTTGGAATTGGTAGCCAGGGTCGCTTATTCCACTATGGGTGGTGTAGTTCCATCAGAATTGCTAGCTAAAAAATCTATGTGGTTTAAAGCTAGTCAATAATAAAGGGTAGTTGAGCGTTGTCATAATGATAAAGTTTTTAATGGTAAACAATTATCAAACTATGCATGTTATCTTCATATCTTCCTATTGGCTTCACTTTTGGTCTACGATGCTACGATAGGAGAAGCAATGGTGCTACACTCTTGGAATCGGTAGCCAAGGTCGCTTATTCCACTATGGGTGGCGTAGTTCCATCAGAATTGCTAGCTAAAAAATCTACATGGTTTAACACTAGTCAATAATAAAGGGGAGTTGGGGATTTGTCCCATCACCTTTTTTTCTCATTTTGATTTATTTTTATCTTTACCCTTTTTTTAACAAACGTATAGTTGTGTGTCTTATGACAGAAGCCGGAGATGTAATCCATTTCCATTATCTAAAAAGAATAAATCTCATAAAACATTCATAACAGGTTCAATCAAAATCACAAAGGGCAAAATATTTGCAAAAGAAAAATCTCAAACATTAATGACTGAGAACGGAGAAGAAACGACTGGTGGCTGCCTGCGCAGGGGAAGCGACGAGGGAGCCAACAGCGGAGGGATGTAGGTCGGAAGTGGCTAGATCCTCGATCCCCGAACTGCATGTGACGGATCTGGCAACCTGGCAATCAGGGAGAGGGGGAGAGGGAGAGGGGCACCTCCGCTTGGAGAGAACAGGAGGGCCGGGGGACGCACCCATGGCGAGCGGATGGTGGCGTGCCCACTGTCGCCACCCACGACCACGTTTGTCACCGTTGCACCTGTCGTCGCGGTGCACGCTCCAACCACCTCGACCTGCCCCTGTGCCCAACATCGGAAGAGGGAGATGGAGGAGGAGGCCATCACCGGTGGCGGCGAAGGGTGGTGCCACCACCACAAGGAGAGGAGGACAAGGAGAAGTGGGATGGCGAAGGGGAGGGGGAGGACAACAAGGAGGAGGCATGGGGGGGGGCCGAAGGTGTGTTGGAGGAAGGGGACAGGCGGTCGGATATGGATGTGGATAAGGAGAGGAGTTTGGAGGGTATGGATAAGGATGGTTGTCGTGGATAAGGACACGTGGCTCAGGTCGATCGATAGGAGTCCTCAGTTTTTATGGGTGTCGTTTTTTTTAAAAGATCGACACTTATAATATATTTTGAGTACATGTTTTTAATTGACGGATATCTATAATATATCTTAGGTGTTGGTTCTTTAAAAAAAGTCACATATAATATAGGTGTAGGTTTTTCCTATAGAACCAGCACCAATAGTACTCAAAGGTAATATAGTGGAGGTGGGAAAAGGTTCATAGGTGTTGGTTATAAATAAATCGGGCGTGTTTGATAGAAAATGAACGGCCAGATTATTTGCTTGACTCCATCGCATAAAATCAATAGCCTGGGCCATTACTACAGAATTTTAGCTGGCCTAAGGTCTTCCTCATAACAAAGGCTTGAATCACCCACTTGGTAGCTGCTTCAGCGATGTTTTTGTAGTACTTGTCCAGTGCACACCGTATATCTTGTCGAAGAGTTCTACAGCATCATCAAAGCTTGAGCCGAGTCCGTTTTGGAATATGGTATTGACTATCAGAGCAGCGGCATTGGCTATATCATTGCGAACAGCTTCAACCCTTTTGACCCGGGATGCAAATACTTCAAACTGTGCTTGGGTCTTCATCTTGTGAGCTAACATTTCAAATATAAAGACATCAGGATCTAGTAGATGAAAGCAGTGTTGAGAGATATGCGGGTTACGTTCGAACTCAGTTTCTACTTTAGCCTTGTCCTCTAGCTTGGTTGCTTTTTTGGAAGTGAACTCCAAACGGGATTATGCACCGGAGGAAGGCAGATGAAATCGGGAAGACCGGGGACAGGGTTGGAGCAATAGAACCGATTCGAATGCTACCTTTTGTTAGTGGATTTCAATGGGAGAGAAAAGTACTTCTTCCTAATGTCACCCTGGAGCCACCTACCGCATAGGGGTCAGTTTTTACAGGATGGGCTTTAAGGAAGAAAAGGTGGCGGAAGAGGTCAAAATGAGGCATAATTCCTAGGAAAGTCTGACAAATATGCACAACAGCAACGATTTGAAGGATGAAAGTGGAATTCAAATGATAGATATTGTTGCCATAAAAGCCTAGCAAACACCTAGAGAATTTAGAATTCGAAAGCCCAACTCCACAACACAAAAATTGAGAGAATACCAAGATTTCGCCGGTATTACGAGTTAGGTATTCGTCGCCGCAGGCCGGTCACCACCCGATGATTTCTTTGGCTGGCAGCATCCCATCTTCCACCATCTCCCACAAGGTCTTCTTTTCCACATTCGAGGTGGACCATAGCTCCAAGGGGATTTCTATCTCCTCCGCCATTGCGAGAAAATTGGGGGCCTTGAGTTAGGATTTTTGGATGGGTTGTGAGGAGGGGTCCAATGGAGAACAGATGCAGTGTGTGGTAGTGTAATTAGAGCGATTTTTGGCGGTCAAGCTAGTGAGGATACTAGCCCTAGGGTTTCGACGGTGGTGAGCGAGAGCAAGAAGATGAACGGTGGCGCAATTTTCAGAAGATGAAGCACCGAAGAAGATGACGAAAAGTTATTTGGAAATGTTTTAAGGGTATCGGTGGGTCTCATGGGCTTAAAGTCCAGCTAGTTTGCAACCCATTTAACAGGTGTGGTTTGACTGTGTGTTGACCAGTTTCGATCGTCCATATTACCCAATATATGAAGACTAGCTATGCTTGCAATGCATTATTTCACAAATAAAACATTATATTCCACTATATGCTTGGAAAACTAACCATGCAGGAGAAGCTATCAAAATGATGGAGGAGAATCGACAATACAACAATCGATCAATCAATTAGACGCTGTCGAGAATCAGACTTATGAGAAGATGGGCTGAGAACTCAAAAATGACACGATCAAATAAGTCCAAAATTCATATATCTGAAGTGAGAAACAGAAGAGGAGTCAGCCTGCCGAAATTGGGCTGGTTTGGCCCAGCCCATGGTTCGACCAAACCCTCATCACAGCCATTCAGGCTGGGGTTTGACGTGGACGCTCTGCATGAACTCCTGATGACGGTTGCGAGGCAATTCCGACAATTCGCATGCTCTACAACCGTCATACCTGCCTATTTAAGGAGCTCTCAGCCTCACTCACAACACACACCTCAAGAGCTCTCAAGTTTAGTTTAGTAGTTCTAGTGCTAGTGGAGTAGGAAATAGAGTAGTCATCACAGTCCTCGAGTCTTCAGGAGATTTCGGGTATGGCTCTAGTAGCTTTCCTCTCTTCTTTTGTAAGACTTATTGAATTAATAGAATATTCTTCTTTATATATTTTCGGTATTTTATTCCATTCATATTATTTGAGTACCGACTTTACTTTATACTTGAATTAATATAGTCGTGTAACTAGCTTTCTAGATAGGTGTATTGGTGTGGGTATAATGTCCGAGTATTTGGTTGCTCTGTGTCAGTTGCAAGGATGCAGAGTAGTATTTACTAATGTAAGCGCGGTGCTTAGATTATTAGATACCATTATTTGGGGTAATATGCAGTGGTTCAGAGGCTAGCCGCTGATGGTGACAGCTCAGTACGGGTGTTCCTCTGCATGTGTATATTATCCTAAGTGCAATTTCCTGGGAAGGGTACTCCTCCGTATTTAGCCCCGGTTGGATGGCCATGACAGGTTGTCATAAGGAACTCAGCAACCAGGGGTGGTCTCTCGAAACACTAGGAGGACATTGGGTACGGGGTATTTGTTGCATGACTGTATACTATCAAGTATGTATACTAGAAGTACAGGAATGATACTTTTCTTATTTTTTCTCCACTTAGCTTAGACTATATTTTAGTGAGTGTAGTTTTTAGTTCTTCCTTCTGTGTGTCACCCTACCCTTTGAACTGAATTAACCCCTGCATAGACTTTGATGTGTATAAGTAATATATGAATTGTTAGCATAGTTCTCTCTTATCATATCTTCCCTTGGGATAAAATAAATACGATACCTTGAAATACTTCCAGATGAAATGCTACAATGGTATATTCGTGCGCTTGTGGATCATATCTGTAACCATAATATACTAGGATTATTTCTAGTGCTATTGCTGGGAATTAAATTTCGAACAGAGTCGCTCAGAAATACCAATACTGTGTTTTGACAATATGCGCGCAGCTTACCCCCAATGCCATCATATTTGTCAGGTTTATGGATAAGGTATAACATCTATCCTTGGATGTACGTTGTATACTGATACTGTATACCCGTGCGTATACGGATAGTTTCCATATACATTAAGGAAATCTATCACGTGATAGGGATGGTATCTACGGATGGAAGGAGTTCTACTCGGGCAAGAATGGGTCCTTACCATATCGTGAGGGGTCCGATATCTCCGAGTCCTACTTGGAGATCAACTCACCCATGGTATATAAGGGACCCTCTGGGCAGGACATAAGGCATCAAATATCATCGCCAACACACCCACCACAAACTATGGAGTCAGAGCGCATAGGAGCCAAATCGCCGGGAGATCTAGTCGGATCAACTCGACTACGGTCTCGTCGGTATCATCGAGTTCTGCTATTCCCTTTGCAAACTATGGTTTCCATCATATAATCCCATACCAACTGGATTAGGGTTATTACCTACCAAGGGGCCTGAACCAGTATAATCCTTTTCTTTTGTTTGCTTGATGTCGTACTACGTAGATCCTCGTATCAACGGACCCCAATACCCTCTATATCCGGTCTACGGGTACCCACCGTCGACAGTGGCGCGCCAGGTAGGGGATCTTGGTGCTCAAGGTTCTACTACTATGATTTCAAGCCGTCTCGACGATAGCGTCAACACCGGCATCAACCAAGGAGCTTCAACTTCGACCATCCTGGTGTGGACTCAAGTCGGCGAAATCGTCTTCCCGGTCTACACCACGATGCCGATCTCGACTGGCCCAGCAATTGTCGGGAGCGAGAACGGCGTGGTTACAACCCCGGTCGACTCCATGTCGAAAGATGCTCCGCAAAAGCGGAGAACGGAACATCGACAACATCCAAGCCCGAGAAGGATCCTAATGCGGCCAAATCTCGTCCTTCCCACAAGATGTACAAGCCGACAAGGACAACTTCCGGGGCAACAAAAGCTTGGTGTCCCATCCACAAGACTAGCAAGCACACCTTGCAAGCTTGTTCGGTTTTTCTCAATGTACAAGCTGAAATCTGTGGCTGCAAAGAGCGTGGAATTCAATGTACTTCCCCAACTCCTGATGTCTATTGTCTCATTCACAAGGCGAAGACTCACGACCTCTCCAGCTGCAAGGTTCTTCTCAGCGCCATGAAGACGTAACCCCCTAAGGTCCAGCAATCACGAATCTCTCCTAGAGATGCGGATAAGGAACAAGGTGCGGCGACTTGTCACACCTAGAAATTTAGCGCAAATTTCCAGACTATTTTGTGTATTAAATCCCTGTCCAGGACTAACCAGGGTACACGAAACGACAAGTAATATACAGTTCCAAATGTAAATAAAGCGTAAATACTTACAGAAGAGGCACTTAGTCCTCACACTAAAAGAAAACGGCAGCAACGGAAAAAGGCGATCCTAGCGGGGCTTCAGCTCCACTCCACAGGCAAAACTCAACTGGGGTCTAAGCCTTGGTCTTCTAACTTCATCTTCAGCTCAGAAGCATTACACTTCTGAAAAGGGGGAACAATAGCAAGGCTAAGTACAACCACCATACTCAGCAAGCCACACCAATGATGCAGACGTGCAAGGGGAACAAAAGGACGATTTGTGGCTATTTGCATAAAGGCAGTTGTAAAACATTTTATTGAGCAAAACAGTAAAATGGTTGATTAATTAAGGTAATATTAAATCTCCACTGATCAACGCTACACCATGTTGAACAGGCCCAACCAACCCACCTAGGCTACACTGCATTAGGTCGATTTATTAGGGGTGAGACTAATCACAGTGAATTTGGTCGATCGCCCATAACCGCGGGCACGGCTATTCAAATAGTTTTACTCTAGCCAAAGGTGCACAACTGTACCCACAAGACACAATCCACCGGCATGTCACCGCGTCATCATGTGCCCATGATGCACACGTCACCATGTCGAGTGATTGTGACAAGACCCTTCATATAACTCTTCCCTAACCATCCACACCACGCAAAGGTTTCACCCTCACCCCCTACCCCGGAGGTAGGCAGTCCCCTCGTGCGCCGCGGTGAATCCGACAGCTGGACAACCGGACACCCCGGCCGACCCAACTCCATTATGCCCACCCTCGCCACTGGTTGCTAAGAAAGGGTCGAGCTATACTTCAGATCAAGTAGTTACCCACTCCCGCTTGTGGTAAGCACTGTAAGTCTTCCAGGGTTTCCCGTGAACCGGTCCTTAATTGCCATGGGTGCGACTAGCAAAACCATGCACCCACAGCCCACCATTCAATCACATTTTAGTTGGATAATTACGACCAATGAAACATGGTCGGATGTCTCGAGCACGCAGCTCGTAAAGATACTAAATGTCTAATACTGTAATTATCCCATCAACTGAGCTAGTGGTAATTAAGCATGGCTAAGCATATAGTTCTAGCTAGGTTAACATAAGTAACACAAGCTAGTCGATTTGTTACCTAAGGTTGACAAAGGACATATATCAAGTAAATATGGCACAAGTGAGTAGATAGGTAATACCCGGATCCCATGTAATTAGCAAAACATGCACATTTATTTGCAAATGATAAAACATTTATAAATTGGGATCAACATGCTCAAGGGGAATGTGTGACTTGCCTTGCTTCTTCAAACAATCTTCTGAACTCTTTTCCTCGCGACCGTGATCTTCCGAAACGACGGAAACTACACGCTGGTATGCAAAACAAGGAAAAACTCTAATAAAAACTAAGAAAACAGTACATAAAAAGTAAACAAACAAGTAGAACTCAATTTTATATGAATTTTGCAAGTTGAATGGCCCAATTTGGAGTTCGAATGAATTAGATACGAATTTTAGAAGTTTTGAGCCATTTATATGAATTTCTAGAATTATTACAAATTTATTGCACAATTATTATTTAATTTCTCAAAAGGGAAGCGCTGATGTCATCAAAGAGGCCGGCGCCGACAGGCGGGTCTCACGAGTCAGCGACACACAAGTGGTTGGCTCACACGGTGGACACAGTCCACCATGGCCGTGGCGGCAAAGTGGACCGAGACCACGGGAATGGTCCACGGGCGGCCACGGGCAGGGTAGCCAGGGCACGGGCGTGGCCGAGACCGGCCCGCCGTGCGGCGGCGAACAGCGGCGGCGGCAGCGCGGCACAGGGCGGCTGGTGAAGGGGCGAGAGGGAAAGGGAGGGGGAGTGCTCACCAAGGGACACGACAATGGAGGGAGGCGGCCGACGGAGGGAGGCAGCGGCGGGCTCCTCGGGGTGAGGACGACGGCGGAGGTCCGACGGCGTACCGCGGGCGCGAGGCGGCGGATAGCGACCGGGACGACCTCAACGGGGAGAAGAAGGCTACAGCGGCGATTGGAGCCAGTGGAACGGTGGCCGACCTTGTCCTCCCGGTGGTGGAGCTAATGGTGGTCGTGGCATGACTTGGGATGGTCGGGAGTGGCGACGAGCGGCAGCCGGAGGTTGCAAATGGCAGTGGCGGCTCGAGTTCGCAGTGGGAGCAGTGCTTCGGGGGTGGAGGAGGGAGATGGAGTGGATGCCGAGCTGCGCACGATGGCTGTGGTGCCGGGGAAGGCGACGGCGCAGCGCGAGGTGGACCAGAGAGGCGATGCGGCGCGGCTGGAGACGGCAATGGTGGCGGAGAGAGATGGTGAACGAGGCGACGGCGTTTCGGCATTGGATTGGGGAAGAGGAGCGGTGGACGGGGTGTGGTGGGGCGTGGCGGCGCTGTGGGTGGCGGCGGGAGGCGCCTGGAGGTGGTGGTGGCTCGGGTTGGCGGTGGCGACGCGGTTTCGGCGGCGGATTGGGGAGGGGAAGTGGTGGCCGGGCTTTGGCTCGGCGCGGAGGAGCCAATGATGGCAGTGGCGCGGTGCAGTGGCGGCTATGGTGGCGGTAGCGCGCGGCTGGAGCTCGCCGGAAAGCGGCGGAAGTGGGGGACGGCGTGGGGAGAGCGAGGGAGACGATGGGAAGCTCGAGGGAGGATGGGAAACGGGAGAGGATGGTCGGGGGATGCTTTTTATGGGCGCAAGAGGGTGGAATCGAGGCCGGGTGAGGCGGTATCGGCCGGCGTCGGAAGGGCTGACGTGGGGGTGGAGTGGTGGTTAACCGACGCCGATTTTTGGGGGAAAGTGAGGGGAATGGTGGAGGAGGGGGCGGCGACCACGTCCGAGCGGTCGGACGTGCGCGCGGGAGGCGGGAGGCGGCGGTTTCAGCGGCGTAGTGGGCGGCAATGGCGGTTGTCGGCAGGTGGCTTGAGGTTGCGGATGACAGGTGGGGTCCACATGTCCCACCTGTTGGGGAGGGAGAGAGAGGAATCGGGAGGGGGAGAAAAACTAGACTTCAAGGGCAAGCGGGCCGAGGGAGAGAGGCTGGCCCGAGAGGGAGAGAAAGGAAGGGGGGAAGGATACGGGCCGCGGAGGAGGAAGAAGGCTTTGGGCCGCAAGCGGCCCAAAGTGAAGGAGGGAAATTTTGATTTGTTTTCTTTTTATTTAAATTGTATTAATGAACTTTGTGACATTAAAATTATTTATTGAGCTCCGAAAATTCACGGGAAAATTTCAGAGAATATTTAGGGCACAAAGAATATTACAAAATATTCTCGGTCAATGATTTTTAAGGGAAAATTTTAATTCTCCCATTATTTCGCTTGATTAAATTGCTTTAATTTTTATTCAATTTCTAGAAAATGCATTATTTAATGATTTTTAATCCCGACCGAAAATTGGGGTGTTACACGACTACATCAGATCGATTCGTCGGGGTAATCGATCTCGATCCCCACGAGCCATCTGTCCTACATCTGCTCGAAGACCAGGCCTCATCATCGACAAGTACTCCACACGACGTGTACGCTATCGATTTTACCAGCACATCTGGTGGCGGCAACACGGGAACGGCGGATCAATCGGTTACACCAATGCTGGCCCAACATACCAGAACCATCAATACGATATTGAACGAAAGCCCTTTTGATCTCGTCCTGAACGCTGACCTCGATCAATGGGCAGAACGACTACGGGAATCAGTGGCTAACCTCAATAACGCGTTCGTAGAGGCCACCGCCAGGGCACCACCAGAACAATCACCGACCGGCGGCGCTAATAGGGAACAACCTAATAACAAGTCGCCACCTCGTCAATCTACCCCTCCACCTCGCGGCACCAGTGATCTCCGCGACCATCTAAATGGCCGCCGAGAAGCGCGACTCACTCAAGATAATGAAAATTGTTCCCGACATCGCGTCTCTTCACGACATCGCGAGAACGAAGAACAAGGAGGACGTCCGAGCGAGAACTGAGACCGTGATGATGGTCACAACCGCCGCGAACATACTAATCGCGAGCAGCGGCTGCCGGGCGGTACCAGTCGAGGTCGACGCCATGACAGCGACGACAACGAAGATCGACGCCGGGACAACAACGATGGGCGACGACGAGGCTCGCAAGAACCCGAGCGTCGTCCTCGAAACCGCGCCCCAGAACCGAGTGACTCATCATCATCATCGTCATCTTCGTCATCTTCATCATCAGACAAACATCCACGACGAGCATATGATCGCCGACAACCTACTGCCCCTGGCGGTGGGTGCAAGGCTTTCACCTGTACTCTGCGAGATGTTCGATGGCCTGAGAAGTTTCGACCGGGAGCAATAGAGAAATACGACGGAAGCACCGACCCTGAAGAAATTCTTCAGGTCTATTCTACAGTACTCTATGCTGCCGGAGCAGACGACAACACATTGGCGAATTATTTGCCGGCTGCGTTAAAGGGATCTGCACGTTCATGGCTGGGTCACCTCCCGCCCTACTCAATTTCTTCGTGGGTAGATCTGTGGCAACAGTTCGTCGCTAACTTTCAAGGAGCATACAAGCGCCACGCGATCGAGGACGACCTACACGCGTTGACGCAGAATCCGGGTGAATCATTGAGGGACTATATTCGGCGCTTTAATGAGTGCAGAAATACGATCCCTGAGATCACCGATGCTTCTGTAATCCGCGCTTTCAAGTCTAGCGTCCGAGATCGCTACACAACCCAGCAATTGGCGACAAGACGGATCACAATTGCTAGCAAGCTATTCGAGATTGTCGATCGATGCGCTCACGCGGACGACGCCTTGAGACGCAAGAATGACAAGTCGAAGATAGGAGAGGAGAAGAAACCAGCCAAGGACGCGCCTGAGTCAAGCAAGAAAAAGAGTCGCAGGAGTAGGAAACGGAAAGCTCAAACAGAGCTCCTCACAGCAGAACATGTTGACCCGCCAAGCATCCAGACCCACAAGGCGACGACACAAAGAAAATACGGTGCCCTATACACAAGACGGACAAGCATTCTCTAGAGACTTGTTTCGTCTTCAAAAAGGCACTCGCGAAGCAACTGGCGTTGGAGAAAGGCAAGTGAGTACGTGTAGTCGAGAAGGCCGCCGAAGCGGCTACTCAGGACTCAGACTCAGCATACCTAGACTCCGACCTCCGTGTTTCGCACATCTTCGGAGGTTCCACGGCGTACTCCTCAAAGCGAGAGTACAAGAAAGTGGAGGCGAAGTTTGTTTGACATGGTAGGGGGCTGCATCCAAGATGAAGTGGTCAGAGCAAAAGATCGAGTTCTCAAAAGCTGACCACCCCAAGACTGCTAATACTCCAGGGCGATATCCGATCGTAGTTGAGCCCACTATTCGGAACATCAAGGTCGCACGTGTTCTCATCGACGGTGGCAGCTCCATCAACTTACTCTTCGCCAGCCCCTTGGACGCGATGGGGATCCCACGAAGCGAGTTGACACCCACTGATCAACCCTTTCATGGAATCACTCCTGAGTCATCGTCCAAGCCATTGGGCAAGATCACGCTACCCGTGACTTTCGGCTAAGCAAACAACTTCCGAACAGAACAGATCACCTTTGATGTCACTCAGTTTGACACAACATATAATGCCATCATCAGGAGGACTGCACTCGCGAATTTCATGGCCGCATCTCACTACGCGTATCAAGTGCTCAAGATGCCTGGATCGAAGGGAACAATCACAATCCAGGGAAACGCGAAGCTGGCGGTGCAGTGCGACAAGCGGAGGCTCGACATGGTCGAGCACACTCTCAATCCACCCGCCATAGTTGAGCCACCCAAGAAAGTGAGCAAAACCAACAAGACGCCAAAGACAGATTGTGCAATTAAGATCGTCCCGCTCTCCAGGGCCAACCCCGACAAGACCGCTAAGATCTGGGCGTCATTGGATGAGAAATAGGAACTCGCACTCATCACCTTCCTCCGCGACAATGCAGACGTGTTCGCTTGGCAGCCGTCCGACATGCCGGGAGTCCCCAGGGAGGTGATCGAGCACAAACTCATGCCGCGACCTGATGCCAAGCCAGTAAAACAAAAACTGCGGAGATTTGCACCAGATCAGAAACAAGCCATACGAGAAGAACTCGACAAGCTTCTCAAAGCTGGCTTCATCAGAGAAGTTCTCCATCCAGAGTGGCTAGCTAACCCAGTCAAGGTGCGCAAGGCTAATGGAAAGTGGAGAATGTGTGTCGACTTCACCGATCTCAACAAGGCGTGTCCCAAGGATCACTTCCCTCTTCCTCGAATAGACCAACTGGTTGACTCAACAGCCGGTTGTGAGTTGTTAAGTTTTCTTGACACTTACTCTGGCTACCACCAGATCAGCATGGCAAAAGAGGACGAGGAGAAGACAACATTCATCACACCATTCGGTGTATTTTGCTACGTCAAGATACAGTTTGGACTGATAGCCGCAGGAAACACCTTTCAGTGTACGGTTCAAGGGGCACTTAATAACCAGCTCGGACACAATGTTGAGGCCTACGTCGACGACATTGTTGTCAAGACAAAGACAAGTGACTCATTGATCGATGACCTCCGGGAAACTTTCGGCAACCTCCTACGACGACAACTTCATGCTCAACCCAGAGAAGTGCACGTTCGGAGTACCATTGGGCAAGCTCCTCGGATTCCTCGTCTCCGGAAGAGGATCGAAGCGAATTCCGAGAAGATCAAGGAAATCGAGAACATGAAGTCGCCCACAAGACTGAAGGAAGTCCAGAAGCTAACTGGATGCATGGCGGCATTGAGCAGGTTCGTCGCTAGGATGGGAGAGCAAGGATAACCTTTCTTCGCCCTGCTGAAGAAACAAGACAAATTTGTGTGGACACAGGAAGCCGAAGACGTGTTCATCGCGCTCAAGCGCTACCTGTCAAATCCCCCTGTACTTGTTGCTCCCCAACCTAATGAAGAATTATTCCTCTATATCGCTGCCACGCCATATTCTATGAGTACTGTCATTGTTGTCGAGAGAGAGAAGGTGCAAAGACCGGTTTACTACGTCAGCGAAGCTCTCCACGACGTAGACATGATACCCACAGATCCGAAAGCTGCTTTATGCAGTAATCATGACATCAAGAAAGTTACACCACTACTTTCAAGCCCACAGAGTCACAGTTGTTTGCTCCTTCCCCCTTGGAGAAGTCATGAGAAACAAAGACATTGTCGGCCGTATTGCGAAATGGGTAGTCGAGCAAAGCCAGTTTGATATCCACTTTGTACTACGAACAGCTATTAAGTCCCAGGTCCTCGCTGATTTTGTAGCCGACTGGACTATGCCTGAGGACAGGTCAGACAGTCAAACGGACAGCGAAACATGGACAATGGCATTCGACGGCACAGTCAACAGCCAAGGAGCAGGGGCAGTGCTCATTTTGACATCACCTTCGGGAGATCAGTTCAAGCATGCAATTCACCTCAACTTCAGGGCGACCAACAACACAGCCGAGTACGAAGGACTACTTCCCGGAATAAGAGCAGCAGCCGCACTTGGAGTCAAGCGACTAATCGTGAAAGGGGATTCAGAACTAGTCGCGAACCAGGTGCACAAATACTACAAGTGCTCTAGCCCCGAGTTATCCAAGTACCTCGCAAAAGTCAGGATGCTGGAGAAGAGGTTTGATGGGATCGAGGTCCGACACGTATACCGTAAGGACAACATCGAACCAGACGACCTAGCACGGCGCGCGTCCCAACGAGAGCCACTCGAACCTGGAACTTTTCTGGACATCTTGACAAAGCCATCGGTGAAAGAGGCAAGCGACGATGGTAGCATGGTTGTCCCCAACATCAGCACGGGGGCTACAGAGGTGGAACACGTTGCCGATATCGAGACCACAGATGACTGGCGGACCCAGCTCACCAAGTTCCTGAGTAGCGACGAGTTGCCCGAAGACGATGCAGAAGCTGAGAAGATAACCCAACAAGCCAAGATCTACTGTATGATTGGCAACGATCTGTACAAAAAGGCGCCAAATGGAGTACTTCTCAAATGCATCTCGTCTGACAACGGTAAACATCTCCTCCTCGACATACATGAAGGGATCTGCGGGTCACACGCCGGCGGACGGACGTTGGTAGGAAAAGCTTTTCGACAAGGGTTTTTTTGGCCAACCGTGCTCAAAGACGCCTGCGACATGGTGCAGCGGTGTGAAGCTTGTCAATTTCACAGCAAACACACAAGACTGCCAGCGCAGGCGCTCCAGACTATCCCTCTTACTTGGCCATTCTCGTGCTGGGGGCTCGATATACTCGGACCATTCCCACGAGGACAGAGCGGTTACAAGTTCCTGTTCGTGGCCATCGACAAGTTCACCAAGTGCATTGAAGCGATGCCCATGGGGGAAATCAAGGCCGATAATGCCATCAAGTTTATCAAAGGGATATTCTGTAGATATGGATTGCCTCAACGCATCATAACAGACAACGGCTCCTAGTTCATCAGTGCCGACTTCCAGGATTACTGCATTGGATTGGGAGTCAAGATTTGCTTCACCCCCAGAGCAATGGTCAAGTCGAAAGGGCAAACGGCATAGTGCTACAAGGGATCAAGACCCGCGTCTACGACAGACTCATGTTGTCACACGACAAGAAGTGGGTCGAAGAACTTCCCTCTGTTCTATGGGTCGTGCGTACCACACCGACAACGTCCAATAAGGAGACACCCTTCTTCCTTGTCCAATAAGGAGACAACGTCCATCGCTGTCGGAGGATCGCTGGAGAACAAGATGAAGGAAATAAGCTAGGGTTTTCTTTGCGGAGAGCGGAGAAGACGAAGAGCGCTAGAAGGCAGGAGGGTTTTCTGGCAAACGGACTTCAAATGGATTCCCAAATCCCTTTAAATAAGCGCGCTGCCGATGGTGCGTATCCCAAGAAATGGAGAGAGATTGCCGCCGGAAAATTCTGGGTCCGTTGCGCGCGGTAGTTTTTAGACTTCAATTTAAATTCACTCATGACTGTTGAACTTCATGCGGTGTTGTCGATGGCTCTTTGTCTCTATAGTTTTTACACCGAGATTGATCAGATGAGAACGACAACAATTCCGACATCAGAAGTCGCGATCGACTACATGAGTTCATTTAAGCAGAAGTCGGGGGCTACTGTCAGGGTTACGGATAAGGTATACCCTCTATCCTTGGATGTACGTTGCATACTGATACAGTATACCGCGCGTATACGGGTAGTTTTCATATACATTAAGGAAATCTATTATGTGATAGGGATGGTATTTACGGATGGAAGGAGTTCTACTCGGACAAGACTGGGTCTTTTCCATATCATGAAGGGTCCGATATCTCCGAATTCTACTTGGAGATCAACTGACCTGCGGTATATAAGAGACCCCCTGGGCAGGACCTAAGGCATCGAATATCACTGCCAACATACCCACCACATCCTATGGAGCCAGAGCCTACAGGAGCCAAGTCGCCGGGAGATCTAGTCGGACCAACTCGACTACGGTCTCGTCGGTATCATCGAGTTATGTTATTCCCTTTGTAATTTGTGGTTTCCATCATATAATCCCATACCAACTGGATTAGGGCTATTACCTACCAAGGGGGCTGAACCAGTATAATCCTTATCTTTTGTTTGCTTGATGTCGTACTACGTAGATGCTCATACCAATGGACCCCAACACCCTCTATATCCGGTCTACGGGTATCCCCCGTCGACAGCCATGTCTCAAACGTCGCACTCGATCAAAACGTAAGTTATCCCCTCACCAGAAGATTGGGACACGAGAAAGTGTGTCATCATTGGCACTGCATCTCCCAACCGCCTTTTACCAGAGGCTGCCATGTGCCCCCCTATGGTGGTTGAGGATGGGTTGACCCCACTTCAAGTCGGTTTGAGCTGACTTGTGGGCCAATCAATCCGTGTGCTCGCACGTGATTCGCTGGAAGTGTGTTTGCTTGGATGCCGGTTCATTTCTCCTTCACTTTAGTGTTTAGTTCCTGCATCCACATTATTTCTCCAAAACAAGTGGAACTACATTATTTATAAATGATATGCATATAAGAAATGTTAGTTGTCTCTTTATTTGTAGTGATAGTTGGCGGTCAAAATTTGTACTTAGCGATCATCAATAGTGTGCCCTCCACAGCCTCTTGTAAAAGTTATAGTAGCAAAGTTGCAGAGGAAAAGCACTCAGGAATATATGATAAGGATGTCAAAGCACTTGGCTTTTGCTTAAACAAACTTGGAAGAAAATTATTTCTCAACTATGAAGGTCTCGGGGGCTGCTGTGAAAGTTATGGGTACCCCATGTCCCCATACCTACTTGTCCTACATATCGGACTGATTATAGGAGGTTTGCTAGTTTCATATATATTATGTAATAGACTAGAACTTGGGTGTGATGTTGCCATGTTTCCTACAATTAAATTAATACTCCCTCCATACCATAATATAAGTCACAACCACTTTTCTTAGATGTTCCATAATATTAGGCATGCATGCAAGCATGCAATTAACTATGACATCTTCTCTATTAAATTACTACTTTTTTAAATCCCCTACTCTCATGTTATCTAATCCTATTACATGCATACATTATATTTATTAGGATGATCTAAACTACAAGATGATAATAATTATTTCTTGGTCATTGGATTGAGGGTGGTTGTGCTTTATATTTTGGAATGGAGGGAGTATACAAGTAAATTAAGTGTGGAAAATAAAATAACATGGCTGGATTTAATTTTTGTTAAATTCTCCATGATTAATTACACTGAAATTTTATCAGAATTTTCAGAGCTTAATTGCTTTTTTTTATAATACAAACATCATTTTAGCATTTATTTAAATAAAAATATTCATTTCTCTCTGGTCCATTTTCTTCCTTAGCTCGCAATCGAGCCGGCACGCTTTCCTCCCTTCTCCTCCCCTCCACCTCAGCCTGCAAGTGCACTGCAGGCCGAACAAGCAACCGGAAGTCTAATTGTTGTCCCCATACTCCTCTCACTGCTGCATGGTCCCATCGCTATAGTATCGTCCCCTACCTCCTAGGGTCCATCGTGATGTGGACTAGGGTTCCCAATCTTCCAAAAGATTCTAATAAACAGTCGATTTAGGCGGAGTCATGACACAAAATCGATCCAGCTTCTGAACGAACATGCTCTTGAGCCCCACAATCGCAGCACCACGTCTCCTCTGGTTATCAACCGTGTCGAAATGCGATTGACCTCGCCAAGAAGGCTAATACCTGTTTGTGAATCGAAGAACACAAATGAGAACAAGGAAGAATACAACCAAAATTGCAGATGAATGATCAAGCTCACGAGGTGGGGTCTTAAACAGAATAATCTAAACAAAACCCAAACCCTAAGGGTGATGGCGGGTACTGATATATAGAGTCTAGGGTGGTGCAAACACCCCTTGACACAACCCTAATGGGTTCCAACACGATACACTGCCCAAAGGCCTAAATACGATGACACAAGACCGGGACAAATTCTGGACGTCAACTTGTTAGGTTGATTCCAGATGACTAGGAAAGAATTTGGATGTGGGACCAGAACCATTGGAAATGTTATCTTCTTAGCTTTCCATCCATATAAAAGACGCCCCAATCCGAACACTTATGCGACCTGGGCGCCCGTTTTAGTGCAGACTGGTCTTGGACTCTGAAACGTACTTGAAATCTACTTGGTTTAGGCCTCCATCTTGATTTGGACGCCCTTGCTGATCCTCCACGGTTCTAAATCCCTCTCTAATTGTCTCCTTATCCTCTCAATTGTTTCTAATCATAATAGAATCATTAGGTAGCAATCTATTCTCAAAATCATATAAATTCACCTCTAAATTCAATTGTCGCGCGCGAGCTCTTGTAGTTGGTCCTTAAATGGCTGATGGAGGATTGTTGCGTGTATCCAAAGTAGTGATGCCCTCATCACGTCGGTTGCCCGACGCCACCTCAAGCCATCTCCTCCGTGAAACCCAGCCGTATCCTTGGAGATGATTTATAATTGATCGAGGGATTTCGATCCCTTATCTCCTCATGTTTTTGTTTTCCCAAAAACGGAGCTAATCCGCTTTGTATCGAGCTCGGAATTAAGCTCTATCCTAAACAAGCAAACCGAGTTTAGTTTATTTCGCTTAAAAAAACACGTAGCGTGTGGATTGTGACGACGAAGGACGAAAATTGTTCTGAAAGCCTTATATATTTTTTAATTAGGTTGATAGATCTACAAAATCGACACTAATAAAAAATATTTGACCTTGGAGAGGAGAAAATAAACTAGCAGCTGTGATTTAGTTGTTGGGTAAAAATATTTGACCGTGAAGTTATTGGCTACTGGATTTGGAATCCGGACACTTGTCTGGATTGTTGTCTTTGCACAGCAGCATAGGCCAGGGACGAATTGGTCAGACTCAGCGTAATTTCTTTTAGTTTACGGCAAGTCTGCAATAACCGTCTTGCCTCTGATTTTGACTAAGTACCTGGGTGAGATCGATTCATATGCAAACGCCCGGGGTTCCAGCCATAGCATCCAATTAATTTATTGTCAAAAGTGCTTTCCATTTCACTCATGTATACTTCGAAATCTAAAAACTTGGCCAGGGATATTAAGTATTTGTTTTATAATAATGGATACGGATGAAAGCATCCTGGGCACAACCGTGTTTCTAAAATCAGATCAATGGCGTGTCGAAAGCCGATACAAATGTGACGATAAAGAAACATATATTCCCTTCGTCCCATAATTAAAAAGCTAACCTCATGGACGTGGTATATACTCTATGTCCAGATTCGTTGTACTATAATTGTCCCGTTCGAGATTCACGACAGTCTATGGAGTTAGCGTAACAATTGCTAAGACGCATCATCCCAGAATAGTTGTAGTTGAATCGCTAATGTCATTCCATCCAATCGACTTATCCTCTCATGCATATAAAATGGTATCAGAACTTTGTTGCTGGATGAGATGTTCCTTGTTCCATATTTTTTTTCTCTACCTACAGTATAGAAAAAGCCAAAAAAATATATAGAATAGCACACTCGTGATCCAAGACAAACTTGAGCGTTTTTACTATTTCTGCTCAGCCTTTGTTTATGGAGTTCTCGGTTACATCGTTGTGTCGAGTTGCCACTCTCTTAGTGTTTAGTCGTTTAAAGTTTCGAGTTCTAGTCACGTTCATCACCACTGCCATAACCTTTGCCGCCACCATCGCCATATGTTCTTTTGCATTTGAGTCTGCCGTCACTGAAAGAAACTCTAATTAAAGTATCTTTTCTTAGAGAATATATTGAGAGGGAAGAAGAGGACGGTTAGACTTATAGACATGCCTAGACAAACCTGCAAATATCAATTTTTCCATGCGACCACTTAAACCTGCGAAAATAGATTTTATTTTCACAAACAGGCTTGTGCCCACATGCGAAAATTAATTTTTTTCATGGTTTTTTAAGTGGCCCTTGTCCAGAAACAAAAATACCTTTCTGTAGCATTGTGTGGACGCCACATCACCCAGATAAGATCAAACATTTTATTTATAAGTTAAAGTACATCAGTTTAATGGATTTACTTACTGTGAATAAGGTAATGGAACAGCGGGCGATTGCTACGATCTCGCAGCGTTAGGTCCAACGGACTCGGAGAATTTCTGTAAGAACTGACTTTCTTTGTTTTTTTTTTGCTGTGTTTTTAATAAAATTGGCAATTTAATGGGGAAAATGTGATCATACCTCGAGGGTGCATACCCTGTTTCTTCTATGTGAGCTAATCTTTTAGAAAAAGAAAAAAAAGACAACACAATATGAGATAAACACGAAATTTTGGGAATTTCAGATTGAAATTATGGAACCCATTCGACAAATCAGAATTACATGACATAATATATTATTATAACAGCTAAAAACATTGGTTCGTGAAAAAAATAATGCTATAATCCTGACAGCTAAAAACATCCGGGCAACAACATATAGAAAGTTAATAACCCTGCCTTAATTAGACAGTCAGTTTGATCTACGTTGAAACTCATAATTAAGCTCGATCGCTATGCTAGCTTATGGCTGGATGGTGATATCGATGCTGACATGGCTGGCAGTGCTGCCGTTGACATCGTCGTCCTCGCTGATAGGTGCGACGCTGGTGTCCATGGCAACAGGGGTGACGGTTGGTAGCTCGAGGTTCTTGTCCTGCTTTTTGGGTGTGGTCCGGTAGTAGATAATATAGAGGATGAGCTGCACGGCAGCGAAGAGCACGCCAAGACCATTGGGGATGGTGATGAAGATGTCGAATCGGATGAGCGCGTATGATGTCCAGCAGAGGCCGTTGAGGAAGCTCACCACCGATAGCAGCAATGGCATATACTCCACGCTCTTCGTCTTGACAACCTGACTCATGATGGTGAGTGGTGAGGAGTACATGATGGTGCCTAAGAAGACGCAGAGAATGCCGACGATCAAGGAGTCTTTGATGGGTGTGCGCGCCCAAGAGCACGCCAAGCGCCACCGCCGCTATGAAGAGAGCCTCCGCCGCAAGCACCACTCCCATCTTCTTCTTGTTCTTCTTGTCGGAGAAGAGGAAGAAGATGGTGAGATAGACGGCCTCGATGACAAGGCCAATACCGTTGATAGTGACGACGAGGATGCTGTTGGGGTGGACGATGGGGAGACCGTAGAAAACCCAGAGCATGCAGTTAATCAGTGTGGCCAGGTACGGGTCTGCTTGAAGTCCTGCACGTTCTTATTCTTGATGATCCGCCAGAAGGTTGGCACCGGCGAGAGGAAGAGGCCAAAGGAGATGACGTTGCCGACGATGCCCACCACGTTGCGGATCATGTCCGGGGACACCATCTCGCTGGCGCTGAGATTGCTCGCTCGAATCGTTTGGAGATCCTTGTTGCGGCCAAACGAAACGAAACGAAATAACGACTTAATTTGTGAACTGATGATTCTGGTGGAACGTACGTACTGTTCGTGCTGGTTTGGTAGCTCGTTGAAGCAGCGGAGCGCTGGATATATACCGCGTACGTACGTCCGAGCTACTCTGGAATCTGGATAGAGTCGGTGTCGGAGTCACGCGACGATCGAACTACTCGTCATCGGACTAGGAAAACAGATCAGCTCGCTCGGTCTCGGTCTCCGAGAGCGAGGCCAAGGCGCTCTGACGTATCCACTTGTACGCTCGCAGTTTACTGAACACTGACAGACAAGATGGCAAAGCCCTGAAACCCACGACGTGAAATTCTGGGACTGTCTTCGTACGTATTTGTATGTACTACTGTGCGCTAGTGACATTCATTTTTATTACAAAAGTTTGCCATTATATTTGAAAGGTTTAGCAAATCACCAAACATGGAAAACTCACGTGCATCAGTGGCTCAGTGCATAACTAGGGAATTAGTTTTGTTGCATTTGAAAGTTCATTCCCGAATCTTGGGTGATAATGCGGCCTTACAAAATAAATCCAATTCCAAAGCATTCACACCCTTTTATTATTTTTGGCTAAAAGATGTTTGGGTAACACTAATAGCACTGCGGTTATTTTGGTCATTTGTTTGTTATGCAATTTAAATTCTGATAAGGTTAAGCCAACGATTTGGTCATCTGAACTTGCTGGACTTTTCACAATTTGGTCCTTTTGAAAAACTTATTTCGCAAATAAACCCCTACAAAAACTTATCCCAAAAATGGTCTTTTTGGGCGCCAGAGTCACTGGCGCCGTCATCCAACAGGACGGCGCCAGGCTGGCGCCGTCCTCCTGCCGACGTGGTGGGGCGGTGCTGAGGTGGCAGAAGGAGCGCGCCAATGGGGCTGGTGCCCCTCCCCCCCCCGCAATTTCTTATTTTTATTTTATTTTATTGATATTTTTTTCACACTTAGGACTTTAGGAGCACGCAAAAACCAACCTAAAAAAATAAACTCAAATAGACGAAATATGTGATTTGTATAACTTTTGCTCTCCTCTCTAGTGGAGGAGAGAGATGTGCAACTTTTTTATTTTTATTTTATTTTTTGATATTTTTTTCACGCTTAGGAGCACACAAGAACCAATCATAGAAAAAATAAATTCAAATGGACGAAATATGTGACCCGTGGAATTTTCTAAAGCTCTACCGAAAAGCTTCTCGTCTCGAAAACACAATCTTGCAAGCGGAATTTGGAGGTTTTAATCTCGCCGAACCCAACAAATCCAGGGAGAATTGATGTAACTTTTTCTGTAGACGTCTGTGGATATATTATTTGCCTGATTCCGAGTCCATATGAGAAAGTTACGCCTATTTTAAGAAATGAAATGGTACGAATCCCCCCCCCCGCGAACTATCGCGGTCGTCCAAGTTAACCTCCCCCCTTCCCCGGAACTAGAAAACCAGACATTCTTCACCCCCATCTATACAAACCAAACGAATTTTCCCCCTCGACCTAATCCGCGGTGGTTTTGGTCTACATGGTGTAGATGTGACAGTCCAGACAGCATTCTATTTATTTAAAAAATGTGGGACCCACCTATCATACTCCTCCCACTCTTCCTCTCTCTCTCACTCTTCCACTCTCTCGGTCTCTGTCTCACTCTTCCTCTCTTTCTCTCACGCGCACGGGAGGCAGGACGGAGGGGCGGCGGTGGCGGAGGAGGCAAGGCGACGGCGAGGTAGGGCGGATGGGCGGCGGCAGCGAGGCAAGCGCGAGGCAGGACGGAGGGGCGGCGGCGGCGACGGAGGAGGTGAGGCGGTAGCGAGGCAGGGACAACACGGAGGTCGTCGGCGTCGTCGAGAAGGACGGGGAGGCCAGAGTCTTTGTGACGACGAGCGGCGGCGAGGAGTTCCACGATGGGCACCTGGACGAGCAAGCTAGTCAAGTCTGTCGCCAGCGTGGACCTCCCCATCCGTCGTCATCCTCATCCCCGCCGCCGCCGCCTCCGGGTCACCCGCACGGCCCCTGCGCCGCCCTGCCTCGCTGCCGCTTCGCCTCATCCACCGCCGCGCTCGCTTCGCCGCCGCCGCCGCCCCTTCGCCCTGCCTCATGCTCGCCTCGCCACCGCCGCGGCCCATCTGCCCTGCCTCGCACTCACCTCGCCGCCGCCTCGCCTCCTTCGTCCTACCTCGCCGTGCGCGTGAGAGAGAGAGAGGAAGAGTGAGACAGAGAATGAGAGAAGAGAGAGAAAAGAGAGAGAGAAGAGAGAGAGGAAGAGTGGGAGGAGTATGACAGGTGGGTCCCATATTTTTTTAATAAATTGAATGCTGACTGGACTGTCACGCGTACGCCACGTAGACCAAAACTACCGCGGATTGGGTCGAGGGTGGGTAATTCGTCCGGTTTGTATAGTTGGGGGTGAAGAATGTCCGGTTTTGTGCTTTAGGGGGGTAATTCGGATGACCGCGATAGTTCGGGGGGGGGGGGGTAATTTGTACTTTTTCCTTTAAGAAATGACACTCGAATGACGTCTATTTTCGTAGAGATTTAGAAAATTCTACAAGTCACATATTTCGTTCATTTGAGTTTATATTTTTTCCATAGTTGGTTCTTATGCACTCATAAGTGTGAAAAAAATAAAATAAAATAAAAATGTTGCACATCTCTCCCCCCTCTACACTATAGAGGAGGAGAGACTGAAGGGCGCCAGTCCACGCCGGGGGGGCATCGACACGCGGGTCCCACATGGAAGTGACTCAAGGGCGCCGGTCCACGGTGGACCGAATCCACGGGACTGGGGAGGGGAGCACACATGGCGCCGACGTGGCAGCCACGTGGGCAGCCTCGTGGGCGGCGGGATGAGCGGCCCCGATCTACCGCACGGTAGATCGGACAGCTGCGGGCGCTCGCGGCCAATGGCGCACGGGCGGCTCAAGCCGACCAGGCCATGGCGTGGCCACTGGTAGCGTACGACGGCGAGCAGCGGCACCGACCGGCGCTAGCGGCGACACTAGGCGGCGGCAAAGCGGTGGCTAGGCGGCACCGAGAGAGGGGAATGCTCACTGACGACGGTCGACGGCAGCGGCGGCGATACGGCGATGGCGACGGTTGGACGGGCTCTGGGATGACCTAGGGAGCAAAATGAGGGGGATTAGAGAGTGAGAGAAAGGCCACCGAGGGCGGGGACGTCGGCCGAAGGAGGCGGCCATGGCGAGCTCACCGGTGTGAGGGGAAAAGCGGGCTCCGGTGGCGGATTTCGATGATGGAGGGCTGGACGGCGTGGCCCTCGGGCTTGTGAACCCGACGGCGGTGACGGGACGGCTCGGCGGTGGCTCTAGCGGTGGCTAAAGGGGCGGCGGCAGTAGGTGCGCGGCACTAGGGTGGTGGAGTGCACGGTAGAGCTCGGCGAAAGAGGGAAAAAGAGAGAGGGAGGTGCGGGGGTCGTTTATATAGGGGTGGGGAGGTCGGAGGGGGCCGGGAACAGCCCGTATCCGCTGGACACGTGGGGGAGGTGGAGAGACAGAGGCCGGCGGGATTCAAAATTCAAATCCCGATCGTTTCTCGGCGTGAGCGCGCGGGAATGTGGGGCGGCGGTTGCGGGACATGCGGGAGAGGGCACAGGAGGTGCGGGAGAGGCGGGCGGCGGTGGTTGTGGCGTGGGGGCGGCGCCGGCCGGAGGAAGGGGATGAGCCCGACAGGTGGGGCCCACCTGTCGATGACTCGGGGGAGGATGGGGCGCGGCGGCCGGCCCAGCTGGCGCGTGGGGAAGGGGGAGGGGATTGGGCCGGTGGCCCAAAGAAAGAAAAAGAGGAAGGAAAAAGAAAAGGAAAGGAAAATGATTTCCAGGGCATTTATTAAATGCTTGTGCTCCATTTTAATTGGTTAAATTTATTTCTGGGGCTATGAAAATTCCACTAAAAATCCTGTTAGCATATTTCGACATCTAGAACCCAAGATAAATTGCATATGTCATTTTCGATGATTATTTACATTTATTAAATTAGGGTTTCTCTCTTGACTTTAAGCAAATAATTTCTTGAGGCCATTTATTAATTCAATTAGTCTTGGGAGAAGAACTTCAGGGTGTGACAGCCACCGCCCGCCACCGTTGGGAGCCACCATGATGCGAGGGAGCCGTCACCCACTGCCAGGAGCCGCTGCCGCCTCCAGGCGGCGGCCGGGGAGGAGAGGTGAGGGGAGGGGAGGGGAGAGGAGAGGTGTGGAGGGGAGGGGGAAGGGGAGGGACACAGGAGAGGATTGAGGGAGAATGAGGACTTAGAAAAAATTGGCCCTAGGTCGGCCCTATTTATATTCTAAGTCTATTTTCGCAAGCAGACCACATAAGAGGTCTGCCTGAAAAAATGAAGGGTATTGGATGAGAGGGTGCGCAAATTTCGACCAATGGCATATAGGGGAAGAGCCAATTTTCAATGGCCAATTTCCCAATTGCCTAACAATCATTTTCATGTTTGTTAGGCGATTGGGAAAAGAGGTGGATATAAGAACTGGATATGGGCAGTTCATTTCCAACCAATATCATGGAAGGTGAGTTTAGGTCAGAATTGGTGGTATGACAAAAATGACGTGTGATTGCCACGACCATATAGTCATGAAGGGTATTTTCGTCCAATAAATATTTTGTCTCTATGGCAAACCATATGTACCTGAACATAGGAATGGTAAAGTTTAACCTATCCTATCTTAAACCCACCACTTTATATGCCATAATATCCCTTCCTCTTTCCACTATCCATCCAAATGCCACTATCGAGTTTGGGTTTGACAATTTTATTTGCCACTGGGGACAGGGACGTTTAACAAATGAAAGCCAACAACCAACCATTTTACCATCCCCCGTCTATTGGGCCTAGCTGGGCCAAAGCTGATGCACTATCCCCGCCTATATAAACCTATTGCTAAACCCTAAAATCGGTAGAAGATGCCACTTCTCCCCCTCCATCCACTACCACCCCTCCACCGCACTCTACCTAACTTTCATTCCCCTAGATCTAGTGATCACCTTCATTCTTCTAGCACCAATATGACATTGAGAGAGCGAAACGCCGTCCTTCGAACACCATCAAGACAATTGTTGCCATTGTCGCTACCTACCACCACATTTTATAGTGCCTTCCCTAGTTGTTGGTTGCCCAGATCTAGGATCTGGGGCAGGGCCTTTGGGCGGACAACGTTTAGGTGGTTTTTGATGTCGCTCCCCTTCCCTGTGCAGGATCCAGTTTTCCTTCACCGTGCAAGGATGGCGGCTCGTCTTCCCCACTCATCAGCTAGTCGATCTATGTCAACGGCCAAGGTATCATTCATCCTTATCTTGGCATGATTTGTTCTTACTTTTCTGATTTGGAATCCACAGGATCTTGGGCTGGGCTAGCTTTTCCTTCTTGCACATGGATGATGACCCCGTCTTCCCCATGCATCATCCACTAGATCTCAGTTGATGGCAACCAAGGTATCATCCTTCCCCATGTGTGGCATGATATGCTCCTTTATTGTTGATTTGGCATCCATACAATCTTTGTGGAGCTGTATTTTCCTTCTTGTACATAGATGATGGCCTTGTATTCTGCACGCACCGGCCACTAGATCTAGGTTATAAGTGCGCCGGGTAATCCGCTTATTTGTATTATAATTGGGTTTGCAGGTCTGTCCACTTGCATCCTTGATCTAGGTCGATGATGTTTGGGTAGCGGCCAAGGTTTCATCCTTGCCCATGTGTAGAATGATGTGTTCTTATATTACTTGTGTGATTTGGTATCCACAGGAATAAATGATCGAGGCATAGCGGTCAAGGGTGGACATTAGCATTATTCTTTCCCTCTTGCACCTTTGCCGCCACCTTGGTGAAAAGAGCACTTTGGGAGAAACTATTCTAAACTACGGCTAATTAACGTATATTCACAATTAATCTATCTTATTATATATTTTTTTAAAAAATATAATCATTTAGATGACATGTGAATAATAAGGGGATGTCCTCTTAGAGTTTAGAATCCACTCTCATACTTTGGGTTACTAAGGAAACGACAATGCATTGAAAGTGTGGCACACTTGGCCCCAAGGCCTCTCCCGGGACCATGATTTTGCAAAGATTCTTCCATCGGTTCTCAGTGATAACCCTAAGCCCATGTATCTAGGTAAACGAGTCCTATGCATTGTTCCTTCTTTCATTTTGAACACTAACACTTTTTTATCCGTGTAAATAAGTTGCAACGATAGCGAGAACTACTCCAAGAAAGGAAATATCTTTCTAGTAAAATCATAATCATCCTCTCAAACATGTCAGGTCATGTACTCACATGGAAGATAGTTGTATAAATTTCCATTTCGGCCGAATCTCGTAGATCTTCATGCTGAGATTTAAACATATAAACTCAATTGCCACCCTTATACTTAGATATACTTATGAGGTTTTCTCCCATTTTTAGAAAAACACATATACACCTCATTCCTTGAGAGAGATCCCTCTATTAAGGTAGCTCGAAGTGCCAAAACTAATATACATGGGTACATGATTAGAAATTAATTTATATTTTTTTGAGCTTTTCTCAAGTCTTTGAGTGGCGTAGGTTTATATCTCTTGATTTATACTAGGAGATATATACACCCTTATATTTCAGAAGTCTAAGAAAGAGTTCACATTAGCGATAGTAGAATTTCACACATTTAATTTAGGTAGTGAGGAGGTATATATATGTAAAAATAAATGAGAACCTCCATACTTAGATATGAATTAGTTGGTGATGCCGGATATGTTTTGAAATAAATGCTCCACCAAATAAGTCTAGGAAGATTTGTGTATTTGGCAGTAATGTTATTATGGCCAAATCAGTAGTAGCTGTGGGCGGTTGGATGCAGCTGTACTGGTTGGCAGTCACTTTTCGTGTTCATACCTTTTTTTTCTATTTCAAAAAAAAAATCTGTGTTCATATCTCAATATATCAGTACCACTGAGAATCGGCTGAAGTTGAAACTTGTGTAACCGTGACATTATCTCACCTTTTTTAGAGGATACAATTGTGATATACTATAAAACATTTCCTTGCTTGGAGTAGTTTTTTGTACCATTGCAACATATTTCACACAGATAAAAAATCGTTTGTGTTTAGAAAGAAACAAGACACAGTGTATAGAACGCGTTCACAAAGACAGGGTGAAGCACTGAAATTCGACTATAAAAGTAAGCCCCCATTCTGTAAAAACTACACACAGATCGAAGGAAATCAGATACATGAAGAAATAAGCTTCCTGCCGCCTGGTAAGTTACGTTCCTTCTCGTCTTGTCACAAATTCTATTCTGGTTTATGTTCTTAGAAGTACATAGCTTTGCATACTGTAGATTTGTAGAGAGGTAAGTTCCCTCTCGCTTGTCACAAATTCTAACATGTTTTCTTTTCTTAGAAGTACATAATTTTAAATACCATAGATTGTAGAGAGGTAAGTTCCCTCTCGCTTGTCACAAATTCTAATCTGGTTTCTGTTCTTAGAAGTACATAGCTTTGAATACCGTAGAGTAGAGAGAGAAAAACTCGTTTCTTGCTTGTGAAATCCTGAAATCCACCATCTAAGGATATAGACTTTGTTGTAAGCTTTTGCTAATCAAATCTACATAGGACTTAGTGGTTTACAGGAAGTTTAGATATTCTTGTAAGCTTGTGATTATCATATCTCTGTGAAATTCTAGCGATTTATTACAGGTTTTTGCAGCTTCCTGTATGTTTTGTGTGGTGGCATGGCCAACGCCGTTTTTTCTTTTTTTTTTCCCCACGCAGGTTTGTCTCCAAGATTCGAACGGAGGAAGGTGGTGAAGTCCGCCGACCTGACCTGCTTACCATGGGAGACGCCAACGAGAACCTGGCCAGCAAGGAGATGCCAACAGGAACCCGACCCATCAAGGCCTTCCACCTCATTATCCCCTACTCCATCGCCGCTGCCATGGCGAACTGGCCCATTCGCCTAGCCAACCAGGCTCGGCTTCCCAGCGGTGGTGGCGGGGTGGCAGCCCAGCAGCCTCCGACCCAACACGCCATCGCAGCCCAAAGGCGCCTGCCCAGCCGCAATCCCTGGAGTCGCATCGTCCCGTCACTCCTCCCGGACGGCAAGAGCTACCACATCATTGACACCAGCTTCACTTCCGAGGAAGCGTTCATGCCCGCGCCGCCCCCGTCGCTGCTCGTCTCCGCCACGCGCCGCCCCGTGGCGCCGTCGGCGCTGCCCATTGCTACCATGTTCGCGTGGCCAGTGCCCCTACGCGGGTGGACCGTGTCGCCAACCATCGGCCGCTATCGCTTTGGCTACGATTTCGGCGGCGAGAGCTCATCCTCTACTGCGCTACGCTCGCCTGCTGCTCCTACTACCACGCGGGGGCCTACTCTTCTTTTTCTTCCCGCGCCGCTCGTGCCTGCTCCTCTTGTTCCTGCACCGCCCACGCTTGCTCCTCCTCTTGTTGTGCCATGCGGCGGGTGGACCGTATCACCGACCACCGGCAACGATCGCTTCGTAATGGCAGTGCGAGCTCATCGACTGCTGCGCCGCTCACGCCCGCTGGTCATTCTACACCGCCCGAGCCTATTCCTTCTATTCCTGCGTCGCTCGGTTTGACCATGTCACCGACCACCGCCCACTACAGCTTCAGCTATGGTGGAGCGAGCTCATCATCTGCTACGCCACGTGCGCCCATTGCTCCTCTTGCACTGCGCGCACCTGCACCTCATCTTCGTGTGCCACGTGTGCTTTCTCCTCCTGCTCCTACGCCACCCGCGCTAGCAACTCATGTTCCTACACCGCCTGCGCCTGCCCCTTCAGTTCCTACGCCACTCGCACCTGCTCCTCCTGCTGATGTGCCGCCCGGGTTTACCGTGTCACCGACCATCACCCGCTACAGCTTCGGCTATGATGGAGCGAGCTCGTCATCTGCTACGCCACGCGTGCGCTCTACTTCTCTTGCACTGCGCGCACCTGCACCTCATCTTCGTGTGCCACGCGCGCTTGTCCTCCAGTTCCAGCGCCGCTCGCGCCTACCCCTCCTATTCCTACACCGCTTGCGCTTGCTCCTCCTGCTGATGTGCCGCCCGGGTTTACTGTGTCACCGACTACCACCCGCTACAGTTTTGTCTACGGTGGAGCGAGCTCGTCTTCTGCTATGCCACACGTTGCCACTGCTCCTATTGCACTGCGCGCGCCTGCACCTCATCTTCGTGTGTCACGCAAGCCTCGTCCTCTTGTTCCTACACCGCCCGCACCTGCTCCTCCTGTTGCTACGCTGCCCACGCCTGCCACTCCAGTTCCTACGCCGCCCGTGACTGCTCCTCCTGCTGATGTGCCACCCGGGTTTACTGTGTCACCGACCACCACCCACTACAGCTTCGGCTGTGGTGGAGCGAGCTTGTCGTCTGCTATGCCACGTGCAGCCATTGCTTCTCTTGCACTGCGCGGGCCTGCACCTCATCTTCGTGTGTCACGCATGCTTGCTCCTTCTATTCCTATGCCGCCCGCACCTGCTCCCCCCGTTCCTACGCCGTCCACGCCTTCCCCTACAATTCCTACGCCGCCCGTGACTGCTCCTCCTGCTACAGCACCGTCCATGGCTGCTCCTGCTGCTGAATCGCATGGGTTGACTTTGTCACCGACCACGACCCGCTACAGCTTCGGCTATAGCGGTTGAGCTCGCCGTCTGCTGTGCCGTGCACGTCCAGTGTTCCTCTTGCACTGCGCGCGCTTGCTCCTCATCTTTGTGCGTTGCACGTATCTGTTCCTTGTCCTCGTGCGCCATCCGCATTGGCTCCTCCTGCTGCTGCACCACGTGGGTGGACCGTGTCACTGACCACCGGCCGCTACAGCTTCGGCGACAGCGGTGCGAGCTCGTCGTCCGCTGCACCGCGTGCGCCCGCTGCTCGTCTTGCACTGCATGCGCCTGCTCCTCATCATCGTGTGCCATCCGCGGCTGCTCCTCCTCCTGCTGCACCTCATGGGTGGACCATGCCGCCGACCACCGGCCGCTACAGCTTCAGCTATGGTGGCGTGAGCTTGTCGTATACTACGCCACGCACTCCCATCGCTCCTCTTGCACTGCGCTCGCATGCTCCTCATCTTCATGCACGGCAAGTGCCCACTGCTCCCCCTGCTGCTGCTGCCCCGACTGCGCCTCCGGCGCCGCTGTCCGGCCTGCCTTCCTGTCCGGTGCTGGGCCGTTTGGCGCCCGCAGCGCCGGCAGAGGCGTTCGAGGAGTACCTCGTGCAGCGCCATGCGATCGAAGCTACGGTCGACGATACGCCATGGGAGATGATCGGCAGAAGCAGGAAAACTGGTGGCCCCATGTTTGCGGTGGCAGGCGGTGGCCGCGACAGGGCGGAGCTGGAGGCCAAGGAGGCCAGGGAGCGTCGCAAGAACAGGATGGACAAGAGGAAGGCCACCGCCGCCGCTCGCGCCCAGCAGCCACCGCCACCGCCGCCGCTGGCAGGTTATCGATCGATCACGTCGTCAATTTTAATTGCTTGGTTTTGCACGTGATCACCATGTACAAATATGCAATCATATCGCAGTTTTTTCCGTCTCGATCGTGCGTGCTGCAGATGCTCCGGGGAGCTCAGGTGGTGGTAGCAAGAAGCGTGGAGGTGGGAGGAAGAAGAAGCAAGCTTGATCATCAAGAAGCTGGACTGTTCGTCTTCAATCCATTTGGCACCGGAGATTTCGTCTGCATCATTTCCGTTTCAATGAATAATTGAGCCATGTTGTTTCCCGACTCGGTGTGTGGCTCTGTGAGCTTTAGGGAGCTTTGCTCCATTGATGTTGTTGTGCATGCAATTCTTGTATGGGTCGTCGAACTATGTTTCTAGAGTTGTTTGTGTTAAAGTCCCAAACTTATGTTGGGTTTTATTTATTCTCAGCTGAATCATGGTTGTGTAACATCATGACTAGCCCTTGTCACTACTATTGTCAAGGGCGTCGGTACCTAAGGTAGCTGGCCCTCGACTATGCAATTCGTAGCCTCGGTCCGTCATCGCCAGCGAGGTTTTGCCCCTCAGCCATCGGCTTGTTGCGAAGATGAGAAAGAGAGAGATTAGGATAATGATCTTGCTTCCCTCTTCCTCAGTACGATTACATGCCTATATGGCCAAATGTCCTTAACCAACCCTTCCTAAACTTAACGACTTAAGAATAGAAATTAATATTTCTTTCCTATCTTAGCCACTTGCGGTGGCCTCCTCCTGCACGCGCGCCGCACGTTCTGTGGTGCGACGCAAATCACGGCGGCACCTGTATGTACGCCCCCACATGACATCTCTCCCCCCCTCGAGACCCAGCTCGTCGTCGAGCTGAAAGTCAGGGTACTTGTCGCTGAACTCCTCAAGGTCTTCCCAGGATGCTGACTCTGCCGGCTCACCGCTCCAGTGAACGAGTACTTGACGAACCCCGCGCGCCAGGCGAGCTTGCTCGACACGCAACGGCTCAGGGACCACTGCGCCATTGTGGATGGTTGGCAGATCGGGCGGTGAGGCCGGAGGTGTGCCCACAAACTTCTTGAGCACGCCAACATGAAGACGGGCACCCGGCGGTAGCTCCAGGCGAACAGCGACAGCGTTGATCACGACGACGCGGTACGGACCACATAGCGGGGCTTCAGCTTCCAATTGGTCGTCCTAGGTAGTGAGGACATGGCACGCTGACGGAGTCGAAGGAGAACCCAATCGCCCACCTCATGGACGACATAACGATGCTGCCGGTCATAGTGGAGCTTCTGGGATGCTTGTGCCTGCTCCAGGCGGTAACACACGTCAGCCAGGAAGGCCTCGCGAGCCTCCATGTGATGGGCGACTGCTGCCACTCTCGTCTCCCCTGGCTCATAGGAACGGATGGACGGGGGATCCCGGCCATACACCACACGGAAGGGCGTGTCATGGAGTAAAGTCTGGTATGCGGTGTTGTAGATGTACTCGGCCCACGGCAACCAGCGCAGCCACTAGCGGGGACGATCTCCGGTGAAGCAGCGCAGGTACATGACAATGACGCGGTTGGCGGCCTCTGTCTGACCATCGGACTATGGATGAAAAGCCGAAGACATGTGTAGTTTGTTGCCCATAAGCCGCATGAGTTCGCGCCAGAAGGTCGAGGTGAACACTGGGTCGCGGTCGGAGACAATGGACTGCGGGACGCCATTGTTGCGCCCAGGAATTCACGAACCAGAATTTCTAAGCTGAATGTGCAATAAACCCCTGTCCAGGACCAGCCAGGGTACACAAACGACAATTGTTGACATACAGATCCACGTCTTATAAAAATATAAAAGATTACAAATGCAGCAGAAAAGGATAAAACGAACTAAACTTGGAATCTTCACTTCTGAAGCTGGGCGACTCCACTCCACAGGTATCCTTGACGGCAGCGACGAAACCAACCTCTTCGAGACATCTCCAACTGAGAAGAACTTCAACTCTGATGTGGGGGAAAGGAGAGCAAGACTGAGTACTACCCACTGTACTCAGCAAGTCATACCAGAAGAGGAGGTATGATGCAGGATATATCCAAGGGAGGCTAAACGTTCTTTTGCATGAATCTAGCATTTAAAAGCAGTAGTTGAAAGCAGTAAAACAATTGTAGTAATTAATCAATATTAACCAATCACTGTCCAACGCTACACCATGTTGCAACAGGCCCAACCAACCACCTGAACTACACCAGTTCATTAGCTAACTAGGGGTGAGACTAATCACGGTGAATCTGGTTTAATCGCCCATAACCGTGGGCACGGCTATTCGAATAGTTTTACTCTGGCCAGAGGTGTACAACTATACCCACAAGACACGATTCCACACATGTCACCATGCCCCGAACTATCACCGTAATACTGCAAAGGGGGAAATCGTGACAAGACCCTCCACATAACCCTCCCCTAACCATCCACACCACGCTAAGGTTTCACCCCACCCCTCAAAAGGCAGTGGGCGGTCCCCTCTTGCACCGCGGTGAATCCGGCAGCTGGACAACCGGACACCCCGGCCAACCCAACTCCATCACGCCCACCCTCGCCACCGGTGCCTAGGAAAGGGTCGAGCTATACTTCAGATCAAGCAGTTACCTACTCCCGCTTGTGGTTAGCACGGTAAGTCTCCCAGGGCTTCCTGTGAACCGGTCCTTAACTGCCATGGGTGCGACCAGCTACACCATGCACCCACAGCCCACCATTCAGTGTATTTTAATTAACTAACACTATTGCGGTGGCACCAATCCAAAGTTATGCTAATAGTCAAAGTTTATGCAATAATGTGATCCCCATTTGTGTACTAGTTGAGCTAAGCATGGCTAAACATTTCATACACCAACATCTAGTTGTTATTTTGATACCCAAGTTATCAAAGGCATAAGGTAAACAATATAGGGCTGAGTAATAGGACCCATCCCACATGACATTGTAAAAGAATGCAACATTTGATAGAAATGCGGGATATTTGTAAATTGGGTACAATATGATCAATTTTAATGCATGACTTGCCTTGCTCTCACACTGATGAGACCACAGCAACGTCTTCGAGAAACCGCAGATCGACGAAACAATCGAAATCTACGCGACAACCAAAGCACATAAGCAAAACAGGCTATAAGACTACTGAAACAGGAAACAAAACTATTTTTAATGGATTCTATACTTTTTCTTGATTTACTAAGACTTGAATGGACTTAAACGGAGCTCGGATGAATTACTTATGAATTTTAGAAAATAATCTGTGTTTTTACTAATAAAGAAAATTCCTTAATCAATTTTATTGCGCAATAAAGCCCAGGACTGACGTCATCAAGGGGAGGGCGCCGGCACATGGGTCCACTGGCAGTGGCTCAAAGGGGAAGGGAGAGGGAGGCGCCGGCCGGGCTCGGCTCGGCCTCAAGGCCGACCGGCCGACCAAGGCGAGGCGGCGGCGAGGCACGGCCACCGACAGCGGTGACCGGCGGCGACGGCCGAAAGGCGGCGGCGCATGGCCAGAGCAGCGGCGTGGCTCGGCGCTCGCGGGAAGGGGGAGGAAAGGAGGGGGAGGGAAGGGGTGCTCACCGGAGGGGCGGCGTCGACCAGAGCGGGAAGGGATGAGCGGCGCCGGTGCTTCGGAAAACGGCGGACGGGAGCGGCGCGACCTGGGAAAAGGCGGTGAAGGTGTTAGAGAGAAGGGAGGAGCCGCGGCACGGCGAGACGAAACAGCCGGAGATGGAGACAATGGCGAGCTCACTGGCGGCGTGAGGAAATCGGAGCTCCGGCGGTGATTCGCGGCAACGAAGCGGCGGCCGAGGTGTGGGCGGGTTCGATGAGCGCGACGGCGGCGACTGCGCGGCGCGCAAGTGGTTATAGCGGCGGCATGAAACGACCCACATATTCCACAAGAAGAGTTGAATATAAGTCTATAGCATATATCTTCATAAACATCGTTTACTCAAAGATATGCACATCAGAGTAGCATAGCAGAAACATCGCATTGGTTCCGGTTATTACAGTACCATAGATACAGCTCAAGACAAGCCTTGAGCGATAACAGCAAAATAATATACAAACCCCAAAAGCTCAGCAAATATACAGCACACTAGAAAATTCACAAGTACTGCTACAGATATTACTACTACTCATATTAACGTTACTGCTACTACTACAAATCATACAGCTGATACTGCTACTACCACAACCACTACAGCAAGTATATGAACCATGCATATTATACACTAATTATCATAGTCAATCTCAGCATCACCGTAGAGTCCTTCCTGGTTGTCATCCATAACGTGAGTTCCTTCACTTCCAGCTATATATTCTTGTTTAACAGATTCTAATGATTCAACATCTGTATACAAGGAATTAACATAGGGGATGAGTACAAATGGTACTCAACAAGCCCATCAATAACAAGGAAATGTGTGAATGCAACTATCTCTAGAATCCAAGATCCTTCAAAGAATTCATAATGTTTTTGACAAATATTTGTTGCAAAAATTCAAATTTTAATTATAAAACACTACTGCATATAAAGTACCACAGGGTAGAATCTCCGATAGATCCCTTTCCTGCCGCGTTCGCAGTTTCTACGTGAAATAGGGAGTGACATATCACAATTCATACACTCTGCTGAGGTGTGTCGCTATACCCATAGATGCCTTAAACCTTTTAATTGCCGCGCTACACCGCCACCACGCCAGCGCCTAAGCACACTTCGTGGTGTATGCCGGCAAGGCTAAGGTCACAAGCTTTTCATCAATCCCATCTGGCAATAATCTCTGCGGGTGATTCCCGCAACAACGGCGAATCATCGGATCCCGCAACAACGGCGATCCATATCATCTAATCGGATTCCGCAACAACGGCAACCCTCATCGCTAACCCACGCTCACGGGATTCGCGGAAGTCCTTAAGCCCGCAGGATAAAGCCATTAAGAAAGAACTACTAAACCAGCCTGTCCCATTCTAGGTCATATGGTCGACACGATCGCTACGGCGCTTGCATACCTTACAGCAGTTGTTAATTAACCTTATGATGTTAAGCATATACAGCTGAACCACACAACAACCAAGTTCAGACCGCCAATTATTAAGATCACCAAAGAACTGATCCACGGATTCACATGTACAATATTAACATTCAAAAATAAATTTCTGGTTTTCTATGCAATGGTGAGAGATATATAGGTTGCAAATATTTGAAATAACTAAGCAATATGATCAAGAGATGGACTTGCGTGGATAGAAAACACCACGAATACCCTCAGATTCAGTCGAAATGAATGATTCCTCAGGAACTCAAACTTCTGAAAAATACGGAAGTCCGAATAAGGACATATTCCGAACGCATAATTCACCGCATGCAATGCATATGGATGATGTATTATGAATGGCAAATATAATGATCAGGTGCTGTTATATAAATTTATTTTGCTTTGCTCAGATTTTATTTTAGCACTAATATCAAAAATTTAGAATCATCAATTTGCATGCTATATAAACTTGCTCACATTCTATTCTAAATCTAAATCTAATTTCCTGGAGACTATATATATTACCAATTTAGTCCAGCCCACAAAACCAAAACCCAACCAGCCCACTTTCTTTCTTCTCATCTTCTTCTCTCGTTATCTCCTCTCCCTCACGCCTTCTCTCATGTGCCGCCATCCCCAAACAGCGCCGCCAACACCGACGCTCTCCCTCAGGCCGGCTGCCACGCCCCACTCCGGTGATCTCCCTAGCAGCTGCCCTTGCAATGATTTGATCCCCTAGTTCCCACGAACTCATATCCTGCTTCACCTCCATCCTCTACTACCACCTCTCCTCTCTTAAGTAATCTGAGCATTGCTGTCCTCCATGGCTATTGGTACCCAACTCCTGTGATGGTCGCCGTGGAGACGGCCAATACCTCAAATGGCAACTCTGCCGGTCACAACCCTCACCAGTAACTCCATATCCCTTTTCCCCCTTCTATTTTTCTGTTCTATTTCTCATAATGTCTCACAATAGAAGTATTGGTTAGATGTGTGCCACTGTAACCTTGTAATGCAAATAATATGGTTTCTAGATTCTTGATTTGTAAATAATCTGACTTCTAATCATGATTATATGTCATGGATGATGCTCTTAATCTAGTTTACCTCTTTGTTGATTATTCAGTGGTTGTGAAAATATATGGTTGAACTCCTCTTTTGCTTCTACTGCAGCTTCTATTGGTTGGTTGATTCTACTGAATCAGCGTCTCCTCCTTGAGCTGGGGTACCTGCTCCTAGTGGAGCTGGAGCCCCTGCCCCACCTGATCTTGGGTGATTTTGCCCTCTTTGATTTTTCTTTTCTTCTCTAACTCTCTGGTTATGGGGGTTCTTCTTGCTAACTGTTTTTGGTCTCTACGAGGAAAACGAGGCTCGGTCAGGATGGAGTTCACACTGATATGGTTTTTGTCACAGGGACATGGTTGACTACTAGGTGACTCACCTACTAAGGTTTTACTGGTGGTCTCCCTGTTTGACACCTAAGCATGGTTTATTCGGTGGAGGCTCAGCATAATTTTTCACAGATTTGCAATTAAATAAAAATCTAGTGAAAAGTACGATATTTGTAAATTTTGCATTATAGTACCATAGACTTTTAAAAATATGTAGATTACTTTGAGCTTAGGGACTGATTTTCAATTTCCCAAAAACTCAGAGTTTACCTGAGAAATGAATAGTTTTGGAAGCTATTAAGAGATGGCTAATGTTACTAATTTTGTGCCCCAAAATGGTTCGGTTGCAAAATATGTGACATCAAGCAACTCTAAATTTTCTCTTTTGCCTAAATATTATATTTGAAATCTCCAAAAGCAATTAGGTGTAGTCACAGATCACACCAACATTTTTATTTAATTTTCATTATTTCTATTTTAAATGAATAATGTATGAGATGCATTTGATGTATGCAACAACACTGTATAATGTATATGTGAAGAAATAAAGAATTTACTTATGTGTCTAATTTGTGTTTTCTACTGTGATATATGTATATGAATTGATCCTCTAAAGCAAAAATCCAAGCCAATCGCGTGACACAACTAGTCGTTCAGCTCAACACAGTGAGCTTACTATAACTAGGTTGTCAACAGCGCGCGGCGAAGCAAATTAAAATTTTAGGGTCGTTACACGGCGGCGCGCGGCCGGAGATGGGCGGCGGCGGCGGAGCTCGGGTGTGGCGATGCGGCGGCGGTAGAGGGCGCGGGAGAGGACGGCGAATGGGGAAAACGAAAGAGGGGTCTCGGGAGAGTGCTTTTATGGGCGAGGGAGGGGAGGACGCGGGAGCGGCGTGGCGTGGGCGCGGGAGGAGCGGAGGAGGTGGGCGCGGCGGTTTCGTCGGCGGTTGCCGACGTGGTGTGGGCGGCTGGAGGAAGGGGACGACCCCGATAGGTGGGGCCCACCCGTCGGCGTCCCGAAGGGAGGAGGAGGGGGCGCGGGCCGGCCCAAGAAGGAGAGGGGCGCGCGCGGGCGACGGGGTGGACTGGGCTGACGGCCCAAGAAGAGGGAAAAAATGAGGAAAAGAAAAAGAAAAAGAAGAAAGGATTTTTTCTGGGATTAAAATATTGCGCTCACTCATTTTTAATTGGTTAAAATTATTTCTAGAGCTCTGAAAATTCCACTAAAAATCCTGTTAATGCATTAGGGCATGGCGAACTCAAGAAAAATTCCACCACGCTATTTCCGATTATTAAATGCATTTATTAATTGAGGATTAGCTCTAGGTTAATTTAAACAATTTCTTCAAGCAATTTATTTAGCCAATTTTTAAAGCAAGGAAAAGGGGGAAACTTCAGGGCGTGACAGCCATGAAGGCGGACGATGTCGGTGAAGAAAGCCGGCACCATAGATTCCGCCGTGTACGGGTGCGCGAGGGGAATGAAGTGGCAGTACTTGCTGAACTGGTCGACGACAGAGAGGATGACCGTCTTCCCGTTCACGCGTGGCAGCGCCTCCACAAAATCGAGGCCGATATCGGCCCAGACCGCCGACGGTATGGGCAGCGGCATAAGCAGCCCCGCTGGGTGTAGATGTTCCGACTTGTACCATTGACACGTCGGACATGCCCGCACAAAATCCTGCACCAAACGACGCATGTTGAGAAAATGAAAGTCGCGGCGGAGGCGGTGTAGCGTGCGGTGGACTCCCTCGTGCCCATCTGCATGGACGGCCTCCATGATTTCCTGCAGCAGCTGTGAGGCTGGCGGGACGTAGAGGCGCCCGTCATAGGCGACCATGTCGTCGACCACCGTCCAGGGCGCGGCGTGGGAGCCCGCGAGGACTTCGTCATGGATGGCCACCAGCGCTAGGTCCGTGGCCTGAGCATGTCGAAAACGGCTGATGAAATCGAATCGGGGCACCGAGATAGCCAGTACGGCGCCGTCTTCAGTGTCACGGTGGGAGAGGGCGTCAGCCACCGTGTTCAATGCTGTTCTAAATAGATTTATTATATCCATCACATTAGACAGATCTATCGGCTCATCGAGTATTAGATTATCATATACAATCTCGTGCTGCATCGGTTAGGTTCGACCTACTAGATTGTTGTTGATAATATAACTCTTGTGAAGCCGATAGGTTCATGCTAATGTTTTATCGGGGTGCTAGCCGATAAGTTATCTGGACGTTGCATCGGCTTGTAGGGATTGCATATACATATAAGTTGGATTTAGCCGATGGCAATAAAGGTTTCACTGTTTAATCTAATCTTGTGGATCTTATGACATCGGACCTCCAGCCGATGTGTGCTTTAACCTTCGGATCAATGCTTATTCTATCATATCATTGCTAGCCGATTGCAACAAAGGTTTCACTGTTTAATCTAATCTATGGATTTTATGGCATCGGACCTCCGGCCGATGTATGCTTTAACCTTCGGATCAGTGCTTATTCTATCATAACATTGCTAGCCGATTGGTTTCTACTAGACTATATTATTGTTATATTTATCATCATCAGCCGATTGCCTTTATATCATTATCCACATTGGACATATAGCCGATTGCTTAAACCCTATCGCTATCGGCTGGTATCGGCATCGGCTATTATCGGCTATCGGCTGGAATCACTACATTGGCTTGTCAGCCGATCGGCTGTTTTGATCTACTATTTGCATATCTTGTCAATTGCAGGATCAAACTGACTGGCACACCTGCATCTCAACAACCTTTGGACCTGCACTGGAGTTAAGCAGATCTCCCAGGCCGGTGTGTTCGATTTTTTTGTCAACAGACGTACTGTAGATTAAGATGTCATAAAAAAAAACAAGGACGAATTGAGGGAGGAACGGCCAAAGCACGTCATTCATAAGAGCTTGAAAGGTCGCCGGGGCGTTGCACAGCCCGAACGGCATGACCAAAAATTCGTAGAGGCCGTCATGAGTGCGAAATGCTGTCTTGTGGACATCCTCAGGCTGCATGCGCACTTGGTGGTAATGGAGCGCAGGTCCAGCTTGGTGAAGAACCGTGCGCCGTGAAACTCATCGAGCAACTCGTCGACGACAGGAATGGGGAATGCGTCCTTGACGGTGAGGGCGTTGAGGGCGCGGTAGTCGACACAGAATCGCCACGACCTGTCCGGCTTCTTGACAAGGATGACTGGTGATGAAAATTGCCGAGTCACTGCGGCGAACGATGCCCTGCTCGATCATGGTGGCACATTGCCGCTCCAGCTCGTTCTTGTGGGCCGCCGGGTATCGGTAGGGACGGACGGCGACCAGCGGCGCTCCTGGTTTGAGGACGATGCTGTGGTCCCAGACGCGCTTGGGAGGTAGTCCCTTGGGCTCGGCGAATACGTTGTCGAAGGCTGCCAACACCCCGTCGAGGAGGGAGGCAGTAGCGGTCGTTGCGGAAAGAAAGGGCGCCCTGACCACGGCCACGTCGGACCAGCAAACCTCCCGGCCGTGGCGGCGAAAGGACATGGTGCGCGTCTGAAAATTCCAGACGATTGGCCCCAGGGTGACCATCCATTGCGTCCCCAGGACAAAGTCGTAGCCGGCCAGGGGCATGACGAAGAGGTCGATGCGGAATTCGTTGCCGTCAATGACGATGGGCGCCTGACAAAGCACACCCGGACAAGTGATGCGCTCCCCGTTGGTGACGGTCGCCGTGAGGCGTGGCCGGGGTTGGATCGGCAGACCTGTGCGCCGGGCTGCGTCTTCGCCGATGAAGTTGTGGGTCGATCCGGTGTCGAGGAGCGCTACCAGTATAGTATCGCCCAGGGAGACGGAGACCTGCATGGTGTCGCAGATCGGGACGCCTGCCACCGCCTACAAGGAAAACACGGGCGCCTCCGCGTCCGGAGTGGTGTCGCTCACGGCAGCGTCGGGGTCGGTGATTTCCACACCGTTGATGTAGAAGAGGCGGCGGCAGACCTGATTGTGACCACGGGAGTACTTCTCGTAGCAATTGTAGCAAAGTCTGAGGCGTCGACGTTCGGCCTGCTCCTCTGGAGAGAGGCGCTTCACCGAGTTGCCATCCACCTTGATCGGGGGCACGCCCGCCGGCGGCGCAAGGAGCATGAGGCGCGAGGCCGGGGCCGGCAGCAAGCCGCGCGGCGCTGGTCGGGCGGGAGCCAGGGCTGGCTTGTCGAGCTCCATCAGCTCAACCTGCAGCGCGAAGCTCATGGCCGCCGCGAGCGACTGCGGATTATGAATGTGCACGGCGTGGCTGAGTTGTGGAAGGAGACCGCCCGTGAATAGTTGGACGCGTTGGGTCTCCTCCAACGGCCCGTCGCGGGGCAGGAGCGCCTGAAAGCGATCCTAGTACTCAACGGTCCCCGTGCCTCGGCAGTCGGCGAGCTCGAACAGTGGCGCCAATCGCAAGGGTGGCCCGTAGCGCAGGTTGAGGAGATCCTTGAAACGGCGCCATGTGGGAACACCCTCGTCCTCCTGGACTTGGATGTACCACAGTTGGGCACCCTTTGCGAGGTTGTAGGAGGCCATCCACACCTTCTCCTCCTCCATGATCCATTGTTGGTGAAAGTACGACTCACATCTGTTGATGAAGATCAATGGGTCGGACTTGCCATCGTAGCGCGGGAAATCCATCTTCTGGAACCGAGGTGGCCGATCGTTGTGGTGCTCACCGGACTGCTGTCTGGTGCTGGAGAAGGAGGAGCGTTCGGCGGACAGGGTCTGGATCGCCTTGGCGTTGGCCTCGGCGGTGGCTTGGAGAGTCTGCACAGCCTTGGCAAGTGCCTCGACGGTGGTCTTGAGGTCGTCTGCCATGGAAGGTGCGGCGCAAGAGGTTGGTGTGCCTGGTGAAGAAGGAACAGCGGCTGTTGGTGGTGGCGGCGGCGAGGTGGAGCGAGTAGGCGAGGATCGCCGGGATCGTGATACCAAGTTGTCAAGGGCGTTGGTACCTAAGGTAGCTGGCCCTCGACTACGCAATTCGTAGCCTCGGTCCGTCGTCGCCGGTGAGGTTTTGCCCCTCAGCAGTCGGCTTGTTGCGAAAAAGAGAAAGAGAGAGATTAGAATAATGATCTTGCTTCCCTCTTCCTCAGTACGATTACATGCCTATATGGCCAAAGGTCCCAACCCTTCGTAAACTTAAGGACTTAAGAATAGAAACTAATCTTTCTTTCCTATCTTAGCCACTTGCGGTGGCCTCCTGTGCGCGTGCTGCGCGTTCTGTGGCGCGACGCAATTCACGGCGGTGCCTGTACATGCGCCCCCACATGACAACTACTAAAAGGTAGCACCTAGGACTTGTTTGCATAGTAAAAATTATTGAAATAAAATTACTTTTAGCAGTAATATGTCCAAATAGAGCATATGAAAAGATCAGTTGTTGAACACCCTGAAATAAAAATTCCTGAACTAAAGAATTAAACATTAAACAGTGTGGAGATTATGGGTACCCCATACCGACACGGCGTGGTTATCTGACTGATTTAGGGGATAACTTATATCTATAAAATATGTAACGGATCATGACTTGGGTATTATGTTTCCTTGTATATTATGGAACGGCCTAAAGTCCTGGTTTGATAAGATTGTAAAGTAGATTTAGGAAACCGATACCGTATTGGTTAAGGTTTCTATCTTGTAATCCTGCCCCCCGTCCTATATAAGGTGGGCAGGAGGCCCTCTATGGGGCATGACACAACTAGATCGTCAGATCTGTACTACACTCGGTGGATTCAAATCCCCAAACGGGAGTACGGTATTACGTCTCATCGAGAGGGCCTGAACCTGTCTAAATCCTTTGTCTCCGCATCCATCCACTTTTAGGTCTCGTGCGCTACCCCTTTTTTTGTTGCCGAATTCATGTTTCGACAGTTGGCGTACCAGGTAGGGGTACGCCGAGTTTTCCATCAAGAAGTGTGATGGAATCAATTCCAGAAGAAGTGTTGAGATTAATCTCAATGAGTTTCATGGCTCAAATTTTCAATCCGGTTTGCTGATCCAATCTGTTCTGTTATTGTATTAATTTTTAACGACAGATTGATTGGGGATTTTTGTCCTGTTTTTGTTTTGCGAGATCATACGCCTGCGTCGCCCATCCGTCGTTCTCGCCAGATCGCATGCCGTATGCAGAACTCGCGGTTTGCGCGGCCACTCGCGTGCGTGTCAAGGTGATCGCTCGCGTGTCATGGAGCTGCCACCGCCGTCCTCACGGCTGCACGGTGCACGAGAACGGAGTCATATGGTATCATCTAATCTGGGCGTCATCCACGTCCCGGACATCCGGGTGGCAGCTGCACCAGACTACCAACAACCAGCCGGCCAGCACATTACCTCTTCTGACATAGATGGTTTAGCGTGATCTGGCCATCTACCATCGATCTACGTACATGAGCCATGCATGCGGAGCCGTTCGGTCTAGATCAATCAACATGCATATGCATGTGACATATATAATGAACCGCCAGGAGCAGCACTGCCCGTTGCATCTACAGAGAATTAATTTCTTGTTGCCAATTAGATTAATTTATTTCTGATCGCAAATTGGTTAATGCTCTGTTGGCTATTTTGATTGCATGTCTACGCCGGTCGACAAGGTCCGGTTATTCCCGATCATCATCGCGTCGCGTCGCGTCGCCGATTGCACACCCGGAGCTACTGACTTAAGTTTGCATCGGCACTAGCTACTTCCGCCGTTGTTGATAGGTGTCCACGTCTTCACCGATCGGCTTGTCTTCACCGCCGTCGACTGGTGTCTCCGGCTACACGGCTGGCCTATTATGCCGCTGTTGTTGGGCGTCTACGTCTTCACCGACCGGCTTGCCTTCGCCGCCGCCGGCTGGTGTCTCCGCCTACACGGCTGGCCTATTATGCCGCCGTTGTTGAGCGTCTACGACTTCACCGCCGGCTTGCCTTCGTCATCGCCGACTGGTGTCCTCGCCTATACAGTTGGTTGGTCACACCACCGTTCATGGGCGTCCACGCCTTCACCGACCGGCTTGCCTTTGCCGCCGCCGACTGGTGCCTCCGCCTACACGGCTGGCCTATTATGCCGCCGTTGTTGGGCGTCTACAACTTCACCGCCGGCCTGCCTTCGTCGCCGCCGACTGGTGTCCTCGCCTATACGATCGGTCGGTCACACCACCGTTCATGGGCGTTCACGTCTTCACCGACCGGTTTGCCTTTGCCGCCGCTGACTGGTGTCTTCGCCTACACGGCTGGTCTATTATGCCGCCATTATTGGGCGTCTACCACTTCACCGCCGGCCCGCCTTTGTCGCCGCCGACTGGTGTCCTCGCCTATACGGTTGGCGGACTCCGCCGCCGTTGATGGGCCTCGTCATCTACACCACAGGCATGCTTCCGCAGCCGCCGATTGGTGTTTTCATTGCCATTGATGGACGAATTTATTCCCACATCAGCCGTCTCTGCCATCATCAAGAGGAATATTACAAAGCTAAGTCATTAATTTTTTTTCTTTATATGATATTTTCCTTTTCCTCTGCCTCACTATGTCAACTGGTTCGCCGTTGAGGGGCTACAGATGTTATATCATATTTTTTAAACAATTTTCATAATATTTATCTTGATTGCTTGCGACATAATCTGAGTACAAAAGTGCCTATCGAGTTATGGAGTTCTATCTTCCTATGCTTTCCGTTTGGTTTGTTGATGGATAGATGCCTTTGGGCCGATTCCTAGCACCCGGGGGCTCGTTGGATGGACCGAGTAACGCAAGGTGCTAAGTATTATTCGGAACAAATCAAAAGCATAGAGACAAGTTAAATTTATTTTCTGCTCTTTACAATTGCAAAAGTACCTGAGTAGTAAATTCTGATTCGTGAAACTTTATTCCATTAATGACAAACTCATGTCACTCATATGCATTTTTGGGAAGTGCCTAGGCCGACTCCCGATGCTTGGGGGCTATGACTAGTTGGACAGAGTGTTTAAACGTAATGAGTCATCTGCTCGGGGAAATCAAAATTGACAAGAGGAGAAATACATATTTATAAACATTTTAAAATGCTTGAATTTTCATCGAGTATTATATTTTCATCAGATACTACTCATCCTATATGTTTGTTCTGCAGGATCCAGATCCAGATATGCATAATAGGGATTCATGGCTTTAAGCTTATCTCCTACGCTTCAGGAATGGATCAGTCAGAACATCACCATCGACTTGCATTCATCGCCGCCGACTAGTGTCTTTGCCTACACGGCTGGCCTATTATGCCGCTATTGATGGGCATCTACGTCTTCACCGACCGGCTTGCTTTCGCCGCCGCCGACTGGTGTTTCCGCCTACACGGTTGGTTGGTCACACCACCGTTGTTGAGCGTCTACGTCTTCACCGACCGGCTTGCCTTCGCCGCCGCCGACTGGTGTTTTCGCCTACACGGCTGGCCTATTATGCCGTCATTGTTGGGCGTCATCGACTTCACCGACCGGCCGCCTCGTCTGCCGCCGACTGGTGTCTTCGCCTATACGGTTGGTTGGTCACACCACCGTTAATAGGCGTCTACGTCTTCATCGACCGGCTTGCCTTCGCTGCCGCCGACTGGTGTTTTCGCCTAAACGGCTGGCCTATTATGCCGTCGTCATTGGGCGTCATCGACTTCATCGACCGGCCGCCTCGTCCGCCGCCGACTGGTGTCTTCGCCTATACGGTTGGTTGGTCACACCACTGTTATTGGGCGTCTACGTCTTCACCGACCGGCCGCCTCATCCGCCGCCGACTGGTGTCTTCGCCTATACAGTTGGCTCGTCACACCACTGTTGTTGGGTGTCTACGTCTTCACCGACCGGCTTGCCTTTGCCGCCTGCACGGCTGGCCTATTATGCCGCCGTTGATGGGCGTCTACGTCTTTACCGACCGCCTTACCTTCGCTGCAGTCAACTGGAGTTTCCGCCTGCACGGCTGGCCTATTATGCCGCCGTTGATGGGCGTCTACGTCTTCACCGACCGGCTTGCCTTCGCCGCCGCCGACTGGTGTTTTCGCCTACACGGCTGGCCTATTATGCCGCCGTTGTTGGGCGTCATCGACTTCACCGACCGGCCGCCTCGTCCGCCGCCGACTAGAATTTCCGCCTTCACGGTTGGTTGGTCACACCACCGTTGTTGGGCGTCTATGTCTTCACTATTGGCTTGCCTTCGTTGCCACCGACTGGTGTCTCCGCCTGCACGCCTGGCCTATTATACCGCCGTTGTTGGATGTCTACATCTTCACCGACCGGCGACCTCGTATGACGCCAACTGGTGCTATAGTCTTCACGGCTGGTCACGTCACCGCCACCACTAATATGCGTCAGCATCTTCAACACAAGCTGCCTACGTCTGCTGTCGACTGGTTTCTTCATTTTCATGGCTGCATGATTCTGCCAGTGTTGATTGGCCTTATCGTCTTCACCGCCGGCCGTCTCGTCTGCTGCTGACTAGTGCCGTCGCCTCTACGACTGGTTTGTCGCCTCCACGGCTACGCGTCTTCGTTACTATTGATGGGCATCATCATCATCACCAGCTTGCCTTCGCCGCCGCTGATTGGTGACTCCGTCTTGATGGCTGGCCTATTATGCTACCGCTGATGGACGCCTTTGTTTTCACCGTCTGGTTTTTGCCATCGCCAACTGGTGTTTCTATCTTCATGACTATGCATCTTCGCCACCGGTTTGCTTTTGTTGCCTCCGACTCGTGTTCACTTCATCACGACTATGCAACTTTGTCACCATGGTGGAGCAACTTCATCTTCATTGTCTTTTGCATCGGCAAACCCAATTGCTGCTACTTCGCAAGCTTTTCTACTTCACCAACCATGACGTATACAAGAGTCTCGACATGTTGTCATGCACCACTAGATTTGATGCCGTGTTATTTTACTACAATAACTGGTGTTCCAATATTCAAGATTTCTACTCGGACATTCTCAGCACATATCTTCACTCAAGCAATGACTACTCGACGACAAGAAGCTACAGTTCTCAACTCTATATTCAGTTGTTTCCCAACTAATCAAAGAGTCGGGGGCCACACAAGTACAAGACTCTCAAAATTCGACAAGCTGAAGCAATCAATTAATCAACCAATGAGTCAACTCCAGGAGTCATTATCATCGTCTTTGATTCGGAGCAAACGTTCTACTTCAGCAACTTCAATTATTTCACTGACAATTTTGGATGCTCCATGCTGCCACAATCTACTTCAAATTTCTCAAGTATCAAGTTTGAGATTTAATCTACATATTTGAGAGGTTGGAGTTATCAACCAATTAACTCAGATTCAACAAGTTGGACAACAGCATTTACTTTCTTCCAAGTGAAGGATCTGCAACAGCTATAGCACTAAATTCTGCAGTCATCTTCGTAAATCAAGGGGCATTGCATTATCTTCATTATGCACAGGCTCGCATCAAGGAAATTACTCGAGCTTTGATATCTTCTCAACAGTTTGATGGATTATTGTCACTGACATCATCACCAGCACCTCTATTTCATCGGCCCTGACGTCTCTGCCGTTGCTAATGGGTGACTACGTCTTCGCCTCTGGCTGGTTTCGTCATTGCCGACCTGTTATTTTGCCTTCATAGTTGACCTACTACACAAACGCTGATGAGCATCTTCGTCATTATCATTGGCTGCTACACTGCCATTGACTGGATCACCGACATCGTCATCTTCATCAATATCCTGTCAAGCCTCTTCAACATAGCCTATTCTACTGCTGTTTGATGGGCTACTTCGTCATCATAGTCGATCATCTCTGTTGCTGCTTATCATCATTACTGTCGGTTGCGTTTGTCGTCGCCAACTACTTTCTTCATCTGCATGATTGGTGGATTTCGTCATCGCCTTTAATGCGTGTCTACATCTTCACCGTCGGCTTGCTTTCATCACCACCGACCGATATCCTCGCCTTTACGGATGGCTTATTATGTCGCCACTAATAGGCATCTTCATCTTCTTCACCAGCTGCCTCGTCTGTCACCGTCTGATTATTTCGCTGCCATGGTTACACAACTTTATCGTTGGGCGCCTTCATCTTCATTGCTGGCTGATCTGACTACTGCCGACTGGTTTCTTCGCCTCTACGGCTATGGAACTTCATCACTTTTGAGTGGTATCATAATCTTCACTACCACCCATATTTTTGCCACCTCTAGTGGACAATATTATCTCTATATTGGTCGTCTTGTCTCTATGCCAACTACGTCAGCTACCATCAATGGACAATTGTGACTACGACAGAAGGACAAGCTATATGCTCAGGGGCTTACTAGCTCGAACACAAGTATCATACCTTCAATTTGGACTTGTTCCAGATACATGCAACATGAATTCATGATCATGGGTCTATTTTCTATGCTCAAAGACTGGACTATTTATTATTCCTCGTAAGGGTTATTAACAGAATACTCGCGCCAGTCGGGATTCAATTATTATATATATTTTAGAGTATCCCATAAGGGATAATCACTCAGATCATAAGCTATTCATATGAGCTACACTTGGTCTATATCACCCGGAAGATTTATTACTCGGGAGCATGTTACATGCGGCATCCTTTAAAGAGTGTCGAAGGCATATTTTTTGGCCTAGGCCTAATATGTCTGCAGCCCATATTTTTAGGTGTGACCTGTCATGTTCTTTTAGGGACTTCGGCACTTTTTGCTTAGGCCAAAGTGCGCGTGATCAAGTGCCCAATACCTTAAAATCATTTTATACCGCAGTTACTCAACTTTTTAGGAGTTGGTACAATGCATCTTAAAAGGTGTCAAACAGTAAAGCTTTATATAGCTGCCCCGCTGACTTTTTTATATAGGTCAAGGTGTTGTTTGGGTTTTTAAGCAATTGATTGGATATAATATCATTGCTTTTTGCCACGTAAGTGTGCATTTTTATTGATCAATATTAAGGGTTAGGCTGATTATATATCTTGGTCATTTTCCAGGCGGTTGGTAAATCCTTTATGAGTTTATTTACTTGGGTTTTACACCACATATGTCATATATTTCTTGGTGTGGTGAAGCCATGTGTCTTTTAGGGACTTAAGCACATCCGTTAAAGCAGTGTGCGCATGGCGTATGTCCAATACTTTGGAAATTTCTTTATCCACAACATACAAGCTTCTTTATAGCTGTTTTGCTATGTGAATTTTTAAAGATGTTGTCAACTTTAGGTTGCACACATCATATTCTACAAAGCAGTCGGTATATCACTTGGATCATATTATTCGCGATTTCACACCGCATATGCTATATATTAATATCAAGTCACTTGGTTGATTACGATTATCGAAACCACTCAGTTGGTTGGATTATTTATTTCCTGACTATATGCTTGGTTTATTCAATTAACCCCATAGTCGGGAGCTACACCTATTAGGTGCATCTAGTCGATGCATCTAACATTAATTTTCAGCCCTCCACAGTCTTCAGATTTAATAAAAGTACTCGGGAGACCATGACAAAGATGATTGAAGCACTCGGCTTTGGAGTAATCTGGTTCGAGAGAAGATTATCTTTTCGACTGTGAAGGTCTCAGGGGCTACCGTGGAGATTATGGGTACCCTATACCCACACGGCGTGGTTATCTGACTGATATAGGGGATAACTTATATCTATGAAATATGTAACGGATCATGACTTGGGTATTACATTTGCTTGTATATTATGGAACGGCCTAAAGTCCTGGTTTGACAAGATTGTAAAGTAGATTTAGAAAACCGATACCGTATTGTTTAAGGTTTCTATTTTGTAGTCCTGCCCCCCGTCCTATATAAGGTGGGCAGGAGGCCCTCTAGGGGGCATGACACAACTAGATCGTCAGATCTATACTACACCCGGTGGATTCAAATCCCCAAACAGGAGTAGGGTATTACCTCTCATCGAGAGGGCTTGAACCTATCTAAATCATTTGACTCCACATCCATCCACTTTTAGATCTCGTGCGCTACCCCCCTTTTATTATTGCCGAATTCATGTTTCGACAAACAGTTAAATCCCTGATGTAATAAGGGGAAAATATGCACTGTGAGAGTGCCTCCTCACTGTAGATTTTTTTCATTGTACTCTAGAAAAATGTACTGTTTACTATTCCTACTCTGAACTTTTTTCTAGTGTTCTTGTAGGCCTGGTCCTGAGGTTGTTATAGCCTGAATATCACAATGCCCTACTGAACCATGAAAAGCTGCATCCTCCAATGTGTCAAAAAACATGGAAAAGGAGAAAGAAACTACAGAGAAAAAAGGCAGAAACTATCTTAGGTGTCTTTGGAAGTTGTGTTGACTGCTAGTATTAGTAGTAATTAACAAAGGTGTGACTGTGTGAGTAGCCTCCCATTCCCTGCATCTGACTGATAATAGGAGGAATCAACAAGTACTTACTCCGATGTTCACCATGATTGAAGCACATCTCCCAATTACATACATGCACACACAGAGAGAACAACCACACTATCAGTATCAGACAGAGAACATTGCCAGAGCCGGTGGTTAAGTGATAACATAATTGGATTAATTAAAAAGATCCGTTGGTGTCAAGGGCTCTGGCAAAAGATTAGACTGCAAGCACAGTCAGTATATCACAAGCATGCATTAGCTGATCACCTCAAACTGTTTCACTGTTTCTATATTCTTCTCCATTGGCTCAAACAGTAAACATCCATGAGCCATCCAATCAGGCAAATCACCAGCTAATTAATGCCTGGACTGAACATTTCTTGCTAAGTGCCTAAATATTTTCCTTTTATTTCTTTTTTCTTTGCTGCCAAAGGAATCAATGGTTCACCGGGCATATGAGAGTAGTCCACACAGCATATATGCATACAAGTTTAACATCACAGTTCCTAAGAAAAACAATTAACTATGAGCAGGCAGTGTTAATGTTAGGTAACAAACTTATAATAAAAACATTTAGTGTTAGTTTAAAAAAGGGTAAGAAATCAGAGCGTACGAAAGATCCCTCAGAGCAATGACCCTATTGGGTGTATAGGTCAGATTAGATGCCATTCTAACACACGCAAGCTTTGATACTCCAATGTCACACCCGGAGTTTACCCTTTTTCGTAGTTTCTAATTCACCAATAAATTGTCTATAGAAATTACTTTGGTTAACCTAGAGAAAACCAAAATTAACAATGTATTTAATATCGGAAATGTTAGAGAGAATTTTTCTCGAATTCTCTTTGCTATAAAATCATTAACAGGATTTAAAGGGAATATTCAAAGCATCAGAGTTAATGTTGTTAATTTAAATTGTCAAGACTTGAATTAATAATTTTTTTCCTCTCCCGCCTTTGATCGTGAATCGTGCCCGATTCACTCCTCTCTTCTTCCGCGATTTCGTTCTGCATAACGAGCCGAGTCCGATTCTGTTCGTGGGACCGTTTCCGTTCTTTTCCTAAAACGGAACAGTATTTCTTTTCCAATTAGGGAAAGTCCTTATCCTAATCCTATTCCTATTTTCCCTCTCCCTCCCCCTAGCCGGCCACGCACCCTCTCCCTCCCCTAGCCCCCCCCCAACCCTCTCCCCATCCGAGTTGGCCTCCTTTCACCCTCCTAATCCGACTCCCCACCGGCTCCACCTCCCTCTATTTTCCCCACTCCTATATAAGTTATAACACCCATGTTTTTCCTATTCTTTTTTGTTTGTCCCTAGCCTAGCCGCCGCCGGCCGGCCTAGCCCACCGTCGCCGCTGCCGCGCCGCCGCCTCTCGTCGTCGCCGTTGCGTCGCCGGTAATCTGCTTTCCCTCTCCGTGTCATGGCTACCGCCATTATCTATCTATGTTCTAATTTATCTCCGCCCTAGGTTTTGATCTAGCGTCGCCGTTGTCTCCACGTGTTGCCGCCGGACCGTTGTCGTCGTCTCCTCCTCACCGATCATCTTGGTTTGGTGAGGAACCTATCCGTAATCTCCTGGTTTAGGTGTTATTTATTTTAGCATCGTCGTAACCCTAATTGTCTAGTCCCGTCAAAACCCTAGTAGTGACACCGTTCCCGTGCCGCAGCCGGCCTAGCCGCCGTGCGCCTGCGCTGCTGCCACCGCCACCCTGTGCCGCCGCCGCCGCCCTGTGCCGCCGCCTCCCATTGCCGCCGCCGTCGCTGCTCTCCCGTGTCATCGTCGTGTTTTGTCTCTGTCCGCAGCTCGGTAGCCGAGTCGCAAAGCCATAGGTGCATCCCTAAACTCCTACGGCCAATCGTTTGCCGTACCGAGTCTTTGCCGTAAACTGTGTCTAGTTTTCCCGGTTTAGCCATTGTCGTTCTGAGCCGCCGGTTCCGTTTGCCGGTTCGGTTGACCGTTTGGATGGTCCCGTGTCACAAAGTATTGGCTCCTTGAGTCGTTAACTGGTGAGCCTTGCTCACTGGAGGTATATTTCCATTGATCTATTTATCTATGGGCAATAATATGTAATAATTGATTAAGGTTTTTCAGTTATTTGTAATAACGCAGCTCATATTGTAAAATTCATAACTAAATAATCCGAGCTCCGTTTTAACCCATTCAAATTGCAGTGAATTCGTTACAACGTATAGAATCCATTAAAATTGGTTTCTTTTCCTGTTTCAGTAGCCTTATTGTTTGTATTTCTTGTGTGCTTTGTTTGTTGTTTAGATTCCGTCAATTTCGGTGATCCAGTTTATTTCGAAGTGGTTGCCGAGGTTCAGTCAGCTCAAGAGCAAGGCAAGTCATACATACATCATTGATCATGTTGAGCCTATTTTATAAAATCCCATGCTTTCTATTAAATTGCATTGTTTTAGAATGTCATGTGGGATATATGCCTATCCTACTCAGCCTATTAAATACCTTATGTCATTGATAACTTGGGTTGGGTTATAATTGACTAGATGATTGGTTTAGGAATGCTTAGCCATGCTTAGATCAATTAGCTCACAATGGGATTCATTATAATTTAGTCCTTAATTATATTATGATGTGCAACCATGGTTATGGTTTAATTAAACTAAAATATGCTTAATTGGTGGGTTGTGGGTACATGCATGATTTTGGAAGTCGTGCCCATAACAATTAAGGATCGGTTCTTGGGAATCCCTGCAAGATATAATTGTACTTACCACAGGCCAGCGTGGGCTCCAGGCTAAATCTAGAGTATAACTTAACCTAGCTGACATACCATGGCAAGGGTAGAGGCGATGGTGCAGTTCGGACCTGGACATTGGTCTCTACTATAGCTGGATTTACCTAGGCACGAGAGGGGACTGCCTGTTGGTACCCTTCTTAGGGTTAATTGGATCCATGCCACTGCAACTTTGTGAAATTAAAATAATGCCACTACTATTCGTCATATCGGCTACATGCCACTGGAAATTTCTAAAATTTGAACCATGCCACTCTCGTCCCTTTTTCTGTCCCCTCTCTCACGCCGTCTCCGTTCGGTCCTCATCCCCCTCCCTCGATGTCTCGGACCTCGCCCACGAACTGCCACGCCCAGCCAATGCGGCGCCCAAGATGTCCAGGCCGCAATCGTGCTCGCCACCATGGCAGACTTCCCGAGTCGGACGACGCCAACTTCAGGTCCGCCTCATCGCCCCTGCCTTGGAGATCGAGGAGGTCCGGGTGAGACAGATCGACGACGGCGACGGCAGCGTCGACAGCGAGTGGGCAGAGGAGGTTGGACTTGACAACGAGGGAGTCGCGGTCGGAGAGCTCTACGGGGATGACCATGGCGTGGAGGATCCCGACGGCACGTGTGGCGAGTAGGTGGAGGGCGTCGGCTGCCGTGGTGGAGTGGGCGCTAGCGGAGAGGAGGGACTGGGTGCGGCAGATGGGGTACGACCCCGCGGCAGGTGGCGGCGCGGGCACCAAGCCGTTGGGAATCGAGATCCGCCGTTCCCTTGCAGGGCTTGGGGCGAAGCCTGCGGTATCGATGGCACCTCCGGCGCCACAGCCATCGGCGGAGGTGGCTGAGGGGGAGAGGAGGCGAGTGGAGGAGAGGCTGAGACCGCGCTTGCGTAGTTGGAGAACCAGGCGTAGACAACGGCGAGCGCCCGCAGGTAGAGAAGGCTAGAGAGGAAGACGGCGAAGCCCGTGGGTGAGTGGAGAGGGAGCGGAGGAGGTCGCTGAGGTGCGCGAGTGTGCGGCAGACAGTCCACAGCAGGAGTTCTCAGGAGCTGCCGCTGCCGTCATCGCCATTGTCCTTGCTGTGCTTGACGATGCACCGGGCGAGCTCGGCCACCGGAAGAAGGTGGCCGGCGCCGAGGCTCGCCGTCGTCCATGCCATCCGCGGCGTTAGTGCTCGACCGCCGCCGCTGCCACTATCCTTTTGCAGTCACAGGGAGAAGAAGAGGGAGATGGAAATGCTTAAACAGGGCAACGAGGCGGTGTGAGGGAGGAGACGGAAAAAGAGACGAGAGTGGCATCGTTCCAATTTTAGACATTTCCAGTGGCATGTAGCCGATATGACGAATAGTAGTGGCATTTTTTTAATTTCGTAAATTTGCAGTGGCATGGATCCAATTAACCCTTCTTAGACGTCACAGATAGAATCTGCAAGCGCATGGATGATGTCGATGTAGCACTTCCCCCAAGAGTATTCTAAAGTATCGATTTCCATAGGGAACGTGTGTATCAGCTCTTCACCAGGTTCATCCAAGGACACGAAGCAAAGATAGGCAAACGGTAGAGAGGATTTACTAGTGAGAAATTGTGTCTACAGAAAACTCTATTTAATCCTAGCGTGGTACTTCGGGTGCTGGCCTGCTCGCTGCTCCCGGATATGGCTCTACAACGTACCCGGACAGCGAGGACTTTAGTGTACTTGAGGGCTGTCACCAACTCCACACCCACCTCAAACCTACTGTGGGATACGAAGCAACACCGGAAATTAACTACCCAGACACCACGTCTACACAGTTAATAACTACTTCTAGCGTTTATAACTCGCTAAAGCAATCACTATATATTAATGGACTATAGTGAACAATGATCCAGTACGTTGAGTAGGAACTAACTAAGAGGTAACTCTCAAAGAATAAATCTTAATTACTCAGAATGATATTCGATTAAAGCAGAGTAATTAACAAGATACAAAAAGTAAGAGCTGATTACCGACAACTCCGTAATTCCTCCGATTTTTTCTACCTTACTCTCTCCTTAATCTAGTATAACAATAGAGCCTGTGGGCACCCGGAAATTATACCGTCCAATGCAATTTGTGATCACCACATAATTTTGGATGAGTGGGATCCTTACACGCATAAATAGCCACTCATACCTCAATGTGCATATAATCACAAACTGACACCATTCGATGGAGATATTGTTCGGACTTAGCATGCCAGTCAACTTCAGCCTGAGACATGTCCGTCAAACCACACGAAGGTGGCGACCAATTGTGTCACGCATCTCAGGAGACTTGACTCAAATTGCTAAAGCTCTACAACATCTCAATTGCTCAAAATTCATACTCATGCTTAGCTAGTCCCCAGGAAAAGCGACTAGCCTCACACTTTCATCAGAAGCAATTGATAAGCATCACAAAGGTATAATTATGGATAAAAGGACAGCAAGATACATATTGTAAAACGGGTTCACAAGCCCATCATACAACACAAAATATAGCAGCGGAAGTTTTGCAAATTCACATAAGCAAAAGTAAAACCCGTGGTGTGCCAACAACCCCACAAGGGCAACCAACCGGGGCAAGAACGAAACTGCAACTACCCACTACCCTCGCCACCCTCAGCGGGATAGTAGTAGGGCACAACATCAACATCGGCATCCTCACCTGAAAATAGCAACATGAGTACGAAAGGTACTCTGCAAGACTTACACCATATATATGATAGTACAAAGGAGTATGCAGGTTTCTACATCAAAGAAAATGGCTAAGCGGTTCAGATTTTGCATAAAGCTAATTTTGTTCAGCAAGTAGTAAGTTGCAAATATAGCATTTTTAGAAATAGCATAATCAGAAATTTTGGACAGCAAGCAAGTAAATCTGAAATTGAAAAGTAAATGAGCACAACCGGTGCTCTCATCATCAACTATGGGAAACCATTGCCCAAATCAATGTGGCACAACATGCCAACATCACACCATGATAAACCCACACCATTTGAACCATGTTTGATGCTAACATGAGTGAGATACACATCAAGCGTCGTCCGTAACCGTGGACACGGCTATTCGAATAGATTATACTCTGATCAGAGGTGTACAACTGGACCCACACGTAATGGACAAGGATCAAGTGCTACACACCACACAGGTGTGGTCCGCAAGTGATTCAAGCAAATTACATGTCCTTTCCTAATCCCACCCCAACCACCTATACCACGCCGGGGTTCCCGACGACTCTGCCACGTGCATGCGTGATGTGGCTAAGGCGGGTGCACCATGCGGGAGGCACCCCTTGCCCAAACAAACTGGCACAAACGAGGCCCTCCAAAGGGTTACCTACCCTCATGACTCTCCAACATGGTATAAATGATCACAGTGCAATTAGTACTAAGACAAGCCGGTCCCAAATAAGGCGTGTGGTAAGTACGTAGTGTGCTTGAATATATATCAACATGTTCGGTCCTTGATGATCCAGACGGGGCGGGGCTACTTGCATCGGGGAAAACCTCCATCCCGTCATCAACCTACCACCCGTCCAAATCAAAGCATGTTCCAAAATTAACAATAGTTTAGTTCTCAGATTTTATGCCCTTGTTTGCTAAGACAATCTAGAATCTACCGATGGCTCCACCCATCAGCTTTTGACGATACTAAAACTAAGCATTCGATGATAGAATAAACCATCCTAACCATTTACAATTGAAGGTGACAAGGTTACATGGCAACAATATATCAAAGGAAGGGAAATGCATGAAATTAGATATAAACTACTCTACCCGTTACCGACATTTTAAGGCAAATCGACTCATGCATATATATATTTTTTGCAACCAAATAAGTTTTTTGAAATCATAGGTTCAATATGCAAAGACACTTGCCTTGCTGCTGTGTGGAAACACACTCAACCTCAGAGTCTTGCTACACGCACTCCGAATCTACCGATAAGAGGCAAATATGCAAATAAGATTCAAATAAACATGCATAAACATGCTCTATAAATCATGGCCTAATTACAGTAGGTAGAGAGTATGAAAAACTGGTTTTAGAAACAAGAATCATCTCATTTACATTTGTGGTTTGAGAGATATAAAAATAATAAGCCATATACACTGAAAATGGCATTTCTGTAATTATATCAGAACTACCCTATGTCATATAAAAACTGACATTTTCTAGCTTGTTTTAACAAGCTACCATTTTCAAGTAATGGAGCATAACTCACTGGTTCTAACAAAATTTGGTTCACTACATTTGGAGTTAGAATAGTTAGTTATGAATTTTACAACTTTAATAAAAAGAGGACAACTTAATCGTTTTAGACTTACTTTAGGAGGTAGTTTTATCAAATTATTCCTTTTCAGATAAAAGATTACGTCTTTATAAGGTAACCAAAAGTGGTTTCATAATTTTAGGATATAGCATAAAGTTCCTAGAGATTACACAACTCCTAGGTGCAAAAATAAGTGTATTTATGAAACTCACAATGTTAGTGACATTTCCAGTACCGAAGTTGTAAAGTTTTAATTTACAACAAAAAAAACTACAAATTTATGAATACATAGAAATTTGGTTCACTCAAAAATGAGTTAAGATGAATTAGTTATGGATTTTTGAAGTTTTCCTAGTTCTCATATATGTTTTCAATTATTCTTTTGGATTGTACTTTTGCAGCTCAAACCCTAAGCTTTTATTTTTATTACAAGGAGTTCCTGTCTTCATCTCTAACGGAATAGAGACACAACAGAGCCATGGCTGAGCTCGAACTCGAGCTCACCGATGGGCAAACGTCTGCGTGAATGGGGGCAACGTCAGAAGAGAACATGTAGAGCAAGGCATTGCGATTCCATTCCTCTACTTTTCCCAGACGGTGGTGGCCGAACCGGCGCAGGCGGCGGCTGCAAGCGGCAACGAGTTCGTGACACCATGCATGCAGCGTTGCGACACTGCGGATGGCTCGATCTATTGCATGCATGTCAAGAACATCACATGCAAAAAAAACATACATTAAGGACTTTATCCTACTGCTAAGAAACCACATTCCAGCTTGAGGTGAAGGGCTAAAACCTCACCAAAACAGCTTGAGGTGAAAGGCTAAAACCTCACCAAAACAGGGAAGCAAAGAAACCGAGCTCTGTCAGTCAAGGAAAGAAGAACAGCTTGCAATCTGCTCCTAGCCTTGAAATCTTGCACCAGTGATCTGTGGAGGAGGCTAGAAATGCGGCACACACAAGAGGGACACCATGGATGGGAAGGATGCTCACCAAATGTAGGGAAACAAAGTCATGTTGCTGCTGCAACCATGCAGGCTGAAACCACCACTCTCTTCTCCTTTTTCGATCTCCCACAACTCTCCATGCCTGTGCAAGGTGTTGGTATGGATGGAAAGCTTGGATGATGGGGATTGCAGTGATCTAATATGCAGACCTTGAATTTGGGTTCTTATATGGGATTTGGGGAGGAGAAGTGAGCTAAACAAGCAAGGGAAGTGAAAGGGGAGGAAGAAGAAGGTTTTTTTTTTTTTTCTGCCCACCTTATGTCCAAAGGTGGGGAGCACGCTCAAGGGTGGGTTTTGGGCTAAAAAGGCACCCAAGGTCAGTGACAAGTGGGCCCAAGTCGTGGTGGTTTAAGAGGTAAGGGCTGGAATAGAGGTGGAACAAGAATTTGACCAGAATAAGAATTTGACCAGATTTCAGGAATTTTCAGCAGTTTTTCACCTCTTCCCCTACGACACTCAGTTAGATAAAAAATAATATCGATAAAATTTTATCCTTTGGTGTGCAGATAGACCTACACACCTAGTTTCCATTTTTCAAAGTTTCACTCAAAAATTCGAAATATTTTAATTCGGGCAAAAAAGGTGAATAAGGTATGCTGAGAAATAAATTGAATTTTAAGGAGGTCAAAACTAAGTGTAAAAATTACAGAAAAAATATATTAACTTTAGGTAAATAAAACAGTATTTGAATAAATTATGGTCCCTATACACTTCTGTTCAATTTTATGCACATTGACAAATTTCTTCAATTTACTGATTAGGTTTCTATTAACTAAGTGCGACTATACTTGACTGATATATTTGAGGTAGTAAAAGGAATGATAAAATTATTAAACCTTCATATTGCTCATCTTAGGTTGTCTAAGAGACATGATGAGCTTTTAGGAATTTTATGTTGCTTAGATTTATTGCATAGTCTCTAGGTTTATTTAACATGCAACAACCAACTATGAATGACATAAATATCACTCAGTCCAATAAATTGGACTTCGCTACAGACAGGTTCACAAGTACAGAAACACTAGTTACTAATTCTACTAGCTAATTGCTAAGCATGATCAGGTAGATTATCCAATAAGCGAAAGATTAATGATTATACTACAATGTTTCTTAACTACTGCTTGACCATTTAATTTGGCTAATACAAAGAGGATTGGACAAAGCTTAGAAGTAGAAAATAACAAAGCTTCATGGGATTATCTAGTATTGAGTCAGCTTGGTCTCTTGAAACATGGTTCCCCTCGTGGAAAAGAAAACACAAATTAGTCGAACTACTCCTCGAAAGTGTTGGTAGATTTTATTAGCGCCAAAGCACTCTCTGAACGTTGGACGAGTCTTTAAAAAAAAAGTTTTCGTTTATCTACCACAAGGTTAATTGTAGGGTCATTAGTCTACCTATAATGATCACTAAAGTTTCATATTAACTCAAACCAATAGTTTGGGAAAATGGTTTCAATTTCTACCCATCTTTTTTATACACAAATTAACCGAATGAGGTTTTAAACCCAAATAGCTTTAAAACTTCCAACTTTTACTTAGCCTCTTGTAATTCACCTCATGCTTCAAGTGTGTGTGAATGAGGGAGAGGAGAGGGGTATTTATAGGCCTAGAGGTGCCTTGGGAATGTGGAGATGCAAAGAGCATCTCATCTCTCCTCTTGACAAGTGTCCATTACGGTTTCTTCAGGTATAACACTCACAACTGTCATTGGGAGGTCGTTATCCCAAGTAAAGGTTAAGGATTAATGTGGAATAAAATTTTCCAAGATACAATAAAATTACACAAATTATTCTAAGCCATACTTGTACCTGTGAACTTTGCAGTGTCTAACTTACCATCTCGGGTAATTAATGAATGGAATGGTCGTGACTTAAGTCCTTCTTGTTCCTCCTATCAATCTCTTGGGGTTTTCATATATTTTCGCAAATTAGCTTTACTCCTCAAATGACTCTCTCTCAAATCACTCTTGTGGTTTGATTTGTGGATCCTCACCAAGGCATATTTTGCAGAAATGTCCCTATTTAAAAGGTTGTATAAGTGGAGCTCGGTAGGGATCAATCTGGGCATACCTGCATCACATATTTCGCAAAGCCAAAAGACCGGACCCAAAGAGATGACAAGTCATACTCTCCGATCAAGAATGTGCATGTGTGTGTATGTGTATGGTTATTTTGTGGGTGGACAAAGGAAATAAAAGATAGCAACTCCTTTAGTATACCTCCTCCTCCATATTTCTCTATTTGGAAATTTGAGAGAGAGCATGGCTATCTCTTTTCTTCTTTTTTTTTTATCATGCCCCATACATTTTATGAGCAAGATTTTTTTTCTATTTTCTCTCTTTTTTTTCATCAATGCTCCATGCTTGTATGAGCAAGACTTTGTTTTTCCTTCTTTTGCATAGCCATGCCTCTCTCTCTCTTTTCTTTGAAAGAATTTTGGAGGAAAAGGCATAAATGATATGGAGTATTTATTTTATGGATAATGGATAAAATAAAATAAATGATGGATGAGAGATGCTAGCTTCTAGTGTAGAAGTTTTGCATACATGTGTGTATGTGGAGTATGCGTGTGATCTTGATCATGAAAGTATGAAAAGCATCTTACACGGGTCACAATAATTTAACAAGGCTCAATGTTAGGGGTGCAAGTGGGGCGGGCTTTTTTTCGGCCCGCAGTCCTGCCCCACAAAAAAGCCCGCAAATTTACGGGCGGGCCATCCTGCGTGGACCTTGCAAAATTGTTTGGCCCATCCCACACAGCCCGCTGGACGCCACGGCATTAGGGCACGATTGCACGAGAAGCCAAAAGGGGAGATGCCGCTGGATTCTGCGGTGGCGAGACAGCGCCGCAGCCTCCGCTACTCTCGTCGCCGACGCCGACTTCCTCGTCGCCCATCCATCCAGCAGCGAACGCCCTCCATCGCTCCTCCAACAATCCCCCTCCCCCATCGCTGCAACGCTGCCCATGTTGCCGCCTCCAGCTCTCTACCCACTACGGGCTCCATCGGCAAGGGAGCAGGGAGTTGCAGTTCCAATTGGCTGGCACTCCTTGTGCGGCAGCGACGACGGCCAGTTAGTTCTTTTTCCTTCTTCTTCTTCGGTTCTTGTTCAAGATTTGTTTGATGTGCCACTTCCTGTGATTTGTTTGATGTGTGCAAGCAAAGTAATCAAATGTGTTATGTATTGACTGATCAATTTATACTTCAGCGCATGGAATCGAATTTAAACCATACTACGAAGAGTGAGATTGAGGATTTTCTAATCAAGATATTACACAAAGTTGAGCAATGTCGATCTGTGTTAGGATTGTAGCTGTTTGATGTTGTTAATCACTTGACATGTCAATTATTAATATTAGTGCTTGTGGCTCTGCTGAATCTGTGAGTTCTCTTGCATCTTCTTGAGCTAGTAGCTTTCAAACAGTTTCCTGTTCACTACCTCTTGTTTTTTGCAATTTTGTATTTTCTTCCTCTCTGGATAGGTTTAATCTGTAATTTTATAGCTTTCTTCCTTCTCTTGCTAGGATTAATCCTAGCTTGATTTGGGACATGGAGTGCTTATGTGCTTGTATAATTGTTTTCACGTGAAATAATCCAGTCTTGTTGCTGGTTGATGAACCTAATTAAACGAATGTCTGCACATTGTGGGCTGTCCCGCGGCGCCCGTCGGGCTGAACAATCCCGCGAGCCGTGCGGGGCGGGTTGCCGTTTGCATGCACAGAGAGTTTGCGGCCGTTGTGCGGCGGGGCGGGACGGCCCACAACCCATCCCACTTGCAATCCTACTCAATGTAATGCCAAGCAGCCTAAACATATACCAAGATTTTGCAATGAGAATCATATATGGCCTTGGTAGTTAATAATATAGTCATTGAGGAGTATTGCCCAAAAATATTTTTTTTAATTTTCACAAAATAAAATCCCAAGTATCATGACAGTTGGACATGAATTTCTTTTGTCAAAACCATATCACATATATCAATTACTTAGATGAGTAAGATTCCCTATCATAGATGGTTGTTCACAAGTGACAAGTGTTAGTAAAGAGTAAAAAGTATACATCATTAATCATAGGAAAATTTTATTTGTTAAAAGTTAATGTTTTTTTTTATTTGGAGCCAAACTAAATTGTATTTGAATCTTTCATACAGGTTTGACTCACAAACATGGGAGGATAAGGAAGAAGACGCGCAAAGCTGACCATACGGCGAAGGATGATAGAACCGGGCCAGAAAAGGGTCGAGCAAACACTTGGTTCGGCCGACCCAACCAGGACTTGGTTCTAGCTGCTGAATTTTGTGCACGAGTGTGGGCCGTGGGCTGGTGTTCATCATATTTATGTGTCAAGTTGATGCTGTTGCACGTCGGGAGTTCCGGAAAGACTCTCCCACACTTGTTTTGTACCTTGTCTTTATTCAACAAAAAACATAAAAAACAAATGGGCTTCTACCGGGGTGAAATACCGGTGAGCCAAATCTTATTCAAATAACTCTAGGCGCATGAAGTGCCTAAATTTATTTTATTTTATTTTATTTTTATCTAATTAATCTTTTTAAATGCAACAAGGAGCATGGTGAGTATCCTAGTAGGGCGGATATATGAGGCAACGATACACTAGGTGTTTGGGATTCTTACTAGACGGATCTTACCAAGATCAGAACCGAATTTAATGCAACAAAGCCTTGCATTTGTTCTATTTGGTTCCCTGAGCATCTATTTTCCCATGAGACCAGGTAGCGTTATCCGAATCTTGGGGTTATTGTACACTGCTCTCTAGTTATCAATTTATTCCCTGCAAAAGGTTAATGGACAACAAATAGCCGAGGGACTACAATGATTTGAAAAGATTTTATCGTAGCCTCAACATTAGTTGTTCACATCCACGCTAAAAAGGAATTGGATTCAAAACTTAAGAAGCGTGGATCCCACAAGTTTGCCAATTATTATTATCATTTTTTTCGAGTGACATATCTTTTATTCTTAAAAAACATTTTTTATTCACCAAATTTTCAATTAAGCACAACTCATACAGGGCTTAAGATAAAATTACACGATCGTAACAAAGGAGCAATTGACAACATATTTATCGTGCACCTTGAAAGGTGATGCGTTACTCCATTTTATGTTTGCAATTTATTGATTCGTTTCCTGCGCCCTGTCTTACCTCCAGTGTGAATTGAACTTGAGGACTCACCCATGTATTTGAAAATCTAGTTCACATGGGATATATATCCAATGTCTATGAACATACGAACATACTAGCTCTGAGAGTTCATTAATCAAACTCGACTCCATGTATAATCTGATTAAAGCAGACTATCTTAAACTAAGCACCATGCTTAATTTAAAAAGCCTATATATGTCTCGCGCAAACACCCAAACCAGAGCAATTGCAAATACACACAAGAAACATAACCATGTATGCTCATGACTCAATCATATAAAGATAAGTATGAGTATAAGATGTGGTGAATCTTTTGCTGCCTTTCGTATACCTGAGTGTACTTAGCCAACATGATGTATATGTTGAAATCTCTGAAGCGGTGGCATGGTCACATGTGATTGTCAATCTCTCCCCTGTTTTGATGCGAATTGTGGCGGAGGAAGGCACTTTGACCAAACCAACTCAGGCGAATGAACCAAATCTTTGAACCAATCACGGAGGGCGACGCGACCCCGCACGCACAGACTTAACACCCAATGAAACCACAACTGCTGCATGGTCGGACCTAACCGAAATGGACCCACGCGTAAGGCAAACAGTTGTGTACTAAGCCGGTTACACAGATAACAAAGGTGGTATCACAAAAGGAACCACTCAGCGTACATAACCCATAAGCACACAAACGATACACAACGATATCCACTGAGTTCAGGGGCCTATGCACTGTGGGCCCCTACAGCAGCTGCACAACCCCAACATCCTGAATCAGTCGGGATCAATCCAACTAGGAAACAAACCCTAAACACATCGATCTAATTCTAAGTAGAACAATTCGCACCGCGAGGGACACACAATGAGGAGGTGCCGTATGGCATGCCCCCTTTATTTCTGGCAACATAATGATCAGCATAGTTTAACTGTCCTGAATCTGAACTACCAGATGAGCATACATCTGCTTAGCAAGTTACAATTCAGCAAGGAATTATAAAAAAAATGGAGATTACATTTCCTTGGAAGTAAAGTGTAGTAGTAGTGCTAATAATAATAATAATAATAACAATAATAATAATAATAATAATAATAATAATAATAATAATAATAATTTTGTGAACTTAAAGTGTGAGAAAGATAGAGATAGAAAGAGAATGGGAAGGGCGGTATATTTTACTGATCAAAGGGGATAGGATAAACATGTACCAGTGGATAGGATCGTAGGGACCAGTTAAAAAAATGGACAGATAAATGTCCAGGAGATGAAAACTATCCATCCCTCCTATCTGGGTAGGTGTCTCCTTAGACTTGAAGGAAGCCGCTGCTATAAAAGCCTTCCAAAGCCTAGGAATACTACTTGCACCATAGAAGCCAGCGTGAGCACAGGGCTGCACAGAGCAAGCAAGTAAGTGTATGGTTACATTTTAATAGTGTTCAGACCTAGCAAGTAGTAAGCTAGCTAGATTAGCAAAAAATTCTTGTGGTACTAGTAGGCTGCTACACTTACCATATTTTTAGGGTGCTTTTCATGATCCTGTGTACTAAATGCTAGAGGAGGTAGATATATTAGTGTGAAATGTTAGTACTTGTAGTGGCTAGTATAGAGACTAGGAGTTACTAGCAGGTAGCTGTACTATATGCTATATGCGTGCATGCATGCAGTACAGCCCACTAGACTAGATGCATGCCAGCACCTACACACTACTCCATGTTGGTTTTCTTTCTCTAGTATAGTCGCATCAATCAGCTATCTATGGTGCTAGTAGCTAATGTCAGTAGCTAATATCCTGCATGACAAATATAGATATAAATTAATTCCAAAGGCGTGTATATTTGATTAGGTGGGACGCAGAGGAAGAACAACAGAAGACAAGGCAAGACTGCGCCCATCAACTATTTTACTTTAACTAAATTTTTTACCAGTATTATTGAAATGGTGATACTAACAATCTAACAGAAAGTATTATGAATACCGAATAATGGATTGATGATTTTATCAGTGAGAATAATAACGGGATTGTGATACTTAGCCTGAGACGGCCAATACCTGAAATAACGATATCAGGTCGGCTAATATCAGTGTGAGATGAGGAATGCCTCACACAAGTAGGGAATCCGGCGGCGTGATTCTCAGATGAGGGTATCACTAGTTGGAGAGAAAAATGGGTTGAAGGAACGAGATTACGACAATTACTTTAATACCTTTGTAGTGTGGATTTAACTCATTTACTATGTTAATGTCCTTATTGTTTATTGGCTGTTAACTATGGGCAGTAGTATTTTTCTTTTGTCTTTAAAAACATATATATAGCTATATGTACTAATCTTGCTGAGTATGTATAACATACTCATATAATATTATTACTATTTGATGTGTGCAGAAACTAGTCAAGATGAGATGTCAGAGGGAAATGGTGACATGCAGACCTAGTGGAGAGTGTGGTCTACTTAGTCTTTAGAGGCATCCCAGAGGACATACCTGCATACTAGGTTGAGGGTATCATCCTGGTGACAATAAGTTGGTCAGGGAACCAACCGATGTAATATGCAAGGTAGCTGGTGAAAAAAATAATAAATGGAACCACTGTTGTAGGTGTCCAAGCTGCAGTTGTGATGGTTCGACATTGCATCTTGCCTTGTAACCTTATGGACATATATAAATATTAGTATATATGCGTATAAGGATACGGCAGACTGTCACGGGAAAAAAAATAGTTGGGTCGTGACATAAAGTAAATCTAACATAATTCTTTAGGGAAGACATTACAACTTTCCACAAGCTGCTCCCATCGAAGTATTTAATCTTGACGAACAAAAAGCCTGCAGAATACAAAATACATGATATGTCAGTCTATGCATGGTATACCAAAGCATCAATTGCAAATTATCTGTAACACTAGGAGATTTATCAGATTCACTGACGAGCTAACAGGCAGATGCTCCTAACCATTGAGCTATAGATACGAGGAACAAACATACGCAACGAAGTGCAAATCAATTCACATGTAAAAGCACACACTAAACAAAACAAAACAATCTAGCTGGAAGCGTAAGAAAGGTACAACTAAGCATGATCTACATGAGTGCTATAAACAAAATCAGATACCTAAATTTCCAGAACAAACCTTACCATGGGTTTATCATCATGTCTCTTACAATAAGTGCCAAGAGCAGTGCATGGCCTGGCTCTTTCCTAATAACCAATAACAATACCATGACATCGCAAACAATATGGAGCTCATTTATTCATTTGCCTCGAATCGGTCCTGCAAAGCATGTGATGAGGATAATCATCTATCACACCCAATTATAATCAGGATAACAACACCAAAGTAATATTTGTGATGCACACGATTCCCAACACCCAACTACAAACTTGTACCTAGAACAATTCCAAACCGCAACATGAAAATATGTATCACATCACACAAAGGTTCTACCCAAGTGAGGAATGAGAATTAGAATACACAACAAAAAGATAACCCCAAAACCGTAAGTGAAAAAGTAGAACTATGAACATGATTCGCCCATTTTAAATAAGAAACAAAAATAAGAGATATGAGCAACCACAGTACAGAGTATGTTTTTTACCCATACTTTAGACATATGTATAGCTAAATAGATTGGCCAACCATATGGCTAATCAGGACATCTCAATATAGGTATGATCTTCACCCATGTGGTAGACCCAGGTAGATCCACTCACCTATCCGTTAATACATTTTTTCCATGTGGCTTTATCCGTAACCAACCATGCAACAATGCGGTATGGATGCTACGTGTTGAAACACATGTCATTGCAATGAAGCAAAGCACCCACCTGAATAGGCCCTAAGAACTAGACAAAACATGAATTACCCTATTGCAAGCACCAGCACGTAACATACCATAAATGAAAAAAATGATACAACAGACCTAACAAAACTGACAGCTATTCATTGAACCCTGCCATCTTGCAACATCACAGAGGAACACAAAGAGAACCACAACCATGCATCCATAAAAACCAAACTAACTATAAAACGCAATTGGCTCTTTCCGTAAAAGTCAATCATAAAATCTAGCCGGCTTATATTATCCTATGAAGAATACTATTCTTGCACTTCCAAAGAAACCACTGCAGTCAAAGCTTTCTGACCAATACATCAATTAATGGAGCTTTAGAAGTATAACCAGGCTTTGCTGCGACAATTAAAGCGCAAACAACCATGCTGGCTTATAGAAAATGGAAGGAAATAACAGAGAAAGGTACTGAAACACATAACTCAACAGTAACCATTACAAACACAATCTTAATGTACTGCAACAACATGATGAACCCTTTTGACTAAACCTATCACAGAGAAAAATTCCATGTTAAGATCTTCTAAATTGATCATGCATTCTCATTAGAAATACAATGTTTGGTGGAATTTTGTCTCGGAGGCAATAGCCAAACAATTCGGGGAAGAATTCTGATAGCATTAGGAAATCATGATACATATGTCAAGCTGGAGATTTGGCAAGAACAAACTCTAGCACTTAATTAAATCTGAACAATAAGCGCCTGGAAAATCAATTTATGGGAAAATAGACAGAGAAAAGTAGGAAGCAGGAAAACCCATCCTAAACATCCCATAATCCCCTTATTCTATCCTCCACGAGCCCCCCCCACCCCACACACACACAGAATAGATGGAATCCTATCTTACTATAAAGTTATCCCCCACTAACTCCTTAAGCTTAACATGCAAAGATGCCACATCATTATCCACTAACAATCATCACATTTAAACATCATGCAAACATGCTATATCTTTATAGTTTTTATAATTTAAGAGCTTTTCAAATACAAACATGTTAAATTATCATCCAACATAATTCACATAATGTTTCAATGTATATCTTTATTATGTTTTATGATATCCTATATACTTATATAGTTCATCCTCACTTAGTGCTTAAAAGATTAATCTATGGTCCAAATTATCTTTCTCCTTTTTTCCTCTAATTAAGTCATATCACATCAATTGTTTTTAGTCTTTAGATGATTATTCTACGGTCCAAACTATCTCCCCACTTTTCTTCTTCCATAAAGTCATACCACCTTACATTTTACGTTTGAATCACCATTCTACATACTACTTAAATTTAAATTATCATAAACCACATTAATTTACTTAATCTGATATTATCTAGCTATCTTACACGTTATTTTTTTATTGTTATCATACTAAATTCCCGCAGCAATGCGCGGTGTTTCACCTAGTTCCCCTATAATGAAACCAACCAGCACCGTCACCTGAACAAACAGGTGAAGGAAAAAACATTACCGTTGAGGTTCAACGTCTTGGAACCAATGATATTGGTACTGACACCCTAACCTTCTATGGTAGCAAAGTCGCTGATGTAAAGGGGTCGGCAAAAAAAAAAAAACTTGCGCCAATGACTTATTTATAAAAAATTCCTAAAAGGGTTGAAATATAAATATTTTTATTACAAATAGGTCCTTAACGCCAAACATACTATCACTAAGAACCTATTTTTTATAAAAAAATTACATTTTAATCCTTTTTTAAAAAAATATTTTACAAATAGGTCTTCAATGCCAATATCTTTGGAACTGACTCCTCTACATCTCGGCTACGAGGACGACGAGGGTGTCCACGCCGGCGTCGTTGGCGCCGAGACGTTGGACCTTGATGCAAGGGTCACTGCACTGAGAAAAGTATCTATTACTAGAATAAGTTTTTTAATAATCTATTTATAAAATAAGTTGTTAAAAAGTGTCAAAACATAAAACATACAGAGAACACATGGGCGGGTGCATTGCATAGCAGAGTTGCATGTCAAATATGAGGGTTTGAAGAGTTCAATTCAGGTGTACCATAATTTTCTTGCTAAACAAAGTAGACGCTCACAAATACGCATCCATTCTCACTCTACGTGTACCTCCGAAAAGTTAGACTGATATATATTGAGACGGGAATATTTCCTAAAAAAGGATAAATAGTGATAAATAGGAAACCATTGTGGTGAGACAGACATTTAGAACCAAGCGGGTAGATTTCATAGAAAAAACCTTACCTGATGTTCTGTATTCTTTAAACATGTCGCTTGATTTGTTTTGCTGCAGTAGTAATGAAGCGTATGTGCTGTGCAAACTCACTAATTTAAAGAGAAAAACTATGGGACGGTGTACTGTCTCAATGGTATAGATTATAATTTATACTTACCAATCACTCACCGATTCTTTTTCTCCCTGAAAGCCTGTCGTGTGCTGTCCTTTCACATGAAGGCTGCTGACTAGTGACGACTGACGAGAGGTCTCTTTTCTCCTACAGTACAAAAAAAGATATGAAATACTCTAGTACAGCACTACTTCTACACCTCTTTAGGTCCATATAGGTCTGACATCTGCTTCAACTAGCAAAGTTAGAATTAAGCACTAGAGCTAGTAGCATGAGCCTAAACAAAGCATGTCAGCAACACGTGAGCAAGTTTGGCTGTACTTTCTGGCCTAGCTATGCATGGCCCATCTTTTTATTTGATTGTTGAATAGAAATATATAACCCATAAATATCAGAATTAGTGGTATCACATCTGAAGTCTTATGCCATCACACCTTATATTTGGTATCAGATCCGCTACTAAGATGTATCAACTCGGTATCTAGGTATTGGATCCGGTACACATAGGTATCAAACCCAACCTAGGTATCGAATCCGGTACTTATAGGTATCAGACCCAATACCTAGGTATTAGACTTGGTATTCATAGGTATCATAGTCGGTACCTGGGTATCCGACCCAGTACATATAGGTATCTGAACTGATACTCATAGGTATCAGATCAGATACCCGATACCCGGGTATCCAATCCGATACTCATAGGTATCATACGCGATACCGGATTCGGTACTCATAGGTATCAAACCTGACCTAGGTATCGAATCCTATACTCATAGGTATCAGACCCGATACTTAGGTATCAGACTTTGTATTCATAAGTATCATACTCGGTATCTCGGTATCCGACCCGTTACGTGTAGGTATTGGAACAAATACTCATAGGTATCAGATCAGATACCCGATAACCGATCTGGTACTCATTGGTATCAGACGCGATACCTAGTTATCGGATCCAGTACTTATAGGTGTCAGACCCGATAACTCGACATCAGATCTTGTATTTATAGGTTTTATACTTGGTACCTAGGTATTTGACCCAGTACCTGGATATCAGATATGATAATCTAGCATCTATGTATCACATACTAGAGTTTCTAAGATGTGGTATAACCAAGAGCCTAACATGACATATCTAATTAGAACCCATTGTATCCATATATAATCTAGGTAATTATTTGTCTGGTCTAATCCGTGCATGGTATAGGACACATGCAAATAGATGCAACCAATCTTAGACACATAGCTAGGCTACTAGGCTCTGCCATAATAAGTACCCTACATAGGTAGGGTACGGGACTACTAGTAGCTATTACAGGGATTTGGCATGCACTGCAAGCTAGTAGTACCTCCGGTTTTATTTACTAGCTAGGCTAGTATCAAAGGCTGGACTTAGGCATGCTGGGTACTAGCTAGCTGTCAGGAACAAGACTATACACTGATACACATATCAAACATGCATGATGATAATTCTAGCAGCACGCGACATACTCGGGAGAAGCCGGCACATGGGGCCGCGGCATGGGGATAAGTGGTATACCGTTCAACGGTATACCGTTGTGTAGTCTTTGTCTAATTTAAACCATAATTATATACATGAGTTATATGCCAACGTATTCAAACATGACTAGTGTAGCTAAATCGTTGTGATGCATTTCATTTTAAAAAATCATATGCAGCAAACAATTATTCCACGTATACAGGATCACATAAGTGGAAATTACTTGGTTAGGAGGAATTTATCTAAATTCCAAAAGGTTTATAAAGAAAATAATACACTTCCATTCGAACAAAAACAAAGACGGGTTAATTCTGCTAAAACGATGCAGCAACAAAACATAGTCAGGACTCAGGGCAGCACCATAAGAGTTTCAAAAATTATAAAGCCTCACAATATGGCTAAATACTCTAAACCAGTTTGGCAATTTAAAGCATAATAACAATAAGAATTCTCATGGGAAACTGAAACAGACATTTGATCATCAGAAAACTGCTCTGATATTTTAATAAATTTAAGAAAAAGTCCAAAAATCCTCTAACTTTGGATGGAAGTCCATCTAGCACCCTAGAATTTAAAACCAACCCTAAGGGCTTACTTGGATGTTTCGGATTTTTTTCTTCTCGGTCGTAAATAAAATCATGGGTAACTTTGGTTCCCCTAAAATACAGGTGAAAAGAAACTCCTCTGGCTGAGCTATTTGGGAGAGGAAACAAAAGCTTTTCTAGCACTATGAACTGCAGAAGGTGAAAACTTTCTTTCCCATAAAAAAGTTAGCATGAACACTGAATAATACATGGAAATTTCAGATCCAAACCCCAATCTAAAGCAACAAATCTGGATAAACCAATAGTAAATTCAGATTCAGACATCACTGTTCATCAAAAATTAGAGCAGAACATCGAATAGGAACAAGAAAATTAATATTGAGAAGAAGATATATGAGAATCATCTACATGGCACCTACAATAATTGGAACCTGCAGTTGCACTGGAAAATGATTTGCACACAAAAGAAAATTTGGAACCAAGTGAAGGAGACACAATGCAACTCCAAGAAGATGCTGGACAATCAGAAGATCGGAGAAGAGGGAAGTGCATCCGGTGAGCTCCAAGACGATGCGGTTCCAGTGAGCTCGGGAGAAAGTGGATGTATCCGGTGGCAGCAGCGGCATCTGGGAGGAGAATGTGGTGGTGAAGCAGATCCCGGCGGTCGAGAAGGATCTGGCTGGCTTGAGAGAAAACGGATCCAGGCGGAGGAGGAGAAGGTTAAGGCGAGGCAGGGTTCGGTGGTGGGGGTGTCCGCCGGAGATGAGGATGGCGCCGGTGCAGGAGAAGTCTGTTTTTTTTTTTTGGCCTGGAGAGCAGATTTTTGTCTGGAAAAAGTACACCGAAGGTCCCTCAACTTATCATCGGGATAAAAAACGTTCTCGAACCATAAAACCGGATATGCGGGGTCCCTTAACTATACAAAACCGGTCATCTGAGCTCTTTTGGTGGTTTTGATTCTGGTTTTGGTCTACGTGACAGATGGGTCTGCGTGGGACCCACGTGGGCCCCCCATTCAGGTGTCCACGTCACCCTCTCTCTCCCCTTCTCTGCAGCAGGCCAGGGCGAGGCGGGAGGGTGGCGCCGCGACGGCCGCCGGCGGAGGTGGCGTGTGAGCACAGCGGCTTCTCCGATTTCTCCGCCTCCCTGTCCCGCTCGGCCGACGGCGCGGCGGCTTCTTCGATTTCTCCCGCCGGCGGCTTCACGTCACGAATCACATCATAAAGCTCCCCTTCCGTCCGTGCCGGCACGCCGCCACCTCCGACAAGACAAGCAAAGGAAAACACTACAAGGGCAAAGGAAATTTCTTCTACCAACAACTGACCCCGTCCTACCTTCCCAATCTCATGAAAAAGACCCGTCCTACCTTCCCAAAACGGAGGCTCGCAGATTATTCGGTGAGAATGTCGTCCTTGCTGTCCTAGTTCCGTCCAAAATAATTAACCAGGCGGAGATATAGGAGGAGACCTACTCCCTTGTTCGGCCAGAGAGCATACCAGTTTCCGGTGACGCCACACTCGCCGCCGACCGCTGACTTGCCCGTCTCCGCCGTCTCCCTTCCCCACTCCCAGAGTCACCGCTCTGCTTTCTCTACGATAAATTTGAGAAAAAAAACAAAAAAACAAATTAAACCGGGAGGAGGCCGCTGCCAGTGAGGTGGTGGTGCGCCGCGAGCTCGCCCGACACCAAGGTCGCACGCGCCGCCGCCGCTGCCTCCCTTCTCAAGCGTCGGAGCCGCGCTGGAGTTGGAGGGCGGCAGCTGGGTCTGGGTGAGGAAGGACGGCCGACGCATGGACGACCGCACGCTGTTCCTGGGGCGACCGGTCAACTTCACCATGGACGCTGCCGCCGCCGCGTCGCCGACTGCCGGACCTCCTCTTCCGCGTCGCCCGGCGACCTCCTCCCCACCCGGGTGGGACAAATTTAGTATTGGTCATTTTTCTATATGATTTTGTTTGAACTGTTTGAATTTAAATTTTAAATTAAGACAGCTTCAAACAATATTTTTAAATACTAAATGATTTCAACTGAAAAAGTCATCAATAACAAAGTGATATAACTCATCAAGATCTATAACTTTTATTTGAATCATTTCTTCATCTGACAAAAAGATTTGTAACATTGTTAATAAAATGTACATATCTCTTATATAGTTTATAAACTATGGGAGAGATATATAAATTTTGTGAACAATGTTACTATCACTTTACCGGATGAAGAAATGACCAAAATAAAAGTTATAGATATTGATGTGTTATACAACTTTGTTTTTGATGATATTTTCAGTTGAAATCATTTAGTATTTGTAAATATTGTTTGAAGTTGTCATAATTTGAAATTCAAATTCAAAGTATTGAAACAAAGTCATATAGCAAAACGACCAAAACAAAAGTTGTAAATATTGATAAGTTATACAACTTTGTTGCTGATGACTTTTTTAGTTGAAATTATTTAGTATTTAAAAATATTATTTAAAGTTGTCATAATTCGAAATTCAAATTTTATATACGTCAATCAAACTCAGATAGAGAAATAACCAAAATAAAATAAGTAGATCACAATAAGTTATACAACTTTGTTTGTGATAACTTTTTTCACATAAGTTCAAGTAGTATGATAAAATTTGATTCAAAGTTTTATTATTTTGAAATTAATTGAAAGGAGGGAAGCAAAATGGACTTCTCAGCGAGGAGCAGCAAAAGGCATGTCATGGGCTAGCCCTTTTGCTCATATGTCGCCTATAAGTCCATTTTGCCTCCCTCCTTTCGAATCAAATTTTATCTTACTAAATGAACTTATGTGAAAAAATTGTCAAAAACAACTAATTACAGAATCCGTCAGTCAACCGCGAGACGAATTTATTAAACCTAATTAATCCATCATTAGCAAATGTTTACTATAGCACAACATTGTCAAACCATGGAGCAATTAGGATTAAAAAATCCGTCTCACAAAATAGTCGCAATATGTGCAATTAGTTATTTTTTAGCATATATTTAATACTTCATGCAGGTGTTCAAACGTTCGATGTGACAGGGTGAAATTTTGTGATGAGATCTAAGAAGGGCCTAAGAGCATCACTAGCAGTCATCCTATTTCATTCCCAAAATGGATTTTGAGAGTTTTTAGTATAAAAATCGGATCCAACATATTCCTAAAAGCCTTGCACTAGTTTTGGAGTTTCCATCTGCATATATTCCGTTATGTAGATTTGAGGGTGAGAGAGCAACTCTCAATCTTTCGTTAGTACGTTTCTCTCTCCTTCCCGCGCGGGCGCCGAAATTTCTATTAGAAGCATGCGGGTCATCGTGAACTCTTTATTTGTGCGTGGAAAACAAAATAAAAATTTTTATTTGTAGTTAAATCGAAGGGGCCACTTTTAATTTTTGGATTGAATTTAGGCTATCTTTTATATGGATGAGTTTTCTCACTTCCTATTTTGGATGAGTTTTCTCACTTCCTACTTTTATTTTTAGTTTAGCAAACCCAAAAATTAAATTTTGGGAATAAATTATTGCTAATCTGTTGGTGATGCCCTAAGTTTTTTACCTACAAATCAGAAAAAATAAATAAAGTTTTCCGGTTTCGGTGAGCCCTCTCCGTTGTCCACCTAATCTGGACGGCGACGGCGAGATTCGACTGAAGCTCCCCTCGTGAGCTCCTTTTGTCAGCACCGGCAACATGATCTATTAGCAGGTCCTCGACTCCAATCCCCTCAGATGAGAACGGGCTCGACGTGCCGCCGCCGCTCCGGCAACACGATCCAGTAGCAGCTTGTCCCCCGCCGTCCGCCGATGACCATGACGACGAGGTCCACAACGACGGAACGACCTCGCTCCAGCCACGATTTTCTCCCATCTGAACGTACGCAAAGATCGGGCTGATCAAAACAACTAGCAAAATCAATCCGTTTCCAATTCCACGGATGGGCCGATGGAAAGAACGAGAAAAAGATCGTCCCAGGGAACTGCAATGCGAAAGAAGGGTAGACACTCATTTTATTTGGCCTTTTCGAGGGAAAATTAAATAGAAATGAGAAAATCTAGACAGAAGTAAACGGCAGTGGTAGTAAGAGTAACGGTGGAAAATTTTCAGTGGTATTAAAGTTTACCCCGAACATTCAATGGTACAAAGGTAAACCTGGAAACTTTCGATTATATGAAATGAATTTTCCATATATATTAGAAAGGAGACAGGAGGATTAGAAGGAGGAAACGTAAGTAATAATGTACGACCGTACTTAAGGTTTGGGCCGGTGGAAGAGAAGGGAAAGAGGTGGGTTGTGTTTTTTTTTTTGAAAGATAAATCTAAAGATTAAAAATAGTGGGTCTTCCGATTTATTAGAATGTGACGATTAAGAAGTGTTTATAGAAATATCATGTGGAGGGCTAGGAGCGTTTATAGGAAGTTTTGTTGAATTTTTAGTATATAAGAGATATTATAGAGTATAATAAAACTAAAAATAGTTTGAAAATAATTATCTGCAATGATGACGAAGAAAGTTTGTGGAGAAATCATACTTTTGAAGCATGACAGTTGTTATTCGGTTGATATTATGTCTTTATAAAGTTTCTTAAATACAACCCACAATGCATACCCACATATTCGTGAAGGTTACGTTTCTAGTTACTGTTAATAAGGTAATGGCAGAGCAGGCGATCGATATAATCTCGCAGTCTTAGGTCCCACAGACCTAGAATTTCTGTTAAGAACCGTCTTTCTCTGTGTTTCTGTGTAGAGATTTTTTGCAATGCTCTGAACTAGATGATTCGGACTTGGTTGCCCGTGCTGATCAAATGTTGGTCGCATGGTGCTGTACACTAGGGCATGTTTGGCTGCTAGTCCTTTTGCACGGCTATTAACAACCCTGAAGAGAGTGACAAACAACATTCTAGAAATTTTCATTCCGAAATTTTGGAATCCATTTGACAAATCAAAATTATAGGATATAATATATATAATCGCAACTTCACAAAGAGATAAAAAATCACAAATTACATTGGTTACTAAAAAAGTACTATGACTTGAATATAGAAGTTGATAACACCTAACTAACTTAGAGCGTTATACACACAGTTATGTTCGATCACTAAGCTAGCTTATGGCTCAATCGTGATATTGATCGTGACATGGCTGGCAGTGATGCCATTGACGTCGTTATCCTTGCTGACAGGGGTGACGATGTTGGTGTCCTTGGTGACAGGGGCGACGGTTGGCAGCTCGAGGTTCTTATCCTGCTTCTTGGGTATGGTCCGGTAGTAGATGGCATAGAGGATGAGTTGCATGAGAGCAAAGAGCACGCCAAGACCATTGAGTATGGTGATGAAGATGTCGAAGCGAATGAGTGCGTATGACGTCCAGCAGACACCATTGAGGAAGCTCACCACCGACAGCAGCAACGGCATGTACTCCATGCTCTTTGTTTTCACAACCTGACTCATGATGGTGAGTGGTGAAGAGTACATGATGGTGCCAAAAATAACACAGAGGATGCCGACGATCAATGATCGCCTCTGATGGGTGTGCGTGCCCAAAAGCACGTCGAGCGCCACCGCCGCCATGAAGAGAGCCTCCATAGCGAGCACCACTCCCATTTTCTTTTTGTTCTTCTTGTCGGAGAAGAGAAAGAAGATGGTGAGGTAGATGGCCTCGATGACGAGGCCAATGCCGTTGATGGTGACAACGAGGATGCTGTTGGGGTGGACGATGGGGAGACCGTAGAAGACCCAGAGCATGCAGTTGAGCAGCGTAGCCAAGTATGGGTCTGCCTTAAAGTTCTTCACATCCTTCTCCTTGACGATCCGCCAGAAGGTGGGCACCGGCGAGAGGAAGAGGCCAAAGGAGATGACGTTGCCGACGATGCCCACCACATTGCGGATCATGTCCGGGACACCATCTCGATCGCTGGCGCTGGGATTGCTCGCTCGATGGTTGGAGATCCTTGTCGCGGCGAAACGAAACCAAACGAAATAACGACTAAATTTGTGAACTGATGATACTGGTGGAACAACGTACTCACTGTTCGGGCTGGTTTGGTAGCTCGTTGAAGCAGCGGAGCGCTGGATATATACCGCGTACGTACGTCCGAGCTACTCTGGGAATCTGGATAGAGTCGGCGTCGGAGTCGCGCGACGATCGAACTAGTCGGAATCGGACTAGGAAAGAGATCAGCTCGCTCGGTCTCGGTCTCCGAGTGCGAGGCCAAGGCGCTCGGACGCATACTCTTGTACACTCGCAGTTTACTGAACACTGACATACAAGATGGCAAAGCCCCGGAAGCCCACGACGTGAAATTCTGGGACTGTCTTCGTACGTATTGTATGTACTAGTGACATTCATTTTTGGTACAAAAGTTTGCCATTATATTTGAAAGGTTTAGCAAATCACCAAACATGGAAAATTCACGTGCATCAGTGGCTCAGTGCATAACTATGGAAATAGTTTTGTTGCATTTGAAAGTTCATTCCCGAATCTTGGCGCGGCCTTACAAAATAAATCCAATTCCAAAGCATTCACACCCTTTTATTATTTTTGCCTAAAAGATGTTTGGGTAACACTAATAGCACTGCGGTTATTTTGGTCATTTGTGTGTTATGCAATTTCAATTCTGATAAGGTTAAGCCAACGATTTGGTCATGTGAACTTGCTGGACTTTTCACAATTTGATCCTTCTAAAAAAACTTATTTCGTAAATAAACCCCTAGAAAAACTTATTCCAAAAATGGTCTTTTTGAGACGCCAGAGTCACTGGCGCCGTCCTCCTGCCGACGTGGCGGGGCGGTGCTGAGGTGGGAGAGGGAGCGCGCCAGTGTGGTTGGTGCCCCTCCCCAGCCCCCCACCCCCGCAATTTTTTATTTTTATTTTATTTTATTGATTTTTTTTCACGCTTAGGACATTAGGAGCACACAAAAACCAACCTAAAAAAATAAACTCAAATAGACAAAATATGTGATTTGTAGAACTTTTGCTCTCCTCTTTAGTGGGGGAGAGAGATGTGCAACTTTTTCATTTTTATTTTATTTTTTGATATTTTTTTCACGTTTAGGAGCACACAAGAACCAATCATAGAAAAAATAAATTCAAATGGACGAAATATGTGACTCGTGGAATTTTCTAAAGCCCTACTGAAAAGCTTCTCACCTCGAAAACACAATCTTACAAGCGGAATTTGGAAGTTTTAGTCTCGCCGAACCCAACAAAACCGGGTTGGCAAAGCCGGGGAGAATCAGATGTAACTTTTTCTGTAGATGTCTGTGGATATATTATTTGCCTGATTCTGAGTCCGTATGAGAAAGTTACGCCTGTTTTAAGAAATGAAAAGGTACGAATTACCCCCCCCCCCCCCGCGGGCGAACTATCGTGGTCGTCCAAATTACCCTCCCCTCCGAACCCGAAAACCGGACATTCTTCACCCCCATCTATACAAACCGGACAAATTACCCTCCTCGACCTAACTCCGCGGTGGTTTTGGTCTACGTGATGTAGACGTGGCAGTCCAGATAGCATTCTATTTATTAAAAAAATGTGGCACCCACCTGTCATACTCCTCCCACTCTTCCTCTCTCTCTCACTCTTCCTCTCTCTCAGTCTCTGTCTCACTCTTCCTCTTTTTCTCTCACGTGCACGGCGAGGCAGGGCGGAGGGGCAGCGGCGGCGAGGCGAGCGCGAGGCAGGGCAGAGGGGCAACAGCGGCGGCGGAGAAGACAAGGCAACAGCGAGGCAGGGACAACGCGGAGGTCGTTGGCGTCGTTGAGAAGGACGGGGAGGCCGGAGTCTTCGTGAAGACGAGCGGCGGCGAGGAGTTCCACGATGGGCACCTGGACAAGCAAGCTGGTCAAGTCTGTCGCCGGCGTGGACCTCCCCATCCGTCATCGTCCTCATCCCCCGTCGCCGCCGCCACCTCCGGGTCACCCGCACGGCCCCTGCGCCGCCCTGCCTCACTGTCGCCTCGCCTCCTCCATCGCCGCGCTTGCTTCGCCACTGCCGCCGCCCCTCCGCCCTGCCTCGTGCTCGCCTCGCCTCCGCTGCCGCCCCTCCGCCATGCCTCGCGCTCGCGCTCACCTCGCCACCGCCTCGCCTCCTCCGTCCTGCCTCGCCGTGCGCGTGAGAGAGAGAGGAAGAGTGAGACAGAGAGTGAGAGAAGAGAGAGAGAAGAGAGAGAGGAAGAGTGGGAGGAGTATGACAGGTGGGTCCCATATTTTTTTAATAAATAGAATGCTGACTGGACTGCCACGCATACACCACGTAGACCAAAACCTCCGTGGATTGGGTCGAGGGGGGTAATTCGTCTAGTTTGTATAGTTGGGGTGAAGAATGTCCGGTTTTGTGGTTTAGGGGGGTAATTCGGATAACCGCGATAGTTCGGGTGGGGGGGGTAATTCGTACTTTTTCCTTTAAGAAATGACACTCGAATGACTTCTATTTTCGTAGAGATTTAGAAAATTCTACATGTCTCATATTTCGTTCATTTGAGTTTATTTTTTCCATGGTTGGTTCTTATGTGCTCACAAGTGTGAAAAAAATAAAATAAAATAAAAATGTTGCACATCTCTCTCCCCTCTACACTATAGAGGAAAAGAGACTGAAGGACGCCGGTCCACGCCGGGGGGCGCACCGACACGCGGGTCCCACATGGAAGTGACTCAAGGGCGCCGGTCCACGGTGGACCAAGTCCACGGGACTGGGAGGGGAGCACACGTGGCGCCGACGTGGCGGCCACGTGGGCAGCCATGCGGGCGGCGGGATGAGCGGCCCCGATCTACCGCACGGTAGATCGGACGGCTGCGGGCGCTCGCAGCCGATGGCGCACGGGCGGCTCAAGCCGGCCGGGCCATGGCGTGGCCACCGGCGGCGCACGACGGCAAGCGGCGGGACGCGGTGGCACGGAGCGGCGCTAGCAGCGACACCAGGCGGTGGCTAGGCGGCACCGAGAGAGGGGAGAGCCCACCGATGATGGTCGACGGCGGCGGCAGCGAGACGGCAATGGCGACGGTTGGACGGGCTCCGGGATGACCTAGGGAGCAAAATGAAGGGGATTAGAGAGTGAGAGAAAGGCCACCGAGGGCGGAGACGCCGGCCGAAGGCGGCGGCCATGGCGAGCTCACCGGCATGAGGGGAAAAGCGGGCTCTGGTGGCGGATTTCGATGACGGAGGGGTGGACGGCGTGGCCCTCGGGCATGCGAACCTGACGGCGGCGACAAGACGGCTTGGCGGTTGCTCTAGCGGCGGCCAGAGGTGGCTAAAGGGGCGACGGCAGTGGGTGCGTGGCACTAGGGCAGTGGAGTGCACGGGAGAGCTCGGCAAAAGAGGAAAAACGCGAGAGGGAAGCGGCGGGATTCAAAATTCAAATCCCGACCGTTTCTCGGCACGAGCGCACGGAAAAGTGGGGCGGCGGTGGTTGTGGCATGGGGCGGCGCCGGCCGGAGAAAGGGGATGAGCCCGATAGGTGGGGCCCACCTGTCGATGACCTAGGAGAGGATGGGGTGCGACGGCCGGCCCAGCTGGCGCGTGGGGAAGGGGGAGGGGATTGGGCCGGCGGCCCAAAGAAAGAAAAAGAGGAAGGAAAAAGAAAAGAAAAGGAAAATGATTTCTAGGGCATTTATTAAATGCTTGTGCTCTATTTTAATTGGTTAAAATTATTTCTGGGGCTATGAAAATTCCACTAAAAATCCTGTTAGCATATTTCGACATGTAGAACCCAAGAAAAATTTCACATGCCATTTCCGATGATTATTTACATTTATTAAATTAGGGTTTCTCTCTTGACTTTAAGCAAATAATTTCTTGAGACCATTTATTAATTCAATCAGGCTTGGGAGAAGAACTTCAGGGTGTGACAGCCATCGCCCGCCACCGTTGGGAGCCACCATGACGCGAGGGAGCTGTCACCCACCGCCGGGAGCCACTGCCGCCTCCAAGCGGTGGCCGAGGAGGAGAGGTGAGGGGCGGGGAGGGGAGAGGAGAGGTATGGAGGGGAGGGGGAAGGGGAGGGACGCAGGAGAGGATTGAGGGAGAATGAGGACTTAGAAAAAATTGGCCCTAGGCCGGCTCTATTTATATTCTAAGTCTATTTTCGATGGCAGACCACATAAGATGTCGGCCTGCAAAAATGAAGGGTATTTGGATGAGAGAGTGCGCAAATTTGGACCAATGGCATATAGGGGAAGAGCCAATTTTCAATGGCATATAAGGGATTCTCTCTCAAAAAAAAGGTGATAATTGGAACAATTGGAAAATTTTGACACATTGATGTTTCTTGAAAAGAAATCATTTCCATGTTTGTTAGGCGATTGGGAAATGAGGTGGATATAAGAACTGGATATGGGCAGTTCATTTCCAAACAATATCAGGGAAGGTGAGTTTAGGTCGGAATTGGTGGTATGACAAAAATGACGTGTGATTGCCACGACCATATACTCACGAAGGGTATTTTCGTCCAATAAATATTTTGTCTCTATGCCAAACCATATGTACCTGAACAAAAGAATGGTAAAGTATAACTTATCCTATCTTAAACCCACCACTTTATATGCCATAATATCCCTTCCTCTTTCCACTATCCATCCAAATGCCACTATCGGGTTTTGGTTTGACAACTTTATTTGCCACTGGGGACAGGGACGTTTAACAAATGAAAGCCAACAACCAACCATTTTACCATCCCCCGTCTAATGGGCCTAGTTGGGCCAAAGCTGATGCACTATCCCCGCCTATATAAACCTATTGCTAAATCCTAAAATCGGTAGAAGATGCCACTTCTCCCCCTCCATCCACTACCACCCCTCCGCCGCACTCTACCTAACTTTCATTCCCCTAGATCTAGTGATCACCTTCATTCTTCTAGCACCAATATGACATCGAGAGAGCGAAACGCCATCCTTCCAACACCATCAAGTCAATTGTTGCCATCGTCGCTACCTACCACCACATCTTATAGTGCCTTCCCTAGTTGTTGGTTGCCCAGATCTAGGATCTGGGGCAGGGCCTTTGGGCGGACAACGTTTAGATGGTTTTTGATGTCACTCCCCTTCCCTGTGCAGGATCCAGTTTTCCTTCACCGTGCAAGGATGGCGGCTCGTCTTCCCCACTCATCAGCTAGTCGATCTATGTCGACGGCCAAGGTATCATTCATCCTTATCTCAGCATGATGTGTTCTTACTTTTCTGATTTGGAATCCACAGGATCTTGGGCGGGGCTAGCTTTTCCTTCTTGCACATGGATGATGACCCCGTCTTCCCAATGCATCATCCACTAGATCTCAGTTGATGATGTTAGGATGGCAACCAAGGTATCATCCTTCCCCATGTGTGGCATGATATGTTCCTACATGGTTGATTTGGCATCCATACAATCCTTTGTGGGGCTGTATTTTCCTTCTTGTACATAGATGATGGCCTTCTCTTCCCCATGCATCATCCACTAGATCTCAGTTGATGATGTTAGGATGGCAACCAAGGTATCATCCTTCCCCACAGCATGATATGTTCTTACATGGTTGATTTGGCATCCATACAATCCTTTGTGGGGCTGTATTTTCCTTCTTGTACATAGATGATGTCCTTGTCTTCTGCACACACCGGCCACTAGATCTAGGTTATAAGTGCGCCGGGTAATCTGCTTATTTGTATTATAATTGGGTTTGCAGGTCTGTCCATTTGCATCCTTGATCCAGGTCGATGATGTTAGGGTAGCGGCCAAGGTTTCATCCTTGCCCATGTGCAGAATGATGTGTTCTTATATTACTTATGTGATTTGGTATCCACAGGAATAAATGATCGAGGCATAGCGGTCAAGGGTGGACATTAGCATTATTCTTTCCCTCTTGCACCTTTGCCGCCACCTTGGTGAAAAGAGCACTTTGGGAGAAACTATTCTAAACTCTCGAGGGGACATACTCTCGTTGCTTGCATGTCATCCAAATGGTTATGAAAAAATTTAAAAAATTCAACTGGATAAATTAATATGTGATAGATAACTTCACAAACATGCAAGTTAAATTTAAACTTCTACAAGTTGCAAAAAAAAAAACTACGGCTAATTAACGTATATTCACAATTAATCTATCTTATGATATACTTTTTTAAAAATATATATAACCATTTAGATGACATGTGAATAATAAGGGGATGTCCTCTTAGAGTTTAGAATCCACTCTTGCACTTTGGGTTACTAAGGAAACGACAATGCATTGAGAGTGTGGCACACTTGGCCCCAAGGCCTCTCCCGGGACCGTGCTTTTGCAAAGGTTCTTCCGTCGGTTCTCAGTGATAACCCTAAGCCCATGTATATAGGTAAACGAGTCCTATGCATTGTTCCTTCTTTCTTTTTGAACACAAACACTTTTTTATCCGTGTAAATAAGTTGCAACGATAGCGAGAACTACTCCCAGCAAGGAAATGTCTTTCTAGTAAAATCATAATTATCCTCTCAAACATGTCAGGTCATGTACTCACATGGAAGCTAGTTGTATAAATTTCCATTTCGGCCAAATCTCGTAGATCTTCATGCAGAGATTTAAACATATAAACTCAATTGCCACCCTTATACTTAGATATACTTATGAGGTTTTCTCCCATTTTTAGAAAGACAACATATACATCTCATTCCTTGAGAGAGATCCCTCTATTAAGGTAGCTCGAAGTGCCAAAACTAATACTACATGGGTACATGATTAGAAATTAATTATATTTTTTTGAGCTTTTCTCAAGTCTTTGAGTGGTGTAGGTTTATATCTCTTGATTTATACTAGGAGATATATACACCCTTATATTTCAGAAGTCTAAGAAAGAGTTCACATTGGCGATAGTAGAATTTCACACATTTAATTTAGGTAGTGAGGAGATATATATCTGTAAAAATAAATGAGAACATCCATACTTAGATATGAATTAGTTGGTGATGCCGGATATGTTCTGAAATAAATGCTCCACCAAATAAGTCTAGGAAGATTTGTATATTTGGCAGTAATGTTTTTATGGCCAAATCAGTAGTAGCTGTGGGCGGTTGGATGCTGCTGTACTGGTTGGCTCTCACTTTCCGTGTTCATACCTTTTTTTTCTATTTCAAAAAAAAAATTATGTTCATATCTCAATATATCAGTACCACTAAGAATCGGCTGAAGTTGAAACTTGTGTAACCGTGACATTATCTCGCCTTTTTTAGAGGATACAATTGTGATATACTATAAAACATTTCCTTGCTTGGAGTAGTTTTTTGTACTGTTGCAACATATTTCACACAGATAAAAAATCGTTTGTGTTTAGAAAGAAACAAGAGACAGTGTATAGAACGCGTTCACAAAGACAGTGTGAAGCACTGAAATTCGACTATAAAAGTAAGCCCCCATTCTGTAAAAACTACACACAGATCGAAGGAAATCAGATACATGAAGAAATAAGATTCCTGCCACCTGGTAAGTTACGTTCCCTCTCATCTTGTCACAAATTCTACTCTGGTTTATGTTCTTAGAAGTACATAGCTTTGCATACTGTAGATTTGTAGAGAGGTAAGTTCCCTCTAGCTTGTCACAAATTCTAACATGTTTTCTGTTCTTAGAAGTACATAGTTTTGAATACTGTAGATTGTAGAGAGGTAAGTTTAGATTGTAGAGAGGTAAGTTCCCTCTCGCTTGTCACAAATTCTAATCTGGTTTCTGTTCTTAGAAGTACATAGCTTTGAATACCGTAGAGTAGAGAGAGAAAAAACTCGTTTCTTGCTTGTGAAATCCTGAAATCCACCATCTAAGGATCTAGACTTTGTTGTAAGCTTTTGCTAATCAGATCTACATAGGACTTAGTGGTTTACAGGAAGTTTAGATGTTCTTGTAAGCTTATGATTATCATATCTCTGTGAAATTCTAGCGATTTATTTAAGGTTTTTGCAGCTTCCTGTATGTTTTGTGTGGTGCCATGGTCAACGCCGTTTTTTCTTTTTTTTCCCCCATGCAGGTTTGTCTCCAAGATTCGAACGGAGGAAGGTGGTGAAATCCGCCGACCTGACCTGCCTACCATGGGAGACGCCAACAAGAACCTGGCCCAGCAAGGAGATGCCAACAGGAACCCGGCCCATCAAGGCCTTCCACCTCGCCACCTCATCATCCCCTACTCCGTCGCTGCTGCCATGGCAAACCGGCCCATTCGCCTAGCCAGCCAGGCTCGGCTTCTCAGTGGTGGTGGCAGGGCGGCAGCCCAGCATCCTCTGACCCAACACGCCATCGCAGCCCAGAGGCGTCTGCCTATCCGCAATCCCTGGAGCCGCATCGTCCCGTCACTCCTCCCGGACGGCAGGAGCTACCACATCATTGACACCAGCTTCACTTCCGAGGAAGCGTTCGTGCCCGCGCCACCGCCGCTGCTGCTCGTCTCTGCCGCGCGCCACCCCGTGGAGCTGTCGGTGCTGACCACCGGCCGCTATCGCTTTGGCTACGGTTTCGGCAGCGAGAGCTCATCCTCTACTGCGCTGCGCACGCCCGCTGCTCCTACTACCATGCGTGGGCCTACTCTTCTTTTTCTTCCCGCGCCGCCCGTGCATGCTCCTCTTGTTCCTGCACCCCCTGCGCTTGCTCCTCCTCTTGTTGTGCCACACGGCAGGTGGACCGTATCACCGACCACCGGCAACGATCGCTTCGGTGATGGCGGTGCGAGCTCGTCGACTGCTGTGCCGCTCACGCCCGCTGGTCATTCTACACCGCCCGAGCCTGTTCCTTCTGTTCCTGTGCCGCTCGGTTTGACCATGTCACCGATCACCGCCCACTACAGCTTCAGCTACGGTGGAGCGAGCTCATCATCTGCTACGCCACGTGTGCCCATTGCTCCTCTTGCACTCATCATCTGCTACGCCACGTGTGCCCATTGCTCCTCTTGCACTGCACGCACCTGCACCTCATCTTCATGTGTCGCGTGTGCTTTCTCCTCCTGCTCCTATGCCACCCGCGCTAGCAACTCATGTTCCTACGCCGCCTGCGCCTGCCCCTCCAGTTCCTACGCCGCTCGCGCCTGCTCCTCCTGCTGATGTGCCACCCGGGTTTACCGTGTCACCGACCATCACCCCCTACAGCTTCGGCTATGATAGAGCGAGCTCGTCGTCTGCTACGCCACGCGTGCACACTACTTCTCTTGCACTGCATGCGCCTGCACCTCATCTTCATGTGCCACGCGCGCCTGCTCCTCCAGTTCTAGCGCCGCTCGCGCATACCCCTCCTATTCCTACACTGCCTGCACTTGCTCCTCCTGCTGATGTGCCGCCCGGGTTTACTGTGTCACTGACCACCACCCGCTACAGTTTCGGCTATGGTGGAGCGAGCTCGTCTTTTGCTATGCCACACGCCGCCACTGCTCCTCTTGCACTGCGCGCGCCTGCACCTCATCTTCGTGTGTCACGCAAGCCTCGTCCTCTTGTTCCTACACCGCCCGCACTTGCTCCTCCTGTTGCTACGCCGCCCACGCCTGCCACTCCAGTTCCTACGCCGCCCGTGACTGCTCCTCCTACTGATGTGCTACCCGGGTTTACTGTGTCACCGACCACCACCCACTACAGCTTCGGCTATGGTGGAGCGAGCTTGTCGTCTGCTATGCCACGTGTAGCCACTGCTCCTCTTGCACTGCGTGGGCCTGCACCTCATCTTCGTATGTCACGCATGCTTGCTCCTCCTATTCCTATGACGCCCGCACCAACCCGTTCCTACGCCGTCCATACCTTCCCCTACAGTTCCCGCGCCGCCCGTGACTACTCCTCCTGCTACAGCACCGTCCATGGCTGCTCCTGCTGCTGCGTTGCATGGGTTGACTTTGTCACCGACCACGACCCGCTACAGTTTCGGCTACAGCGGTGTGAGCTCGCCGTCTGTTGTGCCGTGCACGTCTAGTGTTCCTCTTGCACTGCACGCGCTTGCTCCTCATCTTCGTGCGCTGCATGTATCTGTTCCTCGTCCTCGTGCGCTGTCCACATCGGCTCCTCCTGCTGCTGCACCACGTGGGTGGACCGTGTCACTAACCACCGGCCGCTACAGCTTAGGCGACAGTGGTGCGAGCTCGTCATCCACTACACCGTGCACACCCACTACTCCTCTTGCACTGCACGCGCCTGGTCCTCATCTTTGTGTGCCGCCCGTGGCTGCTCCTCTTCCTACTACACCTCGTGGGTGGACCATGCCGCCGACCACCGGCCGCTACAGATTCAGCTATGGTGGCGTGAGCTTGTCGTATGCTACGCCGCGCGCGCCCATCGCTCCTCTTGCACTGCGCTCGCCTGCTCCTCAACTTCGTTCGCGGCGCATGCCCACTGCTCCCCCTGCTGCTGCTACGCCGCGCGTGCCTACTCCTCCTGCTGCTGCTGCTGCCCCGGCTGCCCCTCCGGCGCCACCGTCCAGCCTGCCTTCCTGGCCGGTGCAGGTTCGTCCACCAAGCGGGCCAGCGCGTGCGCGTCTGGCGCCCGCCGCGCCGGCAGAGGCGTTCGAGGAGTACCTCGTGCAGCACCGCGCGATCGAAGCTACGGTTGATGATACGCCATGGGAGATGATTGGCAGAAGCAGGAAAACTGGTGGCCCCATGTTTGCGGTGGCAGGCGGTGGCCGCGACAGGGCGGAGCTGGAGGCCATGGAGGCCAGGGAGCGTTGCAAGAACAGGATGCACAAGAGGAAGGCCACCGCCGCCGCTCCCGCCCAGCAGCCACCGCCACCGCCACCACCGCCGCCGGCAGGTAATCGATTGATCGCGTCGTCAATTTTAATTGCTAGGTTTTGCACGTGATCACCATGTACAAATATGCAATCCTAACGCAGTTTTTGCAATCTCGGTCATGCGTGCTGCAGATGCTCCGGGGAGCTCAGGTGGTGGTAGCAAGAAGCGTGGAGGTGGGAGGAAGAAGAAGAAAGCTTGATCATCAAGAAGCTGGACCGTTCGTCTTCATTCCATTTGGCACCGGAGATTTCTTCTGCACCATTTCCGTTTCAACGAATAATTTAGCCATGTCGTTTCCCGACTCGGCGTGTGGCTTTGTGAGCCTTAGGAAGCTTTGCTCCATTGATGTTGTTGTGCATGCAAATCTTGCATGGGTCATCGAACTATGTTTCTAGAGTTGTTTGTGTTAAAGTCCCAAACTTATGTTGGGTTTCATTTATTCTCAGTCGAATAATGGTTGTGTAATATCATGACTAGCTCTAGTCACTACTACTAAAAGGTAGCACCTAGAACTTGTTTGCATGGTAAAAATTATTGAAACAAAATTACTTTTAGCAGGAATATAAAAGAGACCAAATGATCCAAATAGAAAAGATCTAGAGCATATGAAAAGATCAGTTGTTGAACACACTGAAATAGAAATTCCTGAACTAAAGAATTAAACATTAAACTGTTAAATCCCTGATGTAATAAGGGGAAAATATGCACTGTGAGAGTGCCTCCTCACTGTAGATTTTTTCATTTTACTCTAGAAAAATGTACTGTTTAGTGTTTACTATTCCTACTCGAACTTTTTTCTAGTGTTCTTGTAGGCCTGGTCCTGAGGTTGTTATAGCCTGAATATCACAATGCCCTACTGAACCATGAAAAGCTTTATCCTCCAATGTGTCAAAGACATGGAAAAGGGGAAAGAAACTATAGAGAAAAAAGGCAGAAACTATCTTAGGTGTCTTTGGAAGTTGTGTTGACAGCTAGTATTAGTAGTAATTAACAAAGGTGTGACTGTGTGAGTAGCCTCCCATTCCCTGCATCTGACTGATAATAGGAGGAATCAACAAGTACTTACTCCGATGTTCACCATGATTGAAGCACATCTCCCAATTACTTATTACACACACAGAGAGAACAACCACACTAGTATCAGTATCAGACAGAGAACATTGCCAGAGCCATCTTGTGCCGGTGGTTAAGTGATAACATAATTGGATTAATTAAAAAGATCCGTTGGTGTCAAGGGCTTTGGCAAAAGATTAGACTGAAAGCACTGTCAGTATATCACAAGCATGCATTAGCTGATCACCTCAAACTGTTTCACTGTTTGTATATTCTTTTCCAATTAGGGAAAGTCCTTATCCTAATCCTATTCCTATTTTCCCTCTCCTTCCCCCTAGCTGGCCGCGCACCCTCTCCCTCCCCATCCGAGTTGACCTCCTTTCACCCTCCTAATTCGACTACACACCGGCTCCACCTCCCTCTATTTTCCCCTCTCCTATATAAGTTAGAACACCCCTGTTTTTCCTATTCTTTTTTGTTTGTCCCTAGTCCTAGCCACCGCCGGCCGCCCTAGCCCACCGTCGCCGATGCCGCGCCGCCACCTCCCGTCGTCGCTGTCGTCGTCGTTGCATCACTGGTAATCCGTTTTCCCTCTCCGTGTCATGGCTACCGCCATTATCTATCTATATTCTAATTTATCTCCGCCCTAGGTTTGATCTAGTGTCGCCGTCGTCTCCACGTGTTGCTACCGGACCGTCGTCGTCGTCTCTGTTGACGGTCGTTATCGATCAGTTTCGACCATCAATATTACCAAAATAGAGGAGAACTAGTGATACTTGCAATGCATAAACATGTTAGAATAATAATATTCCACTAGTATTAGGTTTACTAACCTTTTGCAGAGAATAACCATAAAGTGGAGGAGAATCGACATCAATTCAAACGATAAATCAATCGGACGATATGTCAAGAATCAGACTTACGCATGAATGGGCCAATCACAAGTCTACAAAGTGAAGCAATAAAGGAGGCCGCCAGGCGAAGATGGGCTGGGATGGCCCAAACCATGGTTCGGCCGAACTTCGTGGTGCGGCCGAACCCATCCTGGCGCCGTTGGATGTAGGGTTTGGCATGGACGTCCAGGGTTTCATCCCAATGAAGGTTGGAGGGCACTTCGGACAATTCCCCTTCCACAACCATCATAACTACCTCTATACAAGGACTTCACCTTCTCACTTCACTCATACACCTCAAGCAAAGCTCTCTCATATTCTCTCAAGTTTAGTTTAATAGTATCTAGCTGGTGGAATAGGAGTAGAGTAGAAATCAAGAGTCCGGAAGTCTTCGGAAGAGTTCGGGTATGGCTCTAGTAGCTTTTCTCTTCTCTTTTGTAAGCTTTGTACTTTTATTAGAATACTCTTCTATATACATTTATAGTATTGAAATACTTTCCAAGTATATGAATGCCTACTTTACATTATGTTCATGTTATACTGAATATACGGCTAGCTTATCTGGGAGATGCTTTGGCGCGGGTATAATGTTTGCGTATGCAATTACTCTATGTCATGACGATGATATTAGAGTAGTATCTGGTAGTTTAGACGTGGTGTCTAGATTACGGGATATCATTATTTGGGGTTATATGCTGCGGATGAGAGGTGGGCCGCTGATGATGATAGTTCAGTACGGGTATTCCTCCGCGCCTGTATATAATCCTAAGTTAATTCCCTGGGGAGGGTATTCCTCCGTATTTAGCCCCAGTTGTATGGTCATGACGGGCTGTTGTAAGGAACTCGGCAGTCAGGGGTGGCTTCTCGAAGTACCTGGAGGGCATCGGATAGAGGATATTACCTAGTATATCGGTTAACTAGAATGTATGTATACATGTATATTAGAAGTATAGGAATAGATTTCCTTCTCTTTTCTTTCCACTTGGCTTAGATAATATATCATGAGAATGAGTAACTGATGCTTGTGTGTCATTCTACCCTTGGATTATCTTAACCCCTACTTAGAATATGACTATTACAAGTAATATATAAATTATTAGTCAAGTTCTCTCTACAAGATCTTCCCACGGGATAAAATAAATATGATACCCTTGGAATACTCCCGGTGAAATGCTACAATGGTATATCCGTGCGCTTGCGGTTAAATTCTATAACCATAATATACCAGGAGTATTTCTGCGCCATTGCTGGGAATTAAATTTCTAGTAATGTCATTAAGAAATACCAACAATCTCCTCCTCGCCGATCGTCTCGGTTTGGTGAGGAACTTATCCGTAATCTCCTGGTTTAGGTGTTAATTATTTTAGCGTCATCGTAACCCTAATTGTCTAGTCCTGTCAAAACCCTAGTAGAGCCGCCGTTCCCGTGCCGCAGCCGGCCTAGCCGCCGTGTGCCTGCGCCGCTGCCGCCGCCGCCGCCGCCCTGTGCCGCCGCTGCCCTAGCCGTGCCGTCGCCCTAGCCACTACCGCCGCCGCCGTCGCCACTCTCCCATGTCGTCATCGTGTTTTGTCTCTGCCCGTAGCTCGGTAGCCGAGTCGCAAAGCCGTTGGAGCATCCCTAAACTCCTACCGGCCTAATGTTTGCCATACCGAGCCTTTGCCATAAACCATGTCTAGTTTTCCCGGTTTAGCCGTTGTCGTTCTGAGCCACCGGTTCGGTTGACCATTTGGATGGTCCCGTGTCACGAAGTATTGGCTCGTTGAGTCGTTCGCTCTGAGGCTTGCATACCGGAGGTATATTTCCATTGATCTATTTATCTATGGGCAATAATATGTAATAATTGATAAAGGTTTTTCGGTTATTTGTAATAACGCAGCTCATATTGTAAAATTCATAACTAAATAATACGAGCTCCATTTTAACCCATTAAAATTGCAGTGAATTCATTACAATGTATAGAATGCATTAAAACTGGTTTATTTTCCTGTTTCAGTAGCCTTATTGCTTGTATTTCATGTGTGCTTTGTTTGTCATTTAGATTCCGTCAATTCCCGTGATCTAGTTTATTTCGAAGTGGTTGCCGAGGTTCAGTCAGCTCAAGAGCAAGGCAAGTCATACATACATCATTGATCATGTTGAGCCTATTTTATAAAATCCCAAGCTTTCTATTACATTGCATTGTTTTAGAATTTCACGTGGGATTGATGCCTATCCTACTTAGCCTGTTAAATACCTTATGTCATTGATAACTTGGGTTATAATTGACTAGATGATTGGTTTAGGAATGCTTAGCCATGCTTAGATCAATTAGCTCAGAATGGGATTCAATATAATTTAGTCCTTAATTATATTATGATGCACCACCATGGTTATGGTTTAATTAAACTAAAATATGCTTAATTGGTGGGTTATAGGTACATGCATTATTTTGGAAGTCGTGCCCACGATAATTAAGGACCGGTTCTCGGGAATCCCTGGAAGATATAATCGTACTTACCACAGGCCACCATGGGCTCCAGGCTAAATCTAGAGTATAACTTAACCTAGCTGACATACCATGGCAAGGGTAGAGGCGATGGTGCAATTCGGACCTGGACATTGGTCTCTGCTGTAGCCGGATTAACCTAGGCATCAGAGGGGACTGCCTATTAGTTTTTCTTAGGGTTAATTGGATCCATGCCACTACAACTTTGTGAAATTAAAAAAATGCCACTACTATTCGTCATATCGGCTACATGCCACTCGAAATTTCTAAAATTGGAACCATGCCACTCCTGTCCCTTTTTTCGTCCCCTCTCTCACGCCGTCTCCGTTCGGTCCTCATCCCCCTCCCTCGACATCTCAGACCTTGCCCACGAACTGCCACGCCCAGCCACCGCGGCGCCCAAGATGTCCAGGCCACAGCTGTGCTCGCCGCCGCGGCGGACTTCCCGAGTCGGACGACACCAACTCCGGGTCCGCTTCGTCACCCCTGCCATGGAGATTGAGGAGGTCCGGGTGAGACGGATCGATGACAGCGACGGCAGCATCGACGGCGAGTAGGCAGAGGAGGCTAGACTTGATGACGAGGGAGTCGCGGTCGGAGAGCTCGATGGGGATGACCATGGCGTGGAGGATCCTGACGGCGTGTGTGGCGAGTAGGTGGAGGGCGTCGGCTGCCATGGTGGAGTGGGTGCTGATGGAGAGGAGGGACTGGGCGCGGCAGATGGGGTACGACCCCGTGGCAGGTGGCGACGCGGGCCCCAAGCCGGTGGGAGCCTACGGTATCGATGGCGCCGCCGCCGCCACAGCCGTCGGCGAAGGTGGCTGAAGGGGAGAGGAGGCGAGTGGAGGAGAGGCTGAGGCCGCGCTCGCGTAGCTGGAGAACCAGGCGTAGACAACAGCGAGTGCCCACAGGTTGAGGAGGCCAGAGAGGAAGACGGTGACGCCCGCAGGGGAGTAGGGAGGGAGAGGAGGAGGTCGCTGAGGTGCGGGAGTGCGCGGCGGATAATCCGCAGCGGGAGTTCTCGGGAGCCGCCGTTGCCATCGTCGCCGCTGTCCTTGCCGTCCTCGACGATGCACCGGGCGAGCTCGGCCACCGGAAGAAGGTGGCCGGCACTGAGGCTCGCCGCCGCCGCCGTCGTCCACGCCACCCGCGGCGAGAGTGCTCGGCCGCCGCCGCGGTCGCTGTCCTTTTGCAGTCGCAGGGAGAAGAAGAGGGAGATGGAAACGCTTAAACGGGGGAACGAGATGGTGTGAGGGAGCAGACGGAAAAAGGGACGGGAGTGGCATGGTTCCAATTTTAGACATTTCTAGTGGCATGTAGCCGATCTAATGAATAGTAGTGGTATTTTTTTAATTTCATAAATTTGTAGTGGCATGGATCCAATTAACCATTCTTAATGTCATAGATAGAATACGTAAGCGCATGGATGATGCCGATGTAGCACTTCATCCGAGAGTATTCCAAGGTATCGATTTCCACAGGGAACGTGTGTGTCAGCTCTTCACCAGATTCATCCAAGGACATGAAGCAAAGATAGGCAAACGGTAGAGAGGATTTACTAGTGAGAGACAGTGTCTACAGAAAGCTCTATTTAATCTTAACGCGGTACTTCGGGCGCTGGCCTGCCCGCTGCTCCCAGATATGGCTCTATAACATACCCGGACAGCGAGGACTTTAGTGTACTTGAGGGTTGTCACCAACTCTACACCCACCTCAAACCTACTATGGGATATGAAGCAACACCGGAAATTAACTACCCACGACTACTTTAGCGTTTATAGCTCGCTAAAGCAATCACTGGATATTAATGGACTATAGTGAACAATGATCCCATACGTTGATTGGGAACTAACTAAGAGGTAACTCTCATAGAATAAATCTTAATTACTCAGAATGATATTCGATTAAAGCAGAGTAATTATACAAAAAGTAAGAGGAGATTACCGACAACTCCGAAATTCCTCCGATTTTTTCTACCTTACTCTCTCCCTAATCTAGTATACAATAAAGTACAATAGAGCCTCTTGTAATTCAGCTCACGCTTCAAGTGTGTGTGAATAAGGGAGAGGAGAGGGGTATTTATAGTCCTAGAGGTGCCTTGGGAATGTGGAGATGCTTAAGCATCCAAAGAGCATCTCTTCTCTCCTCTTGACAAGTGTCCATGACGGTTTCCTCAGGTATAACGCTCACAACTGTCATTGGGAGGTCATTATCCCGAGTAAAGGTTAAGGATTAATGTGGAATAAAATTTTCCAAGATACAATAAAAGTACACAAATTATTCTAAACCATACATGTACCTGCGAACTTTGCAGTGTCTAACTTACCATCTCGGGTAATTGATGAATGGAATGGTCGCGACTTAAGTCCTTGTTCGTCCTGTCAATCTCTTGGGGTTTTTATATATTTTCGCAAATTAACTTTACTCCTCAAATGACTCTCTCTCTCTCAAATCACTCTTGTGGTTTGATTTGTAGATCCTCACCAAGGCATATTTTGCCAAAATGTCCCTATTTAAAAGGTTGTATAAGTGGAGCTCGGTAGGGATCAATCGGGGCATACCTGCATCACATACTTTGCAAAGCCAAAAGACCGAACCCAAGGAGATGATAGGTCATACTCTCTGATCAAGAATGTGCATGTGTGTATGTGTATGGTTATTTTGTGGGTGGAGAAAGGAAACAAAAGATAGCAACTCCTTTAGTATACCTCCTCCTCCATATTTCTCTCTTTGGAAATTTGAGAGAGAGCATGGCTATCTCTTTTCTTCTTTTTTAATCATGCCCCATACTTTGAATGAGCAATATTTTTTTCTATTTTCTCTCTTTTTTTTCATCAATGCTCCATACTACCTATATGAGCAAGACTTTATTTTTCCTTCTTTTGCATAGCCATGCCCCTCACTCTTTTTTCTTTGAAAGAATTTTGGAGGAAAATACATAAATGACATGGAGTATTTATTTTGTGGATAATGTATAAAATAAATGATGGATGAGGGACGCTAGCTTCTAGTGTAGAAGTTTTGCATACGTGTGTGTATGTGGAGTGTGTGTGTGATACACGGGTCACAATAATTTGACAACGCTCAATGTAATGCCAAGCAGCCTAAACATATATCAGGATTTTGCAATGAGAATCATATATGACCTTGGTAGTTAATAATATAGTCATTGAGGAGTATTACTCAAAAAGAATTTTTTTAATTTTCACAAAATAAAATCCCGAGTATCATGATAGTTGGACATGAATTTCTTTTGTCAAAACCATATCACATATATCAATTACTTAGATGAGTAAGGTTCCCTATGATAGATGGTTGTTCACAAGTGACAAGTGTTAGCAAAGAATAAAAAGTACACATGATTAATCATAGGAAATTTTTATTTGTTGAGAGTTAATGCTTTTCTTATTTGGAGCCAAACTAAATTGTATTTGAATCTTTCGTGCAGGTTTGACTCACAAACATGGGAGGATAAAGAAGAAGACACGCAAATCTGACCATACGGCGAAGGATGACAGAACCGGGCCAAGAAAGGGTCAAGCAAACACTTGGTTCGGCCGACCCAACCAGGACTTGGTTCTGGCCGCTGAATTTTGTGCACGGGCATGGGCTGGTGTTCATCATATTTATATGTCAAGTTGATGCTGTTGCACATCGGGAGTTCCGGAAAGACTCCGCCACACTTGTTTTGTACCTTGTCTTTATTCAACAAAAAAACATAAAAGCAAATGGGCTTCCACCGGGGTGAAATATCGGTGAGCCAAATCTTATTCAAATAACTCTAGGCGCAGGAAGTGCCTAAATTTATTTTATTTTATTTTATTTTTATCTAATTAATTTTTTTAATGGCAACAAGGAGCATGGTGAGTATCCTAGCAGGGCGGATATATGAGGCAACGATACACTAGGTGTTTGGGATTCTTACTAGACGGATCTTACCAAGATTAGAACCGAATTTAATGCAACAAAGCCTTGCATTTGTTCTACTTGTTTCCTAAGCATTTATTTTCCCATGAGACCAAGGAGCGTTATCTGAATCTTGGGGTTATTGTACACTGCTCTCTAGTTATCAATTTATTCCCTGCAACAGGTTAATGGATAACAAATAGCTGAGGGACTACAAAGATCTGAAAAGATTTTATCGTAGCCTCCAGGTTAGTTGTTCACATCCACCCTAAAAAGGAATTGGATTCAAAACTTAAGAAGCGTGGATCCCACAAGTTTGCCAAATATTATTATCATTTTTTTTCGAGAGACATTTCTTTTATTCTTAAAAACATTTTTTTGTTGTTCACCAAATTTTCAATTAAGCACAACTCATACAGGGCTTAAGATAAAATTGCACGATCGTAACAAAGGAGCAATTGACAATATACTTATCGTGCACCTTGAAAGGTGATGTGTTACTCTGTTGCATGTTTGCAATTTATTGATTCGTTTCCCAGGCCCTGTCTTACCTCCAGTGTGAATTAAACTTGAGGATTCACCCATGAATTTGAAAATCTAGTTCACATGGGATATATATCCAATGTGAACATACTAGCTCAACATACTAGCTCTGAGAGTTCATTAATCAAATTCGACTCCATGACTAATTTGATTAAAGCAGACTATCTTAACCTAAGCACCATGCTTAATTTAAAAAGCCTATAGATGTCTCGCACAAACACCCAAACCAGAGCATATGCAAATAGACACAAGAAACATAACCATGTATGCACAGGTCTCAATCATATAAAGATAAGTATGAGTAAAAGATGTAGTGAATCTTTTGCTGCCTTTCGTATACCTGAGTGTACTTACCGCCAACATGATGTATAAGTTGAAATCTTTGAAGCGGTGGCATGGTCACATGTGATTATTGATCTCTCCTCTGTCTTGATGCGAATTGTGGCGGAGGAAGACACTTTGACCAAACCAACTCAGGCGAGTGCACCAAATCTTTGAACCAATCACGGAGGGCAACGCGACCCCGCACGCACAAACCTGACACCCAATAAAACCACAACTGCTGCATAGTGGGACCTAACCGAAATGGACCCACACGTAAGGCAAACAGTTGCGTACTGAGCCGGTTACACAGATAACAAAGGTGGTATCACAAAAGGAACCACTCAGCGTACATAGCCCGTAAGCACACAAACGATACACAACGATATCCACTGAGTTCAAGGGCCTATGCACCGCGGGCCCCTACAGCAGCTGCACGAACCTAACATCTTGAATCAGTCGGGATCAACCCAACCAGGAAACAAACCCTAAACAGATCGATCTAATTCTAAGTAGAACAATTCGCATAGTTTAAATGTCCTGAATCTGAACTACCAGATGAGCATACATCTGCTTAGCAAGTTACAATTGAATAAGGAATTATAAAAAAAATGGAGATTACATTTCCTTGGAAGTAAAGTAAATATAACAAAATACTTCAGGGAAGACATTACAACTTTCCACAACCTGCTCCCATCGAAGCATTTAATCTTGACGAACAAAACGCTTGCAAAATACAAAATACATGATATGTCAGTCTATGCATGGTATACCAAAGCATCAATTGCAAATTATCTGTAACACCAGGGGATCTATCAGATTCACTGAGGGGCTAATAGGCAGATGCTCCTAACCAGAACTACGGATATGAGGAACAAACATATGCAACGAAGTAAGTGCAAATCAATTCACATGTAAAAAGAACACACTGAACAAAGCAAAACAATCAAGCCGGAAGCGTAAGAAAGGTACAACTAAGCATGATCTACATGTATTTTTTTTCTTTTGTCTCGGCCCAAACCTGTGAGTGCTATAAACAAAAACAGATACCTAAATTTCCAGTAAAAACCTTACCATGGGTTTATCATCATGTCTCTTACAATAAGTGCCAAGAGCAGTGCATGGCCTGACTCTTTCCTGATAACCAATAGCAATACCATGACATCGCAAACAATAGGGAGCTCATTTATTCGTTTGCCTCGAATCGGTCATGCAAAGCATGTGATGAGGATAATCATCTTTCACACCCAATTATAATCAGGATAACAACACTAAAGTAATATTTGTCATGCACACAATTCACAACACCCAACTACAAACAAACTTGTACCTAGAACAATACCAAACCGCAACATGAAAATATGTATCACATCACACAAAGGTTCTACCCAAGTGAGGAATGAGAAATAGAATACACAACAAAAAGATAACCCCAAAACCGTAAGTGAAAAAGTAGAACTATGAACATGATTCGCTCATTTTAAATAAGAAACAAAAATAAGAGATATGAGAAACCACAGTACAAAGTATGTTTTTTACCCATACTTTAGACATATGTACAGCCAAATAGATTGGCCAACCATATGGCTAATCAGGACATCTAAATATAGGTATGATCTTCACCCATGTGGTAGACCCAGGTAGATCCACTCACCTATCCGCTAATACACACGTCATTGCAATGAAGCAAAGCACCCACCTGAATAGGCTCTAAAATCCAGACAAAACATGAATTACCCTATTGCAAGCACCAGCACGTAACAGACCATAAATGGGAAAAATGATACAACAGACCTAACAAAACTGACAGTTTATATTTTCCATCTATTCATTGAACCCTACCATCTTGCAACATCACAGAGGAACACAAAGAGAACCACAACCATGCATCCATAGAAACCAAACTGACTATAAAATGTTATTGGCTCTTTCCGTAGAACTCAATCATAAAATCTAGCCGGCTTACATTATCCTATGAAGAATACTATTCTTGCACTTCCAAAGAGACCACTGCAGTCAATGCTTTCTGACCAATACATCAATTAATGGAGCTCTAGAAGTATAACCGGGCTTTGCTGCGACAATTAAAGCACAAACAACCATGCTGGCTTATAGAAAATGGAAGGAAATAACAAAGAAAGGTACTGAAACACGTAACTCAACAGTAACCATTATAAACACAAACTTAATGTACTGCAACAACATGGTGAACCCTTTTGATTGAACCTACCACAGACAAACATTCCATGTTAAGATCTTCTAAATTGATCATGCATTCTCATTAGAAATACAATCTTTGGCGGAATTTTATCTCGGAAGCAATAGCCAAACAATCTGGGGAAGAATTCTGATAGCATTAGGAAATCATGATACATATGTCAAGAACAAACTCTAGCACTTAATTAAATCTGAACAATAAGCGCCTAGAAAATCAATTTACGGGAAAATAGACGGAGAAAAGTAGGAAGCAGGAAAACCCATCCTAAACATCCCATGCTCACCTTTCCAGAATCCCCTTATTCTGTCCTCCACACAACCCCCCCCCCCCCCCAAGCAGAACAAACGGAATTCCCCTATAATGGAAACCAACCAGCACCGTCGCCTGAACAAACAGTTGAAGGAAAACACGTTACTAAGCAAGAGACCATAATTTGTTGAAGGAAAAAACATTACTAAGCAAGAGACCATAATTTGTTCTCCGCCTTGATTCACCTCATCACACAATCACGACCACACAGGCTGGCCCCACGCCGGCATGAAGGAGCGGCCAGCAACAGCGTAGGTGGAGACGGAGCCAACACGTAGATCGAAACGGAGCGGAGAAGGAGATGGCACCAGGAAGTGCGCCAGAGGCGACGACGACGGTCCGAGGCACAGGCGGAGGTGGGGACGAGGGAGGGGCCAGCAGCACTGCTGTGTGGGTCGGCAAGGAGGGGGCGGCGCACAGCGGACGTGGCTAGGGCTGTGGGCGATGGCCCCATGACTGCACGGTGCTCCGCAGAAAAGCCCCTACGTTTCCATAATTTACAGTGCGGTCCTAAATTGCGGTTTTCTCTCCTTCGAATGAAATATCCGTATTTCCGAAGGACCCCCACGTAAAGTATCACCTCAGCGGTACTATTCGCAAGGGACGTCGATTGAATTACGCGCAAAGTGGAGGGCCCTCTCGAAAAAAAAACACCCCGTGGCACTGTAGCGACTGTAGCAAAAGCCTTACGTGGCATCGCCCCTCGGCCGAGCTATGCGCGAGCCTTTTATTTTGGTTAATCTGAAGGGTATTTTTTTTCTCAGCTGATTACTATATCTAGCTAGTATCGAATAATTTGATGGCATGGATTATTTAATTCTCCGTATATGATGGCATAAATAAATCTTTTTTCTCAGCCCAAAGTCATTACCGTTGAGGTTCAATGTCTTGGAACCAATGATATTGGTGCCGACACCCTAACCGTGAAGATGTAAAGGGGTTGGCACAAAAAAAAAAACTTGCGCCAATGACTTATTTATCAAAAATTTCTAAAGGGTTGAAATATAAATATTTTTTATTACAAATAGGTCCTTAACACCAAGCATACTATCACTAAGAACCTATTTTTTATAAAAAAATATTTACATTTTAATCCTTTTTAAAAGAATATTTTACAAATAGGTCTTCAATGCCAATATTTTTGAAACCGACCCCTCTACATCTCGGCTGCGAAGAGGACGAGGGTGTCTGTGCCGGCGTCGTTGGCGTTGAGATGTTGGACCTTGATGCAAGGGTCACTGCACTGAGAAAAGTATCTAGAATAAGTTTTTTTAATAATCTATTTATAAAATAAGTTGTTAAAAAGTGTCAAAACATAAAACATACAGAGAACACATGGGTGGGTGCATTGCATAGCAGAGTTGCATGTCAAATGTGAGGGTTTGAAGAGTTCAATTCAGGTGTACCATAATTTTCTTGCTAAACAAAGTAGACGCTCACAAATACGCATCCATTCTCACTCTACGTGTACCTCCAAAAAGTTGAACTGATATATATTGAGACGAGAACATTTCCTTAAAAAAGGATAAATAGTGATAAATACGAACCCTTGTGCTGAGACAGACATTTAGAACCAAGCGGGTAGATTTCATAGAAAAAACCTTACCAGATGTTCTGTATTCTTTAAACATGTCGCTTGATTTGTTTTGCTGCAGTAGTAATGAAGCGTATGTGCTGTGCAAACTTACTAATTTAAACCATAATTATATACATGAGTTATATGCCAACGCATTCAATTTAGGCTGAATTAATACATAGGTATTCAAACATGACAAGTGTAGCTAAATCGTTGTGATGCATTTCATTTTAAAAAACCATATGCAGCAAACACTTATTCCACGTATACAGGATCACATAAGTGGAAATTAGTTGGTTAGGAGGAATTTACCTAAATTCCAAAATGTTGAATAAAGAAAATAATACAATTCCATTCGAACAAAAACAAAGACGGGGTTAATTCTGCTAAAACGATGAAGCAACAAAACATAGTCAGGACTCAGGGCAGCACCATAAGAGTTTCAAAAATTATGAAGCCTTACAATATGGCTAAATACTCTAAAACTAGTTTGGCAATTTAAAGCATAATAACAATAAGAATTTTCATGGGAAACTGAAACAGACATTTGATCATCAGGAAACTGCTGTGATATTTTAATAAATTTAAGAAAAAGTCAAAATATCCCCTAACTTTGGATGGAAGTCCATCTAGTACCCTAGAATTTAAAACCAACCCTAAGGGCTTACTTGGATGTTTTGGGTTTTTTTCTTCTCGGTCGTAAATAAAATCACGGGTAACTTTGGTTACCCAAAAATACAGGTGAAAAGAAACTCCTCTGGCTGAGCTATTTGGGAGAGGAAACAAAAACTTTTCTAGCACTACGAACTGCAGAAGGTGAAAACTTTCTTTCCCGTAAAAAAGTTAGCATGAATACTGAATAATACATGGAAATTTCAGATCCAAACCCCAATCTAAAGCAACAAATCTGGATAAACCAATAATAAATTCAGATTCAGACATCGTTGTTCATAAATAATTAGAGCAGAACATCGAACAGGAACAAGAAAATTCATATTGAGAAGAAGATATATGAGAATCATCTACATGGCACCTACAAAAATTGGAACCTGCAGTTGCACTGGAAAATGATTTGCACACAAAAGAAAATTTGGAACCGAGTGATGGAGACACAATGCAACTCCAAGAAGATGCTGGACAATCAGAAGGAGATCGGAGAAGAGGGAAGTGCCTCCGGTGAGCTCCAAGACGATGCGGTTCCAGTGAGCTCGAGAGAAAGTGGATGTATCCGGTGGCAGCAGCGGCATCTGGGAGGAGAATGTGGTGGTGAAGAAGATCCCGGCGGTGGAGAAGGATCCGGCTGGTTTGAGAGAAAACGGATCCTGGCGGAGGAGGAGAAGGTTAAGCCGTTAAGGCGAGTCAGGGTTCGGTGGTGGGGGTGTCTGCCGGAGAGATGAGGATGGCGATTGGCGCCGGTGCAGGAGAAGTCTGTTTTTTTTTTTAGCCTCGAGAGCAGATTTTTCTTTTCCTAGTGTAATGGGCTTTCTGGGCCGAGTTATAATCCGGGATACAGGCCACCCCAGCGCGATTTTATGGTCCGACTAAAAATAAGTCACAAGCCGGTATTTTAGGAAAAAGTACGCCGAAGGTCCCTCAACTTGTCATCGAGTTACAAAATCGTCCTCTAACCACAAAACCAGATACCGGACGTCCCTGATCCAACAAAACCGTTCGATTTAGGTCCTTCGGTGGTTTTGACCCCGGTTTTATCCGACGTAGTGGCTGAATCAGCGCGTGGGCCCCTCATGTAAGTTGAGGGACCTTCGGCGGTTGACGTCCGGTTTTGGGCCTAAGACAGGTCTTCCAAGCATGCCCTAAACTTTACAATACCATTCGGAGTACACATTCGTATTACTCCTAAGATGGTTTTGCGTATTTAGAATTTTAAACCAACGGTTTTGAATAACAAATATAATATTTTTATATATCACAAATCGTAGGTTCAGTTAAAAATATAGAATAAGGTCATACTGTCATTATGTTGTTTGTTTGTAAGTGAAAATAAACAAGTGGTACAAAAAATATTTGAGTGAAGATTTTAATGTGTGTGCAATGCAGATGTCACATGATCAAACTCATCTAACCCATATCTTAGCATTGACAAAGTTATTATGAAGGCCTCACTAATGACAGATATGTTATATATCACTAAAAGAATAGTTGAGTATAGTTACGAGCATATGTGCCAAATCTAGGACTAAGCTTAAATAATTCTCTTGGCAACCCACCATAAAAAAAAAAGTAATCCTCTAGACGATGCATTGTTGAGTCCCAACCTTTATATTCTCATAAATATTCTTTTAGAATCCTATAACTAGGGCCTTGCATAGCTCCACAGATATATGGATCTAGTGATTATATTAATAACATGTGAATGAGTTATTTTGTTTATATTTTAGAAGAAATATAAAATTTGCAAGAACTTCAATTTAACTTACAAAGTTTAAATTGAGCATGGATCTGAGATTTAGAGCTGTGTGAAATGGAGCCTAAAAGCAATGGCACAAGTTGTTATCTTACAGAAAATAGACCCCAAAATGTGAAAAGAAAAACATTATTCCACTTCTCCCATGGCACGAGCTATCACAGTTAGGATGCAAGTGGGTAGTCCCGCGGCTACCCACATAAAAAACCGCAGCCCGCTTGCCCGCCGCTTGCATCCCTAATCACAGTTTCGGCCGATCTCTCTCCTTCTCAGACCAGTTTATTAGTTAACACATACGCACTGCTTTCACAGCTGGAGTACCGCGCAGTATACGAGCCAATCCATGATACAGAAATATATCATATTGCATGATCCTGAGACCACGTCGACACGTCAAAATTTGGCTTGATTGTGACATCACAACTAATATAAGCATAAATTGCATTACATTCGTGATAAATTATAATCTGCAAGATCAAAACCATACTTGCACCAACTGAATACCTATTATCAAGAGGTAAACCCGCTGTCTCATGCTGAATGCAACAGAAAGTCATCTCACTCAAGAAAAAGGAGTAATAGAAAGCGTCTGTGCACGAATAAGTCCCCTCTGTTGTGGAAAGCAGCATATAGGTCAGCACACAAAAGAACATGCACATCCAAGTTGAGAGGACTTTCGGTGTTACTTTTGCCTTTTCTTCTCGCCCTTTTAAACAGAATGAACATTCAAGAATTGAGTCAATTTGACGAAATACCAACTTTATGCATCAATATACACCACTGATGTTTTCCCACATATATAGGTTGTAAATAATGTACACACCATAGAAGTAATATTACATGTTCCGCCATAACATCTTCACCACACAGTAAACCCACAAACAAGTTCCCATGGATATCGTGGAGTTTTTTCTGATTTTAACAAGGTAGACGCTTCCACAATCCAATCAGCCCATGATCTTCAAGATTCAGCAGCAGTAGGTTGCATGCAGCAGAACCATTTCTTCTGCAAATAAAAAAAATATTTATATCATGATAAAAACAACGAAACTACTTACCAAGTTAAAAAAGCATTCCAATGCAAGAGTTGCAGGAGTAAAGTTATGTTTCAGGATAACCTGTTCCCTTGCACTATAAGAAAATTATCCAAGGACAGTGATCATCAAATATTTATGCATGACAGTATCTGAAATCTTGCCTATTAACCTATTAATGAGCTCAAAGATTATCTATGAGCCCAAAGGTTAATAGGTAGTCTTCACATATGAGCTCAAAGATTACCTATCAACCAAACACTTATGGACTTGCAAGGTAAATGAAATCACCAGAATTGCCTGGTAGGTAGAAACAGTTGTGTACTTCAGCAACTAAATTTCTATGCTAAAACAGAGGGTTGTGGTTCCAACAATATTGCAACAACATATGCTTGCTCATTTCTGATTGTTAGACAATTCATCCATGTTAACTAACTTTTGTTATGTAATTACGGTATTCCAAGAACTTGACATCCTACCTGAACATTAAATAGCAGACCCCCTGAACCTCGATCAAAAAAATAACCCCTGAACCAGCAATGATGGCCTTAGAAAGGTCTCATTGGCTTAAACAACCACACACCACCATAGGAAGTGTACAGCATAAATATCATTAATTTTCATTATAAGTACAGCTGCAACTCAGCAACAGCATATACGATCATTCGCGACCAGATTTTGATTGAAAAATGCATGTGTTTTATTGAAAAAGAAATTTTTTTATCACAAAATTGGCCTTTTGCCCACAAGATCATGACAGGTGAGTATTTCCTTCTTGATTGGAAGTTTGGACTTCGGAACTCCATTTTATCATTACTCAACATGAAAGAGTTGGAAAGCCCATGAGAAGGAAATGGAAAGAACAGAATACTTACGGAACTGTTCGGTTTTGCTGGATACAACCCTTGTCCAGATGGCTGTTCACTTTTTGCGGCCAAATCTTGTCCCTGTGAATTGCCACCAGTCTTCTTCTCGTCTCTAGCTTTGTTAAAGATTACAGTGAATCCCTCAGCTGAAGCAGGATCATTGACATCCCATTCCCCAAACTTCGGCAACGGACTTCCTTTTTCCTGCAAGTGCAAAGGGGTCCCTTGTCAGACACTATCATATTAGATATATCTGAATGCTTGCTCAGGACAGGAGGAAATAGCTGGATAGCCATCATTAATGAAATTGTATTGTGTGCCGTGTGCCAAAAAGAACAAACCGGATATTAATTGAAGGAAAAAATAACAAAGATACCACATTATCACTCTATTAGGACCCACAAGAGTTCTAGTAATTTGATTATGCTTGCAACAGAGTATAAAGAAAATCAAAACTTTAAAGCAAGCTGTCAGCTTTATCTCAATAGTGGGGCATAGCAAAATATAGCAACACCCTAATCCATTCAAAAACCACATGTAGGATTGCTTTTAGTTCCACAAAACAGAATATTGTGACACTCTAATCCAATTTAGACACCACATGTATGACCACCTGGGGTTCTGCAAACAATTAATCACCTAATGCAATCAGAAGCAAAAGATTGTCCCACTAACTAAATATAGACACCCTAGTCCAATTTAGACATCACATGCGTGACTACTGTGGCTTGTGTGATACAGTAACCAACAACATCACAGAAGCTGCACAGCAACAGGATGTCCTTCCTAGTTACAACTGCCAGGCAACTGCACTAAACATAGAAAAATTGTCACAGAATCTCCTTGATAGCAAATAAACCTACTTACATTCAGTTCACGAAAGCAGAAACTACAATGAGAAGCTAATCTCATCCCCCCTAGTTCCGATGAATGAAAATCGCAGTGTGCACAAGCTACATACATGCCAAGTTACCAATCAACCATTCCAACCATTCCAACCATTCCAGCAAATCCAACTCCAACATCACTCATCCTCCCAAGCAGCTAAGCTCTCAACATAAACACAGAATCCATTCCCCAAACTTGAGAAATTCGTGGAACCAACCCTAAAAATAGCACGGAAGTAAGCAGCCACGAATCTCAAGTCCCCCCTACGAGCTGGACGTTGGACATGACGGGAAAGCCCCCATTCTTGGATCAATCACAACCAAGAACCCGCCCGATTCCAAACCCTTACCCTAAACCAGAAGAAACGGCTTCAACACCAGCTGGTAACCTACAGCAAACCCTAGCCCCGCCTAATCCGCCACCAGCCACCGATCACCGCCGCCGCACCCGTTACCCGCGGCAGATCAAACCAACCAATCAAACCGCTCCAGGAGCAGCTCCAACCCGGGGGGGATTTCTACTCCCCCCGCACGCAACCAAATCAGCGGAAACAATTCGGGGAAACAACGACACAGCGATAGGACTAGAGGAGGGTCGGGGAAGGGGAACCGGAATCTCACCGCCGCCATCGCGATTCCTCTCTTCGTCTCCTGCCGCCGCCGCCGCTGCTGTGGTCGAGGAAGGAAGGGTGGGGTTGGGAGCAGAGGAGAGGAGAGGAGAAGAAGAGGAGGAATCGGTTTGGTTTGGAGGGTTTGATTAGATTAAGTGGGGGGGCGATTAAATTAGTAGGGTGATTTGATTTTGGCTTGGTATTAGTAGTAGTTGTTGGTGTTAGGGTTGGGTGGTGGTTTGCGTTGCCTGCCTGCCTGCCTGCCTGCCTGTAGGCTGGCTGGCTGGCTGTCAGCGCTGCAGTCTGTCAGTGTCTGTGTTTGTGTGTTTGTGTGTTGTGTTTGTGTAGAGGAGAGGAGAAGAATCCCAGTTTTTGTGCAGGATTGTCCGTGGCAGATGGGCCAGCTCCTCTGTGTCTGGCTGTGTGGTGTGTCATGTACTCATGCGTGTGGTGTGGCTCTGTGGACTGTGGTCGTCCAACACTATTAAGGGTGGGGATAGATAAAACGTCCGACTCACAAGTTACAACTCCCAAAGAAGGTCATGAAGAAATGGAGCTTTTCTTTCTCAGTGGAGAGTTATTCGGTCCTTTCTATCAAAAATTAGAAAAAAATGAAATAGGATGTAACATATTCTAATCTTATAAATCTTTATAGATAGTCATTTGTCTAAATTCGTAATACTATAATATATTACATCATATTGTTTTTTTGAGAGAGTGCACTCTAGGATTAGCAATTATGATGATTTTTTTTAAATCGCTAGGGCCTGATTTATGGGAATCAATCAGTTTTAGCTGTTTTTCATAAGGAGTTGACCGAATGTCATCGGTTTTTATTTGTTTTCAGTAAACCGAACATGGTTTATCCTGAAAATAGAAATGTAACGCCGGCCTACGCTAGGTTATTTTGGATAGAACCAATGGTGGATCTAGAAAAATTTTTAAGTCTGGGTAAACCTAATAACGGATGATAAATATGCACAAATCTATAAACTATATATCACAGTTGCAAACAAAATTGGCCTCGTGCCGCACCCAAGTGATGTGTGATTTGTTTGCTAGTTGGCTGTTTTTGGCTTGCATTAGAATCAGCAGATCAAGTAATTAATCTTGTGCTTATGTCTTGCACCATGACCACAACATAGAACTATATATGTATCTTCACCAACAAACCGCTAGATTGAAATGACCAAAGTAGTAGGATCGATAGAGCAAGAATGGGAATGATCGACTACAAGCACATTACGGATTGTGGCAATAATCAACCAGGTTGGATACGGATTGTGGCAATAATCAACCAGGTTGGAGTGAGTAACACAGCATATTTGGAGAAGGGCCGTTACTATGACACTAGCGGTTTGGGTGCAGGAGAAGCGAGGTGACAATGGAACCACTGATTGTGAGAGGGTGCCAATAGTGAGGAGGTTGGTGGCGTTAATCCTCCCTTTCGAAATGTTTGACACCGTTGACTTTTTAACACATGTTTGACCGTTCGTCTTATTTAAAAACTTTTATGAAATATGTAAAATTATATGCCTACATAAAAATATATTTAACAATAAATTAAATGATAGGAAAAGAATTAATAATTACTTAAATTTTTTAAATAAGACGAACGGTCAAATATGTGCTAAAAAGTCAACGGCGTCAAACATTTCGAAACGGAGGACTATAGGGGAAAGGTTAATTAACTTGGCCAATTCAACACTCGATTATCTTCTCTTCTTCTTTTTTTCTTCAAAACAAAATGGTGTCTGTTTGCAATTACTACTCCCTCCGTCCTATAATAGGTGAGTTTTTTGACTTTTTATTTGCAACGTTTGACCATTCGTTTTATTTGAAAAATTAGTGCAATATAAAAATAGATAAGTCATATGTAAAGTACTTTTGATAATAAAATAATTGACAAACAAAATGAATAATAATTTCAAAATTTTTTAAATAAGACGAATGATCAAACATTGATAAACAAAAACTCAAAAAGACAAGTAATATGAGACGGAGGTAGTATCACATAAGCAAATTCGACCTTAGCGCGTGTGTGTATATATATATATACACTTGATCCCTCAAGTAAAATATACACTTGATCCCTCAAGTAAAAGATTAATCATTGTTTTGTAATCCGTGCAGTGAAGATAAGGTTACTTTGACCATAATTATTGGATAGCATATAAGTTTTGGACATATCAAACTGGTATGGTGTGCAACCACTTTGAGTTTACGCCGAAATATTTGGTAATCCAAATTATGTGCTTATTGATTTTGAAGAGTCTAAAATGACGTTCTTTGGTGACCGGAGGGACTATGCATTTTTAAAAAAAACAAATGTATTGAGTTAGACATGCATGGAAAAGCTGTTGCAAGTATATATGCTCATTTTGTAAGTACATGTTTATCTTACAGTGTAAATTTTCCCTGAAAATAATTATATATGGAGTTCGATATTAATTAATTCCCAATTTTCTTATGTGTCCTGCAATTCGACGCAAATTATTAGCAAGGCACTTGACAAGTTGACAGGATACTTGCACTGATAAAGGCTCTTAGACTGTCAGCTTGTCCATGCAAAATGTGCTGGAGATATAAAGCCATCAATATCAAATGGCAGATTAGATATATAGCGTACACTACTTTGGTTTGACCTCGTCTGCACTCCATGTTGTACTACATACAAATCTCTGGCTAGCTGCTGCTGCTGAGTTGTGCGAGACGACACGCTAGCTACTTTAGTGGAGCAGCACAACTTGTTGAAATTGAAACTGTTGCTAATGAATACGCTCATGCAAATGCACACGAAAAAACTCAAGTTCGATCCCCCCCGCCCAAAAAAAAAAAAAACAGAACGATGACAAGTATATCACTGCAGATTAACACCAGGTTAGGAGGGCTAGTGGCATGATAGTAATCTTGGTTTTATAATGTTTTTTTAATAAAAATATTACAGTTTGTGTTGAATATGTGTACGTAGTCAGTTACAGTTTAGTACTTGGAGTTGTAATAGATATTAGGACTAGAGTATGAGTCGGACTCTATCCTAGGATCTCTCATAAATAGAGGGACGTGCATGTTGTAACCGCATGGCGACTTAGCATAGCGAGAGGGAGCGGCTGCCGGCAGCGACCGGCCGTGAGTCGTTGTAACTCTGATACGCTGTAATATGCTGGATCAGGGAGGAGCACTTGTAATCAGTGCCCCGGAGATATAGGCCTCGGCTGACCTCCGTTATCAACTATCGTGCCTCGATGTCGTCGTCATATTTGGATCTCCTATTGTGTTTTCTTCCGTGATTTGGTTTCCGATGTGATTTCAGGGCCGGTTTTATAACAAGTGGTACCAGAGCCTAGATTTGGAACCCGGAACAATTTCCACGGGTCACATGGTGGGGAGGCCAGGTAACAAGTCTTCGGGGTCACATGGGTTGATGTGATGGGGGAGATTGTTGGGCCTGATGTGTGACGGGGGAGATTGTTGGGTTTAGTCCCACATCGGTAATTGATGATGGGAGAGCACGACTTAAAATGTGGGGGCGGTCCTCACCCATCAGACTAGTCTTTTAGGTTGTGTAGGCCCAGGACCTAAAGTTGTGGCTCCGGTTGGGCCTGTGGTGAAGCAGGCCCAATATGACCTAGGTGGCCCACGGTTGGTGGGTCGAGCTGTGCACTCTAACAGAAAAACTATAGGAGAGTCTTCTATAGTATATATAATAAATTATATAAATATTAACTACAAGTTACATATGTATGAAAGAAGAATCAAATGTTTTCTAGCCATCGTGACATGAGAGGTTTTAAGCTATCTATGAATAACCAAGGCAAATTCCTGCATGAATTTATCTATGCAAACTTGAAAAAGGGGAGGGATATTTCTAAAAATCTTGCTGTTTCTTGTGATCCAAATGCTCCCCTCCAAGCCATCAAAATTAAAATCTCTTTTGCTCTATGAATAACCAAGGCAAATTCCCGTATGAATTTATCTATGCAAACTTGAAAAAGGGGAGGGATATTTCTAAAAATCTTGCTGTTTCTTGTGATCCAAATGCTCCCCCAAGCCATCAAAATTAAAATCTCCATTGAAAAAGGAACTTGCAACTTTATTCGCATATCTTCTACTGCTTTTTGGACTGTATGGTCTCTTCCCTTTCTGGGGCAAATGAAATTCCAACAACATTGAGAGAATGGACAAGTCAGGAAGAGGTGTTGCAGTGTCTCCTCATGTTGTTGATTGCAAAGTACATAATTATAGTTAGCCCTCTCGAAATTTTCCTTCTCAGCAGATTTCTTGTATTTAGCCTATCATTTAACAAAAGTCAGAAAAACCCTTGTGCTTTGATTGCACACAACTTGCCCAGAGCCACTTAAAAGATGGAGGCAAAACATTTATATGCCTTCACTGATGTGTAAGTTCCATAATTCCAGATATATGTCCAAGAGTCTTTTTTTTTCTGTTAGGATTATATTGTCAAATATGTCTTGCAGTTCCTGAAATTGTTCATAAGCTTCGATTGAGAGTGGCCGCTGAAAAAATGAGCTTTTGTCTTCAAGATTCATAACTTCTCTTAGAGTAATGTTAGGGCTGTTTGTGAATTAAAAAAAGATGTGGCAATTTTTTCCTGAACAAATGTCCATGCCAACAATCTTTCCGAAATAACACTGTATTACCACTTTTTGGTTGGCAATTGGCCAGAACTATATATAAATCTGCAAGTTTTATATTATCCTTCCACCAAAAGGATCCCTCGCTGATTCTGTGTGGAGGTCGGCGTAGTATAGCTGCCAGAGAAGTTTCGCCCATGGTGTATCGATGTTATTGAACTTATTCAGGTTTTTTTTTTTTTTTTGTTAGAGTGCGCAGCCCTGCTCATTAACCATGGACCACCTAGATCACATTGGGCCTGCTCCATCACAGGCCCAACCAGAGCCACAACTTTAGATCCTGGGCCTACACAACCCAAAAGACTAGTCTAATGGGTGAGGACCGCTCCCACCTTTTAAGTCGTGCTCCCCCATCATCAATTACCGATGTGGGACTAAACTCAACATTTTCAACAGTAAAAAGGTCAATTAGGCCTAGAGGGGGGTGAATAGGCTAATTTAAAAACTTAAGTAAAGCGGAAGTAGTAATTTTCGGAACTTCCGAAAGGATTTTTGGAACTTCCAAAAATGCACAGAGCAGCGCACACAAAGAGAAGTATCTAGATCTAGAAGTCTACCACATGTAATCAAAGGCACATACAACAACTAGACCAATAGCGGCATAAGCAAGCAAAGTTAGAGGAGAGGGATGAAGAGATATCACCAAGGTGAAGCTTGCAAACTTGTTCCTGGAGTTCAAATCCTTGAGGGGATTTTACTCTCCGTTGAGAAACTCACTAAGAGCCGGGTCTTAGCTAACCTTTCTTCAAGAGGTTGCACTAAGCACTCCTCCTTCCACTAAGAGGTATCTCTTCCCTTGCGGAGGCGAGATCCGGCCTTCACAAACTTCTCCCGTCCAACCACAAGTAGATCGGTGGCTCGGGAGTGACACCGAGCCGTCTAGGAGTCCTCAACCTCCAAGAGTAAAAGATGATGCAAAGAACTCCCGGAGATGATGCAAGTGCTCACAAATCTTCACAAAGACCACAAGAAGCACCCACACAAACTCGAATCCACACTCTCACACACTCACCAAATCTGAATCAAACACGGGTGGAGAGATGAATCGAGGAAGCAAGGCTCAAATGAACTAGAGAGAGAGCAAGCCAAGAGCACAAATAATTGGAATGGAACCAGCAGCCCTCACAAGTGAGGGGAGGTGGGCATTTATACCCACAACACAAATCTGCCCGTTGGAGTGCAATAAAAGAGATTTTTGGAACTTCCGAAAATTCCAGATCTGAGAAATAATCGAACTCAACGCAATTTTCGGAACTTCCGAAAAACATTTTTGGAACTTCCGAAAATTTCCAGAACGCTTCTGTGTATTTTCGGAACTTCCGAAAATCATTTTCGTAACTTCCGAAAATTTCCAGAGAGCTCTCAAACAGTTCTGTGTTCCAAAAGAGAAATGCTTCGAAGAAAAAATGATTTTGAGCACATGCATCACTCCTTATATGTCTATGCATCATCCCCCTTAATAGTACGGCTTTCCTGCGACACAATGCGAGGAAAAAGATACAATATACCATTTGATCATTGCCGCATTGCATCGTGATGTCACATTCACAGGATATGCGTTGTATTACAACACGTTGAGGACATAACAACCTTCACATTTGCTTGAATAAAAATGTTAGTCCTCTCTAATCGCATTGTAATCAATCATCAAAATCATTAGGGGCCTAGATGCACTTTCAATCTCCCCCTTTTTGGTGATTGATGACAATTCGATTAGATCACAAGAGAGAATGATAATAATAGATGATTTTGGTGCAAAGGTTTAGTGAAAGCTCCCCCTAAGAGTGTGCATAAAAGCAAGTGGAGAGCTCTCCCTAAATCTTTGCATCCACATTGAAGCTCACAAAACAACAAGTATCATCACAATATATGCATGAAGGATCATTTCATCATATCACAATCGCATCTCAAACAAAATAAACATTTCATCTCAACACCATCACAACATAAAGAGAATATAAATGAAATAAATGAGAATAAATGAGACATGGCATCACATTAAACATAAGACACAATAATATCCAATACATCCAATCATCCATAATTAAACAATAAAGTCTTACAAAGCATTAAACTAACTTAAGAAACACACATGTCTCATACAAATAAAAAGTCACTAATGTTCGACCAACATAAAGGGTAGAGATGATAGATAGTCTCCCCCTTTGGCATCGAGACACCAAAAAGAGAGGATGAAGAGACAAAGACTCAAGCAAGGGGTGCCTGAGGAGGATCCTCTGGAGGAGGCGGAGGGGGATAGCCATAGCCATGGCCATAACCAAAGAAATCAAAGTCAGGAGGCACCCCAGCAAATGGATCCTCTAACTCTTCCTCCTCTGGCTCATCGGGCTCGGCCTCGAAACCTGGAGGGGAAGGAGGGATATCCATGTGGTGGTCCTCATGATACCGCGCCTTGAGGTACTTGACGTCACGAGCCGTTTTCTTCGCCGAATTCCGCAATCGGCGGTTCTTTTTAGCCTCCGCGGAGCAAAGGCCAAAAAGAGTCCACAAAATGCGGAATAAGGGAGACGGCGCACGACGAGCCACAGAGGAAGGACGCTCAGGAGCAGAAGGCGGCTGAGAGGATGTGGAGAGGGTGTCCTGAGGCACAGACCCGCGCTTGGGCAAGCGCAAGGAAAGAGCAGTATGTGGCTCCTCGCACACAAATTGAAGGTGAGTGACATGTTCAATCATCCGCATTATATGAGGAGCATAGGGAAGCCCTCTCTTATACTGAAGAGAAGCCATGCGGATTTCCTGCCAAACAAATAGAAAGACATGAAAAGGGACGGCAGGGGGATTGAACCTAAGGAAAAAGGTCCACGGTCAGGGATATAAGTATCCCTCCGAGAATTTTCGGAAGTTCCAAAAATTTTCGGATAGATCCAAAAATTTACAGAAACATTTCGACGGTTCTGGAAATTTTCGGAAGTTCCGAAAATATACAGAAGCGACGCAATGGTTCTGGAAATTTTCGGAATTATCCGATAATTTTCGGAATAATTCCAAAAAAACCTGGAAAGCTAACAAAAACCCCTTTTTGAAAGGATTTGCGCCGGAATTTTGATGAAAAACAATTTTGCAAACTTTTTGAAATGCATTTTTCAAGGGAATTCACACCGGGAATTTTGATGAAAGCAATTTGCAAACCTTTGGATAGGAGATGGAGTGAAAAGGATGGTCGAACATTTAGGCCCCATTTGAGCTTATGGCTAGCACGCAATCAACCACACAAAATAATAGCCACAAAACAAATGGATGATCCAAAGATCAAATGAGAGTGAATTACCATGAGACAAGATGATTCACCCTCGAAAGAGGGAATGTGCGAATCTATTGCAAATTGTGTTAGGACCAACATTCATTGAAAAATGAGATCCCCATACACATAGATTCAAAATATTCACAAAAATGTGACTAGTGTCCATCCATGAATTGAATATTCATTTTATCACAAGGAGTAAAGTAACCTATACTAGAAATCAAAAACAAATGCATGCAAAAGATCAAGCCATGTTTCGAGAATCCAAGATATTTAGTTCACTTCTCAACTCACAAAACCTAGCTTCATCTAGAGGCTTGGTGAAGATATCCGCCAATTGTTTGTCGGTTCTCACATGTTGGATATCTATGTCGCCTCTTGTGGAATGGTCTCTCAAGAAATGATGGCGAATATCTATGTGTTTGGTTCGGGAATGTTGGACGGGGTTATTGGCTATCTTAATGGCGCTCTCATTGTCACATAGGAGTGGGATTTTGGACACATTTAGGCCATAGTCTCTCAAGGTTTGCTTCATCCAAAGAAGTTGAGCACAATAACTCCCCGACGAAACATATTCCACTTCGGCGGTGGATAGGGCGACGGAGTTTTGCTTCTTGGAAGACCAAGAAACAAGGAACCTACCCAAGAATTGGAAAGTACCCGATATGCTTTTCCTATCCACTTTGCACCCGGCATAATCCGCATCGGCATAGCCAATGAGATCAAACCTCGCTCCCTTAGGATACCAAAGACCAAGATTAGGAGTGTGCACTAAATATCTAAGAATTCTCTTCACGGCCACAAGGTGACACTCCTTCGGAGCGGCTTGAAATCTTGCACACATGCACACACTAAGCATAATATCGGGCCTAGATGCACAAAGATAAAGGAGTGAGCCAATGATGGAACGGTATACCTTTTGGTCGACGTCTTTACCTTGCTCGTTGAGGTCGAGGTGGCCATTTGATGGCATGGGAGTGTGGATTGGCTTCGCATTCTCCATTCCAAACTTCTTGAGCATGTTCTTCAAATACTTTGTTTGCCAAATGAAAGTTCTTTCCTTGAGTTGCTTGATTTGAAGGCCGAGGAAGAACTTCAATTCACCCATCATGGACATCTCAAAACGCTTGGTCATCATCCTACTAAACTCTTCACTAAAAGACTTGTTAGTAGAACCAAATATAATGTCATCGACATATATTTGGCACACAAAAATATCATTATTATGCCTTTTAGTAAAAAGAGTTGAATCGGCTTTCCCGATCTCAAAGCCGTTTTTCACAAGAAAATTGCGAAGACACTCATACCAAGCTCTAGGGGCTTGCTTAAGCCCGTAGAGTGCCTTATGGAGCTTGTACACGTGGTTAGGATATTTTGGATCCTCGAAGCCCGGTGGTTGCTCCATGTATACCAACTCGTTGATAGGCCCGTTGAGAAAGGCGCTTTTGACATCCATTTGATATAGCTTAAAATTGAGGTTAGTAGCAAAAGCAAGCAATATGCGAATTGACTCAAGTCTAGCTACCGGCGCAAAAGTTTCACCAAAATCTAATCCTTCGATTTGGGTGAACCCTTGCACCACTAACCTCGCCTTGTTCCTTATTACGACCCCAGCCTCGTCTTGCTTGTTGCGGAAGATCCACTTTGTGCCAATCACATTTTGCCGAGGTCGCTCCACCAAAGTTGTCACGCCTTAAAAATCGCCTAAATTAAAAAAATGCATATTTTAAATCATTGTTAGAAATTATTTTAAAATCCTACAAGTTAAACTCTAATAATCTAGGAAAATTTTTCAACATAAAATTGAGCTAGATAAAATTTTATTAAATACTTTGCTTGTTCCTCTATTTTCTAGATTTTTCTGGGAATTATTTGAGCAAGGGAAGTATTTTTAATAAATGAAACAACATTTCACAAATTAATTTAATTGAAAAAGTATAAAAAAATCCTCCCCTAAGCCGTTGGGCCGAATTCGGCCCAACATCTTCTCTCTCCGCGCGGGCGAACCGGCCCAAGCCGGCCCAGCCGACGCCGCCCACCCCCTTCTCCTCCAGCCGCCGACATGTGGGGCCCACCTGTCGGGCCCTTCTTCAACCTCCTGCCGAGCCGGCCGAGCCGAGTCCGAGCTGCCGCCTCCCTCCTCCGAATCCGCCTCAAATCCGGTCTCCCCGTGTCCGATTGATTGAGGGGTTTTGATCCCCTCATTCTCCTCTATCTTTACCCCCAAGATTCGGAGCAAATCGTTGAGTATTTTAACCGAATCAAACTCGTTTTCGAGTTTATCTCCAAACCTAAACCTAGATTTTCCCGGCTCGATTACTCGCGGTGGGAGTCCGATCTCTCCGATCCAAGGCTATAAATAGGACCCCCTGGTTGTCCTCTTTCGTTTGCCCCTTTTCCCGAGCTCTCTAGTGCGTCGTAGCGCCGCCGCCGCGCCGCCCTAGCCGCCGCCGTCGTTCAGCCGCGCCGCGCCGTCACCCTAGCCTTCGCCGCTGCCTCCTCTCGCCGCTGTTAGGTGCGCGTGAGGGAGTAGAAGCCCGGCCGCCCCTTTGCCGCCGTCGCCAGTCGCCGTAGCACCGTCGCCGCCGTCGAGCCGAGCCGCGCCGCCGCTAGAGCTCGCCACCGGCCGCCGTTCGTCGTCGTCCGTCGTGTTCGCTAGTACCGGTGAGTTCGCGTCGTCGCCCTCTTCGTGTAGGTGTCCTCCAAAACCCCGGCCAACCCTCCTAGCACCAGCGAGGTCACCATCCGAGCCAAGCCGCCATTGATGACGTCATGCTGACGTCATCATCCCCTCTTTTTCAGTTCTTTTATAGATGAAATAGATTAAAACTTCGGAAAATCATAACTAATTAACCGTAGCTCCGATTCGAGTGGTTCAAGTTGCTAAATTTTTCTAAAATTGAGATCTACATGTTAAAAATATCCACACGTACTGTTTATGCTTGTTTTTGTACTGTTTTGTTGATTTTGTCTATTTGCTTTAGTTTCCGACGTTCCCAAGGAGAGCGTTTTCGTTGAAGAAGGTTCGGAAGCGTTTGCAGAAGCTCAAGGCAAGTCACACAGATCCCAAATAACCCTTTGAGCATGTTGAACCCATTTAAAGCTATTGTTTATTTCAACTTATGCATTATTTTCGAATATCATTGGGTGGTGAGCCTTTCCCAATTAACTAATGGCCGAAGATGACTTTATTTTCCTATGGATTATAATTTGATTAGCTAGGACCTTATATATTGGTTTGGTTCAGCTAAATGCTATATATAATTGCTTAGCCATGCTTAGAAACATAAGCTCATTAATGGGATGTATCAAACTACATTATTATTTATGGTTATATTTAATGGTAGCTCACGATGGTTAATCGTGTTATGATAATTAATTGATAATTAAAACTTGATTAAAGGTGGGTTGTGAGCACATGGTTTTGAAGGTCGTGCTCATGGCAATTAAGGACCGGTTCACGAGCTACTGTTGTGAAACATTTACCGTGCCAACCACAAGCCAGCGTGGGCAACGGCTTTATCTTTTGTATAGCATGATTCATTATGGTGTGCCAGACTAAGAAGCGGCGAGAAGTCCGTGGGGGTCGCTGGGGAGTCCATACCTTGTTTATAAGGGGGTGATTATGATCCAGGATCGGTGCGCTGTGGTGGATTGTGTTGTGCGAGGGGTACTGTCACAGCTCCTTTCCAAGGTACCGTGGTGGTATTGAGGCACATGGTGACATGTCGTGGGGCTGTGTCTTGTGGGTACAGTGGTACACCTCTGGCCAGAGTAAAACTATTCGAATAGCCGTGCCCGCGGTTATGGGTGAGTCTAACAATGTTTTTCGTGATTAGTCTCACACTACTCATTATTGGTGATAAAATGTGATAATTAAATTAACTCCTGGTTTAGAATGGTATATTCCTGGTTTGGAGGTTTGATTTGTACAACTGGGGTTGGTTGTTCAGATGAGGTTGGGCCTATGCAACACGGGTGTGTTGTATGGTGTTTATTTAATACTGAATAATTAATCAACTGTTTTACTATTCTCTTAAATATTTATTAAATGTTGTTTATACAAATGAGTTATATTATGCCATCCTTTGTTATCCTGTGCACTTGCATATTTGCTGTGTGGCTTGTTGAGTATGTCATATGCTCATTCTTGCGATATTCATTCATCAAAGGAGGAGTACTTCAGTGAAGGTGATGATCTGGAGGACTAGGTTTGGTCCGAGTTAAGTTGCCTGTGGAGTGGAGTCGTCATAGCTGTTCCGTCTTTTGTTTATTTTTTTTCCGCTGCGTAGAATTTTATTCTCTGAGAGGAACTATCTACCTCTGTAATAATTTATTATATCGCGAGTGTTAATTAGTTGTTTATTAGTACTCTATGATCAATTTGTTATTGTGTGCCTCGGCTGATTCCTGGACGAGCACTTAACACACATGTAAGAGTTTGGAATTTTGGATAGAAATTCCGGGCGTGACAAAAGTCCACACTTCATTCCGGGTGAAATGTTCAACTCCTCTTGCATCGCCATCACCCAATCCGGATCATTAAGAGCTTCTTCCACCCTTAGAGGTTCAAGAGATGACACAAACGAGTAATGCTCACAAAAATTTGCAATACGAGAACGAGTGGATACTCCCTTGTTGATGTCTCGTAAGATGTTGTCGGTGGGATGATCTCTTTAGATACTTTGGTGGATTCTTGGGCGAGCTAAGTTGATCGGTGAGGGTGACACTTGCTCGCCTTCTTCACCTTGATCCACGATTGAGGTAGAGGGATCGTCGGCTTGAGTTGATGTAGGTGGCTCCACTTGTGTTGAGGAAGAGGCTCCTTATTGTGGCTCCCTAGGGCGTACATCCCCAAGAGCCAACCTTTTGATTGCTTCACTCGGGTCCTCCTCTTCACCTAACACATGTGAGTCAACTTGCTCTACTTGAGAGCCATTAGTTTCGTCAAATGTCACATCACACGCGATCTCAACAATACCGGAGGTTTTGTTGAAAACACGGTATGCGCATTCATTTGACCCATACCCAAGCAAGAATCCCTCATCCACTTTAGGAGCGAACTTAGAGGATCTAGCCTTCTTATTAAGAATGTAACACTTACTACCGAAAACACAAAAGTAAGAGACAAACCACATTTGGTTTGTTACCGGTAAGAAGCTCATATGGAGTCTTCTTAAGAAGGCGGTGAAGATAAAGGCGGTTGATGGCGTGGCATGCGGTGTTGACGGCATCGGCCCAAAAACGGTCCGATGTCTTGTACTCATCCAACATGGTCCTCACCATCTCAATGAGAGTCCTATTCTTTCTCTCGGCTACTCCATTTTGTTGAGGTGAATATGGAGCCGAGAACTTGTGCTTGATGCCTTCTTCATCAAGGAAACTCTCGATGCATGTGTTCTTGAACTCCTTGCCATTGTCGCTTCGAATGTTCTTGATCTTGAGGTCGAACTCGTTTTGTGCTCTTCTTGCAAACTTCTTGAAGATGGCTTGTGTCTCACTCTTGTCATGCAAAAAGAACACCCACGTGAAGCGTGAAAAGTCATCAACAATAACAAGACCATATTTGTTACCTCCAATACTTATATAAGCAATTGGCCCGAAGAGGTCCATGTGGAGAAGCTCCAATGGACTTGTAGTGGTCATCACATTCTTGATGGGGTGATGTGCTCCAATTTGTTTGCCGGCTTGACACGCGCTACACACCCTATCTTTCTCAAATTGAACATTTGTTAGATCAAGGATGTGATCGTGCTTTAGAAACTTGTGAAGATTCCTCATACCAACATGGGCTAGCCTCCGATGCCAAAGCCACTCCGTGTTGGACTTAGCCACTAAGCATGTCTCATGTTGGGCTTTACTTGAGGAAAAATCCACAAGGTAAAGCTTTCCCTTGAGAACATCCTTAAAGACTACCGAGGAATCATTCCTTCTATAGACGGTCACATAAACATCGGTAAAAAGACAATTGTAACCCATAGAACATAATTGAGAAACGGACAAAAGATTATAATTTAGAGATTTTCCCAAGAGAACGTTGGCAATGGAAAGATCATTGGAGATTGCAATCTTACCCAATCCCATAACTTTTCCCTTTCCATCGTCCCCGAAGACTATGTTCTCTTGAGAAGTGCTATTTGGGTCAAGAGATGAAAACATTGATTCTTCTCCGGTCATGTGATTGGTGCATCCACTATCAATCACCCAACTTCTTCCACTGGAGACATATTCCTACAAGAGATTAATTTCTAGTTTTAGGTACCCATACTTGCTTGGGTCCTCTCATGTTAGTAACAAGTGCCTTCGGCACCCAAAGCACTCTCTTGATAGAAATATTCCTGCCCCTTGGGCCTACATACTTAGCAACAACACGACCACTAGCATTCTTCCTAAGAACATAAGATGCATCAAAAGAACAATGTGAAGCATGATATTAGGAAGGATACTTTTGGCCTTAACAAAGTTGCTAAGACCTTAGGGCCTCTTGATAATCACACTCTTGTCCACCTTCCCTTTTGGTGGAGGAACATACCCAAGACCCTCATGGTTGAAGTTGTCCCTTTGATAGCCTAGATACTCCTTTAGGGCCTCACTACCCATGTGGCACTTAAGTAGGCCATTGTGAAGGAGTCCCATGAGCTTCTCATTTTGTTTTTGCAAAGCACTCAAAGAAATAGAGTTAGTAGCACAAGCTTCAATATCAATATTTTTGCACCTCACACATGGTTCATTGCTTGGGACAATTTTGGAGCACGATGCCTCGCTAGGGAGAGAGACACTACTCTTTAAGGTTTCAAACTTCTCTTCAAGGGAGAGGTAAGCTTTGTCCAAGCCATCCACTCTCTCTTGAATTTGAGCGTTCGCCACATCAAGATTAGCATGAGACTCTTTGGTTTGCTTGTAAAGCCGTACCAAAGCCTTATTTTTCTCTCTCTCCTTAGCAAGTTCACGCTTGAGTTCATGAGACCGCTCTTTCTCACGAATGAGCAATTCCTCTTGCCTCTCAAGGGTTGCATATTGATCCTCAATTCTCCCAAGCAACTCACTCAAGTGTGGTATGGATTCCTTGGTTATGGATTTGAACAACTCATCATTCATAACCTCATCCTCAACATCTTCCTCCTCATCACTAATAAGATCAACATTAAATAACTTGAGGGGAGAATGTACCTTAGACTCCTTTGCCATGAGGCAAATGGGAGTATTCTCATCACTTGAGTAATCGAAGAGCCTCGGTGGTGATGAAGGCTTGACGGCGAACGTGGCGACTCCTTCTTCATCACTTGAGCTTGACTCGGAGTCGGAGCCGAAGATCATCCCAAGATGAGCTTGGCCATAATGTTCTCGCTTGCTATGCTTGTGCTTCTCCTTCTTCTCATCCTTCTTCTCACCCTTCCTCTTATCTTCCTTGAGGTGGGGACCATCCTTGAGGTGGGGGCCCTCCACAATTAAGTGTCCGGGCTCTTTACACACGTAGCACACCCTTGCGGAGTGTCTTCCACTTGACTTGTTGGAGTAGTGCTTGGAAGAGCTTCCCTTGAAGAAGCCGCTTCGCCTCATGAACTTGCCGAACTTCTTGACGAAAAGAGCCATCTCTTCATCATCGATCTCCGCCTTGCTCTTGCTCTTGTGGTTCTCTTCTTCTTCTTCCTTTGCCTTCAATGCCAAGTTTTCCTTCTTGATGCTTGTGGTTGAGCTTTGGTTGATGTATTGGATGACATCCTTGGACTCTTGCACAAGCATGTCATGGGCAAGGATACGCCCGAGCAAATCATGAGGTGTGAGAATTTTGTAGTCCAGACGCTCACGAATGATGGTCACCAAGGTAGAGTTCCTTTGAGTGATTGCCCGAACCATCTTCTTGACCACAACCTCATCGGTCATGTCCTTGGAGCCAAGTCCCTTGATCTCATTGATGATCTTGCTCAACAGGTCGTACATGTCGCTTGGGCTCTCTCCATCCAACATCACAAACCTCTCAAATTGTCCCTTGAGAATCTCCACCTTGGACTCACGAACACTATCCGTGCCTTCATGCAAGTTCCGAAGCGTGTCCCAAATCACTTTGGCACTCTCAATGCCATCCACACGGTTGAACTCACTTCCACTCAAGGCGCTAAGTATTGCATTAGCGGCTTGAGCGTTCTTGTGCTCGTTCTCGTCGTCCTCCTTGGTGGGATCTTCGGGATTCTACAAAACATAGCCTTCTTCGACTATTCTCCAAATAGATGGGTTAATAGACTTCAAATGCATCTTCATCTTATGCTTCCAAGCGGCATAGTCCGTACCATTGAAGTACGGAGCTTTGCCACTATAGGTACTCACATAAGATGTAGATGTAGAGGGATAGTCAAAAGGAATCCTAACTCCCTTTTCACCATCATTACCATCCCCTGTTTGACCCGACATGATCTCTCCAAGCGGTTAAGCCTAATTAGTCGATTAGGCTCTGATACCAATTGAAAAGGTCAATTAGGCCTAGAGGGGGGTGAATAGGCTAATTTAAAAACTTAAGTAAAGCGGAAGCAGTAATTTTTGGAACTAGACTGGGAATTTTCGGAACTTCCGAAAATGCACAGAGCAGCGCACACAAAAGTCTACCACATTTAATCAAAGGCACATACAGCAACTAGACCAATAGCGGCACAAGCAAGCAAAGTTAGAGGAGAGGGATGAAGAGATATCACCAAGGTGAAGCTTGCAAACTTGTTCCCGGAGTTCAAATCCTTGAGGGGATTCTACTCTCCGTTGAGGAGCTCACTAAGAGCCGAGTCTTAGCTAACCCTTTCCTCAAGAGGTTGCACTAAGCACTCCTCCTTCCACTAAGAGGTATATCTTCCCTTGCGGAGGCGAGATCCGGCCTTCACAAACTTCTCCCAGTCAACCACAAGTAGCTCGGTGGCTCGGGAGTGACACCTAGCAGGCTAGGAGTTCTCAACCTCCAAGAGTAAAAGATGATGCAAAGAACTCTCGGAGATGATGCAAGTGCTCACAAATCTTCACAAAGACCACAAGAAGCACCCACACAAACTCGAATCCACACTCTCACACACACACCAAATCCGAATCAAACACGGGTGAAGAGATGAATCGAGGAAGCAAGGCTCAAATGAACTAGAGAGAGAGCAAGCCAAGGGCACAAATAATTGGAATGGAACCAGCAGCTCTCACAGGTGAGGGGAGGTGGGCATTTATACCCACAACACAAATCTGCCCGTTAGAGTGCAATAAAAGAGATTTTCGGAACTTCCGAAAACAATTTTCGGAACTTCCGAAAATTCCAGATCTGAGAAATAATCAAAGTCAACGCAATTTTCGGAACTTCCGAAAAACATTTTCGGAACTTTCGAAAATTTCCAGAGAGCTCTCAAACAGTTATGTGTATTTTCGGAACTTCTGAAAATTATTTTTGGAACTTCCGAAAATTTCCAGAACGCTCAAACACGGTTCTGTGTATTTTCGGAACTTCCGAAAATTTCCAGAATGCTCCAAAAGAGAAATGCTTCGAAGAAAAAATGATTTTGAGCACACGCATCACTCCTTATATGTCTATGCATCATCTCCCTTAGTAGTACGGCTTTCCTACGACACAATGCGAGGAAAAAGATACAATATACCATTTGATTATTGCCGCATTGCATCGCGATGTCGCATTCACGGGATATGCATTGTATTACAACACGTTGAGGACATAACAACCTTCACATTTGCTTGAATAAAAATGTTAGTCCTCTCTAATCGCATTGTAATCAATCATCAAAATTATTAGGGGCCTAGATGCACTTTCAAACAGTAAAGCATTGCTCTGTAAATACAAGTTAAGAACTCCCAAACCTCCATTTCTCTTTGGCTGAAAAACTTTATCCCAACCTATCATAGGAGGTCATTTCTTGTCTAGATCATAACCTCTCCATAGATTGTTATGTGGAGATTTCTATTCCCAGAGACGCGGGAAGATGGCACCGAAGTAGTGGTGTAATGGTGATAGGATTTTCTTGCGATTGAATTTGTTTCAATAGAATTTAAAAGTTGAGTTTAAATTTTTTTAGATATTCCATGATCAGAATTTATCAAACCCAAAATTTGATGGGAAGGTAAACGTCCAAACCAGTGTGCAGTGGGTGTAAGAGACGAGCAATTGTTGTGCAATGAATGCTTCGTCTTGTCTCGTGAATGTGTAGGCATCATGGTGAAACACAGACATAGGTGATCTTGGAATGTGAGTGTGCAATATAGACACAAGATCACCCGAGTACACATATCCTTAACCGAACCAGTAGTCTTAGACATTGTTTTTTTCTTTTTGGAAATTCCACATATATAGTAGAAAAAGTTAATGAAACATGAAGAAATCTAATGCAAACACTTGAATAAAATTGACTAGGCTAGTTTAGCATGTGGGGCTCTAAGTTAGTGATAACAGGCTGATTCAGTTAAGCACCAGCGTACTAGGTGGTTTTTGTCGCAAAATCGAGTGGGGTGATCATTTGCAACAAAATAACTTATGAGGTGAAATATCAAAACTCAAGTGACTTTTGGGTTGGTTTTTGTAATTTTACCTACTTCGGACTATATACTTCATCCATTTTATATTATAAGTTGTTTTATCATTTTTTAGTCAGTTTAGCCAAATTTATAAAAATATTAGCAACATTTACAACACGAAATTAGTATAGCTAAAACTAACATTTAATATATTTGTTCTGTACAAAAAATATTGCTATTTTTTTTAGAAAAATTAATCGAACTTTAAAAAGTTTAACTAGGAAAAAGTCAAAGACTTATAATATAAAAAGCGACTTATAATATAAAATAGAGCATGGGACTTCCCTCTTTCTGCGTTCACTCTATCAAGTAACGCTAAAACATCTAAAATGAAAATATTATAATTCCAAACCCAGAACTACTGCAAACTGACAACCTAATTTGCTTACGCAGATAGTACCGTGCAATTACCGAACCTGTCTGAATTGGAATCGGCAGTTGTAGTAAGCACACTTTCCCACCTGGCACCGATCCATCGCAACGCTTTCAACCTCTCAAACCAACACGATGATGAGCCCAACGATACATTAAACTAAGACGACTCCAGCTGATTTGAGAGAGTTAGGTCCAGCAGCTGACACAGCAGAGCATGAGGCCATTTGCACACGAGCAAACGATGGCATGTAACCAGAAACTAATCTTATTTATTTGCAAACTGCTTTTGGCCCCATAATCTGAGGATCGAAGCAGTAGGAAAGCAATGGTTGGGATTAAGCATTCAATGAATTTACACTCCGCCCTTTGACCACACAGGGCAAATGGAAACAAGTTAACATCTATCACCACTGTTGTCGTCAGAGCTCCCCCCAGCTATACCCGCCTGGCATCCCCCGATCAACTACTCCAAAATTTTTTGGATTCTGACGCACATCCAGGACATTCTCTAAGCGTTCTTTTCGCCTGGTTTATGCAATGTGTAGCATCTGGTGACCATGCTCTCAATTTTGCCGCCAAAATCTGCAAACAGCGGTACAGGGAATCAGAAATCAGAACACGATAATAGATAATGGACATTGAATCGTGATGTGCCATGCTTAATTCTATGAAGACAACAGCAAAACCACTGTGCAACTATTGGTTAAGGTTTTCTAAAGCAGGTAAAGCCTGCACGTCCAGGACTAATGTGGGACTATGATTTGAGTTTGCATGCATCTTAAATGAATCTGCTATTCATGTAAGCAAATTCAATCAGCTAAGAGTATCGACCACAAGCTTAAGCTAATTTAGAAGTTCCCGAAATGAAAATCCTGGGCAATATCAGCCTTAGGAACACACAATGTACAATTTATTTACTAGTATCTTGTTTGTTAAAATGATGGTAGTAGTAGCACCAATCAACCAAGATACCAACATCCAAAGCTACATTTATCAATGCCGCTATAGCTTATTATCACTAAAAAAGAATATACAGCAAACTCCTCTAGAAATTTCCAAATATATCGTGCAACCGATCTAGTTTGGACAAAACCAGCAGGATGCCAAGACCCCAACAGCTATGTTCATGGACAGAATCGTAGGCAGAGTGAGATGGACCTCAAAAAGTACGGTATGTTCATGGAAAAAAAAAACACCTAGTTAGACCTACACAGGCCAGATGACAAACGTGTTCTGCGAATTACTCTGAAGATAAGCTAATGGTACATCAGAGCAAATTCTTCTGGAAATTTCCAAATATATGCGCAACCAACCTAGTTTGGACAAAAGAAGCAGGATGCCAAGATCCCAACAGCTATGTTCATGGATAGAATAGTAGGCAGAGTGCGATAGACTTCAAAAAGTATGTTCATGTAAAAAAACGCCTAGCTAGGTTAGGTCTACACAAGCCAGATGACAAATGTGTATACTTCTGTCTGTGAATTACTCATGAATACTTCCATTTTCTTTCAGATGGCAAACACATGTATACTTCCATTTTCTTTCAAGATAGTTGACAAATTTGGATTTGTCAGGTAGCTCATTTTCTTTCAAGATAGTTGACAAATTTGGATTTGTCATATAACTTATAACACAACAAAGAAAATGATGCGAAATGAAACATAAACTTGGACGATGACAATGGAATCTTGCCAATAGTCAATAAGATTACCAGCTTATAAGACACGCATACCTGTACATGGCAAACAGAAAACCAATGACCCAGTGCATACACAATGCACTTGTTCAATACGTCAGCCAAAACCAAAACCTTCGCTTGCCTCATGAATGGCAAGAAGTAAACGCTCTTCTAGTTGCTCCTTTGAGGAATACTCTGGTAAATCCAGTTGATTAAAGCTGCACATTATGTATGAAATGAACATCATTGAAACAGCATAAACAGTTACATAATGAGTGTTCTAGTCAGTGATTGAAAAATATAAATATTACCAAGTATGGGCAGATGGAAGCCTCTCCGGAGCTCCATAAGCCTTGTGAATCTGGAATCTCTGAGGACCAGAAATACCTTGTAGCGCTTTGAAACCTTCTAATGGTACCTGCAACACCATCACATGAAGAGAAACCAATCTTAAGTTCTTAACATAGCAAATCACATAAGGATTTGTATGTTTTACCAGAATATCTAGCTCTATAGTCAACTTGCATCTTACTTGACATGAAGAGAAACCCATCTTATTAATACAGCAAGGAAAACTGCTAGTAAACGGAATAGTTATATACTCCAAACATTCAAGTAGGCCCACTAGTTTACCCTACAATCAATGTACACTGGACAACACAACAATTAACAGTATATGAGGTTTCCCGGTAGTTTTTACACCTAATAAAAATATTTTGATAGAGGACACTAAACTAGGAAGAGACAGTGGGACGAACAGAGGATTCTAATTATGATATCACATCAGCAATGACTATCAAAACCACTGCCACATCAATGTAAAACAAAATTCATTCAGGGCTCAGGGTTTGTTTCATAAAAAGGGGTTTCAGAGTTTAAAGCTGTAAATTGCAATGTTTCTTAGTTCAGGAGGAAAATGAATGCAAAATTTCAGGGTGACTTTTTCCAAATAATTTAAACAACTAATTTTAACAGAAAAACAAACAACCAACTCATCAACTATATGTAAAATATACAAGTGAATAAAAAACATCGAATGCAACACTTCACTGGATATTCACATGCAGTGTTTCTAACTTCAGCCAAAAAAATGAATCTCTACATATGTTAAACAAATAATATGAACCTTGATGTATGCTTTAAAATGAAATAGATATAACAAAATCAACTGTCAAATGAAGTTTTTTTTTTACTTTTGATGTTCCTGTCACAAATTGTAGAAATCTTGCCATGTCCTCCTTGCTGAAACCATTAACTACTTCCCAGAACCACAGGATGACCAGAGATGCAGGCGAATACCCAATATACTCCGCATTTGCTTTCAGGTCATCAACTGACAAATAATAATAGCAATAATAATAAGACGAATGTAAGAAATAAATGTAAGGATTTTTAACTGAGATGAAGCTCTTACAGTCGATTTCAGGAAGTCCACTGATCAAGAGTTCAAGTTCTTTATCATGAAATAGGGAAATGAGCTCCCTTGGAACTAATTCTGTGAAGCCTTCAAGGAAAGCATTAATTTGAGGGCGAATTGCTGTGGTCAATATATGTTCAGCCACAAGATCGACATACTCATGTTTTGTTTCTTCAGTGACCCTGATGTTTCTCCCACCAGGTTTGAGTTCATAATCAGTAACCTGAATTACAGATTCATTAAGTAACAGACCATAAGACATGTCAACAGTAAACAAGCTTTGGGTAAACAATAGAAACTCATCCTCTACCTCATTTTTCTCATAAAGAATATGTTTTTCTTCATCAGGGTCCATGCTGAATGTCAGGTCAGGAATATCACTTACATCATTCTGTTAAAAATATATATATATTCAGTTCTGGAACAGCACACAAATGCACCTGACTTATTCCCACAAAATAATGGATGGTGAAACCATACCTCTAGCATCCACTTCAAATTTTTGTAGTAATCAGGATCGACAGCCTCTATATCATGATAAGTCACTTTAACACCAAGTATGTGTTTGTAAAATGAACGGGTAAAGTGAACATCCAATAATTGGCCATCAAATAAGGCTTTGGCAACCTGCCCAAAATCCCAGATAATAGGGTCTCAAAAACAAAGATAAATGTATATAGTTCAACAAGGACATTCAAGAAATCTTACCACTCGACCAACAAACTTGAAATAGGAAAGGTGCTCTGTTTGATAAACTGAGTTGGGGTTAGGCTGGAAAGTTGCATTGTTCCCAACAGTGGTGAAGAGCAGAGCTCCTTTGTCAAAAATAACTCTCGATAGAAGTTGATACCACTCCCTAGTTAGTCCACCAGCATCAATCCCCTCCTCTCCTTGGAATTGTACAGTCAAGCGGCCCTTAAGATCCTGGCTACGACGTAACCTCAACTGATTGTATGAATCCTCCAAAACATATGCCCGACGTACGCTAATCCGCAAAGGAGCAGAAAGATGCTGATCATGTTGCTGCCTAATGCGTGATCTAAAGTAAGCACGCTTGTTGTCAAAGTCTATCAGCCTTGGTACTTTCAACATCATAGAAAGTGACTTTTCTAGCAAACTTGGATTCTGTCGAATGAACACATTGAGGAGGCGCCGATGTTTTTCTGCCACCCTTACAAAAGTAATATTGCATATTCCACCAGTCTTTAGTGATGGGGACGATGAACTCCCAGCAAGTTCTTTCACTTCTGTAGCAGTCACATTGGAATCAGATGGCACAACTGCTTGGCTTGTTTGAAGCTTCTCACACAGAACAAAAAAGGATTCTATAAATGGCAAAAGGCGTTGTGTGCCTGGAGGAAGAGGTGGGGAAGTAGAGGATGAGGCACCAACTTCTATTGCATCCATCAAAGGAACCTGGGGATTGAAACTTGAATTATGAACAAGTTTTGCCTCTGTAGTGCTTATACAGTCACTTAGTTCTTGCCACAAAGGCTCAAGTGATATATTCAAATCCCACAAAATAGACTGTTCTTCCTGTCCCACATCCTGATCCTGGCTATTACCACTCATATCTGAGGTCAATGTAGATAGGACCTGTAAGACCCGCAAGATGGCAGCCCCAGCCATAGAACAAGAATTGAGCCCAAGCATTTGTGTGTTCTTCAATGTTACAAGCTCCTCTACTGCTGAAGAACTTAAGCTCTGAGCAGCACTGGCTAGCTCCATAGAGAAGAATTTCCGGTGGGATACCGCCACACTAGCCATTTTTTTTACCACCTCCGCAGCAAGCGTATAGACTTTATCCGGAAGACTGGTTTCATTTCAAATAAAGAAAATGTAAGTTTATCATCTAGAAAAATGGAAAGATAAAAGTTTGTTAAATTATTCAAAAGCTGTTACTTCAAAGAAACTCCCAGCAAAATAGCAATCAGAAAAACTAATTAAGAATTCATAACAGGTATGTTTTGTATTAATATTCAAGAATGACGGTATATTCCAAGACCATCAATTCTTGCAACAAATGTTAGATAGAATGTTACAAGATCAGTGTTTGGTTCAGGAAGAGTACTTGGCAAGATCAGGATTCTGGATGGTGCCATGCTGTCATCCAACCAATCTTTTTGGCCAATAAATAATATTATGATGCAACATGTCTTTTCAAAGTGAAGTGCTCAAAACAAGGAAAACTGACCTACATGTGCATTACCTAGTATTCTACTAGTAACATACCTGTGAAACAAAATCTGTCAATTACTCATACCATGTATGGCAACCCGTAGATTAGTCAGTAACTCAGTACTAACAAGTGTCGACAGACAACCAATATAATTATCATACACTAACACTGCTCTATTATATTTTGCAAAAGAAACAACAGAAAAATATCAACTTTCCTGGAGCGGAATGTTCAATCACATGTCATCAAATGGAACCTTGATTACAATAAACAAGAACAATGAACAATATCCTATACTGAATCATTATTTATTTGTATCTAGTACTACCTCCATCCCCAAACAGAAGGGATTTTGCCTATGTAATTATCCTTATATTCGGGGAGGTAGTCTAATATCCATTATTAAGGAATTCAGCTATTCTTAGTGACAAAATATAGTTTCATGTATGTGAAAGTTCAGTGGCCTGATTTTATACACCTATACAGAACCAACTTCCTGAATTTCCAGTCAGGAAAAAAAACATTATCTATTCCCACACTGCCCTTGGAAAATAATTTTCAGACCAAAGAAATCAAAGCATATCTGACATAATTGAAAGCAATCGATTTTCTAGCATAATTGGCAGGGTGAAAAACTAACCCCTCAAGTGCAAGAATATTGCACAGATTATGTAATTCAGAGTCTGGAAGTTGAGTAAGAATGTCATGCACATTAATAGACTGTTGGGGACCTGATGCTGGCACCACCACATCTTTATTTTGACTATTTTCTTGGATAGGAACTTGCTCCATAGTAGATGGTTCTCCATGTGTTTCAATCGGTGCCCCGTTTTCATCCACAGAAGTGCTAACCATTTGCCCTGAATGAGGTGGATAATCGACTTTGGAAGCAGCATTGCTGACCACTACTTCAAGCAAACACATCACCTAAAGGAAAATAACAGAATTAGGGATAATTATATGACGAAAAAGTCTAGGCCTATGGCTCTGTATAACAAATTCCGAGAAATACCTGCTCAAGATATACTCGACTTCGTAGAAACAACGGCTTGTTTAAGAGCTTAAGGAATAGCAGGATAGGGGTATAACCCTCAGATGACGTTTGCATCATATCCGATTGTAGCCCTTCTTGAGATGTTTCTTTACCATGCTTTAGGATCATACAGTTTGAACTTGTTGAAGGGTCAAAGTAGACCAAGAGACCTGCAACAGATGGATGGTTTGAAGCAAGGTATGTAAGCACTTCAAGAAGTCGTCTTGTCACCAGCGGAGGTAGACCTGTACAGAAGTAGCAAAGTATATTATATATTATTAATACAGTGGTAGCACTTTTGAATAAGATAACAAACAACCCAAAAAGGACAAAGATAAAACAGAATATTATAGGAAGAATCAAGAACCATTCAGAAAACAACTACCAAGAATCAAAATTGCAACATATATAGAGAAAAACATTACCATTTGCAGATTGTGGTTGTGCATAAACAATGTTCCACTGACATCCATGTAACCTATATGTAGTCATGCAGTCCCATCCATTAAGCCCCTCAGCTTCAGGTTTAATAATGTTGAGTAAATGGCCAATCAATGTAGCACGCGTAACACTGTGCGCGCAAAGATTGAACATAAGCCTTTGAAGAAGGCCTTTGCTGAGTGGCTGCAAAAAGAGAAGTTAAAACAGAACAGCTGGAAATGCAACAAGCTACTGCAAAAGAAAAAAAGAAAACGCACACAATGTATGGGGGCAATTCTCAATATACTGTTGTCTCTAACTTATTAGGGAAATGTTTTCTGCATAAGAAAACATCCTGTTTTTGTTAGGGAAATGTTGTTTTTGCCACCACAGACCTTTATTTTTGCCACATAACATGAAAATACTTCTCACTTTTGCCACTCATTAGGAAAACAAAATTCACATGCAACAATAGGAAATTTTTATTTTTGCTACTAAGGAATGATAATACCACTTGTGGCATGTGTATCTTGCTTTCGCCACAATGACTAATTTTAAAAAAATCTCCCTTTTATTATCGTGAATATCTTGCGAGATGGTAGATGAATACATCACTAACTTATTGAAAAAATCTACTCTTATCAATTATCATAAATGTGATGTTGCAGAGAAAACAGAAGACAAAGCAAGCAGGATAATGTAGAACTTGTTGACAATAAATCATGTCCGAATGATTTAAGAAAAAGAGATACCAGTTCACAGCTAATATGAGAACAATATAGAAATTACCGGAGCTAGCTGCAGAAGACGAATAAGTGCTTTTAGAGCGCTAGAATCCAAAAGTGGGGTCCCTTCCACATCTTTACCCTTAGCGCCTGCCGACACAGTAGAAATAACCCGCCTACCAACAGTCACACCAACACCCCTGTCCATAACAGTCTGATTGTCTGTTGGTAACCTCCTCGCTCCAAGCCTGTAACTTCCTCCAAAAAGGCTTCCCCTAGCACGGTAACGACTCAACTCTCTGTCGCGAAGCATTTGAGCTTCAGCAAGTAAAGCTGAAGGTAAGGCAGACAAAACTGCCTCTGACGAGGTCAAAAGCACCTGAATGAAGTAGCATAGGTCAACATTATTAAAGTTCAAATACGACAAAGCAGAGTGGAAACACTTCAAATTGAGTAAACCATACCTCTTCGCGTAGATCAGGGGGGAAAGTTGCTATAATCGAAGCATTATCCATGTCAACTGGCTGCCCAATGGGTTGAGAATGAGCAATCCGCTGTGCTCGCTGCTGAGCCAAAACCTCAGCTTGTATTTCTGGGGGGAGAGCAGCCAAAAATTCAGGATCTATTTCTTCTGCAGCTGGTGGAGTATAGGAAGAAGTTGGTGCAGCGCGATTCTGTTGAGAAGCAAGGACTTCCGCACGGAGATCCTCAGGCAATGCTTCAAGAAATGTTGGATCGATTTCATTTGTACTAGATGCCTCATTGTTAGCATTCAATTGATCAGGCTGCATAGTCTCTTGAGGAGCTCCTTCGTCTAGCCTAACAGAAACAACATTGCCATCCAAACCAGGAGCTGAGTTTTCTACTTGGTTCTCAGAAATATCAATGCTATTCATGTCAACATCTGTATTCACAGTGGTGGAATCAACATGAGCATCGCTCAGCTCAGGAGCTGCACTTGTGGAAGTGAGAAGAGCATGACAACTTGACTCCAGATCAGATGGGTCCCTAATATCATTACTAATCTGGCCACGTTGAGGTATTTCTACCTCATCCTGCATAACATGATCATAACTTTGCAGATTACCAGACAGCGAGTCCCTATCAGGATGAGCAACAAGCTGTCTGTCAGCAGTATCCTCATTACTCTGAGGTATAACATTCATGTCATCAGCTATTTGATGCATCTCTTCTTCAGTACGAACATCTGCAACATCAGCTGACTGTTGACAAATTAGATCATTCATAGGACAGACATCGCCGTTTGCTTGGTTGGTAGTTCCAAATTGTTGAGGGCTACTAGTAGGCAAAGCAGGGGAATCAGTTGTCACATGTTCTGATATGTCATCATCCTGTGATGGTAAATCGTCATCTACATCATCGCCAGTTTGTTCAGGTTGCATATCAAGCACACGATTGCCAGTGTATGGAATTGCATTATTTAGAAAAGTAGACACATTCAACTCTGTAATAAAATGATGCTCCAAAGCCTGGGCAACAGCAGCTGCATGATTACCTGCCTGAGGTTGACCATCATCAGTCCATAAATTATCTCCAAGGCCCCGCCTAATTCGGAGAGATTCCATACCAAGAGAGAAATCAATCAAAGGTGGGGGAGCAGTACTTACAACACGCTCGCCAAAAACCGGAGCAGAAGTTTCAGGTGGCAACCCAGCATCTAACATGTAAAAAGGAATATCTGAAGTCCCAAAAGAAAATGTGTGCAAATCTCTTGAGGGTGTTCCACTAGAGGACCATACCAAACCAATTCCATCTCTAGATTGCACTGGCCTGGAGAGTAATGGATGCTGGAAAGCATTTCCATCAGACCTTGATCGATCAGTAAAAGACCTGCTTCCACTTTGGCGACGTCGCTCAAGACCAAACGGACGATGCAAATTAAACATATCGCCTGTCCCAACACCACGAAATGCCTCAGCAGATATGTCTATAAAACCACTAGCATCTCCACGACCCCTGGAAACTCTCAGATGACGATTCATCCCAGTTAATGTTTCCCTCCATCTAACTTCTATAGCACGGTTCTCAAGAAAATCGTCATCTTCATCCATCATATCATCATTGTAGTCATCACCAATGGCAGTATTCTCCTGGTCCTCAATATCTGTGTCAGCTATTGACATCAAACCAGCTCCCTCTTCTGCTATTTCCTCCTCGTCCTCATCCTCATCTTCATCCTCACCATCCTCCCCTAGATCATCCTCCTCCTCAACCATTTCGTCATCAGCTTGGTGCTGAGCTGAGAAATCCAAACCAGCATCAGTCGTAGTAGTCATCAAGTTACCTTCAGTGGCTTCCTCTCGCATGAACTCCACACCACCCGTTGAAGAGTTACCAGCAGTATTCTCAACTAAATCTAGTCTCATCTGCTCGACAGGCTGATCTTGGCCAGCATTATTGTTCCCATCATCATGAGATAATTCCTGGACTTGCTGCCTTGTAGATTGAACAGTATCAATAGTACCATGTCCGTTACTAGTACCTTGTTCATGGATTACATTTTCATTAGCCACATTTGTTTGTTCATGTGACCCAGTTAGTTTGTTCTTAGCATATCGATCTGACTTTTGGATTTGATCACTTGCATTTGCAGTCCTTGTGAGGCTATCCAAAGCCTTCAAAATAAGGTTGACAACCTTTGGAGCGTCTGGGTGGTCCAGGTCAATCACTTTGAGCAAACCAGAAAGAGACTGCACCATGCTACCATCTATCATAGACTTCGCAATATCAGGTGAGCAACCAAGGACAGGCAAGTTGTTCTGACTATTTCGAGACAATATTGAATTTATCAGCTCAGAGAAAGCTAATACTTTTTTGTCAGGTATCAAAGACCCTCTGGAGGTGCTGCTTGCTGAATCTATGAAATAATTAAACGCCTTCATGATTTCAGAAATTACCCTTCTACGGCCTTCAGTGGATCTGCAGCATAAAGCTACCAAGAACCAAGATGCTCTTTCAGATAACTTCCCCATCCAATTATCCGACACATCAGCAGATCTGTCAGAAGATAACAAATTAAATACATGATACAGTAACCCACTGTGTCCAGCTACTTGATCGCCACCCCGCAACTGCGATAACTCCGTATCACGTTTAAGTATTATCCCAACTGCATGCACATACATGAGTAGTATTTCACTCATCAGCTTAAGAACAAATGCCAATTTCGACATCAAGGCAGATTTCTCCGAGCCATCAAGATTTTGTTCATCATTAACTTTTGACTTCCCTTTTGTGTTTGGTTCATCAACATCCATAGGAGACAGCATAAAGTAACCATCAGACCTCTGTTCTTTCTTTGGGGATGAGTAGCTCATAATGATCACCAGAAGTTGGTCGATAACTTGGGAAAGACTAGTTGGAACCTTTTTCTGGTTTCGTGAACATCTGTTCACTGTATCAATCGTCTTAGTATCAGCAGTCACCCGAACAGGCTCATTACCCAGTGCACCACTTTCAGTTGTAGAAACTCTCTGTTTCTCCTTATCTTTCTCCTTCTCCTTCAACAGAACTACATTCGTTCTACCTCCTGAGCAATCTAGTTGGCAAACTGAAGTTACAGCCCTCATGAAGATCACAGGATCTCTAGATATTAGTGGTGACATATTTGTCAGAAAAGAGCGCGAGGCATGGCTGCCACGGGTACTTAGTGACTGTCGAATTTCCAGTTCCATAGCACTCTGCAGAGTCTGGGGGTCCTCAATGAGGTGACGCACGATAGCAGATGCCAAAGTCTCATATCCAGGAAAGATGCAAGTCTTCGGAAGATTCAAAAGAGATGCAAGGCTTCCATTTTCAGAAAATTGGGCAGCGAGGGTATGTGTTTTCGTCAAACGGGCAGAAAGTTGCAGAACAGCTTGCATAACAATTGCTGGCACGTGTTGCTTGATGAATTCGCAGCACAACAACAGTATCTTTTCGCTCTCCTGGTCAGTCAAATAGCCAATGGATCTTCCCATAACCTTTTCAAACACATGAACATTTGGATATGTTGCTGAATAATCAGTTTCAGTTTTCTTCTCAGCAAACAGAGATGGATTTACCTTGCAATCAGCATTTGATGCATCAGAAGAAACTTTAGAAGTCCCTTCCGGCATTTCTATATCAAGTGCTGGAGCATATTGTATCATGTTGTCCAATATAAGCAACAAAGCACTGATAGAATTCCAAGTTTGATCTGTTTTCTCTGTCCTTGATTTAAGGTTTTCCAATAAATTAAGAACATGGGGGACCACGCCATTTTCTGCACCAATTTCACGTATGCTACTGTCTTCACTCAGAAGTAAGGCCAGCAAACGGGCAAGAGAATATAATGCGCCTGCATCAACTGAAGAATCTGATGGAAAACGTTTAAGTTGCTCAAAAAGATATAAGATAACCCGCTGACGGTCATCTCCCTTATTCTGGTTGCACAGTGTAACTAAAAGATCAGTCAATGGGAAAGCCATGTCATCACCAGAAGAGAAGAGCTTTGTTGATACAGCAAGAATATCATCCAACGGAAGCAAGACGACACCTTTATCTTCAACGACACTTGGACCATTCTTATTGCAACCATCTTCCTTGGATGCTTCAGTGGTGTTTCCAAGTGACAAAGCTAATGCCTGTGCAAGCTGGACATCTTCTTGAACAAACTCTTCTGGATGGCTGAACAACCAATCTGTTGCCATTTCGACACTGTTAGTTCTGACACTTCTTAGGGCTTCTTCTGCCCTAGCTCGCGAAAATCCCATCTCAACAATTGTAGCAATAGAGGACTCATCAAGAGGGGGACTCGTAAGACGCTGGTTCGCAGCTCCAACACCTGCACGGCTTTGTTTTAGAGCACCAACACCAGAGCATATATGGCTAACAATGGAGATCAAGGAGGTGATGAGAGAAGGGCTACACTCGGGGAACATTGTATGATTCCAAACAGGTAGGACTGCTTCCAAAACTTGAGATTGCAGAATACGAACGAATGATTCAGGCTCTGAGGGCACAGGGAACAGATTAATGGACAGTTCAGTGACCATAGGCTGAACAAGAAGCTGATTATGAGAAGGAGACAATAAAAATGAAGAGTTCACATAATATTCCAGCAATTTACAGTAACTCTGTAATGTATCCAGCAGCCATGAATTGTGAGACACCTTTTCACTGATAGAGGAAGCTTGGTCTGAGCCAGTAGTTGGGACTGAGAAAGGTAGTGTCCAAAGTAACTGACTGGTAGCTTCGAAGGTGGTTAGAAGCTCCTTGAATGTTCCATTCACATAGAAACTATTAACTATTGCAGAATTGCAAGATCGACGCCTGCTGTCAAAGGTAAGTGCTGCCATGTCTTCCACAACTTTCCCAAGATATCGGCATTTCACAGATAATGACATCTCAAAGCCAGCAGTAGAATGTCCAGAATAACCAAGAGCAGTAAGAAAAAGTTGTGCAAGAGCAATCACAAGACTTCGAGAGGCTGGAGTCAGACTTGAGTCAGCACGACGGCGAGCAGGTAATCCTTTGACAAGGGTAGAAAGGAAGGAACGCATCGTGTGTCCAAGCTTCGTCAGGAGTTCAGAAACAACAACATCAGGACTCTTTTTTATAGTATCATGACTTTGTGAACTTTCTCCAGGAGAAAAAGGACTGTCTATATCAGTATGTGCTGCATCCATAGCTCCACTAAGGCGACCACGTATCCTTGATAGCGTGTGCCGACCATGGCGATGTATGCTGGCAGCAGAACGCACTGCTGATATAATATCTTGTTCCATATTCCATGGTGATACAGAGGACGTTCTCACTGAAACAGGATTCATATGTCTTGTAACTGATGCTGCATTTGTGTCATCATCACTATCCCTTTCAGATAAATTTGAGACTGAGGCATCTCCAGGCACATCATCTTGTTCCATGTCTTGCTTCTCCACCTTGGAATCACTAAGTAAAGATATCTGCCATGTGACCTCAATATAAACCTTACCTAGTTCCCTCAATATCTCAGCATCAGCAAAAGCCAGTTCTGAGACCATGAAGGCGTTTCCCTTCAGAAGAAAATTGCAAAGAGACAATAACCCTTCAAGACTGGAAAGCGCTTTCAGGAGAGGTGATTGCTTCACATGATCACTATTAACCAGCTTAGTTCCAGAAACTGAACCCAGCAGTTCATTAGTCAGCTTAAGATGATCTCTACAGAATGAGCAAACTGCTCTGGCGAGAGAAACTGAATGCTGAGATGAGAAGTTTTTAAAAGCAACTGAAATACTCTGTCCAACTGAAACAGATACCGGCATTAATGGCAATTTGAACAGCTGAAGAACAGCTTCAATGCCCTTTTTCTCACTGAACAACCTACACGTGTCAGAATTTTGCAGAATAGTTTCAATAAGGCGACCAACATTGCATGTGCATTCAGGAAGATATGACTCGATTGACGATGATGTTGCATCTAGGGAAGCATCTACCATCTTCTCAGAACTTCCCACCTCAGAAGTTCCAACCTCACTCCTTGAAGTACCTCCCTGCACATCAGTTTCCATGGGAAGTGGCGTAGAGGAGTTACCAGATTCTGTACAAGAACTAGACTCTCCGCCACACCCAACTTTTGAAATGGTGTTCAAGATTTCAATAAGCATGTCCACTCCAGAAGATCGCAGTGACGATTGATGACGCAATAATTCATCAAGTCCAAGTGATAAAGCCCCTGCAGTGTCCCCACCCAGAGCTTTCAGATATGATCTGGAAGTAAAGATTTTCACAAAGCATCTTAAAGCGTTGTGGTCCTTTACTAACTGAAGCCCACTGCTGTTTAAGCAAAGTGCATCCAAACACTGTGGTATACATGTGATAGCATCAGAATTATAAAGAATGCCACCCATGATGGCATCAATGAAGGCTTGCGGCAAACCAGCTGCATCAAGGACAGTAAAGCAAGTTGGATCTTTGTGTATGAGATCACTCATGACGGTAGCAGCAAGTGAGAACACCCCACCACCGAACTCCTTGGCTCTCCTAAATATGGTGCATAAACAAGGAGGCAATACATTCTCTTCTGAACCATCAACACGAGCAGAGCTACCAGGCACATATGTTGCCAGAGATATGGTACGCAATAAGGCTTTCATTAAGTTCCTTCGATTATAAGAAATTAACGCTTCAGAATGAACAGGCTGCATATCTGGCGGAGGCAAACTACTTTCAACTTCTTTACCTTTACTCATAGACTGAGGTTCTTCTGATTTCTTTGAACCAATATCAACCTGCGACACTTCTATTTTTAAGCGTGCAATAGTGTCATCTAGACCACCTAGATCTCTGAACAATGCAGAAGAAGGGTTGTGGTAATCCAAGAAGCCCTCAATGACATGTACTGCAGTACTAACTAGATGTAGATGATGTGTGTCTGTGTCTTTGAGGAGGGGTAAAATAGTGGGTATAAAGCCTGCTTCTTGAAGAGCTAAAGAACCTGGAGTTGATGATACCAACATGGAGACAAGAGATAGAAGCTCTTCAGCAAATTCTGTGGACCATTTTGTCGAACCATTGATGATTGAATCCACTGCCTTTTGCATGAGACTGGGAAGGATACCACGATGACCACCAGAAGTTACTGAGGACAAAACAGTAGGTTGATGTGACCTATCTTGGCACAAAGCAACCAACGAAAGGATCCCCAATCTCCTAATTTTCTCCGGTATCTCATCTTCATAGCTTAGTAACGATAATAATTCATCAATGAATTCTGGTTCGTTGTTCAAAAACAATGCTAGGCTTTCTGAGTCATGGCTTGCCTGCACAAGAACGATAAAAGCAGAAAGGCGAATACAGGTATATTGGCGACGATATGCCAGAGAGTCAAATGCCCTTGCAAATCTCAATCTTGTAAGAAGAGAAAACCTTAAAGATGGTGGCACACTGTAATCCTTGACCAACTTTTCCAATATTTCAAGATCATTCTCCTTGCAGCTTATGATGCTCGGTAAATGTATGATTTCCAACCTGTGGCAATTATCTATAGATTGGGACATGTCAGATTTATCAGCACCTCGATAGAACTCAAAGTGGAGTGTGGAGCCAATCTCAGTGGCAATTGGATCACATCCACTGGGTAGAGAACAAGCTATTAATCCAAGACCACCTTCTTTACCACCCCAACCTTGAGAAAAGGCAAATAACTTCGATGTGAGTGATGCGCTCCGTATAGAGCTTTTACCAACTGATTTGTTTACAAATGCCCTCAATGTCTCTAAGCTTCCCTCAACTATATCCGCATCTGTAGATGCTAGTAGTGAAGAAAGATGCTGCTGTAACCAGTAACAAGAAAAATTGACACAAATCAGTACTGTGAAAAACAAACTAAGGAAACACACAAAGCTATGTTGATGGAAATTTGAGATAAGGTCCATAAGGATAGATAATTAATGAACAATAAATGGATTTACAGAACAAAAGGAAAGTGGTATAGAGCATTCACCTCAAACAAACTATAGAAGTGCCTATTTGTACAGTTCTCCAATATTAATCTCGAGACTCGAAGGATTTGGACAACTGCTTCCCTAGGAAATGGAGGGTCCACCTCAAGAAAATCATCTTCAAGTTGTAAATCTTTCCTTGGTTTTATATAACTTTCAAAAAAAGAATCAAAGTGATTAAAAAGATCCAGCCAGTGATGAAAGTCCCCCTGCAGATGTTTGATGAGAAGATATTAGAAGTCGTCTTCATAAAAGTACTTATCGACAGCTGGTAGGACATCCATACCTTGCCAAACTCCCACACAAAATCTTTCAACGGGGATTCTACATTCTCGAGAGGAGTGGCAGTGACACAGTCAATGAAAGATTTTATATTTGGAGGCTACAAATCAAAGAATGTCACTGATAAGAAACGATATATGAGAAGGGAACAGCAACTAAATCAGATTAATCAATGGTTTTGCAATTAGGTGCTTAATTAATGCAATAGCAGCCCCTATTCTCATGCAATATCAGATACTAAGCAAATGTAATTAAATGATTCAAGTGAACATAAATTTCGGAGAAGAAGGCATCCTCTAGTCATAAATAGGAACTGAAATCCTGACAGAGTACAGAAATAAGGTTAAATTTGAATTTAAATCAAAAATAAAATGAAGGTTCATATTACAAGTTTACAACTCAAATTTGTGTTGTAAGTGACAGTCATATGCTGTATTTTCTCCTACAAACTTCATAACAAATTTTTAGCTCCCCAAACACTGTTCAAAGTATTTAGAGTCCTGACTAGAACGTAAGAGATAAGATTCAAAAACCAAATGCTATTTTTTTTATTATTACATGCATGTCCTCATCTTATTTTGTAACTGTATTTTTTTAGTATTACATGCAAAATACTGAAGATTTGATAGCATCGATGCAGATCCTATCACATCAGAGGTTTAAGGAAGATATGACGTCAGATCAAACCCACTTTAGCCCCCAGTCTAGAGGTGCCTTGTTTGCCCTGGTTTACCTCGTTACGTAAGCTTAGGCAGAGAAATATAACTGGTCCCTGTCAATATCTTCAGGAGCAAAACAAAGGTACATGCAAATATCTAAACTATCAAGTTTAGAATCAAGGTTTTCAAGGTTTATACACAAATTGCAAAGAAATAGTTGAAAAATACGACTGGTAAGCTACGTCGGAGGTATCAAAGCAATCAGCAAAAATCATATAAGAAATTGCAAGGTTTGTCCAAAGCAGAAAAAACCAATTTTATGTTTGGAAAAATAAGACTGCGAAAGACAAATAGGTCATGTAAGCAAGCTGTTACATATATCAAGGAAAGCTATGGCTCTTAAGTGTTTTCGAAGACTTTTCCAATCATATATAACATATACACCAACCACAGTAGGACACAATCCTGAAAGCTGTAATGTATTTTGTAGTTGTAGATGGAGGTGTAAGTTCCGTAAGTTGTGCTTCGGACATACATAATCAACCATCTAATAAATTCAATCAAAATGCATTCAAACACACACTCCAGAATATATTAAAGCAATCTATATAATCTATACCTAGGGCTTTGAATACAATCATACAGGCATAGCTCTTACACATTCATTAATTCATGTAATATATTATTCTTTAGTTCATGCATATGGCAATAATAATGTAACTTACAGATTCAAGTACTTTGAGTGAACTTTCACTTCTTTATCAAGTACAACAACTTTTAGCCCTCCGTCCCAAAATATAACAACTTTTAGCCCTCAGGATTTGTCCCAAAATATAACAACTTCTCCACCAACATTCTCTTCCCAACCAATCACAACCCTCCACCATTCACTTTTCCCACCTACCTCCACTACTCATCCAATCACAACCCTCCACTCACTTCTACCTACTTTCTTAATAACCGTGTCCAATCCTAAAACTTCTTATATTCTGGGACGGCGGGAGTAGTACCTAAAGTACATGTGGTCTAAACAACAGATATATTTTACCGGTACTATCTTAATGCCCGTGGTGCTTGGAATGGACATAAAGAATCATCAATATCCTTATATTGATCAAACAATGTGATCAAACATGTTCTTCACTCTTTTTTGTTACAAAAGAACCTGGTAGCGTTCACATGTGCTAATTGTGAAATTAACTTATATGTTCAGACATTTTAGACTTGTCATTTTAAACTGTGATTTTAGAAAGCCAAATAAGAGAATAACATATAAAAGGCCTAGTATGTAACATTAAAAATATGTCAGAGAGTCCATAAAAAATGTAGTGGTAGGAGTTGCAGTGGCAGATTCACCACCAACACTGTTTCTTTTTAAAGAGGTATAGATAGAGTCATAAACATAAGAGCATTGATAGTGATCAAAACACTATTTCTTTTTAAAGAGGTATAGATAGTCATAGAGCATTGATAGTCATTAAAACACTAGCACATATTCCTCCTACTACTTAAAACAAGAACTATTCTACGCATCAAACGTCCAACTAGTACTAGGAATAAAAACAAATTATTCCAAACATAATACATATACAGGGAGGCAAGTTATATATGTAGAACATCTCACATGTACAAATGGGAAATGCAAATCCAAATTTATAGCAGGCAAGTTGAGCAAGAAAGAAATAAAGCGCAAATAACCCAACCACATCTGGTTCTGCACTTCTGCTTGATGAGCTGCAGAAAACTACTCCCTAACAAAATCCTGCAAGGTCCGATCGTCTTTTCTTATAGACATGAGATCAGTCATAAGCATACTGGTTACAGACAAACATATGCCTTATTGTCGATTCCCCACTGAAACCCTGCAGAACAACATCTTTGTGGGCGCTAATCTACGAAATTGCCTATTGGTTCCCTAACATAGCTTTTGCATCGACCCAAATACACAGACTAAGTAATCGGGCAAAGTCAGCCAGACTTAAGTAATCAAGCAAACAACTCCTCTCCTGATCAAACAAGGAGAGGACGATCACCTCACTACTTAAGCTCTTAGCACGCACCAGGAACCCTCCCCGCCAGAAAACCACCCACATGATCGAATCTCCCCCGCAACCAAACCACCGAGAAGAGTCACATACAGGAACCGAGAATCCTCCAGGCCCAATCCAACCGCTAAAACCTCTCCAACCCACTGAACGCGACCGCGTACCCCACCGGGAAATCGGCGCCCGCCGATCAGGGTGATCGGGCCCCAGATCGCGGCGATCGAGAGAGAGGACGAGGGAGGGAGGGTCGCCACGTACCACTTCCACCGCGCGTCGCCGCTTGAGCTTCATCCCGCAATTCGCATCGCCGGGCGGGGCGGCCGCCACGAGGGGCCCCGAGGCGTCGTCCGCCGTCTCTCCGGCGGCGGTGGACCACCGCCGGGGGGGAAGGGGCGGGGCGTGGGGGGGAGGCGGTTAGGGTTTTGGGGAGGTGCTGCGATGCGATGCGATGCGAGCGCGTGCGGTGCGGCGCGATCGGAACCGAAGCGAGGGGGAGAAGAGGGGGGGAGGAGGGAGATGCGCGTGTGAGAGAGAGGGTGGAGGGGAAGGGGGAAAAAAGGGGAAGAAGGGAGAAGAGTTAGGGGACGGTGGAGGCTGCCGTGCCGCTGCTGATGCGCACGCGTCGCGTACGATGGTGGAAGGTCGGTTAGTGTTACACGGTGGATGATGCACATGGAATAGAACGCGCCCACGGTGGTCCCCAGCGGCGCCAAACGGTTGGGATGGTTCGTGAGATTGTTGCTAGTAGTCCTAATTGGTATACCTCTTATATTATTAAAATAATACGTAGTTTTCTGTTCGTCATATAGTAATTTCATCTGTAATTGTAATAAGACCGCGTGAAATATCCATGCACTGTCCAATCGAATCGCTTGGACGCTTAGGATTGGCCACACCCCTGCTGCTTCTCATGACCGCACCCTCTCTTTTCCCAAACACTCACGCGCCTCCTTCCCCCGACCCTGCCACCCCTCTCCGCTCTTCACCTCCACGTATCCTAGTCGTTTCTTGGTTTGCCTCGCTCTCTTTCTCTATTTTGTGCCAACATGCCACCCCAGGCCCTAGCGCTTCGGTGCCATGGTGAGCAGGAGTGGGAGTAGGCACGGTGCCAGCAGAGGACCAGCCGCTGGCTCATGTTGTTCTAGATCCATCCTGCGTTGCGAGTCTTGCTGATGTTTGACGACATGGTATCTATGGCAATCACATGTGATGAATTTGGAGCTAGGGCCGCCCCGGGGGGGCGAGCGGTGTGGCCTCCCCCTCCCCCCCCCCCCCCGGCACTCAGGCCTGACGACTGACAAGGCAGAGCAGGCCCAACAGAAACGCAAAGCATTATGTCAGAGCCCATGCATGTGCGGAACGGCGGGAGGAAGGCAAACAAATGCCGCATGAATTGCGATTCAGAGATTGGCGGTGCCGTCCCTGCGCCTCTCCTCCTTCTCCTTGGCTCCTGATCGGTTGATCCCCACGGCGAGGCGAATTGGCGGCGTTTGGCGAAAATCGAAACCATGTGTCGCTGGCGCCGACACAACACCTCTGCAGCAGGTTTCAGGCGGTCGGTGGCTGCAGCTTTCCGCTGCTGTTCCGGGCTTCCGGCGAGGCGGCGAGTTCGCTAATTAGGCAACAGACATAAGACAACAGTTCACGATAACAGACAAGACAAGGACACAAGGTAATCACTATTCACTAATCAGTTCATTGCTCATTGCTCAACTCGCTCATGTGTGATGTGTGATGCACTGATGTCTTGGCTCTTGCCCTCGAGTACGGAGTACTCAACGTGAAAACGTCGCACGTTGGAAACTAGTGGTAAGATTTTAAATTTAGATTTGTAATTTTGTAGTGTCATTTATATTAGTTAAATCACAGTGATAATGTTATTTTTTTTCAATTATCAGGCTATGTCGTCGAGAAAGTATGCATCGGGTAGCGAGAAAAGGAAAAAAAGAAATGGGTGGATGACTTGATAGAATCCCAAAAGGGGGCAATGGACAAATTTTTAAGGGGTAACACGGGCACGTCGAGGAACTTAGATGAGTTGGCTATAGTTGCTGTGGAGGAAGCAAGTGACATGAACATTGAAAATGAGGGCAATGAGGATGGTACCAATGTAAGTGATCATGAGAACATATTTAATTCACCTGCTACAGAATCTGCTTGTGTTGATGAACAACCAGTTTTTACCATCAATATTTATGATCCAAAGTTTTTACCATCAATATTTATGATCCAAAAACTTGGGACAAACTTGATCATAAGCTAGGGATATATTAGTGGAGAAGGGGCCTAAGAGAAGAAAATATTGAATTCCCTTTGGATGACAACTTAAGACATTTCTCATATGCTCTTTTTTCTAGAAAAGCAACGGGAAGGTTAATGATAGAAAATGGTTGGTTTACTCGAAGCATGTTGATAGAATTTTTTGCTTTTGTTGTAAGATTTTCAACTCTAGAAATTGCAAGAGTTCACTTGCACATGATGGGTTTAGAGATTGGAGGCATGTTGGTGAAAGGCTAAAAGAACATGAAGCTAGTGTAGAGCATATCACCAACATGACCTCTTAGAATGAATTGAGAGCTAGATGGAGGAAAAATGAAACAATTGACAAAGATTTGCAACAGCAAATTGCTAAGGAGAAAGAACGTATACGACACGTTTTACTAAGGATAACTACTATTGTCAAATTTCTTGGTAAACATAATTTGGCTTTTAGAGGATCCAATGAGCAACTTTACAATGATCAGAATGTCAATTTCTTAGCTCTTGTACTGAGATGGTTCCAGAGTTTGACTTGGTGATGCAAGATCATCTTAGACATATTCAGAATAATGAGATACATTATCATTATCTTAGTCACAAAATACAGAATGAGTTGGTTTCTCTCTTGGCTTCTGATATCACAAAATCTATCATAAAGATGGTTAAAGAAGCAAAATATTTCTCTATTATCCTTGATTGCACCCCAGATGTGAGTCATCAAGAACAAATGACTTTGTTGGTCCGATGTGTTAATATGTCCAGTGACAAAATAAAATTAAAAGAGTATTTTATGAGTTTTTTGAAGGTAGATGATACATTTGGTTAAGGGCCTTTTGATGTATTGGTTGATTCCATCAAGTTCTTTGGTCTTAGTATTGATGATATTACAGGTCAAGGTTATGATAATGGCTCTAATATGAAAGGAAAACATAAGGGGGTGCAAAGACGGTTGCTTGATTTTAATCCAAGATCTTTGTATATGCCATGTGCTTGACATAGTCTTAATCTCACTCTCTCTATGATATGGGTAAATCTTGTGCTAAAGCTATTGTTTACACCCAAATTTGGCACCTAGGATTAAAATAGGAAATATTGCCAAAATTTGGAAGTCTACCGGTTTCCTCCGAAGTGGGCTGGTCTGACTGCTGTGTGTTGGGCGGTCAGACCGCCGGTTGAGGGCCGGTCAGACCGGTGGTGTGTGGCCGGTCTGACCGGCAGGTCCGAGTCCGACTCTGTTTCGTCGGGTCTCGAAGTTTCCTTGCTCGGGAAGGCATGTTTCGGGTTTCCTTTGGTTTCTACCTCGAGTTGGACATGGAGGAGGGCCTGTAGAGGGCAAGACCAACCCCTATATAAGGGACATGGCCGGTTCATTGTAAAAATCAATCTACTATCAATCAATCGAATCGTTTTTCATATTGCTTTTAGTTTTTCTCTTAGTTTGTCCATCTTTGTCGGTTTGCGCCGTAAACCGTCCGCCGCCGCTGCGAGAGTGCGACATCTCTTTGTAGGTTTGTCCTGAAAACCTTCCGTTTTGCCCACGAGACGGGTAGCTATCTAGAAATCGGCTCCGCTAGCCGGTTTAGTTATCAAAACCTATCTAGGTTTAGCTCTTTGCTAGATCGAGGTGGTTGGCGACTCTAGGATCACCGCAAGGCTTAAGGTGCTGCGATCGTGCTTGTCAACTTGTCAAAAAAGTTGCCAACACGATTGTTGGCGACTCCGCTGGGGAGTCATACCTTTTGTTTGTTCTAACCTAATGCCGACTCCTCGCAAAGATCGGCAAAGTGAGGTTAAATATAGTTTTGATGTGGCCAAGTGTGATAAGATTTTTGATTATCTTTTGCAAGAGAAATAAATTAGACTACCTAAAGGCCATGTCATACCTTCTCAAGAAGAGTTGAAACGTCGAGCATATTGTAAGTGGCATGATTCTCATTCTCACTCTACTAATGATTGCAATGTGTTTCGACGACAGGTTCAATCAGCCATAGATGAAGGACGATTGAAGTTCACCGATGGCTCCAAGATGAAGCTTGATCATGATCCTTTTCCGGTGAATACAATTAGTTTCAATGATAAGAAGGTGTTGATTCGGCCGGAGCAAGCCGAATCTACTAAGGGAAAGGAAGTGGTCATTGGTGAGCCAAGGCCTAAGATGATGGTGCCAAAGAAGCCGGAGGTTGGCGTTTGGAAGGAGAATAAGGGTGGAGCTTCAACTTCTAAGGCTCCTAGGAAGACCAAAGTAACCTTTGATATGCTTTTGGAGAAATATGAGAAGCAAGGTGATGAGAAAATTCGCAACAAAGGGAAATGACCAAGATCACCCCCTAGGGAGCGATTTGGTCATTCACCAAGATAATCGCATTCACCTTCATATCATCATCCACAAGACATGTCATGGGGTCCATATCCGATGCCGCCGCTGGGTTATCCTTATCCTTACTTTATACCATGGGGGGCAACACCGCCAGTGTACAATCATATGCCTCCAATGCAATTCAACCAAGGGTGGGGAGGATCACGGAGGCCAATTCATGAGCGTTTGTCCTCACCAAACAATAGCCGATTTTATGGTAAAAATCGGGCTAATGAAGAAAAGAGGGAAGGAAAGCGCGTCAAGGTGGAAGAGAGGACTTCGGAGGTGATTACTATCAAAAAAGGGTCCCATGATGTGCTTATACCTTCTGGAGATGGAGTTGGAAAGTCCCCAAGTAAAAAATCCGAAGCCGGTTCCAGCTCCTCGCAGTCGGCCGGTTTGACCAGGCATTCTGGCCGGTCTGACCGCGGCCATGTTGCCGGTCTGACCGGTCCATCAGGCCGGTCTGACCGCCGACCTGACAACGGTCCAACCGACGCCTCAGGCCGGTCTGACCGTGTGCCACACGTCGGTCTGACCGGGCTCCAGCGCTGGTTTGATGAGAGGATTGTAAAGGGCGATGTGAGAGCTTCATCGTCTTCAAGCAAAGTCAATAGAGGACATTATTTACCTCCTGGAACAGAGCCGAATCCTAGGTGGTTGCCTAAGGATTTGACGGCTACGCAAAAGAGAAGGTTGCAACGTCTTCGGGCCCAAGAACTAAGAGAGAAAAAGGCCGAAGAGCAAAGGGATAAAAGATTCAATGAGTTGCGACCGCCACCGGTATGGAGGCCTAAATCCATAGAGAAGAAAAAACCGGTTGATATAGAGGAGAAGGAAGAACAATCGGTTGAAGAAGGAAGATCGTCTCCAAAGGAAGACATGGATATCAACATGGTGTGTATGTTGCCTATGGAGTTTTGTGCTATGGATGAAGCCGAGGTTGCTCAATTCTCATTAGGTCCTAAAGACGCGGTTTTTGAGAAGCCCAATGAATCAAATCGTCACATGAAGCCTCTCTACCTCAAAGGCCATGTTGATGGGAAGCCGGTCTCTAGGATGCTAGTGGATGGAGGTGCCGCTGTGAACTTGATGCCGTACTCATTGTTCAAGAAGTTGGGGCGCGAAGATGATGAGTTGAAGAAGACTAACATGATTCTCAATGGTTTCAACGGTGAACCAACGGAGGCGAGGGGTATCTTTTCGGCGGAGCTCACCGTGGGAAACAAAACGCTACCAACCGCTTTCTTCATCGTCGATGTGCAAGGTAACTACAATGTTATTTTGGGCCGTTGTTGGATTCATGCCAATTGTTGTGTGCCTTCTACCTTGCATCAATGTTTAATTCAATGGGACGGCGATGATGTTGAAATTGTTCAAGCGGATACATCGGCCGAGGTTGCAATGGCCGATGCTACTTTTGAGTGGCGTCATGGGGATATCCAATGTTTATCGGGGAGGGATCTTTCTAGCTATGATTTTATTAGTATCTCCGATGGCAAATTTGTACCTATCGCTGTAAAGCTGGCTAGTGTAGCACGGCTAAGCCATATAAATTTGTATAATGAGTAAAGAGGCTAGTTTAGAGTGGTTGCAAAAAAGGGTGCAAGAATATCGGTCTACAAAGAACGATATTGGAGAAACCGTTGAAGATTTTGATGAAGTAGAGAAGCTTGGACAAGGGTTTACATCGGCCGATCCATTGGAAGAAATAGACATAGGTGATGGAACTAAACCAAGGCCGACTTTTGTAAATAAAAACATGAGAGCCGATTATAAGGTTAAGATAATCGAGCTACTTAAAGAATATGTTGATTGCTTTGCATGGGAGTACCATGAGATGTTGGGTCTTAGCCGTGAGCTCGTTGAGCACCGGCTTCCAATTAAGCCGGGTTTTAGGCCTTATAAGCAACCACCTCGTTGTTTTAATCCTTTATTATATGACCGAGTCAAAGAGGAGATTGATCGGTTATTGAAGGCGGGGTTTATTAGGCCATGTCGTTATGCGGAGTGGGTTCCTAGCATAGTCCCGGTGGAGAAGAAGGGGAGTGGTAAGATTAGAGTTTGCATAGATTTTAGAGATTTAAATAAAGCCACTCCTAAAGATGAGTATCCTATGCCTATAGCCGACATGATGATTAATGATGCCTCGGGTCATAAGGTGATTAGCTTTTTATACGGTAATGCCGGCTACAATCAAATCTTTATGGCGGAGGAGGATATGTACAAGACGGCTTTTAGGTGTCCAGGATTTGTTGGTTTATTTGAGTGGGTTGTCATGACTTTTGGGTTGAAGAATGCCGGTGCAACGTATCAAAGGGCAATGAATTTGATCTTCCATGATTTGCTAGGTATTATCTTAGAGATCTATATTGATGATATTGTTGTCAAATCGGATGGTATGGAAGGACATATAGCCGATTTGAGATTAGCTTTTGAGAGGATGCGCCGGTATGGTTTGAAGATGAACCCACTTAAATGTGCTTTTGGTGTGTCGGCGGGGAGGTTCTTAGGATTCATGGTGCATAAGAGAGGAGTTGAGATTGATCCTAAGAAGATAGAAAAGATTCGTGATTTCAAAGCGCCGACATGCAAGAAGGAGGTTCAAAAGTTGCTAGGTAAGGTGAATTATTTGAGGAGGTTTATTTCTAACCTAGCGGGTAAAATCGATGCTTTTGTTTCTATACTTCGCTTGAAAAAGGAAGCCGATTTTACTTGGGGGGTAAAACAACAAGAGACGTTTGAAAAGTTGAAGAGATATTTGTCTACTCCACCCGTTGTGCGGGCGCCTAAAGTCGGAAAGCCTTTTCGGTTATATATTGCCTCCGAAAACAAAGTCATTGGTACCGTTTTGACGCAAGAGGAAGATGGCAAGGAATATGTCATTACATATTTGAGCGGCCGTCTTTTGGATGCCGAAACGAGGTATGTCTTTATAGAAAGGCTTTGTTTATGCTTATACTATGCTTGTACCAAATTGAGGTATTATTTGTTATCTAGTACGTGCATAGTTACTTGTCAAGCCGATGTTATTAAACACATGTTGCAAAGGCCAATTCTAAGTGGGAGAATTGGCAAGTGGGCATATGCTTTGATAGAATATGATTTGGCTTATGAACCATTGAAATCTATAAAAGGCCAAATTGTATGTGATTTTATAGTAGACCATCATATAGATGTTGCTTATGAGGGAGAGGTTTGTTTAGTTGAAGTTATACCTTGGAAGATTTATTTTGATGGTTCTTCTTACAAAGAAGATCAAGGCATAGGGGTAGTTTTGTTTTCACCTAATGGCATGTGTTATGAGGCATCGGTTCGTTTGGAGTATTATTGCACAAATAATCAAGCCGAATACAATGTGTTCGGTTTACAAGTTATGAAGATGGTTGGAGCTAAATATGTGGAGGCCTTTGGTGATTCGGAATTGGTGGTGCAACAAGTCGCCGAAGTCTACAAATGCTTGGATGGATCACTAAATAGGTACCTCGATTCATGTTTAGATATTATTGCCGATTTTGATAATTTTGCTATTAGACATATTGCTAGACGCGATAATTCTAGAGCAAATGACTTGGCACAACAAGCATCTGGTTATAATGTGAAAAAGGGATTATTTCTGATATTAGAAGAGCCGGTGCTTGATTTTAAATCTTTGTGCGAAATTGGCAAAACTGGAGACCAGAGGTGGTCTGACCGGCATTGCACGGCCGGTCTGACCGATGACCAGGGGCGGTCTGACCGGCGACCCCGAGCGGTCTGACCGGCCCTGTGTGGCCGGTCTGACCGGTTCTAGGCAGAATGCTGGGGGGCACGCTTCAATCGATTTGGAGGCCAAATTAATTGAGAATTCGGACATTTGTGCCCAAGATACAGAAGAGGATTAGAGAATTCCTTTAATTCAATATCTAAAAGATCCCACACTTAAGGTTGATCGGAAAATTCGGCGGCAAGCATTCAAATATACATTGCTTGATGGAGATTTGTATCGCCGAAACATAGATGGTGTCTTGTTGAAGTGCTTAGATGAAGATCAATCTAAAGTGGCTATGGGAGAGGTGCATAAAGGAATTTGTGGAACTCATTAATTGGCCCACAAGATGAATTGGTTGCTTAGAAGAGCGGGGTTCTATTGGCCGAAGATGATTGATGATTGCTTCAAATATTATAGAGGATGCGAGGCTTGTCAACGGTTCAGCAATGTTCAATTGGCGCCCGCCGCCGTGTTGAACCCCATAATCAAGCCATGGCCGTTCCTAGGATGGGCTTTGGATTTCATTGGTCAAATTTATCCTTCGTCATCAAAGGGGCATAGGTTCGTGCTAGTTGCTACGGATTACTTCACCAAGTGGGCCGAAGCCGTGCCTTTGAAGAATATGACTCATACGGAGGTAATTGACTTTATTTTGAAGCATATTATTCATAGATTCGGTATTCCGCAAACATTAACTACGGACCGAGGTGCTTCTTTTATGTCTAAGGAAGTGAAGAGTTTTACCGAATCTTATGGCATTAAATTGTTGAGTTCTTCTCCTTACTACGCTCAGGCTAATGGACAAGCCGAGTCGAGTAATAAGACATTGTTAAAGCTAGTAAAAAAAGAAGATTGAGGAACACCCGAAGAGGTGGCATGAGGTGCTTTCTGAAGCATTGTGGGCGCATAGGATATCTAAACATGGTGCCACTAAAGTCACTCCTTTTGAGTTGGTTTATGGTCAAGAAGCCGTTTTACCGGTGGAGGTAAATCTTGGTTCTCTTCGTTATATCAAGCAAGATGATTTATCAAGTGGAGACTATAAGACGTTGATGGGAGACAACCTTGATGAAGTCATCGACAAGCGCTTAAAGGCATTGGAAGAGATAGAGAGAGAGAAGAGGGTGGCTAAGGTGTACAACAAGAGGGTGAAAGCGAAATTGTTTCAAGTTGGGGACTTGGTTTGGAAAACAATTTTGCCTTTGGGTACTCGATCCAAGAAGTTCGGTAAGTGGTCTCCTTGTTGGGAGGGTCCTTATCGAGTGTGCGGCATTGTTCGAGGGAACGCATACTTTTTGGAGACACTACAAGGAGAGCGTTTTCAGCGAGCAATCAACGGGAAATACTTGAAGAAATACTTCCCAAGCGTTTGGCAAGACGTTTAGGAGGTACTATGGCCAGTAAATGAGTTATCGTCCTAAGACCAAAAAACATGTTCTATGCTTTTAGATTCACGTTGTTCATAAAAAAGGCAGGGGGCATGTGTTTACACCCAAATTTGGCACCTAGGATTAAAATAGGAAATATTGCCAAAATTTGGAAGTCTACCGGTTTCCTCCGAAGTGGGCCGGTCTGACCGCTGTGTGTTGGGCGGTCAGACCGCCGGTTGAGGGTCGGTCAGACCGGTGGTGTGTGGCCGGTCTGACCGGCAGGTCCAAGTCCGACTCTGTTTCGTCGGGTCTCGAAGTTTCCTTGCTCAGGAAGGCATGTTTCGAGTTTCCTTTGGTTTCTACCCCGAGTTGGACATGGAGGAGGGCCTGTAGAGGGCAAGACCAACCCCTATATAAGGGACATGGCCGGTTCATTGTAAAAATCAATCTACTATCAATCAATCGAATCGTTTTTCATATTGCTTTTAGTTTTTCTCTTAGTTTGTCCATCTTTGTCGGTTTGCGTCGTAAACCGTCCGCCGCCGCTGCGAGAGTGCGACATCTCTTTGTAGGTTTATCCTGAAAACCTTCCGTTTTGCCCACGAGATGGGTAGCTATCTAGAAATCGGCTCCGCTAGCCAGTTTAGTTATCAAAACCCATCTAGGTTTAGCTCTTTGCTAGATCGAGGTGGTTGGCGACTCTAGGATCACCGCAAGGCTTAAGGTGCTGCGATCGTGCTTGTTAACTTGTCAAAAAAGTTGCCAACAGCTATTTCATTTTTTGGAATTGTGCAACGGGTATATGTGTTATTTTCTGGTTCAACCAAAATATGGAAAGTTTTGCTTGAACATGTTCCAAGTTTGACAGTGAAGTCATTGTGCAATACTCGATGGGAGAGTCGAATCAAAAGTGTTAAATCAATTAGATATCAAGCTCGTGAGATAAGATCATCTTTGTTGCACTTAAGAGAAGCTAATGATGTCGAAGCCAATCATAGAGTGATGCAAAAAAGTTTATTTGAGGTTGTTGGTACCTTTGAGTTTATACTTGGTATGATTATTTGGCATGATATTTTATTTGTTGTTAACACTGTGCGCAAGAAATTGCAGTCACCATCCATGTGCATTGAGTCCACCTTACAGCAAATAGAAGGCATAATGAGTTACTTTGACAAGTACAGAAATGAGGGGTTTGCTTCTAGGTTGATCATAGCCAAAGACATTGCATCTGAAATGGGTGTAAATGCATCATTTCCAGTAAAGCGTCATACAACTAGAAAGAGATAGTTTGATGAAACTATAAGTAATGAAGTAAATTTGCAATCTGAGAGGGCTTTTGAAGTACTTTTTTTTGTTATGGTTGACATGGCAATCACTTCACTGAAAGCTAGATTTGAAGAACTGCAACAATTCAAAAGTATATTTGGGTTTTTATTGAGTTCCACAGTCTTGAAGTCATTGGATGGAGTTGAACTAAAAGCCAGGACCGGCCTTATTTGGAGCTAGCAATGGGATATTTGGAATGACTCGAGTGAAGGATCGGCATGTTGAGGTCTTCTTAATGCACCAGTGATGTAAACCAGGCAACGCTTCGGTGATAGCTTGAACTTGGGAGAGGGGTTTTGTTTGGGGAAAGTAAGGCGATTCTAGCTCACCGTTGGCATCAATTTGAGTTGTACTGTTTAGCTTTGCTACTTCAGGCGGCACATGTTTTATCTTGTCGCCGCCGGTGGCCACTAGCATCTTTGCTCGATGGTGGCAAAAGCTCTACACATATAAGAAAACAAGACAAAATAAGATTAGCACTGTGAGTAGCTGATAACTGCTGTTGAGTGGCAATGCAATTAACATGGTAGAGTGAATTATTCAGCTAGCAATGTCGGGGCCTACCTCAAGCGGACCAAGTTGCTGGAAGACTTCTATCCAGGCCACCTAAAAAATAGCAAGTTGCGAACCAAACATGTTTTCAGTTCGATCAGGTCCAGGCCAGGCGGATTACGGTATGGATTGCAACCAAACATGCTCTGAATTGTTTGCCATATTGTCGCATGAGTTCACAGAGATGACAAAGAGGAGAGGCATGCATAGTTACAAAAACAATATAGTGTTCTTTCAATTTCTCCTCTGGACATGGGTTGGGTGACTAATTTGCAGATCAGGAATCCTAAGACCCCCAAATCCCCAAATAAGTAGCTAGGCAATTTGCACTCCTCTTATTTCTTTCTTTTTTTATCATGTCTTTTTTCAGAGCAACTGTTGTTACAAGAAATTATAAATATTTATAACTAAATTAAAGTCACTGATTTCAACTATAAATTAAATATAAATGCAGCCTTCCGTAACATTCACCAATCTAACTATGCGAGGAAGATTTTGTCCCGTTCCTACTCAATTAGCATTTTAATTCTTCTGGTTGTTAGTTTTGATGTATAGTATTGTTTTTTTACACATTTGAAAAGCAAAATATTTCCAATGTTTTATTTTTCTGACCCACATGGGCAACAACACACTTTGTTGCAAGCTATATCATATATTAACAGCATTTTACATCGTGTTTTCCATGCAACTGGAGACATCAAGATATTACATTCAATTGTGTACAATTAGAATTGCTTTAGATCGTTGCAACACACGGGCATTTTGCTAGTTTAAAAAATAAATAAATCATCATATTTGTAATTATATGCTCTTCAAGCATCAAGGCCCTTCTCGCCCATAGTCCAACTAGTAACACCAAATCTATAAAGTGCAACTGAAACTATTCCTCAATTACATACATCTATAGAGAAGCGTTGAGGATTCAGTGGTTGACTTTGGCACCACTGATAAGGTGGCTGGAGTTGGTTTCTTGCGATGAGCATGATGCCCTTGCGAGGGAAAAACTCTCCAGAATGATCAACCTTACGGCTGCTACATTGGTTAGACCTTGATTTCATGTCCATGGCTCTTAATTGTCTTTTGGATCGTCATGTTTCAATGCATTGAAGGATGGAAGTGATTTTGATTTAGATTATTCTCCATCGGTGTCATGGGCTTTGATCAAGAGGTAAGCGAGATTGGCTTCTTGCTAGATGAGCTCTTCTATACGGAGGAGGGCGTTAGATAAGGTTCAAGGCAGGTGCACGGCAAAGACGTGTCATCGATTCCTTACTTCATCGACAAATGTTGTGCTCTATGGTACGGTCAACTTCCGTCTCATAGATTTTTGCCACCATGTACTCTAGTTGACGCCATTGCTTCAGCAACAAAGGAAAAGTTATGTCTTTCATTTTCTTTTTCTTATTCATCAAAGAAGCATTACATCCCCGCGTCCGCATCCGCTCCAATGGCATCCATGTTGTCACCAGCACTACATGCTCCTTGATTTGATGGGATCAGAGATTTTCCACGCCTTTCGGGATGTTTGCCAAATACAAATTCAAATGCTGCATGTATTTTAATTCTAAACAGGCTATCCCAAAGGCCCAACATTCCCTTCTGGCCCACGCCTAGTCCCATTGCGATCTGTGCCAAGACCGGATCATTATTGCATTCATTTAGGGTTCACCCTATATCTTTTCGCAGTGCTTCTACTTGCACATACACCGACAAACGTTGTTAGGTCACAGATGGAGCACAACGTCGTCCAGGGTGGTGTGCAGCGAGGAGGTGCCGCTGACCAAGGTGCACCAAGAGGGGGTGGCCAAGGTGGCTTTGATGCAAGGAGAGGATTTTGTTGGAATAAATGGGCTAGGCGCAATTTATTCTCAATTAATTGTATTGGCCCACAATTAATGCTATGGGGAATAATTCCATATAGGAAATTTAAGTAGGGAGATCTCAACTTAAATAGGGAGCTATTAGAGAGCCGTTGTTTACCGGGTGAGGTGGTGGTGGGACAGCCACATGCGCGCGCGCCAAGCCGGGCCGAGGGCGTGGTGTGGCGTGGCAAGTAGGCGGCGGCTGCTTATAGGATCGAGATGTCGACTAAAGGGGGGAGGGTGAATAGGCGATTTAAAACTAAATGACACCTAATCAAAACTAACCTAAGTTGCTAGGCTTAGTGAGGGACAAGTCTAACTAAGCAACTAATTTATGTTTTGCAATCCTAGGGTGATAGTGGCTCATGTATATCTCTAGGAAAGTAAATCACACACTTAAGTTAAGTTTTACAATCCTAGGGTGATATGGGCTCAAGTATGTCTCTAGGAATGTAAATTTCACAAAGAGTAAAGTGTATGAGCGGTCCCTAAACTTGTGCAGGTGTGTCATCTAGATCTCTAAACTCTCAAAATGCATTTCCGGGTCCTCGAACTTGTTTTGGGTGTCATATATGTCCAAACGAGCTCCAACCCCTTTCATGCGCTGACGTGGCATGCCACGATAGTGCATACGTGTTAGCTGGACCCACGACTTAGTCAAATAGAAAAAAATATAATCAGAAAAACATATTTTCTCCTCTCAACCTTAGAATTTTTATCTTTTTTTCTGTCTACCTAAGAGAAAAAAAATGGTTTTAATTTTAATTTTTATATATATGCTTGACATGTGGATTTTAATTTTTATATGCTTGACATGTGGATTCCACTGACACGTAGGTGTCACCGTGGCATTGCCACATCAGCGCATGGAGTGGGTTAGAATCCATTTGGACCTATATGACACGCATGGCAAGTTCAGGGACCTAAAAATGCATTTCAGGAGTTTAGGGATCTAGATGACACACCGGCACAAATTTAGGGACCGCCCATGTAATTCACTCTTTCACAAATGTAAATGCAACAAATAAATGAGATAAGAGACAAGGAATTTTTCATCGAGGTTCAGAAATTCGCAGGTTTCCTAATCCCCGTTGAGGCGAGCCCAACTCCACCGCTCAACCATGACGCCATCACACACCCCTTTCGTCAAGGGGTGGGCAAGGCGGGAGTCGACGCACGGAGAGGACTGCCCAAGCCTCGATCATTAGGTGTAGTTCTTCTTTCACTCCGAAGGTGGTGAACTCTAAACCACTCACAACCGGCGCCGGCCTCCTCCACAATCTCCTCGGATAGGTCACCGGGCAACTCCTCTACAAGCCGTCTAGGAGGTGGCAACCTCCAAGAGTAACAAGCAATGACGCAACTCGGAAATGATCAAGTGCCACACTAGCTCTACAATGGAAGCAATGCACTTGACTCTTGGCTAAATCAACCCTCAACCACCACAATGGATGAACACAAGCTCAAGTGAGTGTGGGAGAGGTGCAAGGGGTGTATGCAATTGAAGTGAATGCCAAGAAAGACCCCTTGCTGCTAGTGGGGGAGTATTTATACTCCGACCAACCAAAACTAGCCGTTGGGGGCGAAATCCCCCAACTCAGTGTACTGTCGGTTAGACCGCCATTGTGTGGCTGGTCAGATCGTGCTACTTTGTAATGCCTAGTTTTCTAGCCGTTATAGGGAAATTAGTGAGCAAATTTGAATAGGTCGATCAGACTGCAAGACCGCGGCCGGTCAGACCGGCCATGGCTCGGTCAGATCGCAGTCGGCTCGGTCTGACCGGCTGCAGCTCTGGCGGCTCTGGATCGACCACCCAAAGCGCCGCTGCCAGCAACTAGGGGGCCAGTCAGATCAGCCGGCATGCGCCAATAAGACCGACAATATGGGCCCGGTCAGACCAGCCCAGTAAGCAACAAGTATTGAAATATGAGTCTAAATGCAAATGACCTAACATAGCAATTTGAATCATCTCTTTTCTAGGTCATTACCCCGCTTAATAGTACGGAAAAGCTATAAATAAAACTAGCACAATTTGATAGCCCAACTCCTCGATCAATTTAAAATTAAAACACTAGTTTACCGTCTTCTTTCCTTTGCTTTGCGCCATCAAATTTTAATCCTTCGGAAATCATCCATGCACACATATCATGTGGTTCAAACTCAAAATATATAACTCAAAGAGAGTGGTTAATACACAAATAGTGCTTGTCATTAATTACCAAAATTAACAATGGGGCCTAGATGCTTCACTGCTTCTACTCTCTCTATCTCTCTCTATCTCTCTCTCTCTCGTAAATATTGCAACGAAGGGAATTGAATCCAACTCATTCAATGCAATTGAAACGATTTCAATACAGGCACGATTACTCCAGTAACTGACGAATCAATCCCGACTTATAAAAGGCCACCACCGGGATAGACAGAAGACACACCTCAGCTGCTCTGTTCATCCTCTCTCTCGCTTACTCTTCCTCGGAAACTCTCTGCTCTGTTCTTGCGCCAACCACTGCTTTCCCAGTCCTGTTCACGTACGCGCATGGGTAAACGGGACGAGCAGGCCTTCAGAACTTCGTTCACTTGTGTACCTGCATAGGTAGGTGGGCGATCAAGTTTTTGGGGAGCGCTCTCGGGCGCGACTGCTCTGATTCCTCTACGTCAACATATCTGATGCTGGTGCTGCTGGAGGTGGTGCATGCGCAGCGAGCGGTGGCACTACTGGAGGAGACGGATCTAGCGAAGGTCCATTCTCGGGATATACTTCTATTCTCCCAAATCTACTAGATGTTTCATTGTTAATATTCATCGCAATGTCAGCATCACGTTATCATGTGAATGTTGATGCTTATATTATAAAAAGCATGCTCATGTTGCTTACATCTAGTACTATCACTAGATCAATTCCCATTGCGTATGTCATGTTTATTATCTTGTTATTTTGGATTAAAATATGCCAAAGTATGATGATATTTCCAACATATTCCAACAAGACTTTCACCCTAGGTATGAAGGAAGATTTGATGGGGATACCAGGGTGGATGAAACAATCGTTTTAGCCTTGGTTGACATGGTGGTGGGAGCTTTTGGTGCTAGGAGGTGACAAGGTGGTGTTGGGCAGTACCAACACTTTTCACCAAGCAGGGTGCGATCACGTTCTCCTGGCTAGACACTACTACAGAAAGGGTTTTTCCAAGCGACCAAAACAAATCTTCGCGTGCAATTGGCTGGCCCGTCTGCCCTAGGTGTCTGCGAAGATCACAATTATTGCGTGCAGGCAGCCCAACCGCATGCAAAGATCCATCTTCACAGGCTGGCCTCTTAACGCGCCCGCATGCAAAGATATATTTTTGCACGCGACCGCGTTAAGAGGCCCGCCTACGGAGATAGATCTTTGCATGCAGCCATTTAATTGCAAGTAAATTTCCTATATACCATTGAAAACTCACTCAATCCCTTTTATACCCCTGAAATTTTAACTTGATCCCTTCCATGCCATTGCTGTCATATTTTCCTTCATTTCACTGTTAAGTTGGTGGCAAATGTCTTTAATGACCTTGATGATTTAGGTTTGAATATAAGCTTGAAAAACGATTGAAAATTTTGCTTGAGTGCAGAATATGTGCATTTTATGTACAAAATGAGACTAAATAATTACTGCAGAAAATTTTGAAAATAAAACAATGTAATAAATTAAAATTTTTATCTGAAAATAAGAACTACTCGGATTGTATTCATATTGGTCTCCCTAGTTCTACTTGGATAAGGGGACATCTGACTATGGGTATAAATACAAGGCCCTCTAGGAGGAGAGGAGACACATATACCAAAAAAAAAACAAGACAAGCCAGAACAAACCAATACGCCGCCAAACATCGACATCCGAGATAAGCTTAGACAGACCCAATCTAGTGCCTGCGGAAGCCGACAAGAGAGATCTAGCGCCATATCTTATCTCGACGAGTTCATACTCGAGGAGTAAGACTACCCTATCATCGACTACGTATTGGTGATCTATGTCGCCAAGTTGATGACAGCTAGATAGGTTATCTCAATTATTATACTTGTGTAATTCAGATGAATAAAGAGCAACACTGGCTTCGGCCAACAGGAGTAGGGTTGTTGCCTTCCTGTGAAGGGGCTAGAACCTATATAAAACTCCTTGTCTTTATCTCTTTTACCTCAATCTCGCATATACCCTGGTACCAACGATCCCTACACCATGCAAATACCGTAGTCGTGACTCAAAACGTCGACAAAAAGTTCTCCCAATTGGCCTATTGATGCCCTTCAATGTCACACTAAACTCCAACCGATCAACACCATCTGGACCATATCTAACATTGCCTTGACCACGAACTAACTGAAATATAACCTTACTTGACATTTTGCCCGACAAAAAGAAAAGTAGGTTAACTAAGTTAAAATCATAATATCCAGATCTAATGTCGCATTCATCAATTTCTGCTATGCCCTAGTTCTCAGATTCTAGAAACATATTGTATGCCCTAGGTCTTAGATCTAACTAAAATATACGATTAATACTACAACATTACAAAAATTAACAAGGCAAAATGGTTGAATGTATTTACCTACGGTGGAGTCAGCAAATTAGCAGGGCTTCGCCGCTGCCCTTCTCCTTCCACTCATCCCTCCTTTCTCTTTTTCTTGTATTTTGAGTGATTTTAATAGAATTATGGGAGAAGGGGAAGGGGTTTTATACCCCGAGTGAAAAAAAGAAAAAACATTCTCCCCAAGGACGGCAAGGGGACCGCCTACAGAATAGCAAACCTCTTCACCGGGGTTTCCAGGCTGCCCCCTCCTAGAAAAAAATATCTCTAGGAGTGTAGCAAGAGGGTTGCTTGCAAAAAGCCGAGTCGCCCTTTTGTAAGTGATCCCATCCTAGAAAAAAAAAGCGCTCTCTGAGAGAGCAGTAAGGGGTCACCTAAAAAATACAATACCCTCCGCTTAGCAGGCTCCCATCCTAAAAAAGACGCTGAGCAGTAAGAGCCACCTGCAGAAATACCCTCCGCTTAGTAGGCAATTCAAAAAGAAAAAAGAAACCCTCTCTGAGAGAGCAGTAAGGGGCCACCTACAAAAATACCCTCCGCTTAGCAGGCGGTCGTTAGTCGGAGCCAATGATCGTACAACACGTCACAAAAAACACAGTGAGGGCATTTTTTAAAAAAACACCCTCCTAAGGGCGTGAGGCGTCTAATTTTGTAAATTTTCAAAATGAAAAATTGTTTTTTAAAATATTGTAATAAATAAAAAAATTTCCGAGTTGGGAGACGATCCAGATGAATGCTAAGTCGACATCAAAATGGTAAATCTTGTTCACAAGTAGACGTGGTTGAGTTGATAATAATGTGCAAAGATATGCTGCCATTCTTGGCGCTCCATTTTTCAAAGAGTGAACTCAGGTGCCCTACGAGCATCTTTCAAATGTCCATACTTCCTGTGTAGATAGGCCTCTCGATAGATATAGTCCACTAAAAATGTGCTGGCTAACACAAAAGCTTCATTTGAGCGTTACCAGTTGTGTAGCAGAAAAAAGAATCTAGAACTTCTATAGACAATTGATTGAGCCTAAAGACTGCTGCATACCACATTATTACCACTTACAGGAGAAATATTTTGACAAAAAGTACAAACCAGATTAACTTTGGCACCACAAACACACTTTATTACCCAATTATTAAGATAAAAGAATGTCCAAACAGCTAAAGCAGAAAATCAAATAAACTAGAGTACACAAACGTCCTGGAGAACTGGAGATGGATCACCTGCAATGTCATACTGTTACCAGTTAGCACCTGACCCAAAAATGACAGGTCTCAGTAAGCTATTTCTCGAGTAGAAAAGAAAGATGTATTGCGCCTTACAAGGCTTCTTATGCAAGCTCGAGAACGAGAGCAGATGCTCCGCCTCCGCCATTGCAAACACCAGCAACTCCGATTTTGCCACCTTTCTCCCTAAGAACCTATTCAAACGACAATATTAAGTTCATTTATATCAGGGACTATGAGAAATATGTATTATAGATGCAATGTCCAAAAAGAATTACACCTGAGAATATCTGAAGAGAGTAAGGATACCGACTAGATAAAAGGAAAGGAATATAACAGTACAATTAAAAGAACATGGATGAGGTGTCCTGAACAGCAGAATCTCATAAAATCATAGAAAAACAGAGAGAAAATCATAGAACAAAAGGACATCTCAAGGTAAAACTTACACCAAGCAGGGTGACCAAAATTCGAGCACCACTGCATCCAAGAGGATGTCCTAAAGACACAGCTCCTCCATGTACATTAATTTTTTCCTACAGGAGCAAATACCAGCAGAGTATTAAGGAACTAATACATAAATATTGGGCCACACTAAAGATTGCCAGCGAATTTCAAATAGTGAAGGGAACCTAAATGCAATTTCCAAGAACAATTTAAAAAACAATTAGTTCCAGAAATAATTATAGTTGAGCTAAGGCAGCTTACTGAAGGAATTCCAAGAAGCTTTTGATTTGCAAGTGCAACAGCCTGTATTGATAAGTCAAAAATAAATACCATTAGAATTTTTGGAACAAATTATGATTACAAAAAAAAACTAATAAGTTGAATACAGATGATCAATCATACTGAAAAGGCTTCATTAATTTCATAGTAATCAACACGAGAAGACTCCAAGCCAGCATTAGCAAGAGCCTTAGGTATGGCAAGTGCCGGGCTAGTGGTAAATAATTCAGGAGCCTGCATAACAAAATTGATAGCTGCGTTAACAAAAGAATTCTTGATTAGGAATTCAGATATAGAATAACATTCAAGTACTAAACTCCAAAAGTACTCCGCTGATGACAGATTCTTATTTCCATTCACAAACCATATCATTTTATTAAGGTACCTCAGAGGGTGTACAATATTGCTTAAGTCAGATTAGAAGTGATACTGTGGCTTACTTGAGCTGCATCTGCAAATCCTTTGATTCGTGCAATAACTTGCAGTCCAAGTTCTTGTGCCTTCTGCCCACTCACCAATACTAATGCGGCAGCACCGTCACTGTTCCATGTAAAACAAATTAGCTAAGAAGCATCACACTCTCACTGGATAAACAAACACATCTGGGGATTTTACGCACCAATTGGATAAGAACAGTCAATGAACAAAGCATAGAGTTGAAAAGTGGCATTAATGGGGAACTCAATTTACCTTAAGCAAGTATAAACTTTATACAGACCTCGACATTTTATTTTTTTAGGATGGTTTCTTGTATACCACTGAAAAGTTTACCTCATCCATCCCTCAGATGCCACTGATGTCTCAATGACGTGGGACAAAAGTGGCATTTAAGGGAGAGGTGAAATTTAGTTATACATAAGGAATCTCCATTTTCAATTTAATAGGACTAGCAGTACTAAGAAAATAAAAAAACATTACAGGGGTGGCAATTTAGAAGAACAACAGTTGAATTTGGTTACACAGGATAACAGGGAAAACAAATCAAATGCATCACCTAGTAAAAGAAGAAAACTTCAAAACTCTGCAGTGGAATAACAAGTCTTTCAGCATATTTACACATACTTGTGTAAATTAATATGATGATACAACTTGTTCTGCTAACATAGGTAGTCCTAAAACCATGTACTACAGAAATACCTCACAAATCTTAAAAATAAATTAAAATAAGTGTCAAAGCAAGCACCTTATACTAGAAGCATTCCCAGCAGTAACAGTACCACCATTCTCCTTGAAACTAGGACGGAGCTTCTTCAGTTTCACTGGGTCAAACTAAGAGGCACATAATGATCAAATTACATAGTACCATTATGGCACTAAAATATTACAGAAATGTTCAAATGTGATCTTTTCCTTGGCAAGCTTTCAAAACACCAACAATATTGTGCCTACTGCATACTGATGTGTTTTTTAGCCTAGTGCCAATACACATTACACTGAAGAGTGCATCAAGGCACCAAGTTATGCTTGGAAACATGCAATTTACAGCTACAGGTGAATGTTGACTAAATTACAAGGCTTAGTTTATCGTGCCATATTTGCTATATAGATTTTACCTTGTCCAGGCCCTCATCTTTGTCAACAAGTACTGGTGGTTTCCCTCTCCCAACAGGAACTTCAATCTGGATGGTACAGCAAGGAGAATAAGGAAAATAAATAAGTCACATAAAAGAACCTAGTGGTGGTGACAGGTGAGCCCACCAACATCTTTTGAGTTAGTATGATCTTCTCTGGATAATATATCATTTGTGCACGTGGTTTGCAATAATGTATTTGTTATATAGATTCATATGGATTGATGATTAACTGTGAATTAGAAATGTTTTTTTTCCTGACAAATATATACAGCTTTTTAAAATTCAAAATTGTGGTAAATTTATATGAAATCTGTTGCCATTAATGAGCATTTGTTTAGTAATAAATAAATAAAAATTAGTGGCAGACAGGAAATCACCGGAACAATCTCCCATGCAAAAGCACCACTGTTCCGAGCAGCAATTCCACGCTCATTGCTTTGAATAGCATAGGCATCCTATAGAAGAATTATTAAAATATCAGATATGTCACGAATGATAAATATATGTATTACAAAGTATAATAGAAATATTACAACAAATCAATGTGATCACCGAGACATGTGATAGTTCTTGCTCTAGTATTAAGACATCAAGATATATCAACTTCCTCCAGAAATAAAAGCGACAGAAAAACATATGCTGTTTACCAAGAGCAACCTATATATGAAATTAATGATTGTATTTGGTGAACAAGAATACAAAATTTTGGTACAATACTTTTCTCAATTTGGTTTTAACAAGTTCACCACCATCCTTTGAAGCAAGCAAACTAGAAGATTTGTTTACTGATATGGAGCATCATATAATCTGCCCTAGCAGTTCCTATTATGGCGAATCCCTGGTATAGGAAGAGTAGGCTCCTTGCTGTTAAGCAATATTGATTTATGCCATACGAAATTCAATCTGTATGGAATGTAAATTTCCCTTCATTCTGAAAAGAATTAACAATTGTTTATGCACACTTCTATTTAATATTCACTGTTACCGAACCTCCAGAAGCAATAACTAAGATAGTTTTGGTTTTTTGAGTCAGGTAGACAAGTGTAAGAATAATATTACAACAGAAGGTAGTTACTCCTATTTATAGTACTAGTAAAAAAATACCTGGTCTTCCCTTGTCAGAGCATGATTGTCAGCACAAAGCTCAGCACAATTTCCCATGGCAAAATCACCGTATACATCCCAAAGGCCATCTTTAAGCATGCCATCAACAAGAGTGTCATGTCCAAAACGAGATCCTTTTCTGCAAACATACATAAATTAAAACTGTACATAAGCCAAAACAAGAACCTCATATATTTTAAATTTCAAACTGAGAAATATGTCTAATTACAACAGTGAAGGTTAAGTGCTCTATACTTATAAAGTAGACTTATGGTTCATTTATTTACTATGTAAACAGATAAAGTGGAAGAGAAGTACAGAGAAAGCAATGTGCACATGAAATCGTTTAAGAACAAGGCCCTAAACTTCTTAGAATATATATTTTCAATTTTCATACTACACTTTTCCTCGCATACTATTGTTTGCCAATTAAATTTCTGTTGTACTTTTATTGTGCGCTGTATCAGGATATACAACCAAAAGAACACTTTGCAGACCTAGCTTCGGCAATGTATTTTGGAGCATTAGACATGCTTTCCATGCCACCGGCTACAACAATATCATTGATGCCCAATAGAATTGACTGTGCTGCAAACATTGTCGCTGCAGAAAGGAAATAAAAACAAGCCCATGATCAGGTAAATATAATTTCTTGAACAGAATTTATAGAAAGGCTGCCTCATGAACTGTAACCTTTCATGCCAGATGCGCAAACTTTGTTAACTGCGCTGCAAACAACTGTGTTTGGTATCCCTGCACCTAAAGCAGCTTGTCTTGCAGGAGCTTGCCCCAAATTAGCACTCAACACATTACCAAAGAAGACCTCTTGCACAAGGGCTGGATCAACATTTGCCCTCTTCAGAGCAGCTGATCACCACACTGATGATGTTAGTTATATTTGGGTTAAAAGAACAATTACACATACAGCATATGAGAAGATAATGGTATCACCTTCAATTGCTATGGAACCAAGTTTGGTAGCTGACAAGGAAGACAGGGCACCTAGGAAACCACCCATAGGGGTGCGTGCAACCCCAACAACACATACATCTGTCACCATGGAAGAAAAAAAATATATTGTTATTATTGCAGTGCATCACGGTGCTTTTACCGGAGTATTTTTTTTTTAAATGACCGAGACATGCTGATTGCAGAGCAAGGCATACTCTGGTGGAATGAATAAACACAGAGCAGTGAAGCTAGCCACTGGATGCAAGATTTGAATCTCATGCTCCCGTTTATTCTTTCCCATTAGTACTTTGACAACTAAACATTGCATGAAAAGCACAAAAATGAAAATGAATTTGCCAACCACCAAACAAATAAAATCCTTCATTGCAACATATTAGATCAGGAATTCAGGAATAATTGAAGTGAGGTTCAGTAGAAGAAGAGACAGCAAGAGATCAGTCGTACCTCTGGAGCCAATGTTGTCCGAAGCCATGGCCGCTCCAAGTCCAAGGTTCAGCCCCGACCTGCAAAAGTAAGGCCCCCTTTTAGGACAGATTCTGATTACGCAGATTGTAGCTACTACATCCAACGCTGGGATCTGCGATCGCATTTGGGATTCTCGTTGCTCTCGTGGACGGACGTGCGTGCGGTGGGAGAGAGAGAGGGTGTGGCCTTTGAATCGCAGGCGGAGGTTTCCGGCCGGCGCCGCGGTGGATGGCAAGCACGGACGCTGCTTTGGAGGAGAGAGAGAGAGAGAGAGAGAGAGAGAGAGAGAGAGATGCTTGCCTGAAGCTGCTGGATCTGGCGGCGGCGGCGGCGGCGGAGTGAACGAGGCGGAGGAGGGAGGGGGTTTAGGCGGAGAGGAGAGGAGATCGCGGGCGAGGAGCAAAACGACACGGGAACGTGGCAACGGCAGGATGGAGGAATGGGGGAGATGAGCAGGCTTCTCCTCCTCACCTCATTGCTGCCGTCATTTTATAGGCCCGTTTAGATTAGATCAGACAAGTGAAACTGGGAAGGTGGCAGATGGGATCATGGGACATAAATTCTCCTTATCTATCAGCCCATCTTTTCACTTATTTGTGGAACAACTAAAACGACATATTTAAAAATGATATGTGAATAAAACTTTTACTTCTTAACAATCTAAAAGCAAATGCTGAAAAATAAATTTCGATGTAAAAACCTCAAAATCAGCTTCAAATTTAAGATTAAAAATTCAAATTTTGGTCGATAAGTATAAGCATAAGTGAAAAGATGAGGTACTCCCTCCGTCCCTAAATATTTGACGCCGTTGACTTTTCTAAATATGGTTGACCGTCCGTCTTATTTAAAAAAATTAAATAATTATTAATTCTTTTTCTATCATTTGATTCATTGTTAAATATATTTTATGTATACATATAGTTTTACATATTTCATAAAAGTTTTTGAATAAGACAAATAGTCAAATATATTTAAAAAAGTCAACGGCGTCAAATATTTAGGGACGGAGGGAGTACATAATTTGTTGCTACTCCCTCCGTTTAAAAAAAAGAGAAAAACCTAAGATAGAATATGGCATATCCTAAGACATTAAACTTGAATAGGCAACGTTAGACAAATGGGATAATCTAATCTATGACATAAATTCCCCTTATCTACGTTTATTGCTACTTCCTCCGTCCCAAAAGAAACCAAGCTAGGACAATGAACTTGGATATATCTATCCAAGTTTATTGTCTTAGGATATGTCAGGCAGATGGGATAATCTAATTTGTGACATAAATTCACCTTATCTATGTTTATTGCTACATCCTATCGTAAGTTGGTTTCTTTTGGGACGGAGCTCCGAAAAAATTAATTCAATATATCTTAATATCGGTGAAGTCACTATACACGGTAGACCGTATAATCACCTCAAAAAATGAGTACTTGAATCTAAATGAACAGTTAGATCATAACAGGTAAGGCACGCTCAATTCGTGTTCTGTTGGACTCTTTAAGTACTTATGTTGCATAAATAATGCCATTGTTCTGTTTTACGGATTAAAATTAAGGTTAGGCAAAATATGTCATCCTAGGTCATGTGGGACCTAGGCATCCAAGAGCTATGACAACATAAGTACCGATGACTTCTTTGAGTCTAGCTACATCAATCATATCCTTAAAGATAGAAACACAAAGCTCTAGAGACTGTAGTTGTTTCTATAAACCAGCAGCGTACTCTCTGTCCATGAAAAATATGACAGTGGTACATGCTCTGCAGTTCCATCCACCCTTGCCAATAAACAAGCACATAAGAATGGGATGGTCATCTCCCATCCAATTTTATCTCTCCAATCAAACGGATCTATAACAACATGTTGCTTGGTATAGCATGCTAGTGCCCAAGCTTCATAACACAGCAGAGGAGGTCAAACCATTGTGGTTTTAAAAGCAATTTTGCTAAACATTTGGAGTGACGATAGCATTACAAGGATTTTCTGGCCTCTCTTGGAACCTTTCTCTCGCGAAAGCCATCTACAATCATTCTCTTCTAGCCAACCCCTTCTCCCCCTCCATCTTCGGCGGTTTCGTCAATGGCGAAGGGAGGGAGAGGGGTTGAGTTCCTCTACTCCCTTAGTATATAGTAGTAGTCATCGTCAGGTTCCACTTTTTTTCCTTCTTTTGATTCCCAAGGTGGTCACTGGTGTCGGCCATCCCCCTCCTAGAGCCATGGTGCACGTTGACGGTCTTACCTCCAGTATTGGCTCATTGTGTCGTGTTCCTTGCCACCGTCAACTGGCCCTCCATGCCCCAAGCTAGGAGTGAGCTAGATCTGGATCTAGATAATTCAAGGTAGTGCCAACCATCTTTCCAATATCTAGAAAGGGATCCTCAAGGGCGGTAGTCCTCTTCATCTCTTTCGGTGGTGTTCCTTTGTCAGGAAGCTAAGCATGACAAGTTGTGCTAGTGAAGCTTCAACCTCCATGCTCCAGAGCCTCATCTAAGGCTCAATTCCTATGCATTACAGGTATGCTTCTCACCTTCTCAACCTTTTTTCTCCTAGAGGCTACAGTTGCATGTGTTTCAATTCTGGGTATGAGCGATTTGGGTTCCTCTCTTAGTGGATTGGCTACAAAGTTCCCATCTCCTCTCTTTCAAAGACTTGATTTCAAGATGAAGCTAATGTTTGTGTATAACCAAGGCCTAGGGGAGTGGGTTTTCCTCGTATGCACAATACTGTTGACAGTCGTTAAGTACCAATTTCAACTACCAACTAGCACAATGAATAAAGGAAAAAATTAACATCTCTTAATGCAACTGTATTTGGATTGGAGAATTAACTTGGATGCAGGAATTATATACTAAAACGAAGGAGAAATGAAGCTAGCATGCAAGGAAACATACTTCAAGCGAATCACGTGCAAGCACATGGACTGAGGGACCTACAAGTCAGCTCAAACCAACTCAAAGTGGGGCCAACCACCTAGGAACCGTCATAGGGACCCACCTGCAAAAGTCGGTACCAATGGCGGTAGGATGGGTTCGGCCGAACCATACTTGCCACGCCTGGTGTTGGTATTTGTTAACGACATTACTAAAAATATAATTTCCCAGCAATGGTGCAGAAATACTTCTGGTATATTATGGTTACAGAGTTCATCCGCAAGCGCACGGATATACCATTGTAGCATTTCACCCGCGAGTATTTCAAGGGTATCGTATTTATTTTATCCCGTGGGAAGATCATGTAGAGAGAACTCAACTAATAATTTATATATTACTTGTGATAATTATATTCTAAGCAGGGGTTAAGATAATCCAAGGGTAAAGTGACACACAAGCAGTACTACTCATTCTCATAATAAATCATCTAAGCTAGGTGGAAAGAAAAGAGAAAGAGAATCTATTCCTATACTTCTAATATATATAGTATACATACATTTTAGTTACCTAACATACTAGCTAATACTCTCTATCTGATGCCCTCCTGGTACTTCGAGAAGCCACCCCTGACTGCCGAGTTCCTTACGACAGCCCGTCATGACCATACAACCGGGGCTAAGTACGGAGGAGTAACCTCCCCAGGAAATTAACTTAGGATTATATATAGGCGCGGAGGATACCCATACTGAGCTGTCACCATCAGCGGCCTACCTCTCATCCGCAATATATAACCCCAAATAATGATATCCTGTAATCTAGACATCATGTCTAAACTACCAGATACTACTCTAATATCATCGTCATGACATAGAGTAATTGCATAAGCAAACACTATACCCACACCAAAGCATCTCCCATATACAGTATAACAAGAACATAATGTAAAGTCGGTACTCATATACTCAGAAAGTATTTCAATACCATAAATGTATATAGAAGAGTATTTTAATAAAAGTACAAAACTTACAAAAGAGAAGAGAAAAGCTACTAGAGCCATACCCGAACTCTTCCGAAGACTTCCGGACTCCTGACTCCTATTCTATTTCTATTCCACCAGCTAGATACTCCTAAACTAAACTTGAGAGGGATGAGAGAGCTCTTGCTTGAGGTGTGTGAGTGAAGTGAGAATGGCAACTCCTTTTATAGCCTCCCAATGACGGTTGTGGCAGTTGGAATGGTCGGAAATGCCCTCCAACCGTCATTGGGGGCTAATCCACACCGTCCAGGCGAAGCCCTGGATCGGATGGCGCTAAGGAGGGTTCGGCCGAACCCCTGGTTCGGCCGAACCTGGGGCCGACCCGATCCAGCCCAATTTCGGCTGGCGGCCTCCTCTGTTGCTTCTCTTCGCAGACTTGTGAATTTTGGCCCAGTTTGTCGTGTCAATTCTGAGTTCTTGGCCCATTCATGCATAAGTCTGGTTCCCGACATCGTCCGATTGATTTATCGTTGGTGTTGATATCGATTCTCCTCCACTTTATGATCATTCTCTGCAAAAGGTTAGTAAACCTAACACTAGTGGAATATTATTATTCTAACAAATATATGCATTGCAAGCATCACTAGTTCTCTCCTGTTTTAGTAATATTGACGGTCGAAACTAATCGATAACAACCGTCAACACCTAGCACCCTCCTTCCATATGACAGCTCCTCAGCAACTCTTGATGGAGATTATGTGCGGCTAGAGGACTATTAACCGCCATACAACCGTCATAAGAGTGCTATAAATAGAGCTTACTCTCTTCACTTAAAACACACTTGGTGCGCCTGGCACCCTCCTTCCATGTGATGACTCCTTAGCAGCTCCTGATGACGATTATGCGTGGTTAGCGGACTAGCTATTAACCGCCATACAACCGTCATAAGAGTGCTATAAATAGAGCTTATTCTCTTCATTTAAAACACACACCTCAAGGAGCAATTCTCTCTCACACTTTGTATTCTCTATAGTTTCTAGTAGGAATAAAGCTTAGGAGCTTCGGTCCTATAGTCTTCTCGAAGTTTCGGGTATGTCTTTAGTACTTTACTCTTCTTTGTAAGACTATAGTTAAAATAATAGAATATTTTTCTTTATTTATTTATGCTCATAGCTTATATGTTTCTTTATTGAGTAATATACTTATATACTCCTATGTAGGTATATTACATATCTAAATACCGATTAGGTTGTCACGCCCTGAAGTTTCCCCCTTCTTCTTTCTTTAAAATTTGGTTGAATAAACCGTCCGAAGAAATTATCTTAATTAACCTAGAGCTAAATCCCCAATTAATAGATGCAATTAATAATTGGAAATGGCATTGTGGGATTTTTCTTGGGTTCCACATGTCGCAATATATTAACAGGATTTTTAGTGGAATTTTCAGAGCCTTGGAAATAATTTTAACCAATTAAAAATGAGCATGTGCAATATTTAATCCCAGAAATCCCTTTTTTCCTTTTCTTCTTTTTATTTTTCCCTTTTTCCTTTGTTGGGCCGTCGGCCCAATCTCCCTCCCGCGCTCACCTTTCTCTTGGCCGGGCTGGCCCGTTTCCCCTCCCTCCTCTCGGGGACGCCGACAGGTGGGACCCACCTGTCGGGCCGTCCCTAACCTCCGGCCAGCCGCGCCCAAGCCGGCAACCGCCGCTGCTGCCCCACCTCCTCCGCTCCTCCCGCGCCCACGCTGCGCCGCTCCCGCGTCCTCCTGTAGGATCGAGGAGGCCGACTAGAGGGGGGGTGAATAGGCGGTTTTAAAACTTAATGGCACTTAAACAAAACTAACCTAAGTTGCTAGGCAAGGTGAGGTGCAAGGTTAACTAAGCAACTAAGTTAAGTTTTGCAAACCTAGGTGATATGGGCTCAAATATGTCTTTATGAAAGTAAATTGCACAAATGAAAATGCAACAAATAAATGAGACAAGAGACAGAATTTTTCACCGAGGCTCGGAAACTCGCCGGTTTCCTAATCCCCGTTGAGGCGAGCCCAACTCCACCGCTCAGCCACGAAGCCACCGCACGCCCCCTTCGTCAAGGGGTGGGCAAGGTGGGAGCCGGCCCACGGAGAGGACTACCCAAGCCTCGATCACTAGGGTAGTTCTTCCTTCACTCCGAAGGTGGTGAACTCCAAACCACTCACAAACGGCGCCGGACCTCCTCCACAATCTCCTCGGAGAGGTCACCGGGCAACACCTCCACAAGCCGTCTAGGAGGCGGCAACCTCCAAGAGTAACAAGTCTAGGATGCTTGCTGAGGATGATCAAGTGCCACACTAGCAATGAAGCAATGCACTTGGATTGGCTTAACTCACTCTCTAACACCTCATTAGATAAACTAAGTGCACAAGGGTGTGAGAGCTCTTGCAAGGGTTCATGATAATGCAATGGAGTGCCAAAAACTTACCCTTGCTGCTGGGGAGTGGGTATATATACCCCCAACCACCAAAACTGGCCGTTGGAACCGAAATCCCCAACTTTGTGCTCTACCGGTCAGACCGCCGTTGTGAGGCCGGTCAGACCGGACTACTTTGTAACGGCTAGAAAACTAGCCGTTACATGGCAATCATTGAGCCCACTCAACCTGGCCGGTCTGACCGCAGTGTAGTGGCCGGTCAGACCGTCCACGGCTCGGTCAGACCGCCGTCGGCTCGGTCTGACCGGTTGCGGCTCTAGCGGCTCTGTATCGCCACCGAAAACCAGACCAGTGCAACAGACCAGTGGGGCTGGTCAGACCGGCCTTACCACGCCGGTCAGACCGGCTAACAGACCCGGTCAGACCGGCCTAAGGCCCACGGTCAGACCGCAGGTCACTTTTCAGCTTAACCGACCGTTAGTAAAACGGCGATATCTCTTGACTCGAGTCTCGGAATTTGGCGTTCTTGGACTCTATGGAAAGCTTATTCAAAGGGCCATCCAACCCATGAAAAATCCATCCAAGAAACACAACTTAAGTCAAGGATAAAGGGCTCACACTTCAAAGGATATCCACTGGACATACCCACAAGATGTCACTCACTCCTATTGGACATGCCCACTTCTCTCTTGGTTTAGGACTTGAGAAAAATCATCACACTTGGTTAGACAAGCCCACAAAATGCACCTACATGCATATGAACTAATATGGCACAAGATCATCCACAAGCTCGCTTCATAGACCCCTCTTGATAGTATGGCGCCTATCTAGCAAATCCGGTCTACACCAAACACCAAGACCGGGAAAAGACTAAGAAAACATTCTTAGCTACATTATACATTTGCCTTGCGCCATCCATCTTGGGGTCAAGCTTGAGCCGAGATCAACACTTGTGACTATCCGGTTGAACCATGTTTATGCCGAGGTCTTATCCATCCTTTGTCAAGACTTTATTCTCATCACAAGCTTGACTTCATTCTTGCCAACATGACTATGTCCTTGGTTTGGTGACCACTAACCCATGGTGTCATTCATTAGCCTCATCGTAGTGGGACCTATTCCTTTTCACACCTCAAAGGAGAACATTAGTCTCAACAAATCGGTTGTCATCCTTCACTTGATGACCAACCGGTTGCATATGAAAGATATGGATATGTTTGTTGAGTATTCATTAACATCACAAATGTCATATACTCGTATGCAAGCTCAAGTGCAAAGATCCGATATAAATAATAGGTGAACAACATGGATCTAGAACATGCACAATAAATGTATAGGATTTGCTCCCCCTAAATATATGCATACAAATAAATATACAAGAGATGCAAGTGTACGCATAATTAGAGAATGACCAATGGGGGTTTATCCTATACATATAGAGAAGGCATATAGCAATGATAAAGATAAACAAAAACACATACCTACATGATCTCCATGTTTTCAATGTAAAGGAGACTAAATAAGATAAGGCTCAAGTAAACATTAGTCTCACACTTATATAACAATAACATGGAAATCATATATATGAACCTATCAAAAAGTAGGAGATAAGAAGTGATACATATCGCTTTATCTTCATGAATTTCATCCTTGTCATGATTAAGGTCCATCACCAAAGAATGCATATCTCCACATCTCATTATCGGGAAATAACCTTGTTGAAAACTTATGTAAAAGAGAGGTTAATCCCATAAACATCGGTTTATCATCTATCACCAAAGCAACAATTACACAAATTGTTTAATCCAAGATCTTTCAATCTTTTCTCTCTTTTGTGATAGATAATAATCCGATATAAACAATACAAAGAGATGAGATGAAAGATAATTTCAAATCAAGGTAGAGATCTTATAATGAACAAAATATAGAATAAGCTCCCCCTCAAGATGTGCATATATATGGATATGAAGGAATGCATATACACATAATCAATCAAGATCAATGAGGGAGCTCACACTATATTTTGGATCCACAAGAGAGACCAAGTTAGAATATGTGAAGTTTAATACATACCTCCCACCATTTTTACTTTCATATCCAAATAAGACTAGTCAAAGAAAGGCTCATAAAAACGTTAGTCTCATATAATTAGATTTGTCATTAATCACCGAAACCAAATTAAGGCACTTGAACTTACACCATCCCACGTCGCCGCCCTCTCCCCTGCGTCTCCCGCCCCGCGCGCGCGCACGAAATGGGCGGGATTCATTTTGAATCCCACCCCTCTCTCTCTCTCTCTCTTCCCCACCTCCCCACGTCGTCACCGGCCAAACCGGGTGGGTTCCCGGCCACGTACGCCTCCCCCTCCACCTATAAATTGCTCCCCGGGCCCCCTCTCTCGTTTCCCACTCTCGCCGCCCTTTCCCGTGCTTCCTACCGCCACCGCGTCGCGCTCGCCGAGCTCCGCCGCCGCCGCCCATCTCCGGCCGCGCGCCACCACCGCTAGAGCCGCCGCCGCACCGCGCAATCGCCGCCGTCGCGCTCACCGAGCCCGCCCGCACCTCGGTCGCCGCCCGGTTGTCGTCAATCGCTGCCGGAGCCCCCTTCTCCCCGAACGCTGGTGAGCTTCCCCATCCCCTCCACCTCCGGCCGTCAATGGCGTCCGCCGTGGTCGCCTTCCCTACTCCTAACCCCCTTTCTACTCTCTCCTAAGGTGCCACCGCCGCCCGTCCGCGCCTCCGCATCCCCAGTCGTCGCCGCCGCTTTCATCCTTCGCGTCGGCCACCTAGCTCGCCAGTAAGGAACCCCCTCTAAGTCATATCTAATTCATCCGAGCTCCGTTTAAGTCCATTCAAGTATCAGTAAATTCATAAAAATCCCTAGAATCCATTAAAAATGGTTTTGTTTCCTGTTTCAGTAGTCTTATAGCATGTTTTGCTTGTGTGCTTTGTTTGTCGCGTAGATTTCGGCCGTTTCGTCGATCCGAGGTTTCTCGAAGACGTTGTTGAGGTCTCATCAGTGCGAGGGCAAGGCAAGTCATGCATTACAATTGATCATATTGTACCCAATTTACAAATATCCCGCATTTCTATTAAATGTTGCATTCTTTTACAATGTCATGTGGGATGGGTCCTATTACTCAGCCATTTATTGTTTACCTTATGCCATTGATAACTTGGGTATCAAAATGATTAGATGTTGGTTTAGGAAATGCTTAGCCATGTCTAGCTCGACTAGTACACAAATGGGGATCACATTATTACATAGACTTTGATTATGAGCATAGTTTTGGATTGGTGCCACCGCAATGGTGTTAGTTAATTAAAATACACTGAATGGTGGGCTGTGGGTGCATGGTTTTGCTGGTCGCACCCATGGCAATTAAGGACCGGTTCACGAGAAACCCTGGGAGACTTACCATGCTTACCACAAGCGGGAGTGGGTAACTGCTTGATCTGAAGTATAGCTCGACCCTTTCCTAGGCACCGGTGGCGATGGTGGGCGTGATGGAGTTGGGTCGGCCGGGGTGTCCGGTTGTCCAGCTGCCGGATTCACCGCGGCGCACGAGGGGACTGCCCACTGCCTTTTGAGGGGTGGGGGTGAAACCTTAGCATGGTGTGGATGGTTAGGGGAGGGTTATGCGGAGGGTTTTGTCACGATTTCCCCCTTTGCAGTATCATAGTGATACTTCGGGGCATGGTGACATGTGTGGAATCGCGTCTTATGGGTACAGGTGTACACCTCTGGCCAGAATAAAACTATTCGAATAGCCGTGCCTGCAGTTATGGTTGATCAACCAAATTCACCGTGATTAGTCTCACCCCTAGTTTAGCTTAATGAACTGGTGTAGTTCAGGTGGTTGGTTGGGCCTGTTGCAACGTGGTGTAGCGTTGGACAGTGATTGGTTAATATTGATTAATTACTACAATTGTTTTTACTGCTTTCAACTACTGCTTTTAAATGCTAACTTTATGCAAATGAACCCTTAGCCTCCTTTGGATATACCCTGCATCATACCTCCTCTTCCGGTATGACTTGCTGAGTACAGTGGGTAGTACTCAGTCTTGCTCTCTTTTCCCCCACACCAGAGCTGAAGATCTTCCTAGTTGGAGCTGTCTTGTTAAGGTTGGTTTCGCCGCTGCCATCAAGGATGCCTGTGGAGTGAAGTCGCCCCGCTGCAGAAGTCAAGCTTCCAAGTTTAGCTTGCTTTTATCTTTTCCGCTGCATTTGTAATCTTTTATATTTTTGTAAGACGTGGATCTGTATGTCAACAATTGTCGTTTGTGTACCCTGGCTGGTTCTGGACAGGGGTTTAATGCATATTCAGCTTAGAAATTCTGGTTCGTGAATTTTTAGGCGTGACATAGGTCTAATACTTCATTTCCAACTTTTTTCCTCAACAAATCCACTGCTACATATCCTCTCGGTTCATAGCACTTTTAGGCTTTGTTCGGTAGGGAGAGTTGAGAACTCTCCCTCCAAATATGCAAAACGAAGTGGTTAATTAACACGTGATTAATTTAGTATTAGCTTTTTTTTTGAAAAATAGATTAATATGATTTTTTAAAGCAACTTTCATGTGTGTATATATATATATATATATATATATATATATATATATATATATTGCAAAAACCGCACCGGAAAGTGTATGCGCGGAAAACGAAGAAGGTGGAGTTAGGAACTGAAGCTGCCGAACTACCTCAAATCTCTAACCCTAGCCTACCAAACATAAGCGCATGACCCCTACAATTATTAAGTGAATACCTAGCCTAGTCCTGCGCCCGCCATTGCCAAGGCCTCTGTAAAGCCCCATTTGGGATCAAGGTGTGATCCGTTTGGGATCATACTGAGGTGTGATCTTATGCAATGCAAAATCTAAATCACGCGTGCTCTCTATTTTGCCTTATCCAGCGACGCACAGCGATCCTACTAGTCCAATAAGTAAGTAGAGAAATATATTTCTATCACCTATATTTCAAATAAAATTTTCTCTTAAATTACTCATCAGATTTACGATCGATTACACCTTAGTGTTCATAACAAATAAATCTTTATAACAAGATCTCATATGATTATATTTTTAATAAAAAAATATAAATTACTTTTATAATATATCTAAATTACTTTTAAATTTCATTAAATTACTTCTTAGACATATAAAAGTAAATTTAATAAAGCCTAAAAGTAATTTACAACATAGATATTTTTTTAATCAAAATTATAATAATGTAAGATCTTGTTGTAAAGATTTAATTGCAACGAACATAATGATTGTAATTGGATAAGTAATTTAAGAGAAAAACTATAAGAATAAAAAAATACATGTATTGTTAGATATAGTAGGCAATGCAACCAAACCTGAGAGTAAGGTCTCTGATTAAGACAATACATTGCACGGTCACCGTGTAGTCAGGTCCCTTGTGCAACTATCTGTGGTCGTACTCCCTGTCATTGTTAAGAGATTAACCAGGGTGACCCAAGCCCCCCTCTTCCTTCTCTTTTTTAGCGGCAAAAATTCCACGTTGCTCATACGCTTATGCGATTCCATCAATATTGATTCTCTTTCATCAGCAAGGAGCTACAATGCAATCTCTTCCAATGCTTGGCTTGTAGTGTTACTGTTTTGGATTGCATTGTTTAAATTTCTCATGTTGACAATTCGGTAGTTAAGTTTGAAGTTTTTATTTTGTTTTTTTTCCATGTGTAGAACTTGTACTGGAAACTATGGTCTACTTGGCTAAGCTATTTCTACAAAACTAAAATTTTGAAATGTGATATTTCTAGAATAATTCGAGTCGTTTTCTCATAAATCATGAGAAGTGTGCTGGCATAGAAAGTGACAAAGGAAAACTTCTAAAATTAATTATAAAGTCGAATTCTAATAATCCATACCATCTGCAGCATTGGAAAAATTGTGCCAAGCAGGAAATTAGAGTCCGAAGTTGTACATTGTGTCCAAACTCCAAATTGTTCAATCTCAGAGCAGAAATGGAGTCTAGCGACTGAGAGAAACAAAAGGGTGTGACTGTAGCACGTGAAGATCAGATGGGCACAGATGCATATCCAATACTAAGAGTTATCCATTTGAGGTCATCCGGACCGGACAAAATTTGTGAGAAAATCACAGGAATTGAACTAATTCTTGCAAAATTACTGCATTCCAAAAAAAAAAAAAGGCAATTTCAAACCTCAAATTTACATGAACAGGAAGCAACAATAACAGAGCCATCGTTTCGCTGATTCGCGAGCGAAACAATATATTTGCAAACGAAAAATAATTTGTGAATAAAACTTTTATATACATGTTCTTAGCGATCTAAAAGCAAAGGCTGAAAAATAAACTTCGATGAAAAAACCTCAAAATCAGCTCCAAATTTAAGATTGAAAATTTAAATTTTAGCTAATAAGTATAAGTATAAGTGAAAAGATAAGACCCTAAATATCATAAACCATACTATGAGAAGACTTTGGAAATTTTTAGTGACAGTTTGTATGCTTTTTCATAAGCCAGAGAGCTCGGAATCTTGGTGCTTTGGCTGAAAACCACCTAAAATTCCCTCTAGAGATGAACATTTGAAAACCGAGAAAACGGCCCAGATAATGAGTGTTTAGACAAGTAGAAATCAGAACTTTTGGCCAGTTTTTGATCCAATCGTTGATAAATGCCTAAGAGCATGTTTGGTGTGAGGTGCTTTTATCCAATGGCGGATAATTATGTGATAGCATATGCATGATGTAAGTAATAATGAAGATAACACCAGAAGCACGTGAGAACCTAATCATCACTGATATGAAATCACAAGCAGAGATAACAAGTAGTATAACAGTAAATGATCAGCAAATCACTCCATAGTTGAGCATTGATGATTGTAGTTTCCAGCTCCACATAATTTTGAATCTGATGGCAAATATCTGGCAGAGAAATTGTTCTTAATCAGCATAATCTAAATCCTAGTGATATGTTGACCATCTTTCATTATGTATTTGGATCGCACCATTAATCTTTGGATCTCTAGGGAATTTGCTTGTCACACGACCAGTCAAAGGTGGCTCAATTGAAGGGCATCACCAACTAGCGTTAACTAACCACGCTGGCACTCCAGCCATTTTGTGTTCTCCAATAGCACCTGTTTCATCATAGTGGACACTGATCAACATGAATACATAGCAAAGCGAGAGAATCAGTAAGATCCTGACTATCACAAAGGAAACTGATCAGCTATTTTGTGTGAATGGTGGGTGGATAAGTGAATACAGAAGAAAATGTTAGCCCAGCTCCTCACTCGCAGCTCACTTTCTAATGGTGTTTAGCTCTTGGATGAGAGCACAAATACACAAAGGGGATTTATTTTGGCTGCACACCAGCCCACCACCACCACACGCACAATACCAGCCATGTTTGCCCACACGACCAGGCCAACCCCTCATGTAACTAGCTCCACGTGCATGCGGAAAGATCGCCTCCAGCTCTCCACTAATCCCTGCATGCACGCTAATCTCTTCACTAACCAACTAACTATGCATACATTTAGTACAAACTCCACTCCATGATGAAAACATAAACAAGAAGATTATCTCTAACAATCACCCCCCTAATCTTGTTGAATAACACCTCCACACCGAGCTTCATCGCAACGTGGGCTCATCATTCGCAATGGCGAGTTGCGCCACACCCTCCATCACATTCTTCTTCAACTCTTCATACTCGTCACTGAAAAGTGTTCGAATTTACCACTTGCAGAAACCAATCTTCGACTTATTGAACCTGCCACAGTACTTCTTGGCATCTCTACCATAGGCCTTGTCGCTATTCCTCTCTTCGGCAAACTTGGCCTCCAACTCGTCGTGCGTGAGCAGCAGCTACTGCTACCTTTCCTTACCATGACGTTGGTGTATGAAGCATCTTTGGCAGGGCAACGTCGTTGCAAGGAAAGGGAGCAGCAGCTGCTGCTCATGCACGCCGAGTGGAAGGCCAAGTTTGTTGAAGAGAGGAAGAGCAATGAGGCCTATGGTAGCAATGCCAAGAAGTACCATAGCAGATTCGATAAGTCAAAGATTGATTGCCGGAAGTGTGGCAAATTTGGACACTTCACCAACGAGTGCGAAGAGTCGAAGAAGAAAGTGATGTAGGGTGTGGCGCAACTCGACATTGCGGATGTTGATGATGAGCCACGCTGCTGTGAAGCTCGGTGTAGATGTGAAGAATAAATACAACAAAGATTAGGAGGGTGATTGTTAGAGTTAATGTTGTTGTTTATGTTTTCACCATGTCCAGTCAAGTCTTGTACGTAGTTGTTTGAGTCCAAATTGGCTATTGTGTTGCATGGCGTCGTGAGCTGAGCATCCGTTAGTGAAAGCACAATATGATGAGCTGATCAGCTGTTAGTGAAAGCACAAAGTGTGTGAAGGAAGTTTGGCATGTCAATAGTGCTAATTGGAGTCAAGGGATGTAGTTTCATGTTAATTTAGCCAGTACGTGGATATAGGAATGAGTGGAGTATGTACTACATGCACGCATAGTTAGTTGGTTAGTTAGTGGAGAGATTAGCGTGCGTGCAGGGTGATCTTGCTCATGCACGTGGAGCTAGTTGCGTGAGCGGTTGGCCGGGTCGTGCGGCCAAACGTGGCTGGTATTGTGCTTGTGTGTGCTATTTAACCATGTAAACGGTGTGTGATTGAAGTGTGGGGAATACAAGCACAGTGTGTGGGGGTGTGCAGGCGCGCAGCCAAAATAAATCTCCTGTGTGTATGCGTGCTTTCATCCGAGAGCTAAACATCATTAGAAAGTGAGAGCTGCGAGTAAGGAGTTGGGCTAACAGAAAACAAGGTCAAAAGCAACCAGCAATAATGGGACTAAGCAACAAAGTATTATTTACCTCTCGGATGTAGTTTGCGATAGCTTTGCAGCCTTCAAGTGCAAGGTCCATTACAGTTTCAAATGTATCCGTTGGTAATTTTGCATCCATCTGAAAATTACCTTTTAAGCATTAGTCTTGCTTTGAGTGAATAACTAGAAGTCTTACAAAAAAAGATGCCCTTTAGGATACAAATAGCACAAGAAGTGTTTCAGAAGAGAGCACATTGTATGAAGAATTGTGGTTGTGCTGTTTGTGTGTATAGATGAAAGAACTAGGAGAATTCAAAAACTTGCAGCAATCAATAAGTAAATCATGATATTTTGTGACCTGCAGAAGAGTAACTTTGTCCATCTTTGTAAGAATGCCAACAGTGACATCTGGACCTCCAGCACTGTCTTCTATATAATTCAGATCTGAAATAGCATATTAAAATGATTGAGGTTTCTCAATGCTAGATGATTCTTTCTAGAGATAGAATATATAATAATGTCATACCAAGCAAAGGAGTAGAACACAGATAACCAGCACTGCAAGATGTAACAATGTCTCGCATGGGAATCCCAGCATCTGCAAGTGCTAGTGTAGCAGCATTGATGCATGCAGCCCTTGTACCTGTTAAGTACACAACCATGTTCAAGATGTGTCAGAAATCAAAACCATTTGGAGAACCGAGCCAAAATATTTCATAAGTAGGCAAATATGTTGTAGCTGGACTAAGCAACAAAAAAGAACACATATCGGAACTGGTAGGCATTGCAAGTGTATGTATCGTCGTTTAGCAAAGTACAGATTTAATCAGCCTCTTTTCTGGACACAAGATAGCCTTGTATTGCTTTGGTTTGTCAAAGGAAAAAAAAATAATTATGTCATAAATAATGGACAGAATCTCCAAGGCATATAGATTGGACATCGGAGCTAAAAGGATGTGAAAGTGCACTCACCACCATCAGCTTGAAGAACTTGGACAAATATATCAATCTGTAAGCATAATAAACATTGACAGTGGATCAGGATATCATTAAAAACGCAAGTTCCTTGAAGTTACTGAATCCAAGGAACTCACCTGTGAACGTGGCATTAAATGTGTTAAAATGCTTGCCTCCATTGTTTGCCGGATAACAAGTGAAATTTCTGTTGATCGCCTGTCACATGATTGCAGCATTAATAGTCTAGCTTGCTACTACAGTTTTGTAAAATGGGACATTAAGTACATGTTTATGCAATTCAAATTATAATTGATTTAATTGCAAGATCTGATATGCTAGAGGTCCCAAAGGTTCCTTTGACACACACTATTTGATTAGAGAACACTTATGTGAAAACAGATTCGAACATAACAAAAAAAAATTGGGCATGTTTGCTTTGATGCCAAAATCAACCTTGCCAAAACTTGGCACTACCAAAATTAGGCCATTTACTGTGATGTTCGCCTGTTCGGTGAGGAAATTTCTACCGCAAATCAAATTTTCTTATGAAAAGACATTGGGATATTTGGGCTTTTTTATCTTGGCAAATTTTGGTAGCATTGGAAATGGTAGCAAAACCAACATGCCCATTACTTGCTGCAACGCCAGCAGACAGTTCTGTTACTTTTATCCAAATCTCACTAATAAAAAACAATCCATTACTATAAACAAATGAGTTGCCTTTTTTTTTATCAAATTTTGTTCTTCAAGCTGAAATGTACCTGTCACCCTTTGGCTTTCTCCTTCGATCCCCAGTACTAAAATCTGCCATCCTATACTCACAACGCACCTGCAGACACATTTCTTAGGGATGCATCCTACAAAAGAGTTTTGATGCTGAATGTGTGCGGACAAATGAAACATTACCAAAGCCTCTTTGCTGTTGACTTGCTGACCTTTGTTCTGGACCTGAATGAGCCCAAAAGTACAAAAAAAAAATCATGAGATAACAATTAGTTAACCTTTTGACTAACCATGCCTTTCTAAGGTGGGGGAGAAAAAAGGATATGAGAAAGCAATAGCAGAGCAACACAATGAAGAACTGCTGGAGGTATCAGGCGCATCCCTTTAGGCAATGTTCGGCTAATCCCACCAATAAGAGGATTGAAGGGGATAAATTCCACACTTCCCCCTCAATCCCTCCCTCTTGGCCCTCTTGGGGATTAACCGAACAAGCCCTTAGCAAAGAAAGCAAGAACTTCCAACTTACAATATACAATGTCTCGCTGAGGAACCATAACGACAAGTTTTACCGCAAAATTCAACCTAATGGTTTTGAGTCCTTAGACATGTTAGACTTAACTTTTTTTCCCCAAAAAAAAGCATTAATCAATTTTATTAACCATCAAGACATCTCATCATGAATTCTAAAAAACACTGCAAAAAAAGTTGGTCTGTTTTGTTGAGGTATAACATAGGCATGAAAGTAAATTCCACAGGGACGATTCATCAAACATTTCATGTACATGGCCTATCTATCGTCTAATGCATGAGAAATCACAGTAATCAGGGTGAGCAGCAACCTCACGAGGGCCGTAGACAGCGGCAATGACCCTGGTGTTGCCCATCTCGAACAGCGCCGACCTGTGCAAACGAACAATCACAAATTACACAACCCAAACAGAACAACACCAGCAACGAAACTACAATGGGATAGTTCTGATTCCATTGTCGTCGGAGCATCTCCTCACCCGTCTGCCCTGGCGACGACGCCCACCTCGCCCTTGAGCTGCCGCATCTGCGCGATACCCAGCCCGTGTAAACCATGCCTGCGATTGAACAAGTGCAGGGAAACTGGAAAGAGGATGGAGGAGAAGAGGGTAGGGGTCACCTCGTTGGGGCGCCGGCCGTCGACGCGGAAGCCGGTGAGAGGGTTCACGTACTCCATCGCCGGAGGAGCTCTACCTCTCTCTCCTAGCCTCTGTTGACGACACAGCGACAGCGAGGGGTTTCCGCCGCCGGCGATGAGCTCGCCTCGTCTTCTGGGGGAGCAGAGCTCGGAGGTTGGCGCGGCGGCGGCGGAGAGTGGAGGGGGGCGAGCGAGGCAGTGAGAGGTCGAGGGCTAAGAGGCATGGAGGCCCAATAATTTGTCGACGTGCGGCCCACTCACCTGGCCCAAATTTGGGTTGAAACTCTCCCAGTGGTAGCCCACAAAAGGAATAACCCCATTTAACTCCCCTCGTCTTTACGTCGAGTTTAATCACCATCCCAATATCACAATACTAGAAATCTTCATCCTAATCTAGCAAGAAAAAATTGGTTAGTTGGTTTTACTGACATAGTTAGAAAAAGAAAATAAAAAAAAATGTAGAGCGAACCACCCCACCTTCTTCCTCTCCCAATCTCATTCCTTTCCTCAGGTTCAGGGAGGAGCGCGAGCGGGGAAGACGGAAGAGTGAGGTCGAGGACTAAGGACTTGTTTGGAGAAGCTTCTAATAGCTGCAGCTTCTCTTAAAATCTCAGTTATCAGAAGCTCTCCTAAACTGTTCATCTTTTTACCCAGACTCTAAAAATTTGTAGTTGTAGAATCTGAAAAATGAACTAGAAACCAGAAGCTGGGTTTACCAGCTTCTTCAGATTCTCACCAGCTAGCTTCTTAGCAGCTGCTTCTCAGAATCTTAAACTCCCCCAAACAGGCCATAAGAGGCATCGAGATAATTTGTCAATGTGGGCCCACTCACCTAGCACAAATTTAGAGTGAAACTCTTTGAGTGGTAGCAAAAAAGTTGTTTTTAGCCGAGGCAAAAATTTGACGGTAATTTACACCGATTTTACGTTTCAAAGCAGGGCTGAGGTTGGCGATTAACAAACAACTTATGCAAATATATTTCATAGGCTGTGTCTATTCGCCAATTGAATGATTTTATTTCTTATCTATCGTTCACTTTTTTTTCAACACTAGATCAATATCCAATTGCTCATATTTTGGTTTCTTTTCTTTCTCCAGACAAACAATATTCTAACACCAATGTCCAAATTTATGATCCCTATAACTATAAGCATAAAATTGCATCTAGATTCGTTGGATTTATAAAAACAAAGAAAAGTGAATGTTGTAGCCCTTCTATACTAATGTTGCGCTTTTCTTTATTATGCAAGTTTAGGACCTATTTAGCATGGTTCTAGCTCCTACCGGTCTAGATCCAATCAAAACTAGAGCGAAGTGGGTTGAAGTGCTCTGAAAAATTGAGCTGTGGTAATAGGGGTAGATAAAAACCTCAAAACTCACGAGCTAGCTCAACTCGTGTAAAACTCGGCTCGACTCGACTCGACTCGAGCAGTTAATGAGTTGAGTTTGAACTTTTACTCGTTTGCTTAATGAGCCAACTCAAGCTAGCTTGTGAGTTACTCGGTTAGCTCGTTGAACTCATAATGCATTAAGATAGAAGTTAATTGTTCATATTTTGCAGGTGCAAAAGTCGTAAACTCATAATTATACACTGTAGCACAATCTTATGAGTCACGATACATAGCATGCCAATCATAATCTTTGGTCATAGAATGACAAATTATAACGCATATGAAATTTAAACCATGCATTTCAGTGTAACCAGTTTAGTGAGTTTAATGAGTCAACTCGGACTTTTTAATGAGTCGAGTCGAGTTCCATTTTTAACTCATTATGTTAACGAGTCGAGTTGGGTCGTTAGCCACCCCTATGTGGTAGTGGAGCCAGAAAAAGGTAGCTCCACAGCTTTACTTCCGACCAAATTACACCGTTGTCCATTGGTTTTCATCGAAATTATGGGCAAATAGTCACCGCACTACCCCTTGCAATCCTCCCTCCACCACGTTGATTCGTCCCGCTCCCCACCCAATCTTCCCTGACGGAAGTGGTTCCTCTGACGTGACGTGGTCACTGATAGGTGGGCCCGCGAGCGGTGGGGCCCACATGTCAGTTACCACGTCCCTCTAACTTCACGTCAGAGGATCCCAATCCTTTCCCCAACCCTGTATCTCAAGACTACTCCCTCCGTTTCATATTTTAAGACTTTTTAGCATTGTCCAAATTCATATAAAAGCTAATGAATCTAGACACATATATATGCCTACATTCATTAACATCTATATGAATATATATATGGAGATTATGGGCACCCCATACCCACACGGCATGGTTATCCGACTAGTTATAGGGGATAACTTATATCTATAGAATATGTAACAGATCATGATTTGGGTATTACGTTTCCTTATATATTACGGAACGGTCTAAAGTCCTGGTTTGATAAGATTGTAAAGTAGATTTAGGAAACCAATACCGTATTGGTTAAGGTTTCTATTTTGTAATCCTGCCCCCTATCCTATATAAGGTGGGCAGGAGGCCCTCTAGAGGGCATATGAGCACATAAGATCGTCAGATCTATACTACACCCGGCGGATTCAAATCCTCAAACAGGAGTAGGGTATTACCTCTCATTGAGATGTCTAAATCCTTGTCTCCGCATCCATCCACTTTTAGATCTCGTGCGCTATCCCTTTTATTATTACCGAATTCTTGTTTCGACAGTTGACGCGCTAGGTAGGGGTGCATCGAGTTTACCGTCGACGAGTGCGATGGAACCAAACTCTGGCACCGCCGGATTCGCCAAGCTCGTTCTTTTCGTATCGGAGTCAATTCAGCCGAAACTTCATTGGGTTTGTCTTCCCCGCAGTTAGATTGTTTTCTAACTACAGATTAACTTTTGTGTTACTCTCCTGTTTTTGCATGCCGACTGAGATCAAGACATCATCTCGATGCATCTGCCCAACGCCTCGTGTTCCCCGATGCACCCTGTACAGATCCGGTGTGACTCGACACAGGAGCAGTGTGGGACTAGCAGCGCTTACATCTTGCACACGAGATCACCAGCAGCCAGGAGCAATTCGCATGCATGTGTTGATCTATTGACATGCACGATTTAATCAACTGGACACCTCGTCAGGATCATGCATAAATTAATTAATTAATTGAGCATGCCTGCATGTTTTACACATACATGCACTGCTTATATTTATATTTATATTTTGTGGTACTAAACAGATTCATCTGTTGATTGATCTATTTTGTATTTTGTATGTACCCGTATCAGCCACCTTTGCTGTTGCCGACTAATTTCCTCGCCTACACGGTTGGTTGGTCATACCACCATTGATGGGCGTCTACGCCTCCACCGCCGGCTTGCTTTTGTCGCCGCCGACTGGTGTTCTCGCCTATACGGTTGGATGGTCACACCACCGTTGATGGGCATCTATGTCTTCACAAACCGGTCTGCCATTGTCGTCGCCGACTGGTGTTTCCGCCTACACGGCTAACCTATTATGCCACCGTTGTTGGGCATCTACGACTTCACCGCCGGCTTGCCTCCGTCACTGCCGACTGGTGTCTCCGCCTACACGGCTGGCCTATTATGCCGCCGTTGTTGGGCGTCTACGACTTCACCGCCGGCTTGCCATCGTCACCGCCGACTGGTGACCTCGCCTATACGGTTGGTTGGTCACACCACCGTTGTTGGGCATCTACACCTTCACTGCCGGCCGCCGTCACCACCGCCGACCGGTTTCTCCGCTTCCACAGTTGGTGTATTCCGCCGTCGTTGCTGATGGCGACCATGTCTTCACCACCGGCTTGCTTCCGCCGCCGCCGACTAGTGTTTTCATTGCCATTGATGGACGATTTTGTTCCCACACCAGCCACCTCTGCCGTCATCAAGAGGAATATTACAAAGCTAAGTCATCATTTATTCCTTATATGATATTTTCCTTTTCCTCTGCTTCACTACATCAATTCGTTCTATCATATTTTTCAACAATTTTTCATAATATTTATCTTGATTGCTTGCGACATAATCTGAGTACAAAAGTGCCTATCGAATTATGGAGTACTATTTTCCTATGCTTTCCGTTTGGCTTGTCGATGGATAGTTGCCTTTGGGCCGATTCCTAGCACCCGGGGGCTCGTTGGATGGACTGAGTAACGCAAGATGCTAAGTATTACTCGGAAGAAATCAAATGCATAGAGATAAGATAATTTATTTTTTACTCTTAACAATTGCAAAAATACCCCAGTAGTAAATTCTGATTCGTGAAACTTTGTTCCATTAATGACGAACTCATGTCACTCATATGCATGTTTGGGAAGTGCCTAGGCCGACTCCCGATGCTTGGGGACTATGACTAGTCGGACAGAGTGTTTAAACGTACGGAGTCATCTGCTCGGGGAAATCAAAATTGATAAGAGGAGAAATACATATTTATAAATATTTTAAAATACTTGAATTTTTCTCAAGTATTATATTTACATCAGATACTACTCATCCTATATGTTTGTTATGTAGGATCCAGATCCAGATCCAGATATGCATAAAAGGGATTCATGGCTTTCAGCTTATCTCCTACGCTCCAGGAATGGATCAGTCAGAACATAACCACCGGCTTACCGTCGTCGCCGCCGACTGGTGTCCTCGCCTATACGGTTGGGTGGTCACACCGCCGTTGTTGGGCATCTTTGTCTTCACCGACCGGCCGCCTCGTCCGCCGCCGACTGGTGTTTTCGCCTATACGGTTGGTCCACCATCGTTGTTGGGCGTCTACGTCTTCATCGCCGGCTTGCCTTCGCCGCCGCCGACTGGTGTCTCCGCCTGCACGGCTGGCCTATTATGCCGCCGTTGTTGAGCGTCTACGTCTTCACCGACCGGCTCGCCTTCATCGCCGCCGACTGGTATCTCCGCCTGCACGGCTGGCCTATTATGCCGCCGTTGTTGGGCGTCTACGTCTTCACCGCCGGCTCGCCTTTGACGCCGCCGACTGATGTCTCTGCCTGCACGGCTGGCCTATTATACCGCCGTTGTTGGGCGTCTACGTCTTCACCGACCGGCTCGCCTTCATCGCCGCCGACTGGTGTCTCCGCCTGCACGGCTGGCCTATTATGCCGCCGTTGTTGGGCGTCTACGTCTTCACCGCCGGCTCGCCTTTGACGCCGCCGACTGGTGTCTCCGCCTGCACGGCTGGTTTATTATGCCGCCGTTGTTGGGCGTCTACGTCTTCACCGACCGGCTCACCTTCATCGCCGCCGACTGGTATCTCCGCTTGCACGGCTGGCCTATTATGCCGCCGTTGTTGGGCTTCTACGTCTTCACCGCCGGCTCGCCTTCACCGCTGCCGACTGGTGTCTCTGCCTGCACGGCTGGTTTATTATGCCGCCGTTGTTGGTTGTCTACGTCTTCACCGACCGGCTGCCTCGTATGACGCCAACTGGTGCTATTGTCTTCACGGCTGGCCACGTCGCCGCCACCGCATATAGACGTCATCACCTTCAACGCAAGTTGTCTACGTCTGCTGCCGACTGGTTTCTTCACTTTCATGGCTGCATGATTCTGCCAGTGTTGATTGGCCTTATCATCTTCACCGCCGGTCATCTCGTCTGTTGTTGACTAGCGCCCTCGCCTCTACGGCTGGTTTATACTGCTACCACTACTGATGGATGTCATCGTTTTCATTGCTAGCCGCCTAGTCTGACGCCGACTGGCTTGTTCACCTCCACGGCTGCGTGTCTTCGTCATCATTGACTGGCGTCATCGTCATCGTTGGTTTGCCTTCGGCGCCGCCCATGGTGTCTTCACTTTCATGACTGGCCTATTTTGCCGCTGTTAAAGAACGTCTTCGTTTTCATCATCATTCTACTTCTTCCGTCGCCGACAGGTTATGCCGCCGCCGACTAGTGTTTTAATCTTCATAAGTATGCGTCTTCGCTACCGGTTTGCTCCTGTTGCCGCCGACTCGTGTTCACTTCATCACGGCTATGCAACTTTGTCACCATGGTGGAGCAACTTCATCTTTATTATCTTCGGCACCGGCAAACTCTACTGCCTCTACTTCGCAAGCTTTACTATTTCGCCGACCACGACGTCTACAAGAGCCTCGACATCTCGGCATGCGTCAACAAGTATAATGCCGTGTTATTTTACTACAACAAGTGGTGTTCCAATATTCAAGATTTCTACTCGGACAATCTTCTATACGTATCTTCACTCAAGCAATGACTACTCGACGACAAGAAGCTACAGTTCTCGACTCTATGTTTAGTTGTTTCTCAACTAACCAAAGAGTCGGGGGATAACAAATACAAGACTCTCAAAATTCAACAAGCTTTACGTCAAGATGAAGCAATCAATCAATCAACGAGTCAACTCGGAGAGTTATTATCAACTCGGAGAGTTATTATCTTTGTCTTCGCTTCAGAGCCGACATTTAATTTCAGCGACTCCAATTATTACACTGGTAATTTTGGCTTCTTCATGCCGCCACAATCTACTCCAAATTTCTCAAGTTTGAGATTTAATTTACATGTCTGGGAGTTTGGAGTCATCAACCAATCAACTCATGTCAGATTCAATGAGTTGAACAACAGCATATATTTTCCTCTAAGTGAAGCATCTGCAACAGCTATAGCACCAAGTTCTACTACCATCTTCATAAATCAAGGGGTGTTGCATCAATCTTTGTCATACACACGCTCACGTCAAGAAAACTATTCGAGCTTCGCCATCTTCTCAACAATTTGAAGGATTATTGTCACTGACATCATCACCACCACCTCTACTTCATCGGCCCTGACGTCTCTGCCGTTACTAAGGGGTGACTACGTCTTTGCCTTCGGTTGCTTTTGTCATCACCGACTTTCATCACCGACTTGTTATTTCGTCTTCATGGTTGACCTACTATGCAAATGCTGATGAGCGTCTTCGTTATTATCATCGGCTGCTACACCGCTATTGACTGGATTACCGACATCGTCATCTTCATCAACATCCTGTCAATCCTCTTCAACATAGCCCACTCTACTGCTATTGATGGGCAACTTCGTCATCATATTTGATCATCTCTATTGCTGCCAATCGTCATTACCATCGGTTGCATTTGTCGTCGTCGACTATTTCCTGCATTTTCATGATTGGAGGATTTCGCCATTGTCGTTGATGCACGCCTATGTCTTCATCGTTGGCTTGTTTTCATCGCCACCGATTGATATTCTCGCCTTCACGGCTGGCTTATTATGTCGCCGCTAATGGGCGTTTTCATCTTCTTCAGCAGCTGTCTCGTCTGTCTCCGACTGATTATTTCGTCACCAAGGCTACAAAACTCTGTCGCTATTGCTGGGTGCCTTCATCTTCATTGCTAGTTGATCTGACTACTGCCGACTGGTTTCTTCGCTTCCATGCTGATTGCATCAGCTATCACCGATGGACAATTTCAACTGCTCCAAAAGGATAAGCTATATGCTCAGGGGCTTACGAGCTCAAGCACAAGGATCAACCTTCAAGTTAGATTTTGTTCTAGACACAGGCAACATGCACTCGTAGTCCTGAGATTATTTTCTATGCTCGAAGACTGGACCAATCATTATTTCCCGTAAGGGCTATCAACCGAATACTTGCGCCAGTCGGGATTCAATTTTTATATCTATTTTAGAGTATCCTATAAGGGATAATCACTCAGATCAGAAGCTATTCATATGAGCTACACTTGGTCTATATTACCCGGAAGATTTATTACTCGGGAGCATGTTACATGCGTCATCTTTTAAAGGGTGTTGAAGGCGTATTTTTTGCCTAGGCCTAATATGTCTGCAGCCCATATTTTCAGGTGTGGCCTGTCATGTTCTTTTAGGGACTTAGGCACATTTTGCTTAGGCCAAAGTGCGCGTGATCAATTGCCCAATACCTTAAAATCCTTTTATACCGCAGTTACTCAACTTTTTAGGAGTTGGTACAATGCATCTTAAAAGGTGTCAAACAGTAAAGCTTTATATAGCGGTCCCGCTGACTTTTTTATATAAGTCAAGGTGCTGTTTGGGTTTTCAAGCAATTGATTGGATACAATATCGTTGCTTTTTGCCACGTAAGTGTGCATTTTTATTGACCAATATTATGGCTTAGGCTGATTATATATTTCGGTCATTTTCCAGGCGGTTGGTAAATCCTTTATGAGTTTATTTACTTGGATTTTATACCACATATGCCATATATTTCCGGGTGTGGAGAAACCATGTGTCTTTTAGGGACTTAAGCACATTTGTTAAAGTAGTGTGCGCATGGTGTATACCCAATGCTTTGGAAATTTCTTTATTCACAGCATACAAGCTTCTTTATAGCTGTTTTGCTATGTGAATTTTCAATGATGTAGTCAACTTTAGGTTGCACGCGTCATATTTTACAAAGCAGTCGGTATATCACTTGGATCATGTTATTCGGGGATTCACACCGCATATGCTATATAATATTAAGTCATTTGGTTGACTACAATTATCAAAACCACTTGGTTGGTTGGATTATTTATTCTTTGACTATATGCTTGGTTTGTTCAATTAACCACATAGTCGGGGGCTACACCTATTAGGTGCATCGACTAGATGTACCTGACTTTATTTTTCAGCCCTCCACAGTCTTCATATTTGGTAAAAGTACTCGGGAGACCATGGCAAAAATGATTGAAGCACTTGGTTTTGGAGTAATCTGGTTCGAGAGAAGATTATCTTTTCGACTGTGAAGGTCTCAGAGGCTACTGTGGAGATTATGGGTACCCCATACCCACACGGCATGGTTATCCGACTAGTGATAGGGGATAACTTATATCTATAGAATATGTAACAAATCATGACTTGGGTATTACGTTTCCTTGTATATTACGGAACAGCCTAAAGTCCTGGTTTGATAAGATTGTAAAATAGATTTAAGAAAACAATACCATATTGGTTAAGGTTTCTATCTTGTAATCCTGCCCCCATCCTATATAAGGTGGGCAGGAGGCCCTCTAGGGGGTATATGAGCATATAAGATCGTCAGATCTATACTACACCCGGCGGATTCAAATCCCCAAACAGGAGTAGGGTATTACCTCTCATTGAGAGGGCCTGAACCTGTCTAAATCCTTGTCTCCGTATCTATTCACTTTTAGGTCTCGTGCGCTACCTCTTTTTATTATTGCCGAATTCTTATTTCGACAATATGCAATACTAGAAAGTCTTATATTGTGAAACGGAGGAAGTAGAAGAAAGAAGACGGAGTTGAGAGAAGTCACCTGTGTTGGCTCAGGCGGCGAAGGTGGCGCATGGTGGCAATAGAGGCAACACCATCCCTCCTTGTATTTTCCCCCTTTCCTCCCAATCCCGACAACTGGTAACATAGGGTTGCGGCTGAGGGCGGTGCACGGCAGCAGGGGTGTTGCATGACGACTCGGGTTGAGGATAAGCACGGTGGCGCAAAAAAGAAATTGTTTAAGCTTTTTCACGTCCGTTCTCGTTCCTACTAACAGCCATTTGCTTTTATTATGACAATTTTATTTTGATCGAATGACTGTGTATAGGGTAGTATTTCCGCCATTTCAAAATATAAGGCACAACCACCCTTAACTCAAAGACCAAGAAAAAATAATTATTATCTTATAGTTTGGATCATCCTAATAAATATAATGCATGCATCTAATAGACTTAGAGAATGTGAGAGTGGAGGATTTAAAAAAGTAGTAATTTAATGGAGAATATGTTATAGTTAATGGCATGCATGTATGCATGCCTTATATTATGTAACATATAAAAAAATAGTTGTGCCTTACATTATGGTGGAGGGAGTAATGATTAGTGATTACTGCTTCTTTGTTACTATTCCATTCCCACTTTTTACCAAGTGACCAACCTGTTTAGTGGTGTATGTAGAATTTTTATATGGATGGTCTAATTTATTTATTTTTTTAAATAGTCTAAATATAACAAGATTAAAATATAAATCGATCAAATGTGTATTATAATATACTAATAAGAAAGTTATTTTTTTCTTTTTCTCATTTTTTTCACACATGTATATATGCATTGGATTAGGACTTTTTTAGGTGGTCACCCTCTAGATCCGCCTATGAACCCGTTAGAAATCCATTACTTTCACATGAATGGTGCACATATTGAGAGAAAAACAATGCAATACTTGTACACATATGAATTGGAGAAAAAGGGTACCTGTCTCTAGAATGGGCTAAAAGGAGGGGGGAGAACATGATCAACATTGCGTTCCTATTTCCAAACAATAATTGGAGTTTCCTACTTTCCCGATCGTTCATTAAAAAGAAAAGCACAAAAACATTCTGAACATGCACGCACACGCTAATACTATGCCTGTTAGAACTGTCTGGAAATTTCAGATTTAGATCAGACAGCATTCACACGGAGTCCCATTTTCTCATTTGGCGTTCGCCTCGATCCACTTGACAGTGACGAACAACTCGCCGGACTCGACGTCGCGCAGCCGCAGCCTGGCGTCGAGCAAGATCTCACCGTCGGCGTACGTCACGAAGCTGTCGCACATGAGGCAGTTGTCGACGCTGGCGGCAACCTTCCGGAGCTTGGTCTCCCCCGTCGTCAGCCGCAGCGCACGCCGCAGCTTCGCCGCCGCGGCCACCGGCTGCAGCTCAAGAAACGCGTGCCCCATTTTATCGTCGTACTTGAACCGGTCCCAGTCGAACACCTCCTGCCAATGATAGCAGAATTAGCAAGGAGCCACAGAGTTGTTCAGTTTAGGGCAAACAAAAGTACTTAATTACTCTTAGCAACCCTCCCAAGTTGTAGTAGACATTAATTAACTGCATAGAGAGATACTTATGTACTTGTGTCCTAATTTCACTCCAATATTTAAATGTGGCATTCAGTCACAAGTAGAATAATATCCATCACAACAAGGACGCCATCTGGAGTGAAGGTTCGGTACAAGATTGCGAGGTTGTCTTACTTTATAGGACTAGAATACTACTGCATCAGCTTGTGGACTAGTTGCTAAACCTAGTATATTAGCACCGACAAGGTGACATGGCAGAATGTCTATGACCATATATCTCCTTGGTCAAAGTATCAACAAAAAGAGGATGCTGAATCATTCACGAATAAAGTTATATGACCACTTCTCTCCTTGGTCAAAGTATCAACAAAAAGATCATACTGAATCATACATGAAAAAAAAAATCATGGGAAACTAAAGGCCTGTTGAATACCATCTCTTGATGAGATCAAGGATCTTTATTGAAATTAAATTGACTGGGTGAAGGAACAGAGAAACCTACGAATTTGATGACCCCTGCTGGTTCTTCGATGGAGAAGGACATCTCTTCATTCCAAACTGGGTTTAGGCAGCTGTTGATGACTTTTGTCTTCTTATTCTGCAGAGCCAAAAGAAGAATGAATTACATGTCATAGAAGACAAATGCCCCCTCATTCTATATGAAAAAGACAGTAGTCAGTCAAGCACACCTGCTTTGACAGATTTCACAAGTACCAAACCAAATTACTTGAGCTTTTAGCACAATAAAACAAATGGTTAGGGACTGAAGGGTTGAGAGGTCTCAGTTTTCATAACAAGCAATAGAGATAGGAAATTGTTCTTATCTCGGTCTGAGTTAAATCCATTTTTTATAGTTTGAATGCCGAGGCTTCAGTGGGTAGGGTTAGTATTGGATAAAAGAAAAGACGCCCTTTCATGGACCATTTCAGCTTAGGTTTCTATCCCCAAACAAGTGTTAAAAACTGAGCATAGACTTTCTCAAGTTAATACCACTCTCTTGCTTTTGAATTGTGGATTCTTGCCTTTTAAGAAAAAAATTAACAAGTATAGTTGTTGTGATCAAACTAAACATACCACGTACAGAAAGCACACCAAATTGCATAGGGAGAAAAAATGACTTAAAAAATTGGTTATCAACAACAAAAAAAATCTTTCCTCTAAAAGAGAGGTTTGAACATTCTCAAAGCAGTCTTGCTGACAAGGACATAAACAGCCAAAAAAGTGCATCACTCTCACGTTTAATCAAAGGAAAATATCATGGCATAGTTAACATGTGACAGGAGGTGAGTATGGCACTCAAATTCTCCATACCTGACGTTGAAAAGCCCAAGCAAAATTAAAGAGGCTGGTCAAAAAGTAGGAGAGTAATTAGATCAACCGCATTGCGCCATGACGAGCACAATCTCAACGAAATGGAACAGTTGTTGTACTTCAGCTAGTAATTTCAGTTGTCCTATCTTTCCTTCGAAGGACCAATTTTCGATTGTACTAACAATGCAAAGATGTTTATATTTCCGGATTGCCAGAACAAATCAGAAAAACTGTGTCCAAAAAGGTGCGCGGTTATGTTGCATATTCTCGAAGAGAGAACCAAAACGATTAATTGGAGAGTCACTCATTAGGAACACATATACATGGGCAAATCATCTCCGAAAGAACTCGGAGGTATAAGGCAGTAAACGTTCGTTCTTGGTGTGCCTGGCTAGGCAGAAGGTTCAAAATAGCACTTTGTCTGGACGCAATGAACAAAACAAAGGCAGGCACTTGTCTGCAGCGCGGAGCATCTATCTCTAGTCTCTTTCAAGACTGCAACTGCTGTAAGAAGCTAAGGCCTTGTTTAGTTGGGGAAAAATTTTGAGTCACATCGGATATATGGACATACATTTGAAGTATTAAACGTAGTCTAATAATAAAACAAATTACAGATTCTGCCAGGAAACTAAGAGACAAATTTATTAAGCCTAATTAATCCGTCATTAGCAAATATTTACTGTAGCACCACATTGTCAAATCATGACACAATTAGGCTTAAAAAATTCATCTCACAAGTTACACGCACGCAAACTATATAATTGGTTTTTTTCCACATTTAATACTCAATGCATGTGTCCAAACATTCTATGTAATGGGCGAAAAGTTTCTATGGGAACTAAACAAGGCCAAGGTAAACAAAAGCACGTGCTTGGACTTTGGACCGTACGTTGGCTACAGTACAAATTAAAAGACTTGCCCCGCTTCAGAAGCAGAGCTGGAGATAACTGAAACAATCAAAGTCTAGTAGTATAGAATAGTAGTACTAGTAGGTAATTAATCCGCACACTGAATGCGTAATTAAGCAAAGATTAACCTCCTTGTAAGATGATTAAGTAGTGAATTTAACCGATCAAGAAAGGGAGGGTGACTGACCATGGCGGCGAGGCGGACGACGACGTAGGGGTCGCTGGAGGTGAAGTCCCGGACGGCGAGGTTGGTCCCGCTGGCCACCACCACCTTGAGCACGCCGCGGCGCTCCCTCACACCCGCCTCCTCCTCCTCCATCCCCCACTCCACGCAGGTCTCCTCGGTTCACCACCTGATGTGAGGAGGAGAGCGAGATCCGAAGATGGTGGCGCGCTCGCCTCGTCCTTCGCTTCCTCGTCGTCGTGGGGTCGTGCTCGCGGTCGCCGTCGCCGACGAGGTCGCGGGATCCTCTGCCTCTGGCTGGGGGAGAAGGGAAATGGAATGGGAGAGAGAGAGTGGGGAAGAAGGGGGACAGGAGGGGGGAGGAGGTGGGAGGGGGGGTGGGGGGGTTTGTAAAGGCTGGAGGTGGGGCCCACACGATGGGGCCATGGGCCATGGGCTCATCACTCATCACGCGGTGCGGGGTGTGGAAGGGCGACCCGGTCGGTCCGACCGACCTGGGCGTCGCGTCGCGGTCAAAGCCGTGGGGCGGGGCGGATCGGATTGATCCGGTCACTCGCTCCGCTCGGTTGCTCCTAGCTCGAAATGGCTTGTGCTGCTGTAGTTCAACGACCGCGAATTACAAACACAGCTTATAACCTTCCTCCGTCCCATCAAACCTGACGTTCTAAGATTTCTCAATTAAATTAGTGTTCAGTAAGAATGACCAATTTACCTTATTTGCTTGATCATTTACGCACACTCTAGAACGATCAGTGACCAATTTACCCCTATTTACTTGATTCACTTACTTCATCCGTCCTACAAAAGTTATCGTTTTAAAGTTCCTCACATAAATTAGTGTTCACTAAAAATGACCAACTTACCCTTTATTTCATTTAACTCTCATTTGCATACAGTTCAGAATGTTCCACTCTATTACAGTTAAATAATAAATCAACCACAACTTGATTGCCACGTGCGATTTACATAGGCAAAATGGCGCCAAGGCACAAAAACAATACAGACAAATCAATCATTAGCATAATTCAAACATTTGAATCAACTCATTATGGGTGCTTTGGCGGCTTGGCGCCTAGTTCTGCCCTTCCATTTTGAGACCATCTTTACTTCATCTCAATCCATTCCATCTCCCTGTAATCCAATCCACAAGTCCTGGAAATATCAACCTTTGCTCCATCTTAATTGTTTCATCTTCCTGTAATCCAATCCAAAGCCATACATATGAAAATGGTTAGGGCTTATTCGGAACGCAGGATTGAAAAAATATATGAACAGAAAAAACATAGGAATATGATAGGAATGTACGTGCAAAACAGAGGATTGAAAAACATAGGAAATCTGTAGGGATGGGTGTTCGGATTAGCTGCATGTTTGCCTCGATCCTACGCAAAGGAAGAGAAAAATGAGCTCAGAGTAAATGGAAAAATTCCTGTGTTTCTCACTTAAAATCTGTAGCATGGGAAAAATTCCTTGGGCATTCCTGTGATTTACTTCCTATAAACCGAATGCTGGTACAGTGATTGAATCCAAAGGATCACAAATCCTCCATTTTTCCTGTGATTTCCCTCCAATCCGAATGAGCCCTTAGAGATCTCAATTTACCACCAGAAGAGGAAGGAGATGGAGGAGCATTACCTGATCTCAATGGAGAAACTAATATGAAAGAAGATGGAAGACATGCTGATGTCCAAGGAGATAACCTTGATCAAGTTGACTGGCAGGAACATGTACAAACTCTACACTTTTTGATCTCAACCTACATCCTTTTGATCTCAACTATGAGGCTTTAGAAGAAGAAGAACAAATACATCAAGGTAAGTTGATTTCCAGCCTTTGCTTGGCTTTTGTTTCCAAGGCAAGCATAATATTGTGTAGACTGCTCCATTTCAGTTTTACATTCAATAAAAAATACCTATCTAAAATGAAGACTAAAATAAAAGGATTAGGTTATACTCATTATTTATTTTTAGGTAAACAGAAAAGTGTAAACATACAGGTGAATACATATGGTTCTTCTTAGGGGAACAACTGTTGATGCCACGAAAATTTTTTCCTCGCACTTTCCTCCCTCTGAAGATACCCCTAATATGAGCAGTTAACATTGCTAATAAAAGGATGCATGGGCCAGGGTTCCAATGTTACAAAAACATTAAATTAAACTATTCAAACTGGATGGTGAGCTATTTGTGCAGCATCAAATACGTATTTATATTTACATAGGTGGATGAACAATACAAATTTGATAGCATGAATGTTACCTTTGAAGCATTTGCAAAGAAGTGAATTGAATGCTTTGCAAATAAATTTCCTACAAAAAGAAGAAAAGTAGCAACTGAACGCCCATATCAAAAGAAACCATATCACTGTTACATGAAATTATGTGGAGAAAACATACCTTTTAACCAAAATTGTTAGTATTTTTTTTAGAAAACTTATTATTACTTATACAAACTAAATTGAATGAAGTTGTCTTTACATGGCCTTGTTACCTGGTGAGCCTATCAACCACCCCAACTATCATTTTTGCAGAGTTCCTGCCTCAACAGAGAGAAACAATATAAAAGTATCTTTGCAATAACTATTGTTACATACTGAAAGGAACTTAATGTCGCCTAGAGGGGAGGGGGTGAATAGGCGTTCCTAAAAATTATCACAACTTCATAGCATATTAAAGTGATGAGAACTTTCGATTCAAATCGGAACTTCCGGTATGGGATTGGAAGTTCCGGTCTCAACCGAAAAGTTCGGCGGATAACGGAATAAACACTAGCTATAAACTTGTAGCTCGAACAAACAAAATGTATATAAATCAAAAAGTGACAAACAAGGTATCTAAACAAAATATAAGGTCACCAACAATATTAATTAAGTATGCAAGTAGATCGGGTAAAAACAAGCTCAAGCACAATATAAGAGATGGCAAGAATGAGCAAACCAAGAGAGGAGACACGTTGATTTGTTTCCCAAAGTTTGGATCCACGGATCCTACATCTCCATTGAGGGGCCACAAGGCTGGGTCTATTTCAACCATTTCCTCACGAGGTTGCACAAATGCACTCCTCGGTTTCCCTTGCGGAGGCGAAATCGAAGCCTTCACAAACTTTCCGTGACACACCACAACCTTGGGTTCTCACCGGCAACGCCTAGCCGTCTAGAAGACCTTAGTCTCCAAGAGTAACAAACACAATCAAAGATTTGCTTGCTATGAACTCGAGTGCTCAAAGTGTGGAGTGAAGCTCACTAGCTCTCAACTTCTCAATCTCTCAATCCAACTCTCTCCCCTTCTCAAATCCCTCTCACAAAGAGACACCACAAATGATGGAGTGAAGCTCACTAGCTCCCAACTCCTCACTCCCTCAATCCAACTCTCTTCCCTTCTCAAATCCCCCTCACAAAGAGGCACCACAAAGGATGGGAAATGGTGATGGTTATTTGGGTTTGGATGTGTCTAATGTTGCCCAAGAACAACAGCCACTCAAAGGAGGGTGGAGGAGTTTATATACCCAAGCCTCTCAAAAACTAGCCATTGGAGACAAAGACTGGAATTTTTGGAACTCCGAAAATTTACAGAAGGTTTCGCAGCCATTTTCAGAACTTCTGATAATTTTTGGAATTTCTGAAATATTTTCGAAACTTCCGAAAAGAACAGAGTAAAATGATTATAACTTTTCGCTCAGGAGTCTGTTTTTTATGAACTTGGACTCTATGGAAAGCTCACTAAGAGGACTACCCAACTCAACCAAAAACAAGGTCTAAAACTACTCAAAGGATAGGTTAAAGCTTGGGTTTCTCTCAAGGTAGCACTATGATAGGTCACTTTGAGCACCGAGACATACACAAACACCTCGACGTTGCATCCCTCTTAATAGTACGATATTCCTAAACTCAAATGTAAATAGGAAGAGAATTATACCAATAGGAATGCATTATTTCCATCTTTCTTTTATTGTCTTAAGGGACGCCAATGCCGATTCCGTTTCACCATATATTCTTCAAATGATTGATGCGGTTACTTGTAGCTTCAAATGGCCTCGCACGGTCCATCATGACAAAGCTGTCACTCGCACTTCACCACCGGATTTGGTTCTTCGGTGCCAAGCCCCTTACTTGCACTTGAACTTGTCATATATAGCTTGATCTCCATACATTTCATCCTTGTGATTTAGGTACACCATCAATGAACGTTTCTCTCTCCGCACATAAGAAGTCCGGAAATCACCTCTCACATATTCCACTTTCATATCCACATGACTAGGCAAAGAAATGCTTATAAAAACATTAGTCTCATATAATTGGATTTGTCATTATTCACGAAAACCAAATTAATAGCACTTGAATTTTCACATATTGGAAAGGAATTGAATGGCAAAGCACATGCATATAGCTAAATCAAAATCCATTTTATGCAGGGAGATATATCAAAATAATAATACTAAAACCAGCAACAAAAATTATTTATGTGAATTAAAACAAAATAGTGGTTTAGATAGTTAATTGTGGATTGAAGAAATAAATATAAGAAAGCAATGTCAATACATATAACATTTAATATCTTCTATCATTCAGCATAGGAATAATTTTAGATTTTTTGGGTTTTTAGTAACCAACATGTGTTTTTGACACATATAAAATATTACTCCCTCCATCCACAAAAGTTAGACATATTTCATATTTGAGTTTTTCCAAATAATTCGTTCCTATTTGTAGTCTTTATGCATTCCAAACTTAAATGAAGAGATAAATTAAATGTTTGATTAGAATCCAAGGAGTCATCGAAATACTCATTGGTTGTATGCTTGCATTCACTTCTTGGTTTTGTAACATGCAAGATGATTTAATTTCTTCTTGGTCTTGGTGACAAAAGTAATATGTGTAACTTTTGTGGATGGAGGGAGTAACATATAACTCTTGTTTTTAGTAAACCTAGAGTTACACAATTATAGAAGCAGAAAGCACATTGCCATGAAAAGTGACTATATGTATTGTTAAATGCTAGAAATGGGAACCATCTTAGCCCAGTAGGTAAGATCAAGTGTACTAACCAACATGTGATTTTGACAGCCAATGACCACCAACACATGGAGTATGACCTGCATGTGAGTGCACATGTAGATCATGACTGACAAGAAATTGAAGGTAAAGTTCATGACTTTTTTAACAGTTAGGGACATGTATAAAGCCTTGATTTCATAAAATTGAATAAATGTGCCTAACCTGATTAGCACACATGAACTTACCATTTTGAAAAATTTTGTAGATGGTGATGATGCTTTGCAACTTGAGCTAGAAGCCTTGGAGAATGTCCTTCAAGACTATGGAGTGTGTGTTGATGTTGTCAATGTTGTCTTTGATGTAGAGGAGTTACCCAATTCAGATGACGATCAACATGCAAATGGAAATGAGCCAAGTCAACCAAGAGATTTGACAAACATACAAAGGCGAGCAATTTATGCAATGTTGCTTGAGAAAAGTACAAATGGAAAATTAGAAATAGACACCACAAGTATAGTTGCTTGAGAGTTCCATGTTAGGATCCGTACCGTCCAACGTATTTGGAAGAGAGCAAAGATTTGACGTGAACATGGAATACCAGTGAATGTTGATTCAAGGAAGCTTGGGAATTTTGGGCACAGAAAGTTTGAAGTAGACTTACCACTTATAGCTGCTATTCCATTACAACAAAGGAGCAATATATGGTCACTAGCACTAGCCCTATGTGTTCCAAAAAACAGATTACAAGGTGGTTCAAAGAAGGGCCGATACCATGTCACTCTAACTCGTTAAAGCCTTATTTGAAGGAAGCAAATAAAAAGGAAAGGTTGCGGTGGTGTGTTTCTATGTTAGATCCAAGTACATTGCCAAACAGCCCCAAGTTTATTGAAATAGAAATATTATCCACATAGATGAGAAATGGTTTAATGGTTCAAAAAAGGAGAAAACTTTCTACTTGCATATGGATGAAGAGGAACCATATTTCACAGTGCACAACAATAATGCCATTGATAAAGTAATGTTCTTATCAGAAATTGCAATGCCTAGGTTCGATGGATGAGGGTAACTACACTTTTGATGGAAAGATAGGCATTTGGCCTTTTGTTAGGAAGATAACATATCCTTCTTATAAGTGCTATTCACATACACTTAATTTTTATATTTATTTGTAGGGTATTTGTAAATCTTACTTATTTCATATACTACCAGGAACTAACATGATGGAGAAGTCATAATAGAGGAAGGGGGACACTAGTAACCAAGCTAATCAAGGTTCATAGAGCCATAAGATCATTCACGATATCTAATGTGCTACCAGCTATTAAAGCATGTTGGCCTCGAGAAGACGCAAGAAAAACCATATGGATTCAACAGGATAATGCTAGAACTCATCTCCCAATCGATGATGCATAGTTTGCTATTGCAGTACCCCAAACAAGACTTGATATTCGCCTCGTGAATCAGCCTCCAAATTCCCGGATATGAATTGTCTAGATCTTGGATTCTTTTGCATCACTTCAGTCCTTAACATATAATAGGATATCTAGAAACATTGATGAGCTAATAGAGAATGTTCATAAGGAATACCATGACTACAATCCAAATACTCTGTGTTCTTAGGTGAGGGTTAGGAACCCTCACCTCCGACACGGAAAACGGAGCAATGTATTAATGCGTGATTAATTAATTATTAGCTTAAAAAACTTCAAAACTGGATTAATATGATTTTTTTAAAGCAACTTTTCTATATAATTTTTTTTTGCAAAACACAAATCGTTTAGTAGTTTGAAAAGCATGCGCGCGGTAAACGAGAGAGTGATGTTGGGAACTTGGACATAAGAACACAGCCTTAGGGTATTCCTTGCACTACAATGCTGCTACATTGAGGTCATGAGAGCTAGTGGAGGGAATAGTACTAATACTACTAGATGGCATATCTTCCATGGCATTATTTCTGAACTATGTTGAAGTACATGGGAACTAAAAGCCTCAACATACTTTCACGAGTTTTAGCAAATTCATCGACATCCTCATCATCAGCAACTGCATCAGCATCATCTTGTAGGACAACCGCCTCCTCCACCTCGACGAGCTCTTCAATGCCATCCATGTGCTGGTCCTCCAAGTTGTCGTAGAGGCCTTTCGTTCGACTGATCGTCCAATTCGGCGAAGAGGTCATCGTTCGCCTGCTGCTCCAAGACGCTGGCCATCTCCTCGGAATTAGGGATGAAGCCACCGTCGGGGAGGGGGGCAGCTTGAAGTCAGGGATGCCCGCCCATTTGTCTCGTGTTGGGAATCTAGGACGAAGCCATAGGGGTGGGGAGTAGGGGGGGTAGGGGGGAGGGGGGCAGCTTGGAGTTGGAGACGCCATCCTGATCCTCAGAGTTTGGGATGAAGCTGTGGGGGAAGGGGGGATGGGGGAGGGGGGGACCTTGGGTCGGGGACGCCACCACTTGCCTCATCCTTGAAGTAAGGGACGAAGCTGCCGCTAGGGGGTAGCTCGGAGTTGGGGACACCACCGCTTGCCTCGTCCTTGGAGTCAGGGACGTAGTCGCCATCAGAGGGCAGCTCGGAGTCAGGGACACCACCACTTGCCTAGTCATTAAAGTCTGGGACAAAGCTGTCATCTATGGGCAGCTCGGAGTCAGGGACGCTGCCACTTGCCTCTTCCTTGGAGTTAGGTACGAAGCCACCGTCGGGATGCCGCTCCACATCAAAGAAATAGCCACATGCATCATTGCCGCCAAGCACCCCACCACCACGCCGCTTACATCCTCCTCGCCTTCTTTACTTGCATGCTGTTAGTCAACATCCGGTTCCGCTGTTGTCCGCTTGCATGTAGCCCTTTTGGCTAGCCAAGCCATGTTGATTGAATGTAATCAAGACATGCTAGTTTTAACTGCATGCTTGCCGCATATGGTTTCACTTTTTATTTTGCCGGGATGACCGAAGGAGATCATCCAAATGTCATTAAGACAGAGGAAAAAAAGTTACAAAAGAGTTTTTCATCGACAGCTGGCTGTCGGGGAAGGATGTATACCAAAAGCGCATGCCCCAAAACCACACGCCAACCGCACGAACACAAGCTACAGAGAAGGGACCTAAGCACTGAAACAAAACGGCTGCCGCTAGGCTTACAACAAAACCATAGGGCAGAAACTCTAAAGACGACACCTTCATGAAGGTTGCGACGTCCTAGGACGCCATCGCTGCCCATGCAAAGAACTGGACAAAGTTTTCACCCAGAAATCCTTGCCAAGGGGAAGAGGGGCACCTCCACAGCGCAGGTGCCCCAGGAAGGTTACCACGCCCGAAGGCGTTGCCGCTGCCGGTCCAGTAAAGCACCGGGCTAGGCTTTCACCCAAAGGCGTGGTTTCATTTTTTAGTGGTGCCCGTTTGTGTTGATAGCTGATGTTCAGATTTCACGGACACAGTTTCTTCTCAAATCAATTTGTTCTTCCTTACTGCTTTCTGATCTGTATTCTCATATACTGGTAATGACCAATAATAGAATTAAATAAAAATTATCATCTTATTATTATTATTATTATTATTATTATTATGAGTAAATTTCACAAAACTACATATTTTATGGTTCAAGTTACAGAAAACCACACATATTTTGACACTTGGTATTTAAGTACATATATATTTTGGTAGTTTAGTTTCACAAAACTACACTATCGATGAATGAATTCACCCATGATATGACGTGGTTGTTCCATCTAGGATGTGGACGTGGCATCCTATTAATTTCGTGCGATGGCTGGTAATAGAATGCCATGTCCTCGTCCTAGGTGAAACAACCGCGTCATTTCGCGGGTGAATCCATCCATTGATAGTGTGGTTTTGTGAAACTACACTACCAAAATATATGTATTAAGTGTCAAGTATCAAAGTGTGTGCGGTTTTCTGCAACTTGGACCACAAAACGTGTAGTTTTGTGAAATTTACTCTATTATTATTATAACACGAATTCAGGTACACTTTCAGCCATAAACAACACAAATGACCAACTACATCCACTCATTCCAGTTCACATAGATAGTCCAGATCATAACACCAACCGCATCGCTCAGGTACATGTATAGCCAAGAAACAACACAAATGATTGACGACAGCCACTCATTTCTACTCAATCATAGTGCTCCAAAGCTATACATGACAGTCTCTGTTCTATCAGTCCAAGGTTGACTAAAATGACAATTTTATGCTAAGTTGCCATAAATTTTTAGCAATCGTAAGTTCTTTCATACTAATGACATGTGCCAATTTTCTAAGCTAGCAAAGGAATCTCTAATCATTCTGTTCTCTGGGGATTTTTCAGATGGGACTATTCGTTGATATTGTACTAAACAGACAATGAAACATAGCATATCTAGACAATGATGCAGGGAATACATAACATCTGCCAACATGGTAAATTCTATCTCATCAATCGTGTGAATTCCCAGATAATAATACCATATACCAAGTTACCAACTCTTCTTGACTTCTCATGGAGAAACTCATATGTCGGTGACCAGTCTTAGAAGCATGATGGTGAAAATTCTGCTCAGTGTTACGAAACGTACGATAATACTCAAAATAATCTCCATTGATTGAATTCAGGCATGACCTTCGGAGTGTTAGCCTCTACAACACTTGCCAGAAACTCATCGTCTTTTTAACCATATTTGCTTTCAGGGTATGATTTGCATATTGACAGTGTCAGCTTCTACAAACTCCACAAACTATAGACAAAACTTCAGATTGTCACCATGAGTAGTCTTCTCAGCAGCTACCTGTAGACAGATCAAATCAATCGAAACAGAGCGTTGCGGTTATGTTCTCTAGATCATTTACTGTCTGATGAAACTGATATGGAAAATCTTGGGATACTCAATACAATATAGCTAATCAAGACATGTCCATTAGTTTTAAAATATATAGAACCTAATGGTGGTGGTGGTGATAAGTTTATATTTATGCAACCAACTTTTACAAATGTTATTTATGGAATAATGTTTAGTTGTGATTTGCAGTGCATGGCTATTTGGCTAGTATGCAAATAGAAAAAGCATTTGCTCAACTCGTCATGCATTGCACCATATAATGGTTTTACTAACACAAAGTTTCAAGCACTAAATGCACTTCAGGTTACCAAATGACACCTGTGTGAGAACCTGGAAAAAAAATATCTGTATTCTGTTGCTTCAGAGAGACTCGCTACATGGTAATTCATAAGCTAAAATATCCACAACGAAGGTACTTCGTGTGGTCCTGCTCATATTGTAGGAGTAATTTTATGTAAAGTCACATAAAAAAGAGAAAAAATTCCATCAATTGTAGTTACTCAAGGAGGATACATTACATGAACTAGTTATAAATAGAACACTTTTCTCGTTGCTAAGGCCAACTATAGCAAAAATTTTCATGCCAAGAAAAAAAAGGATTGCCAAGTCATTTCGTTTTGAACTACTGTAATGATACAGAAAGCATCTTACCTAGTTTAGATCAATTTTTAACTCATAGAGATCACTTGAAACTGTACTCTGGTTGCACTCCGAGACTATTCCCTCAAGATCAATAGGGGCATTTGGAACAAATACCAGCAGTGGCTTCTTTCTTGGAACAGACAGCAGCCCACTATTGCCCTCCAGCATATCCAGAACGGTCCTCATGACAGGCCTCTCTTCTGAAAATGGGTTCACACAGCTCAAACCGACAAGGAGAAACCTCATCATTTGCCCTGCATCATATTCCCCATTCAGCGTTGGATCCACAGCATCCAAAACCTTGCCTCTCGAGTGCAAATTCCAAACCCAATCAACAACATTCACCATGTTCATACTGTCAGGTGCTGCACTCTCAATTGGCCGTCTCCCTGTGCAGATCTCTAGCAGTACAACCCCATAGCTGTAGACATCACTCTTTTCTGTGGCTTTCCCCATCTGGAGGTACTCAGGTGCAAGGTAACCGACAGTCCCCGCTGCCAAGGTCGACCGAGGGCTTGTGTTAGGATCTTTCAACCTTGCAAGCCCGAAATCCCCCAACCTTGGGTTGAAATGTGAGTCAAGAAGTATGTTGCTGCACTTGATGTCCCTGTGGATCACCTGCTTGTCATGTTCTTCATGTAGGTATGCAACCGCGCAGGCAATGCCGACAGCCACATTATACCGCTGAGCCCAGCTGAGAGGGACATGACATTCAGCCTCAGAACAAGGATGGAGAGCCATATCCAGGCTACCATTTGACATGAACTCATACACAAGCAGCAGTTCGTCCTTCTCAGCACACCACCCTTGGAGCTGAACCAGATTGGGGTGCTTCAGGTCAGCAATTATGGTAAGCTCAGAATTGAACTCATTGTAGCTGTCCCTGGATTGCTTCGACCGCTTGACCGCATATGTGACCCCGGAACACGGGCAGACTGCCTTGTACACAGTACCGAAACCACCACTGCCAACCACCAGAGAAGGATCAAACCCCTTTGTCGCTGAGAAGAGATGTTGATAGGTGTACTGCCTTGGCTTACCCACTGCGGCCTTTGCACCCAAACCCTTCTTAAACCCTGACCCCCACTTCTTCAGCGACATTACCACAAACACCGTGACTGCACCAAGAAACACAATGGGCAAGGGGATGCCAAGCCCCAGTGCCAACTTTCTGCGACGCCCATCCTTGTGGCCGGCGAGGCCGTCCAACGCCGGAGCGCTGTCGACGCTGTCGGACACGTTGTGCGATGACCGAGACGCCGGGTCGACGGCCGGCATCCCGGACGTCTGGAAGGTCCAGCTCTGGATGAGGAAGCCGCCATCGCTGCTCCCGTTTCCTGACGAAGACGTGACCTCAAAGCCGACGAACATGAACTCGGCGAAGCGGGCGGCGATGCTGTCGGCGTCGGCGGCCAACGCGGGCGTCGGCGGCCGCAGACTCGCGTGGCTGACGAACACCTCCAGGCGCGCCAGGGACGCGTCGTAGACGACCCAAGAACCGACCTCGTTGCCGTTCCGCAGGTCCACCGCGGCGGTGGAGTTCCCGTCGACGTCAACGCCGGCGGAGGAGGCCGAGACGAGGTTCCTGGACGCGTCGAAGGTGAGCTCGAGCGGGAGCGAGCGGTTCTTGGCGGCGAGGCACTCGGCGAGCAGGTCGGGGAGGAGGAGGAAGGAGAGGCTCGAGGCGGGGCGCGCGGCGGCGGGGGAGGCGAAGACGAAGGAGGTGGAGAAGGAGGCGTTGCGGGGGAAGGGGAGAGGGAGCGGGAAGAGGGCCCGGGAGGAGGGCGGCGGGAGGGAGACGGAGGTGGCGCGGAGGGAGGCCCCGCCGAGGAGGGTGAGGTTGCGGAGGGAGAAGGACGGGAAAGAGAAGGACACCGGGCTCGCCGTGGCGATCGGCGTCGCCTGCGGGAGGAGGAGGAGGAGGAGAACGGCGGCGACGAGGAGAGGTGTTCGTGGAGGTGGAGACGCCATTGGAGAGCTCGAGAGGAGAGAGAGGGTTCCCGGGTGGGGTGGGGTCGGTGTGTCAGTGGAAGATGAAGAGAACATCGGTGTGAAGCGTGTGCCTGTGTGATGGGTCAGTTTTTTTTGGTTGAAATTACAGCTGGATTGGAATTTCGAAATTCTGTTAAAAAGTAAAGAACCGAAACAAGACATTCGGACATTTTTAGGCCTTGTTTAGGGCCTAATTAGTTCGCGAAAAGAAAATTTTTAGGTGTCACATCGAATGCTTGACTGGATGTCGGAAAGGGTTTTCGGACACGAATGAAAAAACTAATTTCATAACTCGCCTAGAAATCGCGAGACGAATCTTTTCAGCCTAATTAAGCTGTCATTAGCACATTTGGGTTATTGTAGCACTTATGGCAAATTATGGACTAATTAGGCTCAAAAGATTCGTCTGGCGATTTTCATACAAATTGCGCAATTAGTTTTTGTTTTTATCTATATTTAATGCTCCATGCATGTGTCTAAAGATTCGATGTGATGTTTTTGGGAAAATAAATTTGGGAACTTAACCAGGCCTTAGCCTGTGTTTAGTTCGTGTGCCAAAATTTTTTTTAAGTATTAAACATAGACTAATAACAAAATAAATTACAGATTCCGTCTATAAACTATGAGACGAACCTATTAAGCCTAATTAATCCGTCATTAGAAAATGTTTAGTGTAGCACCACATTGTCAAATCATGGCGTAATTAGGCTCAAAAGATTCGTCTCGCGATTTATATGCAAATTGTGCAATTGTTTTTTTTCATCCACATTTAATGCTCCATGTATGTGTTCAGAGAGGAAGAGTAAGAGAGAAAGAATGAGAGAGAAGCTAGTGCCCAACACAACTTCCTCTCTTGGCAGTGGTTGATAATATCAATTAAAACAGAACATGCTCAGTACATGAGAACTAGTTTCTGTTAGTTCCCTTTAAGATTGTAGCGATAAAGTATTCTCTGAATTTTTGTATACACAAGTAACCAAGTCAGTGCAATATTACTACTAATTAGATGCTTGCTTATGAAACTATAAAACTATTTCCATTCATGCAACTCCCCCTTAATGTAACTCTAATCTACATTTCTTGGAATAGAATTTCTGCTTATGAAGATTCCTGATCTTCACAACAAATCTACACGCAGATAAAGAAAAAAAAATGTAAATGCTCTAAACACATGTCCCCTAGTACTGTTGCTCACAAAACCTCCCCCTCACCCCACTGGAAATTTCAGGACTGAAAAAACTGCACTTATACAATCAACAGCCACAGATCAAAGCATTTATACAGTCAACAAAATAACAGACCGAGAACAGCGTTAATACATTAAACAGAAACAGATCGGGAGGGGTGGTGGGGAGGGGCAATACAATTGTGATTGCATCCAACTAATATATGTGAAATCGAATCAGCAAAGCAGCAGCAACACATAAAAAAAATTTGCTCACCATGAACCGAGTTATACAGATCTCAACGCCTGATATATTTGGATTCAAATCAGCAGCAACAGCAGCCATTTTGCGATTCGCATCCCCTTGCCTGATGAATGCCAAACCACCATGGATACCTCACCGGGCGCAGCCGAGTAAGGCATGGAGCCATGGACGCCTCGCCCCGAACCTTGGCGAACCCGAGCCAGACTCCGCAGTGGCAGCGGAGGGGGCTACACTGCGCTCGTCGGCTGAGCCTGGCTGCGGCGAAGGCATCCTGCTCATGGCCTTGCTGCACGAGCGGCCTCCTCCCGTCGGTGAGGCCGCCGCCGGAATCGCCTCCTCCCCTCGACGACATTGCCTTTGAGCAGTGGAGCTGGAGGAGGCAACACTGTTTCAAAAAAAAAAAAAAAAACGTGTTGTGTGTGAGAAATATCCAGAAGCCCTATTCGATCGGGCACCAACTGATGTCCATCCGACAGTTAGGAATTTGAGTGCAATTTGGAGAAAAAATCAAATTTGGAGAAAAAACACGCTGGTGATGTATAGCAAAAACCATAAATAGAGGGGTTTAATAAAATTTAAAAGAAATAAAAGTAAGATAAAAGAAGGGTTTTATAAAATTAAAGAGATTTAAAAGAGAGCTCTTAACTTTGCAAACAAAATTTAGGCCCAAAGTAAAAGAGATTAAAAGAAAACAAGGCTGCTCCAATGGAAAATCGAGAAGAGTGCAACTAAAAACTTTTCGCAAAAAAAATTTCTTGAAAAATTGAGTATATTACAATATTTTTGGGAGAGGAAAGAAATACTCAGTTGCAGTAACATAGCAAATGCAAGTTCATATCACTACTTCTGCGCTACCAGAGGTATAAAGATGAAATCATTGATCTTTACAAATTAGAGCATATAGCACAGGATGTCCATGAACCTGCAAATGCGATCATCAAAATGCTGCAATCTACTTTGTAAAGTTTAAAAGGAACACTTTCAATCAAAAGCTGAGTCCTCTCAAATTTACAGCACTGAAATTTACATTGTTATTGTCCTCGACATGCTGTTTGCTCTGGTTGTGTTGGTTGCTAAATTTGCTTCTTATTCAGTGCTTGAGTAAATTTAGCACAAATAATATTCTGTATCGTTCTATAATTTTATTGGTTTTCATTTCTAACAACAGAATCTCATTTCATGATAAGTGTTGAAGCTCATGTGTTTTCCCCCGTCTAGGATTGACTTATTTGTGCTCATTGTTCGTTAAAAATACCATTTACACTGGTGAGTTAACAAATTTTTATCCTATGTATATCACTCACAGTGGAGCTTTGATTTTTCTATTATAAACAGTGCATGGCTTCTTTTTTTTTTCTGTTGATATACTTTGAGCTTTTAGTAAAATTTCCATCTATTGACTCATGATAATTTGATATATGCAATAACTGCATCTTACCGTTCCAAAAAATTGTGCCAAACTAGAAGGACTATAGCTTTCTCTTGGCCCCTGTTTGCCTCTTTTTGTTGAGGCTATGTGGCAGCAATTATATGAACTAGATACTGGGGCGCGCCTATTGCACGCCTCCTGTACATTATTGTTTTGAGTTTGTTGTTCTACCCTGCTATAAAATTAGTGAACCTAAAATTGCAAGGTTGGTAAGCAAACCAACAGACAGTTAAGGTAGCATGTACATTATTGCAACCATTTCAGCAGTAAGCTCACAAGCTTGTGGAATAATGATCGACGAAAAGGTACAACGCATGTAGAAAATAATAAAATGTGTGGTACCTGGTTTCACGGTTGTACAGTTGTATTACTACAACATTGAATTATATAATACATTTGAATTTTATCTAACTTGCTATGTAAATTCAATAGCATAGAGTTGGCTTAGATTAAATAGAAATGAATATACTCTATATTAGACTGAAGAGAGAAGATTAAGCTAATTAGAATTTGAAGATCCCTTAGTTGTACTAACAGGGAATAGTACTGAATTCAACAACTAAATTTTCTGAAGTATCATAAAAGAATGAAGGCATTTATACATGCTGATCTATCCAGCTTATGTTTAAAAGGGGATAGTAAACTGCTGCTCAGACACAAGTGAATAACACTTCAATAACAGAAGTTAGACTCATAGGTCATGTATATGTATGAATAAACTAACGCCAACCAGTTTACAAAACAAATTTCAGACCACATTGTACAGATGCCACATAGATCAATGAAAGTGGTATTGCACAAGTATCCCACCTTCCAAGCACAACCCATGGGAATGATAATGCACAGTGTGCTTACGGATGGGATCATCAGGCATGCACTGGCCTCATCTACTAAACATGGGCAAGGCAAAGAGAGACATTACGAGCTTAGCAATTAGCGATGCCAACATGTAGCAGGTTGTTCAAGATAGTAAAAAATATACCTCCCTTTAAACTAAAAAACAGAAACTTTAGTATATACTCCCTCCTTCCCAAATTGATCATCATATAATAGAATTCAAAATTTCTCAAATTAATCATCACATAACCGCATAGACACGGATTTCATCGGAATACAATTAATGCAGCATGGAAGAATATGTGCATGCTAAGGTGTAATTAGCACGGTGTTTTAATCGATGTATGCATTGTAGGAGAATATGTGCATGGTGTCTTGATTGATATGATTTAAATTATCCTTGGTCTTGATGCATAAACATATATGATGATCAATTTAGGAAGGAGGGAGTATAAAGTTAACCCCATATAACAGCTTACAAATATGAGCCGTAATATTTGGTTTTTGTTTTGCAAAATCACAAGAATTTATAAATAATTAGTTGGAACTATAGACCCTGATGAACCTATGCTTCCAGCTAAAGGTTTGATACTATGTTCAAGATTAATTTTCAATTTCTGGTAGAATTGAATTTGATGAATAATTAGTTTCTCATGATCGCTAAAAACTTGAGTTAAACATACATAATACAGTGATAGAATAATTTACAGCCAAATACTAAGTTCAGTAACCATATAGAAAGTTTGAACATGCAGACTTAGTAAGTCAAATAGCTGCTTAAGATCTTAGATTCCTGAGTTGTTTTTATCATGTACTCACATGTGCTCACAGAACAACTTGATGCTTGGTTGATCACAGTAGTATAGCCTCCCATCTGCTGACCATGGAGAAACAAATCAAGAATTCAGGAGCCTATGGCATATGCTATACAGTACTCAAACCATATGTGATCTAAATTTATTTCCAGTTATAATATTAAGGTTCTATCTATAAACTGGAATGCCAAGCTTCTGCTTGCTTTTCAGGGAGAAGTAACATCTAGTCTTTAACATTTGATAGCAGACCGGTCTGAAACCTCTAATTGTTATGAATGTTAATCACCTTCAAGCTAATTAACACAATCTACTGACTAACTGCTTTGGCTTCCTATCTGCCTTGGAAGAATATGTCAACCCTCAGGAACAAATGATTTCACAATGCATAAAGAGTATATATGCTTTCTGATTCAGACCTTCATAGATATGAGTAATGTCCAACTCTGCTGCTAGGCTGATCTTCATGCCTGTTAACATGCCTTCCCATTGTTGTCTGGCCAGCTTGAAACTGACAAAACAACAAAAGAAGAGAAAGCAAATAAGCTTGTAAGTGTAAAAATTATCAATAGGTGGTGCACATCCCCAGTCCTGGGTCGCCCTATAGCTCAGATCTATGTTTATTCTTGTCAATGACACTATGTCCAGGTCCTCTTAGATATTCTCCCATTACCCACATTAAGAGTCACCACATAGGGCAGACCACATAGCCTGCCTGCTTGATGGGCCTAGGGCAGACCACATAGCCTGCCTGCTTGACGGGCCTTTCGTGGAATACATGCAAGCAAAAGAGAGAATGCTAACCAGGAAGAACTAGGGAGAGCCCCTGATTAATCAAGTTTTTTTACGTATTTACTTTTAAAAAGATAAATTAAACAATCACGTGCGTACTTTGTCATGCCAAGGAAAGGAACCTCAAATCTAATCACGCGTGGTAAGTGCAAGCGATTGATCGCTCATTAGCCATTTCAGGTTGACATTGCCTTCTGCCAATCTGCCATTGTGGCGGTGTGCCCTGCGTAGTCTATTTCACATGACAGTTCCGAGCAGTATCTTCATATATGTTCTGAATCGGGGGCAGTGTAAATACTCAATTTTTCTTTTCTAAGTCTTCCAGAAAACCACTAACAAGTTTACCATAAACTAGTCATCATGATATATACTAATGCATAGGAAGAAGGGGGAAGTGAGTCAATTTACCGTGACAACGCCGTTACGATGCCATCTGTACAGGCATCGCGGAGCAATTTTCATGAGATCTATCTCCCTCGGTTGGGGCAGACGTTGGCGAAGTGGGTAGGGTCGCCGCAGATGAAGCAGCTGCCGTGCACGGGCTCGCCCGTCGCCGCAACGAACATCATGCCATCAGCATTGCATCCCCTGCCCCTCCTGCACTGGTGAAAAAACCATCTTTGCTCGGTCACCTAAAATCCACAATAGTCCCGGTTCGAATAGGAACCGGGACTAAAGATTATTTTTAGTCCCGGTTAAAAAAAATTTTGATCTTTAGCCCCGGTTGGTAACACCAACCGGGACTAAAGATCATTTTTAGTCCCGGTTCAAAAAGTTATTGGACCGAGTTAGACCCTAATTCTTTTTTAGTCCCGGTTGGTATAAACAACCGGGACTAAAAATGGATCTTTAGTCCCGGTTGTTTATACCAACCGGGACAAAAAAGAAATTAACCGCGCCACTGCCCTGCCTGGCATCCTTATCCATCCTTATCCATCCCTTTCCATCCTTATCCATCCCTTCTCTCCCATTCCTCTCCCTTCTCCTCTCTTCCTCCCCTCCTCCCCTTCTTCTTCTCCTTCCCTCTCCTTCCTCCTCCTCTCCTCTACTCCGTCTTCCATCAGCCGGCCGGCGGCGGGCGGCGTGGCCGCGAAGGGGGAGGCTGCGGCGGGCATGAGGCCCGGCGGACGGCGGCGCTGCACGCGCGCGGGGAGGTGGCCGCGCTCATGGAGGGCGGGGCGGCGGGCGGCGGCGGCGGCGCTGCCGCGCGCGGGGAGGCGGCCGCGCGCGTGGAGGTGGCGCGGTGGCGCGGCGCGGCCGCGCGCGTGGAGGCCGGGCGGCGGGCGGCGGCGGCGGCGCTGCCGCGCGCGGGGAGGCGGCCCCGCACGTGGAGGCGCGTGTTGGCGCGGCGCGGCCGCGCGCGTGCGGCGAAGCGGCAGCGGCGGCGGATGCAGCGCGGCGGCGGCTGGGCAGCGGGCCGGCGGAGGGCGGCGGCGGCGCAGGCGGCGCGTGCGGCAGAAGCAGCAGCGGCGGCGGATGCATTTGTGGATTTGTAGAGATGATCTTTTTACAATTTGTGATGTACTTGTTTTGATTATCTGTGATGTATTTGGATATGGTGGATTTGTAGATGATCGATTTGGGATTTGGAGATGATCTTTTGTACTGTGATTTTGGGGATGATTTGGGGATTTTAGAGATGATCTTTTGTTCTGTGATTTTGGGGATGATTTGGGGATATGGTGAAATCAATATTCAAAGTAAAAGAAAAAAGAAAATACTAACCGGATCTGGTTTCATTTTTAGTCCCGGTTGGTAACACCAACCGGGGTTAAAAATGGCTCCATCTTTAGTCTCGGTTGGTGTTACCAACCGCGACTAAAGATCGATTTTTAGTCCCGGATATTTGAACCGGGACTAAAGATAGTGATCTTTAGTCCCGGATTTGTAGTCCCGGTTGAAAAACCGGGACTACAAGGGGGTTGCAAACCGGGAGTAAAAAACGTTTCTCTACCAGTGCTGCCTCGCCCTTGGGTGCCGCCTCTCCGCCCTGCAGATGCAGATTCAGATGATTGCCTGCTGCTACTGCGCCCGCCCCGCCCACGCCCGCCACGGCCCCTCGGCGCAGAGTTCTCCACATCATCTTCCCATCTGCGTTGCACACAGAGACATCAGGCAAGACAATGCATAGATAGCTAAAACAAACCCCTATAATTCACAGCTTCTCTTTTCGCATCATATTCCTTGTGTTTTTAGCAATTTAACTTGATAGCGATTAGAGCAAGATTGACTAGGGGGAAAGCTAAGATAAATCTGTTTATTGATTAGTTCGGAATAGGAGTATATTCACATAAGCTTTGTGAAAAACATAACTGAGATAGCTGCATCACTAGTGATATTCTGCATGCTTAGATAGTTTCAAGTGGATAGATCAGATAGCTTTTTTTTTCCAATTGTGCAGATGCATATGCACCCTGCAGATCAATATCGTATGATAAAAGAACACTGTTACTAAAAGGATTCACATACGCGAAAAAGCCACATGCAGGATCCTGACATTTATAGAACTTCCTCCCCCTGTTAGCCTCTGTGTTAGCAGTTCGCAATACGCAGGGTTCTCCACATGATGTGCAGTGTACTTGACCTGCGTGTGAAAATAGCTCAAGATCAAATCATGAGCTTGCATTACCCCTTTTTTTTGTTCCAGGCCGGCTGAAGATTGGCTTGCATAACAATTTGTAGAAATTACTGAGTAGTACAGTCACCTGATGCATTTCCTGAGCTTTGTGTATGGGTTGAACGAAAACCTTGAGGATTCACAACAGGTGTTTGTCCGTTAGTAAATTGCCCAGCTGGACGAAAGCTAGTATGTAAATCTTGCCTTGAAGACGCCTGCCTTACACCACTTGCAGTCTGGTTCTGATTTCTTGCTGTGAAACAACAAACATGATCATAAAATATACATGTTTTTTAGCAAATGACAACAAGGCCTACTTTCTATAGTAAGCAAAACATGGGAGACAAAATAAGGTTAACCCACAAAACAAGCCTGTTTTAGATTTTATATATTTTGAGTTGCAATAAGCATAAGATTGCGATTACCCCTAATTAATCAAATTCTCTACAGCTTGACTTGTAAAGGTTAAAAAAATGAACTCAACATTTTGCAGATACCTGGTGTTGCAGTCTGGCTATGACTTCCAAATCTACTTATTTCCATAAGCTCTTTGAGTATGTCATCACATCCACCAATACAACCTATAACAGCATGAAATATGTCCGAATCACCTTAGTTTGTAACCAAACAAAAGATACACCAGATACGCGTTGAGAGGAAAGAAGGATTTGTTGGTCATATAAGTTTAAACTAAACTAAAGGGAGTATGGAACTTCAATTGGAATAGGAGAGTATACCTAGGTGATCGACATCAAAATTTGGTGGAATATCCCTTCGGCGAAACTTAAATTGAATCTTATAAACCGGGCCTGTAAATTTAACAGATTATCAATATTCAAGGGAGAATCAGCAAAGGAATAGTCCATCAGTGAAAAACATCAATCATACTAGTGGTACAATTTCAATAATTGGGGAACTAAATTATTCACCTGGAGCACAGGTAGGACAAACTTGATCAGTCACAGCAGCCTCTGAAAGAGATCGTGGGAGCCAAACTGCATTTCTACACTGAGTTTAGGAAGACTTACTATCAAAATTTTCGTCAGAGTTCAATTATTTTGGCTGCATTAGTAGTTCCATATGCTCTTTTCTGGCAAGATATAGAATTGTTTCTTATTTCCTTTTCTACTAACAAAAGGTCTGGTAACTAAGCAAAACACTACATGTTACTCACTTGAGGGAAGCCCCGACACCCAACCATAAATTCTCCAGTCTGAGGAAAGAAAAGCAAAGTTCAAGCATGGACATAGTGCGACACTTCCAATATGCCTAAGCTTCAGAACCATTTCAAGAAAGAAAAGATGTATGGGAAGATAATTTACCGGCCTTTGCTTCAGAAACATTTCAGATTCATTGCATGCAGCACATGGTCTCACAGTTTCTACATTCTGTGTCTCATTGACCGGTCTACTTGACCTAGATCAAAAGTCAAAGTGAAGCTAGAAATTTGTAGCAATGAAAGAAGAAAGCCAAATGGATCCAATCAAACCTTGCAAAGAATGTTCCCATTGCATCAAAGCGTTTCACCTTGTTTGCCCTTGCCTGCGTTATACCAATGATAAGTGGTTAACTACTAGATATAAACTCAGAGCAATTCAATAGATGATAATTGATGAACAGTTTCTATGCTTCACTTCCTGCATATATATCATGCAAACATACATAAAATAGAACTTACATCAAGAAAACAAGCCTTCATTTGCTGCAAACAATTCTCAAGTACTTCTGATTTACTCTTTGTACCAATGCTAACTGATTTCATATCAGCTTCCATCATTGATCTTAAATAAGGTTTCCAAAGCTCATACCTAAAATTACTTAAATTATTTCGAGAAACCAAACATATTACATGGGTTCAGTAAGTGAGGTTTAAGAATCAACTTACCCCATTTCATCGTAACCATCACCAATGCCTCGCCCTGCATTTAGAGAAAAAAGAAACAAAAGACACGTGTGAAATTAGCATATGAGCTTGATTTTCAGTACAATGGAGAAAAAGTATCTCATGGACAAGTACTATCTGCACTGGACAAAAAATATATTACGGAGAACAATATTTTCCTGTGAACCGAATAAATATATTTTACAACCCACTAAACTGTCTTATCAGGACTAGTGCGGTGTGCGGTGGCGATTACGGCGTATTTGGTAACTCGAGGGAAGGGGACTGGGAGTTTACAGGATTGATGATGAGATTAAGATGGAAATTTGATTTTTAATCCCAATATCTTGTTTGGTAGAGGTGATGGAAATTGATAGGGAGTTTAGTTAGAGATTAGATCATTAATAAAAACGGATGGTTGAGATTTGCTTAGACAAAGTAGAGGAGGAATTCCCTCCCGATTACCTTCCCCTACCCAGGTATTGAAAAGGAGGGAGTTCCTTCCTCAATTCCTCATCCCCATCCCACCAAAATTCTCATATTTCCCAACCAAACAAAACACTTAATAGCCCCATCCCTTTAAACTCCTAATCCCTCCTAAAAACTCCCTCCAACCAAACGGGCCGTTAAGGTTTGGAGAGCGAGGGAGAAGGCGACGGGGACGATGCGGGACTGTGGGAAGGTGTGCGGGCGTGGGTGTGGGTTGCACGGAGAGAATCGAACCGTTGGATTGTAGGTTAGATGGATATGAGCCGTTGGATATCTACCTTATAATCCACCAACAACAGTCCTACATCCTACATACTTCATCCTTCATGGAACGGTCAGGATCTTCCCACGTTAGATCCAACGATCGATACTCACCCACCGTGCTCCCACTCTCCGGATGGCCGCAACCGCCCACCCCCACCCCTATCGTGATCTCCTCCCCATCCCCGTCGCTCCTCTCCCTCCCCCAATCGCGCCTCCCTTCCCCTGATCGCGCCCCTCGCTCTCACGGTCTCACCTCTCTGCCGCCGCCGCCAAAATCAACGCCACCAAATCCAGCGACGCCTGCCTCGCCGAGATCTCCTCCGCGGTCGCTGTCGATCTGCACCGCCGCCCTTCTCCCGATCTCCACGCCGCCACCAACCTGCGCCCCCGAAGGCCTCGCCGATCTCATCCGCAGTCAACCGGCGCCGCCACCCGCATCGCCGATCTACTCCGCGCCTCCACTTCGAGGACCACATCACCGCCATCATCCTTGACTTCTCTGCCCGATCTCCTCTGGATTGCCACCGACTGTCAAGCCTCGACCTCCGTTCATCGTCCACATCCACACCGCAACTCGCATTCCTGGAGGCTATCCACCAGCAGTCAGGCATTTCGACTTCAGATTGGGATCACTGTATTATCTATTGCATTTTGAATCATCGAGGGTGAAACTTGGTACATTTTTGTTGAACACATGATAGGTAGCGGTTCCCATGCTCACCATCATTTTTAATGAAACTAAAAATAAACCGAAGTAGCCTCTTGTTATGTGGTTCTCAGTACATAATTGCTATTGGGAGATATATATTTTATAAAGACTGAAATGAGAGGTAGATTTCTTGAAATGTTCTGTATGTATAAAGATGTCAATGAGGTAAATTTCTTCAAAATAGGAAAATAAAAGTGAATTTGGGTGAAAGTATGGACTGAAAAATGGCAGATTCGTTCCATATGTAAACTTTTTTATTTAACTACAACTAGCCAACGCTATACTGATTGAACTTTATTTCCTAACATTGCACGCTTATTTGTGGTTAAACTAGCCAGCACTATAATGATCCGAGTCTCTTCGCCCTTCCGCACGCCCGCACGCCTTTCACCGCCCTTCCACCAGATCCCTCCCCCACTACCACCGCCATCGATCCTCCCCGTTGCCCATGCTGTCCTCCTCCACCAGCTCCCTCCCCACCGCCGTCACCATCGATACCCACCACCGACCTTACTGCCAGATCCCTCCCTTCCCTCCCCCATTTTTTTGATTAACATCATTTTTTTAAAGAAAGTGAATTTTTTTAAAGAACAATATTTAGAATTTTGGAATTATGTGGACTGGATAGTGAAGAGTCGATGGTATGCATTCTAATGTATTGAAACTATTTGTCAGACAAATATAAAAAATAGGATGACAGGTCAGCTTATAAATTCCAAAAGAACAATTTGTGCTGCTTTACTCGTGATAATAAATCATATAATCTGTAGAAACTTGTAATCTTATAAAAATAACTTATATGACTTGCTGGCATGCTGATCCTTTCCCAAGCATATTATTATCGTCGGACATCCAAATTTTCCCATGCACATGATTGATAGCTCTACCCGGTGCTTGACGTTCATATGTACTTTTGGTAAAGGAAATTTGTGTGCTGATTTTTAGCTTTGGTTGTTTAACCCTTGACAAACCATGGCATGATCAGGTCTTTCATTAAGCTTGACTCGAATCAGAGTAGAATTGTGTTTCCCAACTTGGTTCTGTCACTTTCAAAAAAAGAAAAAGACAGTTCTGTCTGTTTGCCTGAATGGTTTATTTTTACTGATTCTTCCCTTTTGGATTAAATACAAGTCAACTTGTTCCTATACATCATTTTAGCTGTGTGAGAAAATGCTCTCCTTTGTGAATCATTCAAAGTTACTGCGGGTAACGGTTTCTACACCTCCAAAATTAGAGCAATATTGGCAGATATTAAATCAATGCACACTATAGGCGAGTTGCAAAGTGCACAGTACACTTGTTTGTTTTAAATTCAAATAGAACTGGTTGGATGAAGCTACTAATGAACCCTTACATGTTTTTATAGGGTTCCATATCATATACTCCGGACTTGGCATCCAATCGTCGCCGCCCACGATCTCACGCACCTCACTGCTGCCGCCGCCCGCGATAAGGTCGAGTTTTTACCTCTAAAAGATTCTTTCCTAATTTTGTGTTATGAACCTCACCGGTGCTGCCGCCCTCGATAAGGTTGAGTTTTTACCTCTGAAAGATTCTTTCCTGATTTTGTGTTATGAACCTCATCGCTGCCACCGCGCGCGATAAGGTCGAGTTTTTACCTCTAAAAGATTCTTTCCTGATTTTGTGTTATGATATAATAATTTTTAATGTGACATGGTGTGTGTATGCGATGGACTTCATATGAGAATTAAATAGATTGTTTCACAAAAGAAATCAGTTTGTTTCACGGGGTGTTTGTTTCACAATAGTTTGGCTTCCTGAGGGAGAATTACAGCAAGCCAAATCGAGATTCTGTGTACACCTGCTGTCTACGTCAGTCCATTCAGTGTAGTCTCTCATATCATTTTTTTACTCTGTGCAACCTCAAATAGAAACTTTACTGAAATAAATTGACAGATTCGATCCATAGCTAAAATTTCCTTCTCTACTTAGTGATCGGTTGTAAACTGTTGGGATTTAGTTCTGCAAATGTTATTCTGGGTTACTGGGTTATTGGGTTAGACAATTGCTTTACTGGGTTAGATAATTGATCAATAGTTAAATGAGGTTGATAACATTCAGTACAAATGGCCCCATGGCCCATCAGTCCTTAGGTTTACAACATTAATATATCTCAGTTTTTACCCTTTCATGATAAAATAAAAGTTATTCAGATTAACTCCTTTTGTAAATAAGATTGTTAACATTTTGATTATCCTGTTCAGATGAGCCGCTTTTGTTCATACTGTATCGGGATTGCTCTACCGCAAATCAGTGACTTGATAACTGATTTGTATACTGTATAACTTCTTTTTTTTATTTGCAACCGAGTCCCAACTTTAAAGTTGACAGTGAAATGGATCTGGTTGGGCTTGTATTGCTATAAGTATAAAGGTTATATTATGCTTTGTTATTTGTAGTGATACATTCAATTGATGAATAACATTTCCATATATACAATATGAAACCACAATTATGAATTGGATGAATCTCAGGTTTGTTTATATTTTATCAGCTAGGTATGGATCCAAATGCTTCAGCCAATGGAGGGCGTATTGCCTTCAGAGATGTAACTAATGTTTCTCCAGGTGTTGTAACATGTATAATAGTTTCTGCTGTTTGACTGATCTTTGTATACATATATGAAACACATCTTTTGTTTTTTTTCATTTTGCAATAAAACTACAACAGCTCCAAACACACCTTCTACAACGATTGAACGTAAAAGGGGAGAAATTGCTAGAAAGCACATAAATCAACATGAAAAGAAGGCTGAGTATGAGACATGTGTCAATCCTTTTGTGTTTACCACACCTAATCAAGTGTCACAAACCAATATGTTAGACAAACAAAAGAAAGAAGAAAAGAACAGAAAGCTGCGTGAATGGCGTGCAAGGAGCGCACAGAAGGCCGAGTCAAAATTTGGTGAAGGTGTGACAAATGATGCCATAATGCAAAATTTGACACAGACTGAATTGTTAGCGAAAGAGAAGAAAGATGAAAAGAATAGAAAACTGCGTGAATGGCGAGCAAAGAGGAAGGCTCAGTCTAATTCTGTTGATGGTGGAGGAGCATCAGCCACTGTCATGCCGAATTTGACGCATGCTCAGTTGTTAGCTAAAGAAAAGAGAGAGGAGAAGAGCAGAAAGCAACGTGAATGGCGCGAGAGAAGCGCAAAGAGGAAGGCAGAGTCAAACAATGTTCAAGATGAAGTAGCATCATACAGAACAATTCATACACCGACCTCTTGCCACTCGCAAGTGACTGAAAGTCAAAAGTTCAATCATTCTGAACTGTCGAGCATAGACAAAAAGAGTGAAAATGAGATGTCGAGTATAGACAAAAAGAGGGAACAGAAGACGAAATATCATCGTGAATGGCGCGCACGAAAGAAGGCTAAGTTGAACAATGTTGATGGATGGACTGCTACATCAAGCACCCCTGCTATTGGTAAGATTGATGCCTTCCGCTAATTTCACTGTCTTTAATCCAATATTTCGATATTGTTTTGATATCTAAGGTGCTTCCTCCACCATTAATGAAGGATCGCTATATGGAACAGTATGTTCCACCATTCTAAATGATGCACGGATGGCCGACAAGGAGAATCATGATCCAGATGATCCAGTTGATTGGCTACACAGAAATGATGTCTACAAACCTCGATTCAATGTAAGAAAAGCTTCAAACCTTGAACAGACAGGAGCCGGTTTAGTCATAGGTGAGAACATTACATACAAGTATGTGCATTGCTCTCTGTTTATAGTGTTAACCAATATTAATCCAAACATATACGTTGTAACCAGATGGAGTTACACAAAGTCAAACTATACAGAAACCAATTGTTCATCATGCCATTCCACAAACCGACTACGTCGAATTCGATAGTGCACTATTCGAGCCTGCAATTGTAGATGGTGTCGTCGATGGTGAGTTCTCAAAAATCACCTGAACAGTTAAATAATCTTATCCATTATTAAAAATATATCGTCTCATGCATCATTCTATAGGGGGGTTGAGGACGCAGAATGTGCGGACAATGATTTTGAAGGTGTCAGTCAAGTTCCAGAGGATGATGGATACGAGTCAAATTGTGTTGATGTTACTGGTGTGATTGGGATCGGTACTGATGACCCACACGATCATGTGTACCATAAGCTACCAAAGACACACCATGTTTTAAAAAAAGTGCCAGATTGCAAACACTGTCAAGCAATAAGGTTTCAATTTGAGTCTCCTGGGTTTTGTTGTAGGGAGGGAAAGATAAATGTTAAGATTCCAATAGTGCCTGATGAATTAATACGGTTGTTTACCAGCCAAGTGCATAATGATGCAAAGTATTTCAGAAAGCACATACGGTATTTCAACTCTCATTTCTCATTCACGAGCCTTGGAGTGACCCTTGACCAACGAGTCAGCACTGCAGCGGGAACTGGTGTGTATACATTTCGTGTGCACGGTGCGTTGTACCATCCTTGGATAATTTGGTTCCAGGTTCTCAAGGGCCGCGCCATATGCAGCTCTACTTTTATGATACAGAAGATGCTAATGCACTGGCCCATAGGGTTCGCAGGTCTCCTGACCTTGATATCAACCTTGTTCGGGTCATTTTACGTATTTTGGTGCAGAACCCGTACGTGCAGACCTTCAGCAGAGTTGAATCCATGTCCAATCTAGATGACTACATGATTGAGCTCAACACGAATGTAACACCTGACCAACGAAGATATAATGCACCCACCGCCTCGCAGGTTGCTGCTATCTGGTTAGAGGGGGATGATTCGATGAAAACTTTTGATAGACATGTCTTGGTACATGCAAAAGGTGATAAGCCCTGTTATATCAAAGCATACCATGGTTGCTATGATCCTTTGGCGTATCCTTTATTTAACCCTAATGGGGAGACTGGGTGGAACCTGAAAATGAAGTACGACGATCCCAACAAGATTCCGTGTGATGTGGAAATGGATGAAACGTGTGAAGCATCAACTTTTGGTGATGCACATACCAACGAAGAAAGCACTTTTCATGATCTTCCGGGTACGTTCACTCGTGGCTTTTGTCGAATAATTTCTAAACTTTATGTCTTATGCATTGTTTATGTATATTAATATGTAAGTTTGGACGTAGAGAACGAGGTTGTTGACAATTATCTAGACAATGAAGATGATAATGACGATAGTAGTAAATCTGGCAAAGGGAAAAAGGACAAGTTTGTCATAGCGAGGGAGTACTATTGCTTCAGGCTGCAGGTTAGAAGGGGACTTCTAAACATCATTTTGTTCGGAGGACGACTTTTCCAACAATGGGCCATTGACATGTACATCAAAGTCGAGTCTATGAGACTCGATTGGTACTCAAAACCTGAGAACCAAAAAAAGATTCGGGCCGAGCTATACCAGGTAAATGGTATAACATATTTCCACAACTATTAATATTGTCTCCCATATGTGATTCAACATACCAATTATTTGATCATGGTGTTATTTAATAATTGCAGGGCGTGGTTGATGTGCTTTCTTCTGGAGAGACAAGCGGTTCGGCAGTTGGTAAGAGGGTTGTGCTACCTCATTCTTTTCCGGGAGGTGATCGCAACATGCAACGAAGGTTTCTCAATGCGATGGCTCTTGTCCAGCGTTTTGGGAGGCTAGATTACTTCATCACAATGACGTGCAACCCATACTGGGATGAGATAACATAACATCTCGAACCCAGCCAACAACCTCAAGATCGACCAGACCTTGTCGCAAGAGTTTTCAGGGCTAAGCTGCGATATGTGCTGGATCTTATTGTGAAGAAAAAATATTTTGGGGAGGTTCAGGCTTACGCGCACATCACTGAGTGTCAGAAGAGGGGACTACCACATGAACACGTCCTGTTGATCATGAAGTCGAGCAGTAAATTGACAACCCCAGATGAGTACGATAAAGTGATTTGCGCAGAGATACCAGACTAGGCCAAATACCCTGAGCTACATTGTCTTGTCATCAAGCATATGCTGCACGGACCATGCGGTGCACTGAACAGGAATTGTGCTTGTATGGTGGATGGAGAGTGTCGCTTCGACTTTCCTCGACAGTTCAACCAAGCAACACAACAAGGGAAGGACTCGTACCCTTTGTACAGGAGAAGAGATGACGGATGGCGTGTCAAGATTAGAGGTGCAATGTTAAACAATAGGTGGGTGATCCCATATAATCCAGGACTGCTTATGCGGTATAACTGTCACATCAATGTTGAGGCTTGTGCAAGTATCAAATCTGTGAAGTACCTCTATAAGTATGTGTATAAAGGACACGACTGTGCATCTTTCTCAGTTGATCCATTTGGGGAAATAAATGAGATACAACAGTACAGAAATGCTAGATACGTGACACCACCAGAGGTTATATATAGGATGCTTGGTTTCCCACTGGTCGGTATCTATCCAGCTGTTCTGCAGTTCCAACTTCATCTTCCTAACATGCAGTATGTCACGTATAAGGAGGATGGTAATCTTGAGGACGTCGTAAATCGTCCATCTTCTACCAGGACAACTCTTACGGAGTATTTCAAAATGAATCAAGTAGACCCGGAAGCAAGGAAACTGCTATATAAGGAGTTCCCTGAACACTACCATTGGATAACCGGACAGAATGTGTGGCAAAAAAGGAAAACGAAGAGAGGCCAAGTTGGACGGGTTGTGTACGCTCACCCTGCGGAGGGGGAGAGATACTACTTGAGAGTCCTTCTCAACCACGTGCGAGGTGCAACCTCGTTTGAAGATTTGAGGACAGTGTCAGGTACAACGTACTCTACCTTTAGAGAGGCATGCGAGAAGAGAGGGCTTGTAGAGACGGATAAGTCACATGACGATTGTTTGAATGAGGCCTCCACTTTCCAAATGCCATCTGCTCTGCGTCGGTTATTTGCAACCATACTGGTATTTTGCGACGTCACTGATATCCGTGTACTATGGGACAATCACAAGGCTGCAATGTCTGAAGATTACAGCCAAGGGAACACTAACCCTGCAGCAGTAGAGCAGATAGTGCTACGAGACATACGTGATTTGCTTCATTCCATGGGGAAGGATATCACGGAGTATGGTCTTCCCGAGGTCATTGATATAGGTATTTTTTTTCTTATACTATCACGTCTTTTTCTTATTATTTTACATTTGCGCCACCCACCAATAGTTTCATGATGTATATATTTATTGTCACTAATCAGGTGAATGTTGCAACGACGTAATGACAGAGATTATAGAGGAACTTAACGTGCCAGTGGACCAAGACCATTTAGACATATACACATCCCTTAATGATGAGCATCGTGCAGGATTTGATGAGATCATTGATCATGTAACTAATAAGAAGAGCTAGGTATTTTTTATCGACGGCCCAGGTGGCACTGGCAAAACATTTCTGTACAAGGCGCTTCTTGCTAGAGTGCGGTCCGAGGGATTATAGCCATTGCAACTGCGACGTCTGGTATAGCAGCGTCGATTTTGCCCGGAGGCCGTACCGCGCACTCGAGATTCAAAATCCCTATTAAGATTGCTCACAATAGCATGTGCAACTTCACGAAGCAAAGTGGCACCGCGGAATTGCTTCGCATGGCGTCCTTAATTATTTGGGATGAAGCTGCAATGACGAAGCGTCAAGCCGTAGAGACACTTGATAGGTCTCTTCAAGACATTATGGGTTGTTCATTGCCATTTGGAGGAAAGGTTATTGTTTTTGGCGGTGATTTCAGACAGGTACTTCCCGTGGTTACACGTGGGACAAGGGCCCAGATAACTGATGCAACATTGCAAAGATCGTATTTATGGGAAAATATTAGGAAGATCAGATTGTCGCGTAACATGAGGGCTCAATCTGATCCATGGTTTTTGGAATATCTCCTTAGAATTGGAAATGGCACTGAAAACACTATCAGAGATGATTACGTTCGCTTGCCTAATGAAATTGTGATTGCTTATGGGGATAGCGAGGATTCAGTACACGAATTGATTAATCATGTGTTTCCCTCGCTTGATGATGAAAAGAATGCAAGCTTTGCATCTTATATGAGCACACGTGCCATTCTATCCACTAAAAATGATTACGTGGACAAGCTGAATGCGAATATGATTGACAGATTTCCAGGGCAGGCCAAGAGTTATCACAGCTTTGACTCTGTTGATGATGACCCTCACAACAGTTATCCTCTGGACTATCTTAACTCTATCACTCCAAATGGTCTCCCACCACACGAGCTAATAGTAAAAATCAATTGTCCTGTGATTCTTCTTCGCAACCTTGATCCAAATAATGGATTGTGCAACGGGACTAGACTAATGGTTAGAGCTTTTCAAGACAATGCAATTGATGCTGAGATTGTTGGTAGACAACATGCCAGCAAAAGGGTGTTCATCCCACGGATCCCTTTGTCTCCATCCGACGATATATCTCTACCTTTCAAATTCAAGAGGAAGCAATTCCCAATACGTCTCAGTTTCGCAATGACCATTAACAAATCACAAGGACAAACCATCCCAAATGTTGGGATCTATCTTCCAGAGCCTGTGTTTTCACATTGTCAGCTATATGTCGCATTGTTAAGGGGTGTGTCAAGGCTAACAACAAGGATTTTGGCAAAGCCAAAGAAAGAAGTTGATTCAACAGGGAAGAGCACTAGAAATATCGTGTATAAAGACGTTCTTGACTGGTGAGCAAAGGTAGGTTCGTATGATCTAAATTAATTCAAAAAAATGAATATAGTAAATTGCTCATTGAATGTTACTCACCATCATCCTCTTGTTTTGTACAGCACGCCATCACCTTTTATATGGAATGCCGTGTGATTATCTTCTACATACTATCTCACATTAGATGCGTCAGTTTGCACTAGGCTGTCAATTGAGATTGTAATTATGGTCTGTATTATATTAAGGGATACATATGCTTACAAAATTGTTCTGGATTATTTTTTTTATCATGGTTCATCCATATAACTTAAATGGATAATACAACTTAAATGGATAATGCACCGCAGACAGCCCGCACCACCGCCATCACCATCGCCATCCACCGCATACAGCCCGCACCACTGCCATCACCATCACCATCGCCGCCGCCTTCGCTTGCTTTGCTGTTTTTTGTGGGAAAAGACAGAGAGGGAGAATAGAGCTGACAAGTAGGCCCTACGCTTTTTAGTTTTTCTCCTATCACTTACATGTGGGCCTTATCTTATAAAGTTTTATCGTGTTCATGCAATATTATAGTACTGCACTTTACATAAAATATATTTTATATACGATATGGATTGAATTAAAGTTCAAATGCATAGATCATATAAAAATATTTTTTGCTAACATGAAATTCTAAAAATTATTAAAGACAGATAAAATTGCACCGTAGCGTTTAGCACGGGCATGTTACTAGTGTAAGATAAGATGTAAGAGTATAAGGACGAGAGATGAGTAAGGCTGTGTTCGCATGCTCAGGTTGGTAATATAGTGCCTCCGCACGGAAAACGGAGTGGTCCATTAGCGCGTGATTAATTAAGTATTAGTTAGTATTTTTTTTAAAAATGGATTAATTTAATTTTTTAAGCAACTTTTGTATAGAAACTTTTTTTTAAAAAACACATCTTTTAACAGTTTGAAAAGCGTGCGTGCGGAAAATGAGGAGGAGGGGTTGGGAACAAGGGATTGCAAACACAGCCTAAAATGAGTTAGTGAATTAATAGGAAAGAAATAGGGTAGATTCGCGCCCTTGAGCGCTAGGTCGGTTGAGCTTTTCATGAGAGAGCGTTGGGCTTTCAAGCTCAATTGTTCAAAGGCTCAGGAATAAAATGGATATGGGCTACATTTGGCCCATTTAATTTTCGCTAGAGGCTGTGGAATACGCGGATTCGAATCATCCTGAACTTTTTTGGGGTGGAGCCGTTAATCCTGAATTTGACCATTCAAATTGCATCCTCAGTAACATGAAAACGATAGATTTAGCATTTCATGCATTTAAACTCCGGAATGTTGAAACTGTGAAAGGGATTTCGCATGAATTCTACCACAAAGACTCTCTTATGCAAAGGTAAGCTCTCTTATGCGAAGGTCAAGGTTTACATGACAACCACATGATTAATGGTTTGCAAGTCGTAGCTGACCGCGACAACGCGTCGAGCCCTCGGGTAGGCACATCGAAACTTGACATACAAGGAACCAAACGCGCTCCAGAGCATGATAAATTTATACAACATATACATGTTGCCACAGTCTTTATATTCACCCTAGTTTTTCAGGCTTCGTAACTCGGCTTCCACAAGAATTCAGAAGATACCTGGAGATCAACTGCTCACTATGCTGACAAGAAGACAACAAGTTCTGACTCTAGCTCTCATTTTCATGCTGATCTTCAGCACCACAATCACCATCAGCCAATCAGCCATGCATCCAGATTGCTGGGAGCGAGATCGCACCCACGACAGGAAAGCCCGGTGTTCTTAACTTCAGCAAAGCCAGGTGCATCTGGATGCACCAACGATCCTAACAATCCTGTAAGAAGATGCCAACCACCATGAGAGCTTTGAAACATGTACATGTACCATATTCATTTTTTTTCTTTCTTTTCTGTTCTTTTTCCTGTTCTTCTAGCGGTTATTCTTAAGGAGCTCTTTTAACCCTCCACAGCCAATTCATTTGTTCTTTTTGTACAGCAGTTTTGATTGCCCTGAGGGTATTGTGCAGATTTGTTTTCAATATGACATTTTTTATAATTGTTTTGAATATGTGTTACCTTTTCCTGAACTCACTTGCCGTTTCCTTCTGATCAATCACGTTCTGTTGATTGACTCCTTAGCAAACAGTACTTCGCAGATCACGTTCTGTATCATAGCATGACTAAAAGAAATCGTTGACGTAAGGAAGATCCAGTAATAGCAAATAACTTCGCAGATCTTTATGGAATCTGTATGGTATATGTAGTTATCTCAGACATCACGATGCTTTGTGTACTAATATCACTTACCAACTAGGATTTTCCAACGATCTTCCAAACCGGTTCCCTGAACAGTAACTAAACAACTGGAGAGTGAATAAATTAGTGACTCAACCTACCAGTACAATCACCCAATTAATCTACATTAATACACCTAAACATGAACAAATTTAGTTAATTATTACCCTATATAAATTTATGTTAACAGATTGAAAAGACAGTGACAAGCAGAAAGTGGGACCACGATGCAATTTTTCAATTTTTGATGATCTCAACAATATCTACAATACTATTTTTTTTGATCACTTTTCTTTTCTATAAAGGAACTAGCGACTAAGGGCATCCACAATATGGTGCAAAAGTAGTCCATAAGCAATAGAATATTCCATTCAGCCACCTATTACCATTGTGCAACTAGTCCATATAGAAAAAATAACAAAAGGTATCCATATGCATATGGACTACCCATATGGAATAAATTATATTATCTATCTCTACTCCTCTCTCTTCTCCTAATGATACCTTGTATCCATATACATTGTGGAGATTGTCATAGGTAAAAACTATTTATGTGGGTCACATCTATATGGATCACTTTGCCATATACATTGGTGATGCCCTAAAACCAATAAACTGCCATCAATAAGTCAGCATTCCATCCCCTACAACTTCCATATTCTATAGTTGTAAGTTTTTCGGTAATGACATCCGTTTCCTAATGAGGCCACCGTTCAACACTAGCTATAATCAGTTTTTTTAATCACCCAGGAATTACAAAGCTTATCATGAATTACATGGCCCAGGAATTACAAAGTCCAAAGATTGTCCATCGTCAAGTCAATCAAACCCAGGCAATAGATAGAGTAAGATACAAACATTAGGAATTATAGAGTCCAAAGATAGGAATTATATGGCAGAATAGGATACAAACATCCAGCAAAACATAACCCCAAATCAAGGAGGGAAGGAGGGGGATCGAGCCGGGTGACCTGGCTCGGCTCGACGGCTCGCAGGCCGGCTCGGCTTTGTGGGCCGGTCTAGGAAGGGCTAGGCCAGAGAGGGGAGAAGAAGAAGGGCAAGGAGGGGAGGAGAACAAAGGGACTCAAACAGGCTTGGTTTGGGCTTCCACCTTGACTTGGACGTCCTTATGATCCTTCATGACTCTAAGTCCTTTTCCAAGTGTCTCCTTGTCCTTTCTATTATTACTAATCATAATATAATCATTAGGTAGCAATCTATTCTCAAATTCATACAAAGAAGAACATAGGAACGAGCTTACCTCTAAATTCAATTGTCGTGCACGAGCTCTTGTTATCAGTTCTTGCATGACCGGTGCATGATTGTTGTGTGTATCCGAAAGAGTGATGTCCGTATCACTTTGTGGTGCTAATTTAAATCCACAATTTTGAAATCATGAATTACTCGTTGATCCTATGTAGATGCGGGGACTTCGAGTTCTCCCTACTCTGTTGGATCCTCTAGATGGGAGGGGGAAGTAGAGGGAGAGGAAGAGTAGGGGGTTAAGGAGGACGAAGAAGACGAGCCCCCTCAAGTTTGATTCTAGATCTGATCCCGATTCGTGCTTTTATCGATTGCTTATGAGTTTGATGATTATAAAAGTAACTAAGGTCGATCCAACGTCATGATTGACATAAATAAGGTTCAAAGATAAAATGAAGATAAAGTTACTTTCATCAAAAATTTGAGCCGTGATTTTCATAAAAACAAAATGCTTAAGGAAATGAAACCACGAGGTCGAAGCTCATGCAGTCATCTTCATAATCATTTGTAATTGGAGCATAATGTATTCCACATAAATTTAAATGCAATGTTGGAAACAACCTATAAAAAGAATCCCAAATGATTTAACTGAGGAGTACAAGAAATAGTGTAAAAGTTTACAATATAATATAGCTAGTACTATAATTACATTATAATTTACATGTAATAGTTAATGTAACTTTAAAAAATGCTTTATTTGGAGGTTATACTGTCCACCTATGTGTGCGATGTGATTTTTTTTTCTTTCCCCGCTTACATGAATCTCGAAGTAAATATTACAGTAAAAAGTTTTGTGAAACTTATATATAAGCTATGTTATAGCTACTTGTAAATTATAATACAATTACGCTATAAATATACTATATTTACATTTTTCATATCATAGTTAAACTATACTAGAAGTGCCCGCGGGCCGACACACCGCGCGCGCGGTTAGCAGATAATTAACTTTCGTTATCTGTATTTTTTTTGGTGTTTTGCCCAAAGTTTAGCGGATCTATTAAGAGATGGGTCATTGTCCTCGATGGGGGCACATCCTCTGGAAGAAGCCTTTTTTTTCTAGGCTGTAGTCACACCCTCTGTATACATAAATCGGTAGAGTAACTACACTATTAAATCCTCATTAATTAAATTAATTAGACGGAGGTTGATAGTTTATTTGTTGGAGAAGAGTCAATTATTCAGGATTGAGTCTTAACCAAACTTGTTTATTCCTTTTTTTCGAACTATATTTTGTTCATATGATAGAATGTGTTTAAATAAGTTGGATCTTTATGGAGTCTTTCCCAATAAATACTTAAATTCTTTTATTCATATTTCTCGGAAGTTGGAACAGATCCAGCAGTCAGGACCCTAGAACGGAGCATGGTAGCAGGGAAATCCTAATTCATTAGGATAGCGTTGGTCACAAACAAAAATATTAATATCAACCAAACAAATAAGAGGGCGGGGGAGGGTTAGGGAGGGAAAATAACATTAAACAAAGGGAAAACAAAATAAAGACCTCAACGTCCAAACAACGAAGCAATCAGCAAATGGATTGAGTGAAAAACTGCAAGAAAGAGCAGCAGACATATATTTAGAACAAGTATACTACTTCACTTGAGAGGGGAAAAAATACGTGTGCAGCAAGGACAACCGATCCCAGAGAAGCCGAACGATGAGGAGAAACATGGAGCTAGCATCTTATTTCTAGGACCAAAGAATGAAAGAGAGGGCTACGAAACAAGTAAGCCACAACAGTGCACATAGAGGAAGCAACGTAATGGACACGTAGCAGTTGTCTCCGATTGTGTCCGATAATTGGTGTCCATGGTCGATAATTGGCGCCGCCGAGGTGACCGATAATTAAAATGTATCTATGGTCAGTTGAAAATAATTGGCATCCATCTAGCACGATATTTTTTTTTAGATATCGTAGTATGTAAATGTATTTGCAAGTCTGGAGCCGGCCGGACTAGAACAAATCCACACAGCAAGCAAACAGACACTAAACACGCACCAAAACAACAAGAAGGAAGTAATAAGTGTTGTTGGCCACCGGATGGTGCCAACGACTGCATCAGCCCAAGAATGCATCCGCAAACAAGCATCAATTGGGCAACATCTTTGTGACACACAAACATAAAATAAATAACCATGTTCACTAGCAAATCGACACGCCATTAAATCAAGAGGAGAGAATCTTTTTTTTGAAAAAACGGAGAAAAAGGAACCCACCGATCTTAGGGAATTTTATGATTTAGAACAAGTATATTACTCCACTTGAGAGGGTAAAAAAATAAGCATGGAGCAAGGACAACCAATCAAAGTGGAGCCGACTGATGAGGAGTAAGCTGAAGCTAGCATCTTATTTACAGGAGCCAAGAATGAGAGAAAGGGCAAGAACTGAATTGAATCCTCGTGAATGAAACAAGCAAGCAACAATCGAGCACACATAGGAAGCAACCTAATTGACGCGTGGCTTAGGCCCTGTTTATTTCAGTTTAAGATTATTATAATCTAGATTATTAAATCAAATTACTTTAAGCTAGATTATAATAAGCTGATATAGAATAAACTGTGAGTTGTTTGTTTAGATTATTAGAGGCATCTAAGGGTAGTAGGTCTTTAGCCATTCAATAATCTGGAAAAAGCTCATCTAGAGGAGATTATTGGGTTATACTAGTCTAGCTTATAAATTATAATAATCTACTTGTTTGTTCCAGCTTACTCCTAATAATCTATATTACAATAATTTTAAGCTGAATCGAATATAGCCTTAATAAGGAGCCATCTAGACGACACGACACGACACGTAGCGAAACACAAGGGGAATGAAACAGGCACACCAGCTCTTACAAAACCAATTTTATTTTTAAAAAGATAATCACCGAGTTCATCATTGGCTTAAAATCATTTTTTTTCATGTCTATCTTTCTACTATTTATTTTTTTGGTTGAGAACGCATTTGATCCTTTCAACAATTTTAATAACTAATCCAATTTAAATCTAGTTTTCAACCACAAACCATGATTTTAATAATTAATCCAATTTAAATCTAGTTTCCAACCACAAACCACTTTTTGTTTTTCACAATTTAGACTACCCCTGATTTTTTTTATTTTATCCTACGTTTTTGTATCTCCTCTGTTTTCAAACCAACTTGAAACCGTGTCGATCATACACGTCTTTATTAACATGTGTTTCTTTAGCTCGCCCTTCTGTTATTATGGACCAAACTGCTAGCGTTGTTTTTACTAATGAGGATGTATTATTTTTGAAAGGCTAGTTAGAAAACGACACACATTTAAAACCTCCGTGCCACCAATTATTTTTGTGACTCACAATCATAAAATAAACAAACCTATCCACTAGCAATTTGATACGGTATTAAATCAAAAGGAGAGAAAACAACTCGGAAAAACAGGGAATAAGGAACCCATCGATATTAGGGAATTTTATGATTTGCATTGGTGCTGAGGTCAAACCCATACAACCTTTGTGGTTGCATCTGACAGGCCGAATCCTCTCCGGATCCCGGTCCATCTCCACCATCCATTCTCTCCCATCGCTCCACGCTCCCTGCGCGGCTGCGCCTCCTCTCCTCGCCGCCACCGCCGCGGCGCCGCCGCCGGCCTAGACTCCCCCCCCTCCCCCTCTCTCTCTCCCTCTTCCTCTCTCTCCCATCTCCTCTCCGGTCGAGCGCGCGTGCGGCCTCCCAATCCCGACGCCGCCACCAGCCCAAACGCACACGCAGACACCTCGTCCGGCTCGGAGACTCAGCCCCGGCTCTCGCATCAGGCGGAGGCGGGTGTTGCGGAGCTTGATCCGTTGCTTTTGGCTACTCCGCTCCTCACCCGGTGCCGGGAAATCGGCGAGTTGTCCCCCCCTTGTTCTTCTTGCAATCCGGGTCCGTGTGATGAACGGCAGCAAGAAGTTCGGCGGCGGCCGCCCGCCGACGGGGACTCCGTCGCTGGCCTGGTCTTCCGTCGTCGTGGTCGTCTCCCTGCTTGCTGGAGCGTCCATCGTGCACAACATCTACAAGCCCGACATGGTATGCCTTTTGTCTACACCTCCTGGCCATGCGCGCAACCTGTTTGACGTAATGCCTGCTCTGTTCTGCTACCGGCGTGCTCATTGTTTCTGCTCTTGTAGAACATTCCACCGGTGGAGAGCACGGATGGGGGCAAGGCAGAGCTAGGCGAGTTCAAAGGTTCGTGCTCCGAGTGTTAGAGGTTTCGTTTCTTTCTCAGTATATGCATCCTCTTGTGAGATGAGGCCGACGGTAGACTTAATCTGTCAGAATTTTGAGAGCCAAATTAAGCCTGCAGTGTTGCTCGCCTGTCAGAATTTTGAGAGCCAAATTAAGCCTGCAGTGTTGCTCGCTAAGTATTTATTTAACAGGCTGCTGCACTGCATTTTATTTATTCTAGTACTTGGTTAATTGGTGATTGTCTACCAAAACATTATGATCCAAGTCTTGAAGGAATGCAACTAGAAAAAGGGGATGAGGCAATTTTATCCATTGCTTTATGGAGGAGAATGTAGTTGTTTGCTTTTCTTTTCAACGTGCTCATTAATTCAATGTCGAATAAGTCCATTTGACTCTAGTTGGAGATATAGGACAAAAAGTCGAACTAACAATCGACTTGGCCAGGCTACTGGTTCAGTGATTTAGGCATTTAGCTGCCCGATCGGCGGTTCACCGGTTCAACCAGTGGTTTTTATAGATCAATATTTTATTTGTTTTTTATTTTATGTTAAAAATACAAGTAAATGTTGCCGAATATTATGATTAATATATATCTCTATAATTCTAGAGGGGAAAAATGAATTTCTGATAAAATAATGAGGCATAAATAAATATATATTTTTTGTGGGGAGAGTATTTAAATCCAGATCTGATAATAGAAGAGAAACCTAACAAATTGTTGCAAAGTAGGCAATCTCACAGATGTACAGATGAAGCAGCTCCTTTGGGCATAGGCTCAACAGTACAGCCAGTGTGCAGCGCTACCCACTGGGAGCCTTGGACCTAGGCAAACCAGTAGTCATTTCGACATATCGGTAGAAGCTACAGCACCTCACCTTGGCCGAAATTAATTTTGACAAATTGACCATTTAGAAAAAATATATGAAAAATGGACCTAGGTCAAAACTTATTTTAAAAATGATACAGGAAACTCTGCCTAGCTTGGTGCTGACCTCCCAATCTCAGCACCAGGCTCGTTGGAGTTGAGCTAGGGGACTTAACTTCGAGTTCATTTTTGAAATAGGTTTTCCGAAAGAGTCAAATTTGTCAAAATTTCAGTCACCTTGGACAGAGAGGTCACAAATGAGTGAACGGAGGGAGAGGAACCGATGACGGCCTTGGGACGGCGATCTAGGCCCTGTTTGGGGGAGCTTAAGATTCTGAGAATCTACAGTCAGGTTCTGATAATCTGGAGAAGCTGAGTTTTTCAGCTTTTGGGTTCTAGTTCATTTTCTGGAGAAGCTCGGCATGTAGCTTGTCGTGGCCTCGCCAAGAAGCCTGTCAGGTGTCAGCAATCAGCATCCTACCAGACAAGCCCATCTCCACTCTCTACACTATGACACTCTAGAGCAGTGTTTTGGGGCTCTAAAGGCGAAGGGAAACCCTAGGCAATTGGCATTTATAGCCCTAATAACTCAAACTAGGTGTTACACAAATGCAGTCAAAATTTACATGGGGTAAACGGTCCGAACCTTTGTACCTTTTCAATATTATTCACTGTGCAATTAGCCATTTCTCTGGTAATGCATCTGTACATTAAAAAACATGTTTATTCTTGAAAAAGATCGGATGGCTATTTACTCTGTTGGCAGAACTGAGAGGCATCAAGCATGTTGCTTGCTATTTTCATGACCAGAACAGGGTCTAAACATACCTGAGTAACCTCGTTTTTTTTTATTTCAAGTACATAAACAATATCGTTTATTTGCAGAACTGGTATCTTTTCTTCCATAAGACAATGGTTATTGTACTCAAAAGGTTAATTTTGTTGTTTGAAAGATCACTTTATTACCTTGTGAAACTACGAGAGGTAGAACCAATGCATTATTCAAGATGGCGTACCTCTATTAAGCTAAACTGAATGGAAGTTAACATCTAGAGCAGCCAAAAATAATAATTATGCACTGCAAAAACTGTTAAATGGTTCGGTATGCAGTATCAACAGTAACAAGGCAACTGAATCGAAGGACTAAATAATATTGTACATTGCATGAATTGTTGGGATGGTGTTACGAACTGAGAGTAGTTTGGGATTTGTGGGCAGAACGAGCCGAGGAGAAGGAAGAACAGAGGAAGAACTCGAGACAGAGATAGTTTGGGAGAGAAGAGATAGATTTCAGAGATAGTTGTTGTGATTACAAATTCGATGATTCTCTCTTCTCCCCTTAGATGCTTATATATTCGCATCGGGTACAGCTGGAACTCCCACCCATTCAGAGCCAGCTAAGTGAACATTTGCCTTTCTAACGTGCGTGGAACGTGGCCTCTCTCTGATGGGATTATCCGTTGCCGGATGGCGTACAGTAGCCGTAACACTCCCCTGTTCTTTAGAGCCGGCTTGTCCCCAAGCCGGGGCACCGCGTCTTCCCAAGTAGCTGCAGCTGAGGATTGTCCTATCCACCTGACCAAGAGTTGTTCAACCGTGCCATCGCCTTTCTTGGAAACTCGGCGCGCCAAAACTTGAACTGGACCAATTGTTCCTGACCGGCTAGAGGTACGAACAGGATCAGACGGAGTTGGAGGCAATGTCTTGCGGAGTTGCGACACATGTACAACAGGATAGATAGCACAACCAGTAGGCAACTCCAATCGATACGCCACATCACCGACTTTGCTCACAACTGAAAGGGGCCAAAGACTTTGCTCACAACTGAAAGGGGCCAAAGTAACGAAAAGCTAACTTATGATTAGCTCATGCTGCCAAGGAAGTTTGTGCATAAGGTTGAGCCTTCAAAAACACCCAATCTCCAACACTGAAATCCTGTCAGAACGATGTTTGTCAGCTTGCCATTTCATACGTTGTTGTGCTCGCAGCAAATGTTGACAAAGAAGGCCTGTAATCATTCCCTTCTCCTGCTGCCATTCCTCCAGATCTGAAACTGCACAAGTAACTCCATCCAACACACCGAAATGTCGCGGAGGATGACCATACAATACCTCAAATGGAGATATCCCCAAAGCTGAGTGATGTGCAGTGTTGTACTAGAATTCTGCCAGAGCCAGCCACCGCGACCATTTGGTAGGACAAGCATGTTGTCACGCTCAGTTTGCCCATCCGTCTGCAGGTGATAAGCCGAACTCATTTTCAACTGAGTATCAGCAAGCCGAAATAGTTCAGTCCATAATGCGCTGGTAAAGATGCGATCATAATCTGAAATTATCGCTTGGGGCAATCCATGAAGCTTGTAGATATTGTTGAGATATACCAGCGCCACATCCAAAGCCATAAATGGATGAGCTAAAGCCACAAAATGAGCATAACGACTGAATTTATCCACCATAACCAAAATTCAGTCATGTAGAAGATTTCGGCAAACCTTCAATGAAATCGAGAGAGACCGTTCGCCAAGCATGATCAGGCACTGGTAATGGTTGTAATTAACCTGGATACTTCACTCATTCTGCCTTTGCTTGAGAACAAACAGCACATTCAGTCACAAACGTATGCACTGCTTTCTTCAGTCCCGGCCAAGCAAACAAACGCTTGATTCTGCTGTATGTGAACTGAATTCCTGGATGGCCTCCAATAACGCTAGAATGCAAAGCCATCAGAATTTTATGCTGCAATTCAGAGTGAACACCTATCCAAATTCAACCCTTGTAACGCAAAATACCATTTACCAGAGTATAATTGGGATATTTATCAGGTGTCAACAGTATTTGCGCAAGCAATTGTTGAGTAGCAGCATCCTGAGAGTAACCATTCTGAACTTCTTCCACCCAAGAAGGAATACAAACAGATAATGCCGACAATTGCAGTTCCCCAACATGATTATAGCGAGATAAAGTATCAGCCGCTTTATTCTCCAATCCTTTTTTATAGACCAAGTGATAATTCAGTCCCAATAGTTTTGTCATCGCTCGTTGCTGCCACTGAGTAGCCAAGGGTTGATCACCAATAGTTTTGTCATCGCTCGTTGCTGCCACTGTGTAGCCAAACGTTGATCATCAAGATGAATTAAACTCCTTTGATCCGTTCTGATAACAAATTCCCCAAACTGCAAATAAGAACGCCATTGATCGACTGCTAAAAGAATTGCCAAGCACTCCTTCTCGTATGTGGATAACCCGCGATTGCGAGGCCCTAGTGCTTTACTTAAAAATGCCAAGGGATGTCCAGCCTGCATGAGAACTGCGCCCACTCCACGATCATATGCATTGGTCTCGATCTCAAATCTCTTAGAAAAATCCGATAATGTAAGCACCGGAGCTGAGGTCAGAGCTGCTTTGAGTGCCTCAAAGGCTGCCTGATGGTCTGACGTCCACACAAACACTGAATGTTTCTTAAGTAAACCAGTCATTGGACGACCGAGTGTACCAAAATGACATACAAATTTGCGATAATATCCCGCTAATCCCAAAAAACCACGCACTTCCTTGACATTGGTTGGTACTGCCCATCGCTGCACTGCTAAAATTTTCTTGGGATCAGTCAAAACTCCAGCCTCACTAATGACATGCCCCAAATAAGTTAAGCTGGACTGAGAAAACAAGCACTTGGAACGCTTAACCTTCAACTGATGACTATCCAACAGCTGAAACACTTGTCGAAGCAAAGAAACATGCTCTGCCAGAGTACTGCTGTAGATATAAATATCATCAATGAACACAAGCAAACCGTGACGAAGTAAAGGAGCCAAAATCGTATTCATCAATCCTTGGAATGTGGCCGGTGCTCCTGTTAACCCATAGGACATTCACGAAACTCATAGCGGCCATTGTGAGTTTTAAACGCTGTTTTTTTGTTCATCCCATTCGAATCTGATGATACCTAGCACACAGATCAAATCTGGTGAAAATACTGGCGCCGGCAAGCTCGTCCAATAATTCATCAATTATTGGCAAAGGGTAACGATTTTTCACAGTAATGACATTAAGATGGTGATAATCGATGCAAAAGCGCCATGTCAAATCCTTCTTAAGAACAAGCAGCACTGGAGAAGAGAACGGGCTAGAGCTGTGCTGAATAATACCTTGCTATAGCATTTCAACCACTTGTCGTTCAATTTCATCCTTTTGAGCAAGATTATATCTATAGGTCGAAGATTCACAAGTTTTGCCCCAGGTAATAATGGTATCGAGTGCTCAAACTGTCGAGCAGGAGGCAATCCTTTAGGCTTATCAAAGACTGAACAGAATTCTTGCAGAAGTTCAGAGATAGGTGCTGGCAATTCTGTCTGTTCTACAGACTCTTCTACTCCACAACTCAATTACTTGCATCACTGCATCACGATGAACCGTTCCTTTAACTTGACTTGCTGACACTCCAGGGCACTGAGAAGTATCACCAGTTTAAACACACCAGTTGATTCTGATACTGAAACTGCAATGTTTTACCTCGCCAATCCACTTGCATAGGACTGAATCTTTCAGCCAATCCATACCAAGAATTACATCATAACTACCCAGAGGTAAAATCTTCAGATTAGACTGAAAAGACACACCCTGAACCCACCATAGACAATCCAAAAACTCCTGATCACACCGCAAGATTCCACCATCAGCTACTTTAACCTTAACTGACGGTATTGTGTGACAGACTCCAGTTAACTGATTAGCTAAAGTAGCAGAGACAAAACTATGGATGCTCCCTGAGTCCACCAACATCAGCACTTCATGATTCTGAATCAATCCCTGAAGTCTCAGAGTACGAGAATCAATGCCTAACACTGTCTCCCGAGAAATAACACAAAGCTCACTGTCATGTTCAGAAACTTCAGCTGACTGCTCAATCTCAGGTTCAGAAGACCCTTCCTCCAGTAAATCCCAGAGCTCCTCAATTACATGCAACTGAACTGTGGGACCACATTTATGTTCTCGATTCCATCGTTCACCACAAGTATGACATAATCCCTTAGCTCGACGATAGGCTCGAAGTGCCGCAAGTTTTGTCCTCCACAGGTGCAGCTCGAGGTTCATCAGGGTGTCCCGATGCACCACCGCCTTGCCGAGCTATTATTTACCGCTTAAAAAAATATGGTTTAGGATATGGTATGACAACTATCCGTCCGAATCCGCTCCGTTTTCACCTCTAATTACTGGTATGCCAGCTCAAATGCCCGCGCGAGCACCATCAGCAAATTCCACACGACGCACTTCTCATTGATTAGTCTCCAAAACTTCTTCTGCAAGCAAGCTAAGTCAACGGCAGTATCCAAATCGGGAGGACGATGTAAAATCACTGCAGATCTAATTTCTGCCTTCAACCCATCTACGAACTGAGTAACAAAGAACACCAAATTCCATGACTGGTGATGTGCATGGAAATTATGCACCAAGCCACCAACTCAATAAACTTCTCTGCATAACTAACTACCGAACCCGTCTGACGCAAACGATTAAACTGACGAATCAAACTATGGAAGAGACTCTTTCCTACCAAATTTGACACGCACAGCCTCAGCAAAATCTTCCCAACTAAACAATTCCTCATGTGCATTTGTGGACTGCAACCATGTCAAAGCTCCACCAACGAATTGCAAAGCAGCTACCCCAACTCGCACCTCAAGATGAGTTCCACTAATCCGAAAATAAGTCTCACACTTCAACCTCCAAGCCCTCGGATTCTCCCCATCAAATTGAGGACAATCCACACGATGATTTCCCCCATGATAGCCAAAACCCCGATTCGAACAATCCCCAGACTCCAAGGAATTCAGAACAGGAGAAGGAGATTGAAACGTACACTTGCCCGAGAAAGACAATGGAGAGGACTCCTCCCCAGTTGCCTTCCCCCGTGGTGTCGATACCACGCCTTGGCCTAACAGCCGTTGAGTCAACTCCTCCTCTTCCTTGATCCCGGTAGCGAGACGCGGTTTGGAAGGAGTAGGAAGCAGAGGAGGTAGATCTGTTGGAATCTCCCGATCATCCCGCAGCTCAGCTACCGCCTCCTCCATGGCCGGCTTCCACCTAGACAACTCCGCGACCATCGGCTTGATTTCTTCAAGGGATTCCATCGATGTTTGGATCACGGTGTTCTACTTCTGAATCGCAGTCATGGTGGCCACGAGATCGGTGAGTTGCTGCTCCATCTCTTGGGATTTGAGTTCTGCGCACGAGTGGTAGCGAGGTTTCTCGAGGTAATCCAGGTTCAACTGCTCTGATACCAATTTGTTACGAACCGAGAGAGTAGTTTGGGATTTGTGGGCAGAACGAGCAAAGGAGAAGGAAGAATAGAGGAAGAACTCGAGACAAAGATAGTTCGGGAGAGAAGAGATAGATTTCAGAGATAGTTGTTGTGATTACAAATTTGATGATTCTCTCTTCGACCCTTTGATGCTTATATATCCGCATCGGATACAGCTAGAACTCCCACCCATTCAGAGCTAGCTAAGCGAACATATGCCTTTCTCTGATGGGATTATCCGTTGCCGGATGGTGTACAGTAGCCGTAACAGATGGTGTGGCCTATTAGCTATAACAATTAAACATAAGATCTAGTAGGAGAAAATGAAGTGGCAATTAAACCTAAGAATTAATTTGTTCACACTTTCATAATTTGTTAAAACTAACTGAATGTCCATGCATTAATTGCCTCTTCCTTGTTAGGAATATCAGTTAAATCATAAACAAACCGAATTCAGAAAATCATGGCACTGCCACTACTTGAGCCTAACAAATGCATGACTCCCAACTGCTGCAGCCCAAACTATATATAGTATAACCGTTAGCCAAGATCAATTCATAAACCTTCGTATCCTAGATGTACTGCAAGCCAAGAGCAAATCAGTAATGACGATAGGATCACTAAAGCAGTAATATACAACCTGTTTAGCACATCTAAGACCCTCCTGCACAAAAAAAAAAAAACCTGATATATGGTTGTACAACATGCCCCACAGCCACACTGATATTTATACATGTGGGGAGCATACAATGTAGATATTGGGTCAGTAAAATAATCAGCTCACTCTGAGAAGTAACAAAAATGATAAATTAATTTAGGAAGGATTTTGAGAGAATTAATCATAAATATTGATCGACTCTATAGCAGAAGGGTATGATGCGTGTAGTGCTGCACATTATCTAAGGAGTAAATTGCACCCACGGTACAACAAGTTAATAGGTGGGTGCGATTTAGTACAAGAACTTGAGAATGTGACGTCTAAGTGCAATAACTTGGCAAGTGGGTGCGCTTTAATACAAGAATTTGATAATTTAGTATTTTTGTGCAATAACTTGGCTAGATATGTGCTATTTTGGTTAATGAGTGCTACGAAAGTTCACGATGTTAATATGTCATCACATAGCATTCCCGTAGATATAATCTTATAATCTGTAAGAATACATTGCTCACCTAATTTGCACCATCGATTTTGATATTTTTTTCACCATCTCAATTACCAACTAGAAAATTTCTGCATGGTAAAATTTGTTTAACCTTGAATTACTTGAATGACAAAAAATAATATGCTTGTACAAATCTACATAAGTATATTATGAACTGAGTACGTAAAAGCTGAGTACATATAGCCAAAAATACTCAAAATAATTAAGTTTTTACACTACTTCTCAAGTTATTGTACCAAAATCATTCCTACATTTCAAGTAGTTGTACCCATAAGCTCATTTATTAAGTTTTTGTACTAGGTTGCACCCACTTGGCAAGTTGTCCTAGCATGCTCATTTCTCAAGTTCCTATACTAAGGCCCTCTCTGTTTAGGCTTAGAAGCCAACTTATAAGCCAAAAAGTCTAAGCTAAACAAACAAGCAGCCTTTTTGTTTGGCTTTTTTGAAGCCATAAGCCACTCTTACACTATTAAGCCAAAAGCTAGGCTGGAGAAGCTTTTTTTGGCTTATATGAGATAGATGTATGACTCCACCACTAAACCTAGGACATTAAATTCACTGGCTTATAAATCATATAAGCCAATAAGCTGACTTAAAAGTCTAAGCCAATAAGCCTAAGCCTAAACAAAGAGGGCCTAAATTGTACCAACTTGCCAAGTTGTTGTACCGTGAATGCAATTTACTCCTTTTAGTTTCTCTGAGGATCATTCTCTTCTTTTTATTCAAAAAAAAAAGTTGGGTGGCCCGCGCAATTGAGAACAGCATTATAAGTAACATGTTCCATGCTATCCTATATAGCAACACTCTGCAACCTGCAAGCACATGCGTCGGTTGTAGCTTTTCACCTTGGAAAATACTCAAAGGTTCATATTGCTACCCTTGGAATATACTCGTAGGTGAAAAGCTACGACCGACATGTCTTCAGATTAGCTCCCCGTCTTTAACTATTCCATGTCTTATGAGAGAGGCCATGATGCAAACTCTTTATAATCACATTGTTGGTGTAAATATTATGTCTTCAACCTTTGCATTAAATTGCTTATGGGACGAACCGTTGGCACCAATAAACAAAACCCTCCAGAGCCCATCTGGTCCTATCATCGAAGGTTGTGGGATTCTTCACAAAGAGCCGATCCAACTCAATGATGTGGAGGCTATCCTGGACTTGCATGTTTTTGAAGTCTCTGACTTTGATCTTCTCATAGGCCATCCCATAGAGAAACTTCTCCTTTGATGCTCAACATATTGGAGTCCTCGACATCAAACTCAGGAAAATGACGTTTTCCATCCTGATCTTGTGATAAAAAAAATTTTTGATGGAACCCATTTCCAATTCCGAGCCAATTAAAAAAGTGTCGGCTATCTCTCCTTTTGAGTCCCACGAATCCCTCTTCAAAGATGACGCCAGTGCATTAGGAGGAGGACGATCTTGGAGAGGTGATCGAGTTACCAAAACCAATCCGCCTTCACGACCTCAAATTGAGCTCAAACCTCTTCCTTCAGGCCTTCGCTATGCCTTCTTGCACAGTGATACAGAGTCGCCTGTCATCATAAGCGACAAGCTTTCCGATGACGAGACCTTCAAACTCACAGCCATGTTAGAAAAGCATCGCTTTGTTGTAGGCTACTCACTTCAAGACCTTAAGTGGATTTGTTTGGTTTTACTCATCGTATTCCTTCAAATCCTTCTTGTGCACCCTCTCAAGAGCTGCAACGAAGACTAAATAATGTCGTGAGGGAGGTCGTGAAAAAAGTGGTCTTGAAACTCCTACATGTTGGGATAATTTATCCCATCCTATATAGTGAGTGGGTCCAAATTGGTGAGACAAGGAGTTCCTTTATCTCCATTACTTTTAAATTTAGCAGTGGAAGCCTTAACAACCATGATCCAAAGGGCTGAGAGAGAGCAGTTAATACAAGGGTTGGGAGCTAATGCTGATAGTAGCATTGCAATTCTTCAATATGCTGATGACACAATTTTCCTGGTTCAGGTGCAAGAAATTTTAAAAAGTGCTCTGCATTTTTTAGCAGTTATCAGGTCTTAAAATTAATTTAAACAAAAGTGAGGTTTTCTGCCTGGGAGAAGCAGCATAAAAACAAAACCTGTATAGTTAGATCTTTACCTGCAACATTGGGGATTTTCCATGAGGTATTTGGGCTTTCCAATTGACCAGAAGAGACTCTTGAATAAAGACTGGAAACATGCAGAAGAAAAAATTGAAAAAAAAAGTAGGATGCTGGCAAGGAAACCTTCAGTCAATTGGGGGGAGGGTGACTCTAATCAATGCCTGTCTTAGTAACACCCCCTATACATGTTATCCTTCTTTAGAGTGCCTATTGGGGTTAGAGAGAAAATGGATTTCTTTAGAAGAAGATTTCCGTGGCAGGAAGATCAGGGGATCAGAAAATACCATTTGGTTAATTGGAACAGTTTGTTGATCCTCTAGAGAAATAGGGGGCTTGGGCATCCTAGATTTAGAATTCATGAATATTACTTTGTTGGGGAAGTGGATTTGGAATCTTGAAAATACTGATGGCTTGTGGCAACAGATGATCAGACAAAAAATATTTATCCAAAAACATCTTGGCTGCCACAGAATTAAGATCAGGAGCCTCTCACTTCTGGCAAGGGATAATGGAAGACCTGGAGGAGGGGACCTTTCTTATCCTGCGGCGATGATAGATGTTTGTTACTTGGCTCAATGTAATAGATGTTGGGGGACAATTAGAAAAAACTAGCTTGTGCATCAGGCATCCTGTCATTTTGTTTTCTGTTTCTTGGTGAGCACCTGGGGGGATATCGTCTTAGGTTCAAGGTTCTTTTTTTTTTTTGTAAGAATCTATACATTTCTTTAATGGAAATGGTGGGCTTTGCCCTTTGCTCAAAAAAAAAAATAGTGAGTGGGTCAACCTAGTCCAGGTTGTGCCTAAAAAGGGAGATATGACAGTCATTGAAAACACGAAAAACGAGTTAACCCCACAACGTACTGTCACGAGTAAGAGAATGTGCATAGACTACAGAAAGCTCAACAAGGCTACTAGAAAGGACCACTTCTCACTGCCCTTCATTGATGAAATGCTTGAGCGGTTGGCAAATCACTCATTTTCTGTTTCCTTGATGGCTATTCTGGCTATCATCAAATTCCCATCCATCCTGATGGTCAAAGCAAGACAACGTTCATGTGTCCTTACGGAACGTATGCTTACCGACGGATGTCGTTCGGGCTGTATAACACACCCATGCCATTCCAACTGTGCATGATGTCTATTTTTTATGACATGTTCGAGGAAATCATGTTAGTTTTCATGGACGACTTTTCCGTCATTGGAAAAACCTTTGATCATTGTCTAGAAAACTCAATGTTTGCCTAGACCATAGTCTAGACGGTCTAGACCGCATCTAGATGCTAGATGATGAGTTATCATCTACTTTAGGACCTAAACCGTGAATTAGACCGTTTGACCGCCTAGACGGTCAAAGATGGTCCTAGATTATCTAGACCACACAATTAAACGATGAGACAAGTGTAGACCATAAAACTGTTGTTTAGACTATTGTCTAAGTAATGGACCAATGCATTGTTTTGTGGTAGGAACTAACACTTCATGTCCTGACCAAGGTCCAATTGGCTTAGGGTTTTGACACCATTCCAAACCCCTCTCCTCTGCTCTAAACCTCACACTGCAATGAAGTCGCGTCACCTCTCCTCTGCTAGTTGCTGCTGTGGACCTTGCTTCCTCCTCTCTCTGGTTCACGACCCTATGTGAGTAGTTGCACCTATCACAGTGCCAACAGTTCTCCAATATTATATGAAATATGTTAAGTGTATTTACATGTGTGCCAAAAAATATGATCATGATGGCTAAATATGTTTACAATGGACAGTGCTTCATGGAAAAGTTTCTTTTAGGAGCTTGGAATATTTGGAAACAAAGGAACGGTTTCATTTTTTAGAATAGGTTACCTTTGTTTTCTTCCTGGAAGCAACTCCTTAAAGGAGACTTCCTTCTTATGTTGTTTCAGCTGAATGTGCATGATCAAAGTCAGGGATTGGATTCTTTTGCTGTAATTTTCTTTTTTTTTACTTTCTTTCCTTTTATTAATATTTTTTTTAATAGCGCGCCTCCCTGCTGTGTACCTTTATTATGTGTGCCAAAAAATATGCTGATAGTATATAGTATGGTATATCGTCCATATCGTCTAGAGTGTCTAGACTCTAGACCATTGATCATCGTCCGTCTAGGGTCTAGCGTCTAGGTGAACACTGAGAGAACTTAGGCAAAGTGTTGCAATAGTATCAAGAGAAGGACTTGGTATTTAATTGGGAAAGGTACTACTTCATGGTTCGTGAAGGTATAGTTCAAGATCACCGAGTCTCCGAAAGGGGAGTTGAGGTGGATAGAGCGAAAATTGAAGTAATTCAACATCTTTCACCTCCCACCAATTTTAAAGGAGTCTGTAGCTTTTGGGTCAGGCGGGGTTCTAATGTCAGTTCATTAAAGATTTCTCTTTAGTCTAGACCCCTCACCAGCCTGTTAGCTAAGGATGTTCCCTTTAACTTTGATAATGAGTGCTCAGAATCTTTTAACATCTTAAAAGAAGCACTTGTTCAACACCAATCATTCAACCCCCTAATTGGTCGTTACCGTTTGAAATCATGTGTGATGCTAGTGATTATGCTATAGGTGTCCTTGACCAAACTAAAGATAAGAAACACCATGCTATCATATATGCTAGTAAAACGTTGACAAGAGCTCAACTTAATTATGCCATAACTGAGAAGGAGCTAGCAGCCATTGTTTTTGCAATTGACAAGTTCATGTCTTACTTAATTGGAGCTAAGGTTATTGTCTACATTGATCATGCTGCTCCAAAATATCTGCTCACTAAGGAAAATGCAAAACCTCGTTTAATTAGATTGGTTCTTTTACTTAAAGAATTTGATCTTGAAATTAAAGATAAAATGAGAGTAGAAAATTCCGTAGCAAATCATTTGTCGTGTATGCAAATCACTAACATGCAGGAGCTGTCGATAAATGATTTTCTACATGATGACATGTTGCTAAAGGTGACAGACTTGAACCCATAGTACGCAAACATCGTGAACTTCATGGTAGCAGGATTTGTGCCACCCGAGGAGAACAAAAGTGTTGATGTGAAAACACGGCGGCCTAGGAGATCTGCTTAACTCCAATGCAGGTCCAAGGCTAGCCTCGAGTGTGTCAAGGGCGTGCCAGCTGTTTTGATCCTGCAATCTGCAAGAAAGATAAAAGCAGAATTAGTCGGCCGATAGCCGATCGGCCGAAAGGCCGATAGCGTATCATTGGTGGTCTCAGCCGATGAAGTTAGACCAAATCAGCTATGGACTGAGTATATCAAAGAATATTAAACTCTAAACATGCCTAATCGGCTGTAATACTGTCTATCAAGTTTGATAAATTGGTTTAAGACAATATTATGAAAGTAGCCGATGCGATAATATTCAGAGCAAGAAAGATAATGTACGAGCTAATACTCTAGCACAAACCTATATAAATAGATTGATCTATATAAACATGTCAAACAATGATCAGGCATGATAGTGCAAGAATCTAGCCAATACTGACTAAAGCTTGATATGCTTATATAAAACGATCTATCCATATAAGTGGTGTATATACATGAAACAAGTAGTAAACATGTATAATTGCAGGCTAGTTTGCATGGTTCTAAGCACGATTAGGGATGATACATCTCAAAGTATGAAAAGAAGCATACAGTCTAGACAATCAAGCAATTAAACACTTTTCAGGTTGGTAGATGTCTTAGCTAATCTAATCTAGCAAGACAATTTAGCCGAAACTAGCATAAACCCTAAAGCGAGCAGCAGCCAATAGAGCTAAATTGAGAAGCTAAGAATAGATTAACTAAGACATATGATAGAAATGACTCGCGATATCAAGCATAACATGTCCAAAGCGACATGTTAGCCCCTATAGCGCGGACCATTGAGACGGGCTACCTCTTGCGAAGAACTCGCCGAAAACAAAGAAAAGTAAAAAAGGGTGGTGATGCGCCGAAGTTGTTTTGGATTTGCTCCTGTATTACAATGCTATGAGGTTCATATTTATACCCCGAGTACAAACTTAGTCCATTATGGATATGACTCAAACCTTTCTAAAGTTAAGATACAAACAAGATCATATATGGTGGTCTCTTACCAAATCTCTAACAAACCGACTTAATGCTCTAATTAATAGATACAATTACCTTAATCGAGCTCTATCTCTAATTGGCAATGACGGTTATCGCAATCTAGGCCCATGCCAAGCCCAATTCATACCGTATCGGCTGCATCGACAATCGGCTCCATCAATCTTGATCAACTCACATCTTATTTCGATGTCCAGCCAATGTGCAGTCCGACTGCAAATTCAACTTGATTCTACACCAAATCCACTTCGATCTTCTTCCTTCTTCTCCGAATCTAATGCAATATTCTATCATTAACAAAAAAGACAACTCATCTTTAAGAGCAGAAAGCACTTGTGGGATGAACCCTTTCTATACCGAGTTTGTGCAGACGATCTACTCAGGAGATGTGTACTAATAGTTGAAGGCATGCAGATCATAGAGAAATTCCATGCATCGCCATATGGAGGACATTATGGTGCATTTTGCACGCAGGCAAAAAATCTGGCAGAGTGGATTCTCATGGCCCATCATGTATGAAGATATAAAGAAATTAATTCGGAGATGTGCAAGATGCCAGAAGCATGTGTTGACGGTCATTAAGTACCTGTTTTGACCGCCAACTAGAATAATGAATAAAGGGAAAATTAGTATTTCTTACACGTATACTAATAATAAATAATGTAGTTGTATTAGGACTGGAGAGTTAACCTGGATGCAGGAATTCTACATCAAAGTGAAGGAGAAATGAGGCCGACATGCAAAGAAACACACTTCCGATGAATCACGCGCGAGCACACGAATTGAGGGGCCCACAAGTTAGCTGAAACCAACTCAAAGTGTTGCCAATCACCTGAAAACCAACTAAGGGGCCCACCTGTCATCCACGGTGGTTGATGGAGTAAGGCGGTTACTCTGGTTCGGCCAAACCAGGCCTGGGACTGCTCATCTCTCCCCCCCCACTCCAACATGGACACTCCAGATGATCTCCTAATGACGGTTACAATAGGTCGGTGGCCTACAACTGCCTTAATCAACCATTTTTGAAGCCTATTTAAGGAGTGAAGCTTCTTACCTCACAACGCACACCTCAAGGAGAAATTCCCTTTTCCACTTTGTATTCTCTATAGTTTCTAGTAGGAGTAAATTTAAGGAGATTCAGTCCTATAGTCTTCTCGGAGTTCTGGGTATATCTCTAGTACTTTACTCTTTGTGTAAGACTATAGTTGAATTAATAGAATTATCTTCTTTATTTATTTATGCTCATGGTTTATATATTTCTTTATTGAGTATATGTTCTATAAGTAGTATATATCTGCTTCACCCTAAGCTAGTCGATCCATGCTATGGTAGTTGTCCAATAACCTTTATAAGTTTCTCTAGCTCCAACTTGTTCATCCGTAGGGTAAGAGTCCCGAGGGAGTTAGTGGTATTATTTACTAGCATAAGCATGATGGTTAGGCTAGATAAATGCTATCGGACGCAGGTGTGCCCCATGGAAAGTGAGGTAGGTGGCAAGTGGTGATAGCCATGTCTGTCCTTTGTATTCCTCCATGTTCGGGTATGATATAAGAGTATGTAAATGCCATAACCACGCTGATAAACCTGTAGGGAGTGGTCTCTCTGATGTGAACCCACGAGTGTTTGTGTCTCGATCTTTCAATGAGAGGCGGGGATAACTCGATTGGATGAAGACAACGTTCACGGCTCAACTACAACCGTCCAAGGACACTGTGCCTTAGCAACCGATACATCGTCTGCAATGGTCGTCGTGAACTTGTGGTGCACAACAACTCGGCCATGAGGGCACTCATCTTGCAAGCGTTCGAAGAACAAGTAAGAACAAGTAAAACAAGCAATGAATTGTTAGATGAATATGAAAGTTTCACTATGAAAATCACAATATGGCGGGGTTCCGAAGACAAACAGACGGGCGGTTTAACCAACATGCGCACTGCAAGCAAGTAGCAAGTTGCTAACTCTAATCAACATAACCCAATTATCCTTGACGGCGGCTAAAAGTATAAGAAGAGGGGGAGAACGACCACAGGGATGTTAGGGTCGTGCTCTAACCCTAGGACGCGTCCCTAATGGACCCAACTTGATGCACAGCCGATTGGGCCCAAATAAGGTGACGCAACACCGTGGACAGAAAAAAGGTGTCGGTAGGAAAATGTTGATTGTAGCTGCTCCAGAATAGATATGGACATAAGGACAGATCCATTTGAAAGTAGACTTGATAAGCTTTCCATGAAGTACTTGCATGCCCAAATCGGAATTCACATGAAGTCGTGGCGGTCGTCACAAGTTGACGTTGTTATGTAGTCTGAATCCAGCTTCCGCGATTCCTCTCCTCTTTTGATCCTCTCCATCATTCCTAAGTAAAACAATAGTTGCACACGTCTCTGGGGTATAAATAATATGAACATGAACTGAAAAATGAACTCACCTGATAGTTAAGTTGAGGTGCACACGAGCGCGGGTTATAGGACCATGAAGTTGTACTTGTGGAGACGTGGATGTATAAATGGTGTAGATATCCTCATCATCCCCCATTCTTGCATTTGAGTCGTCCTTGACTCAAGCTCATCTTATTCTCCCAAATACAGCTCCAAATCTGCAATGTTAAATGTGTGACTATCCTAAAAATATGCAGGCAGTTCAAGCTTTCTCATTAATCTTTGCCAACAATTTAAATGGTCCATCAGCTCTAGGCATCAATTTAGATTTTCTTAAGTCAGGAAACCTATCCTTTCTCAAATGCAACCAAACAAAATCTCCATGTTCAAAACTTAGTTCCCTTCTACCTTTGTCACCAGCAAGCTTATATTTAGTTGTTTCATGCAGTTTTAACATCAATTTAGCACATTGTTTAGCATCAAAATTTAGCTTTTCAGAAGATGGCAAAGGCATTAAATCAATAGGAGCATGGGGCAATAATCCATAAACAATCTCAAAAGGACACATCTTTATAGTAGAATCCAGCAAACGATCATAAGTAAATTCAATATGAGACAAACATTCTTCCCATATCTTAATATTTTTCTTTAAAACAACCCTTAACATAGTAGACAAGGTACGATTCACAACTTTAGTTTGACCATCAATTTGGGGATAGGTAATAAAAAATAAAAGCTTAGTCCTCAATTTAGCCCACAACGCTCTCCAAAATGGCTAAGAAATTTAGTGTCACGATCAGAAACAATTGTGTTTGGTACACCATGCAAAACGAACAATTTCTCAAAAGAACAAATCAGCAATATGTGAAGCATCACTAGTTTTATGGAATAGTATGAAATGTGTCATTTTAGAAAATCTATCCACAATAAAAAAAAAAGCTATCACGACCCCTCTTGGTCCGAGGCAATCCCAAAACCAAATCTATTGAAATCTTCCCAAGGAACACTAGGGACAGTTAGAAGCATATACAAACCATGTGGATTTAGGTGGGACTTAGCCTTTTGACATGTAGCACTGCGACCAATGAATCTCTCGACATCTCTCCTCATCTTTGGCCAAAAGAAATGACCAGCAAGTATGTCCTTTATCTTTTTGGATCCAAAATGCCCCCATCAACTCACCTCCGAGCGCTTTCAACAATAACAACAAAGGAATATAGCTGGCTGGAATGCATAGCTTGTTAGCTCTAAAAACAAACCCATCGTTGAAGACAAATTTGTTCCATGTATTTCCATCCTTATAATGCAGCAACACATCTTTAAAATTATCATCATACATTTTAATTGGTCTTACATCCTTACATTGGTCTTTAATTGTTTTTAAGCTAGAGATTTTGTAGTTAAGTTGTGTCAACAAAGTATATCTCCTAGACAACGCATTAGCAATGGTATTATCCTTCCCTTTCTTTTGTTTGATAACATAAGGAAAAGATTCAATGAATTTAACCCATTTAGCATGTATGCGGTCCAGTTTGCCTTGACTATGAATATGCTTCAAAGAGTCATGGTCAGAATGTATGACAAATTCCTTGGGCCACAAATAATGTTGCCATGTTTATAAAGTTCGCGCAATAGCATACTATTCTTTATCATTAGTAGAATAATTCAGAACAGACTCACTCAATTTTTCACTGAAATATGCAACATGTTTTCCTTCTTGTAGAAAAACATCACCCAATCCAATCCGACTAGCATCACATTCAAGTTCAAAAGTCTTATTAAAATCTGGAAGTTGGAGGAGAGGTGCATGTGTCAACTTTTCTTTCAACATGTTGAAGGTGTTCTCTTGTGTGGTGCCCCAAGTGAAAGGCACACCATTCTTAGTAAACTCATTCAATGGAGCAACAATGGTGCTAAAAATCCTTCACAAAGTGGCGGTAAAATCTAGCAAGGCCTAAAAAACTTCGCACTTGTGTGATAGTCTTTGGGACATGCCATCCTTGTATAGCTTCTACCTTAACTTGATCAACCTCAATTCCCTACGGAGTGACTTTATAGCCAAGAAAAGAAGCTCGATCTGTGCAAAAGGTTCACTTCTCAAGGTTACCAAATAAACATGCATCATGAAGAGCATTAAAAACAACACGTAAATGATCAAGATGTTCACCCATAGACTTGCTGCAAATCAATATATCATCAAAATATACCACCATAATTTTACCAATGAAAGCATGCAAAACCTCATTCATCAATCTCATGAAAGTACCAGGTGCATTATTTAACCCAAAAGGCATGACTAACCACTCATATAACCCAAACTTAGTTTTGAAAGCAGTTTTCCATTTATCCCCTAGTTTCATGCGAATGTGGTGGTATCCACTACGCAAATCAACTTTCGGAAGCACAACAGCACCACTCAACTCATCAAGCATGTCATCCAGACGTGGAATAGGGTGACAATATCGAGTGGTGATATTGTTAATAGCTCCACAATCAACACACATACGGCATGATCCATATTTCTTAGGCACTAGAATTACCGGAAGAGCACAAAGACTAAGAGACTCACGTACATAACCTTTATCGAGTAGTTTCTGCACTTCACGTTGAATCTCCTTAGTTTCTTCCGGGTTCGTCTTATATGGCGGACGGTTGGGCAATGAAGCACCAGGGATGAGATCAATCTGGTGCTCAATTCCTTGAAGTGGTGGCAGCCCCGGTGGTAACGCACTTGGAAAAATATTAGCAGCAGGAGGAGGCAAAGAATGTTGCATATCGTGAAGTGAAATCAGAGCATCCTTGCATACCAAAGCATAAGCAGCAAAGGTGATGCAATCAATTCATTAATATCAGATTTAGTAGCAAGTAAGCATTTTCCTTTCAAGTTGATCTCATTTTTCTTATCAGCAGCAGATTGGGCATTTTTATTATTCTCACTTTTGGATTTGGTAGCTTTAGCAACATCAACATAGTCCGACAGATTGCCAAGGTCTACGTTGATATTTTTGAATGACATTACTAGGAATATAATTTCCTAGCAATGGCGCCTGAAACATTAGTTGGTATTTCTTACGGTTACAAATATAAATCCGCAAGCGCATAGTTAAACCGCTGTAGCATTTCACCCGGGAGTATTTCAAGAAGCGCACAGTTATACCGCTGTAGCATTTCACCCGGGATATTTCAAGGTATCGTATTTCTTTAATCCCAAGGGAAGATACGGTAAGAGAATACTATGTTATTAATATGCATCACACTTATGTAGATCAAAGTCTATGCAGGGGTTAATCAATTATAAGGTAAAGGGTAGGATGACACACAGAAGGAACAATATAAGAATACTCCCACTAAATAATAAATCTAGGCTATGTGGAGAAGAATAAAGAAAAACCTCATTTCCATACTTCTAGTATATAATCATTTTAGTATACACTTGCTAGTGTACAACTATATGGCTATAACTCCCTAACTATGCCCTCTTGGTATATCAAGAAACCACCCTTGATTGTCGAGATCTTTACGACAACCCGGTATGACCATCCAACCGGTTATAGATATGGAGGAGTACCTGCACCAGGAACTTTACTTAGCCCTGTATACGCACGTGGAGGAATACCCGTACTGGGCTGTCACCACCCGTGACTTATCTCTACAGTTCCGTGGCATATAGCACCACTTCATGATATTCAATAATCGAAGCACCGTGCTCACATTACTAATATTACTCTACATCTTTGCGGATGACATAAAGCAATCATACGAATGAACACTAAGCCTATACCACTACATATCTCCAGTAAGCTAGCCATATAACTAATACTAAGCAAGTAAAAAACCAAAGTTGGTACTCGAATAATGGTGCAAATAAAGTAAAGGACCAAAACTATATAAAGAATAATATTTTATTATAGAATAAAGTCTTACAAGAGGGATATAAGCTACTAGAACCATATCCGAATTCTCCGGAAGACTTGAAGAACTCAAGAGTTATTCTATTTCTAACTCCACTAGCACTTGAACAAAATATAAACCACTAAGGAGAGCTTCTTTATTTTATTCCTTCTTGGTGTGTTGTGAATGAAGGAGAAGAGGAGTACTTATAGGGCGAGGTTGCTTGGAAGGATAGAGATGCTCCATGGAATCCAAAGGGCATATTTCTTCCCCTCTTGTCAAGTGTCCTCCTGATGACGGTTGGAGCGCAGGAAATGGTAACAACCATCATTGAGGTCGGTAATTACCAACCTAGAGAATTTCTGGGCCAGTTGGGCTGGGCCTTGGTCGGTGGCCCAGAGCTTTCTCCAAGCTCCTGTATGGTGGGTCCAAAGTCTAGTGGTGTGTCGGTTGGGCCCAATTGCAGGTGTTTCATTGGGTTTGTGTGCCCTTTTGTACATTTATTCGCCACTTGTTAACCTCTGACTGATTGAACGGGTGTTTTCCACCATTTCTCCTCCATTTATACGGTGATCTCCTGTAAGCAAATATAATGCCAAGTACAAGTGGTCAGCTGCAAGCAAAGCAAGTGTATCTTCATCGAAATCACTAGCTGACGAATACTCACCATCTTTTTTTACCACCAAAACACGCTTGCTAGGGCAGTCACATATGCTTGTTGCTTGTTGCTTGTGAACATATATCTGTAGGAACACATGTTATCTAAATAATTGATAAATGAGAGATTACCTGGTAAAACAAACCTTTGCTCTTCTCTGTTGAGTCCTTGGGAAATTTTATGAAAGAAAATGTGGTATAACTTTACATACTCCGCATCGATGCTATATTCCTACCAAAACTATATGTCGATCATATTGATAAACCTTATACATATGATGCTTGTTATTACTTTGAGTTTGGTCAAATTGTTGTGACCCTTATTATATTCTTTTCATACTTCCATGATCAAGATCTCACACACACAAACACAAGATTTTGCTCACCCTCTACACCAGACCAGAGGTTAGTAAAAATATTTCATCTACCAATTATGCTATACTTCTACACTGCAAGCCAGCATACATCATCCACCCATTAAATAAGGGTTAATTGGATCCATGCCATAATAGCTTTCGCGGTTTTGAAATATGCCATTGATATTTGTCTATTTGAAACCATGCCATTATAATTTCACACCTATCTATTATATGCATTTTCTAAACTTATAGGACCAAATTGTCCCTGTTTTCTTCCTCATCCTCTTCCTCTCTCTATCCTGTTCATCTTCCATCTCCTTCTCTTGCTAAGGTTGAGGTGTGGGGAAGTGAGAAAGGGAGCAAGATGAGAGAACCTGACATGTGGGCCCATGGATTTTTTAAATAAAAGTTGGTTGACTGGACTATCACGTGTATGCCACGTAGGACCAAAATTGCACTGGATTAAATTAGGGAGGTAATTCTTTCGGTATGAAAAGTTTAGGGTGTAAAATATCTGATTTCGTAGTTTTAGGGGATAAATCGGACCGACACAATAGTTCAGGGATAATTCAGACTTTTTCCTAAAAATAAGTAACAATATGTTCACAAATTATTGTTATCAGAGGTCATGGTACCTTCAGGCACCTCACTCATTGCTTGCACACATAGCATGTATTCGGTTTGGGGGACAAAGCGGGAAGGATTAGACTTATCTATATTTTTAGTACGCGATGGTCGCATCCATCCATTTGGTACGAGGGATGTAATGGTCTTGAAAACTTTTTAAGAAATAGCCCACACATCATCGAGAGAGAAAAGTAGGTGGGATTTGTCCGCCAGTTTTTGAGGTACAAGGATAAAGTGAATCTTAGAAAAGTATTCTTTCTTAGGAACATCTCATCCCACTGTCTCAAACCAAACACCATAGAAAATAGGTTCAACCTAATCCAAACTCATCCCATTCCTTGAACACATAGTGGATTCTCCATGCACAAATTAGGAATATCTACATCTATGTAGGATACTTCATGAGATTTCCTCACATGGCCCCTGCTCCACATGATCCAAGAGTCCTGCAGTACCTCTGCTGCCTGCTGGTGGGCAGTCAGCATCAACATTGCTGAATTATATCTTGACTGCAGGTCATTTGCCAAGGCCATGGGTGGGTGAGAATGTAAACACAACCATAAGAGTGGTTTGGAATATAGGAATGACTAGGAGTAACACTAGAACGATAATAAATCTCTACTATTATAAAAATTGAAGATGTTTTTGCCAGTATTTTGGTACGTCATCCGTGTATGAGTCGGTTTATAAGTTCGTTTACTTTTAGAAATACATATCTGTATTTGAGTCGGTTTTTAAGATTGTTCACTTTTGGTAATACAGAAGGAATCATATAATATATCTGTTTAAGGCTGCGTTTAGATCTAGGGGTGAAAAGTTGTAGCGTGTCATATCGGATATACAGACAACATTTGAAGTATTAAACGTAGACTAATAACAAAATAAATTACAGATTCCGACTGTAAACTGCGAGACAAATTTATTAAGCCTAATTAATTCATCATTAGCAAATGTTTATTGTAGCACCACATTGTCAAATCATGGAGCAATTAGGCTTAAAAGATTCGTCTCGCAATTTACACGTAATTTGTGTAATTAGTTATTTGTTTCATTTATATTTAATACTCCATATATGTGTCCAAACATTCGATGTGATAGGGTGAAAAATTTTGCCAGCAGATCTAAACAGGCCCTAAAAAACTCGCATGCTAACTTGACACGATCGGACTCCTAAGTACAGCTCATGATTTTCTAGAAATATATATATTCAAGCGAAGTCCCACAGTGAATTTCATATTAACTAAGCCATATAACAATAATAAGATTAAAATAGACTTGACCCGTTGTAACATACATGCATTTTTTCTAGTAACTTATAAAACCAAGGGAGTATTGTTCGGCCGGATTAAAATAATAGATAAGAGTGTTGTTTGCAATGCCATCGATCATCTATTAAATGGATGGCCTATTCTATCCGGAGAGATTTTAGTGCTTTCCAGCCTGTCTAATCTACAGCTTTGATGTGGAAAAGCACAATCAGATCAGATTAGTTTACTCAGCATGATCACTCAGTGCTCAATCGTGACATCAGATCAGATAAGACGCATATAGTGTCGTCTGGTCTGGGTGGCCACCATCAGTGTTGCTTTGCACAACCAAGTCCAACCACCGAGCTAGCAAGCATGGGGCTGGTGACAGGGGCGATGGGGAACCTGCTCCCAAAGATGGTTCGGCTGCTCAAGGAGGAGTACAACCTGCAGATAGGCGTGAGGAAGAAGATCGAGTCTCTCTTGCGGGAGCTTGACAGTGTATACACCGTCCTTCGAGTTGTTGGCGAGGTGCCACCAGAGCAGCTCGACATGCTAGTCAAGCTCTGGGCGCTCGATCTCAGAGAGGCGTCCTATGAAATGGAGGACATCATCGACACCTTTCTTGTACATCATGTTGAGTCCATGGAACCTGCCGGCCCACACATGCTCTGGCGCCTTAGAAAGTAAGATTGGCAAATTGTTCAAGAAAGTCAAGGTTCGCCGCAAGATTGCTGGAGCCATCCAAGACATCGACAAGAAGCTCAAGGAGGTGGCTGCAAGGCGCGGACGGTATACGGTAGATGATATTGTCGTCGCAAAACCTGAGTACCAAGCAACCATCGATCCTCGTCTCCTGAATCTGTTCAAAAAGGCCACGGAGCTTGTTGGAATTGATGGGCCAATGGACGAGCTCATTGAGATGTTGGCCCTTGGGGATGATATTCATCTGTCTATGTGTCGAAACATGAATTCGGCAATAATAAAAGGGATAGCGCACGAGACCTAAAAGTGGATGGATGTGGAGACAAAGGATTTAGACAGGTTCAGGCCCTCTCAATGAGAGGTAATACCCTACTCCTGTTTGGGGAGTTGAATCCGCCGGGTGTAGTATAGATCTGACGATCATATGTGCTCATGTCCCCTAGAAGACCTCCTGCCCACCTTATATAGGATGGGGGGCAGGATTACAAGATAGAAACCTTAACCAATACGGTATCGGTTTCCTAAATCTACTTTACAATATTATCAAACCAGGACTTTAGGCCGTTCCATAATATACCAGGAAACGTAGTACCCAAGTCATGATCCGTTACATATTCCAGAGATATAAGTTATCCTCTATAACCAGTCAGATAAGCATGCCGTGTGGGTATGGGGTACCCATAATCTCTACAGTAGCCCCTGAGACCTTCACAGTCGAAAAGATAATCTTCTCTCGAACCAGATTACTCCAAAGCCAAGTGCTTCAATCATCTTTACCATGGTCTCCCGAGTACTTTTACCAAATATGAAGACTGTGGAGGGCTGAAAAATAAAGTCAGGTGCATCGACTAGATGCACCTAATAGGTGTAGCTCCCGACTATGTGATTAGCTGAACAAACTAAGCATATAGTTAAGGAATGAATAATCCAACCAACCGAGTGGTTTTGATAATTGTAATCAACCAGGTGACTTGATATCAATATATAGCATATGCGGTGTGAATCCCCCAAATAACATGATCCAAGTGATATACCGACTGCTTTGTAAAAATTGATGCGAGCAATCTAAAGTTGACTACATCATTGAAAATTCACATAGCAAAACAGCTATAAAAAAGCTTGAATGCTGTAAATAAAGAAATTTCCAAAGTACTGGGCATACGCCATACGCACACTGCTTTAACAGATGTGCTTAAGTCCCTAAAAGACACATGGTTTCACCGCACCCGGAAATATACAGCATATGTGGTGTAAAATCCGAGTAAATAAACTCATAAGGGATTTACCAACCGCCTGGAAAATGACCAAGATATATAATCAGCCTAAGCCATAATATTGGTCAATAAAAATGAACACTTACGTGGCAAAAAGCAATGATATTGTATCCAATCAATTGCTTAAAAACCCAAACAACACCTTGACTTATATAAAAAAGTCAGCGGGGCAGCTATATAAAGCTTTACTGTTTGACACCTTTTAAGATGCATTGTACCAACTCCTAAAAATTTGAGTAACTGCGGTATAAAAGGATTTTTAGGTATTGGGCACTTGATCACGCACACTTTGGCTAAGCAAAAAGTGCCTAAGTCCCTAAAAGAACGTGACAGGCCACACCTGAAAATATGGGCTGCAGACATATTAGGCCTAGGCCAAAAAATATACCTTCGACACCCTTTAAAGGATGACGCATGAACATGCTCCCGAGTAATAAATTTTACGGGTGATATAGACCAAGTGTAGCTCATATGAATAGCTTCTGATCTGAGTGATTATCCCTTATGGGATACTCCAAAATAGATATAAAAATTGAATCCCGACTGGCGCAAGTATTCGGTTGATAACCCTTACGGGGAATAATGAATAGTCCAGTCATTGAGCATAAGAAATCAACTCATGACCATAAATTCATGTTGAATGTATCCGTAACAAGTCCAAATTGAAGATATAATCCTCGCGCTTGAGTTGATGAGCCCCTATGCATGTAGCTTATCCTTCTGTCGTAGTCACAATTGTTCATTGATAGTAGCTGATGCAGTCGGCATGAAGATGAAATGACCAATATGAAGATGATATTGCTCATCAGAGGTAACGGAAAATGTCAGTGGTAGTAAAAATAGTGACACCAATCAAAGGTGATGAAGTCGCATAGCCGTGGAGGCGAAGAAACCAGTCATCAGCAGTCAGGTCAGCTAGCAGTGAAGATGAAGACGCCCAACAACAACGACAGAGCAGTCGGTGGCGACGAAAGCAAGCCGACGATGAAGACGTAGACGTGCATCAACGGTGATGGCGAAATCCACCAATCATGAAGATGAAGAAAGTAGTCGGCGACGGCAAACGCATCCGACGGTAATGATGATTAGCAGCAACAGAGATAGCCGGCTATGATGACGAAGTTGCCCATCAACGACAGCAGTGTAGGCTATGTTGAAGAGGCTTGACAGGATGTTGATGAAGATGACGATGTCGGCGATCCAGTCAATAGTGGTGTAGCAGCCGATGATAATGATGAAGACGCTCATCAGCGTTTGCATAGTAGGTCAACCATGAAGGTGAAATAATAAGTCGCCGAAGACATAATCATCCATTAGCAACAACGGAGATGTCAGGGCCGATGAAGCAGAGGTGCTGGTGATGATGTCAGTGACAATAATCCATCAAACTGTTGAGAAGATATCAAAGGTCGAGTAGTTTCCTTGATGCGAGCGTGTGCATAAGGAAGACTGATGCAATGCTTCTTGATTTACGGAGATGACTGCAGAACTTAGTGTTATAGCTGTTGCAGATGCTTCACTTAGAGGAAAGTGTATGCTGTTGTTCAACTCATTGAATCTGATCTGAGTTGATTGGTTGATGACTCCAAACTCTCAGACATGTAAATTTAATCTTGACCTGCCGGTGTAATAATTGGAGTCGCTGAAGTAAAATGTCTGCTCCGAAGCAAAGATGAAGATAATGACTCCTGGAGTTGACTCGTTGGCTGATTAATTGATTTCTTCAGCTTGTCGAATTTTGAGAGTCTTGTATTTGTGTAGCCCCCGACTCTTTGGTTAGTTGGAAATCAACTAAACATAGAGTCGAGAACTGTAGCTTGTCGTCGAGTAGCCATTGCTTGAGTGAAGATATGTGCTGAGGATGTCCGAGTAGAAATATTGAATATTGGAAAACCACTTGTTGTAGTAAAATAACCCGGCATCATATTTCGTGACACGTGCCGAGATGTCAAGGCTCTTAAAAACGTCGTGGTTGGTGAAGTAGCAAAGCTTGCGAAGTAGCGACAATAGAGTTTGCCGGTGCTGAAGATAATAAAGATGAAGTCGCTCCAACATGGTGACAAAGTTCATAGCCGTGATGAAGTAAACATGAATCGGCGGCAACAGAAGCAAACCAGTAGTGCAGACGCGTAGTTTTGAAGATAAAAACACCAGTCGACGGCGGCATAACCAGTCGGCGATGGAAGAAGCAGAATAATGGTGAAAATGAAGACGTCCATGAATGGCACCATAATAGGCTAGCCGTGTAGGTGAAGGCACCAGTCAGCAGCGGAGACACCAGTCGGCGACAGACGAGGCGGCCAACAATGAAGGCGATGACGTCCATCAGTAGTGGTAGCGGCATAAACAAGTCGTAGAGGCGAGGACACCAATCGGCGGCAGACGAGGCGAGCCGGCGGTGAAGACATAGACACCTAACAACAGTGGTGTGACCAACCAACCGTGTAGGCGGAAACACCAGTCGGCAGCGATGGAGGCGAGCCGGCGATGAAGACGTAGATGCCCATCAACGGCGGCATAATAAGCCAGCCGTGCAGGCGGAGACACCAGTCGGTGGCGGCGAAGGCAAGCCGGTGGTGAAGACGTAGACGCCCAACAACGGTGGTGTGACGAACCAACCGTATAGGCGAGGACACCAATCGGCGGCAGACGAAGGCAGGCCGGTGGTGAAGATGTTGACGCCCAACAATGGTGGTGTGACCAATCAACCATGTAGGCGGAAACACCAGTCGGCAGCGACGGAGGCGAGCCGGCGGTGAAGACGTAGATGCCCATCAACAGCGGCATAATAAGCCAGCCATGCAGGCGGAGACACCAGTCGGCGGCGGCGAAGGCAAGCCGGCGGTGAAGACGTAGACGCCCAACAACGGTGGTGTGACCAAACAACTATATAGGCGAGGACACCAGTCGGCGGCAGACGAAGGCAAGCCGGTGGTGATATTCTGACTAATCCATTCCTGAAGCGTAGGAAATAAGCTTAAAGCCATGAATCCCTATTATGCATATCTGGATCTGGATCCTGCAGAACAAACATACAGGATGAGTAGTATCTGATGTAAATATAATACTCGAGGAAAATTCAAGTGTTTTAAAATGTTTATAAATATGTATTTCTACTCTTGTCAATTTTGATTTCCCCGAGTAGATGACTCCTTATGTTTAAACACTCTGCCCGACTAGTCATAGCCCCTAAGCACCGGGAGTCGGCCTAGGCACTTCCCAAACATGCATATGAGTGACACGAGTTCATCATTAATGGAACAAAGTTTCACGAATCAGAATTTACTACTCGGGTATTTTTGCAATTGTTAAGAGTAGAAAATAAATTTATCTTATCTCCATGCTTTTGATTTATTCCGATTAATACTTAGCACTTTGCGTTACTCGGTCTGTCCAACGAGCCCCCGGGTGCTAGGAATCGGCCCAAAGGCAACTATCCATCGACAAACCAAACGGAAAGCATAGGAAGATAGAACTGCATAACTCGATAGGCACTTTTGTACTCAGATTATATCGCAAGCAATCAAGATAAATATTATGAAATTTGTTGAAAAAATATGATATAACATCTAGAGCCCCCGACTCACTAGTCAACGGCGAACCAATTGATGTAGTGAGGCAGAGGAAAAGGAAAATATCATATAAGAAAAAAATGATGACTTAGCTTTGTAATATTCCTCTTGATGACGGCAGAGGTGGCTGATGTGGGAACAAAGTCGTCCATCAATGGCAATGAAAACACCAGTCAGCGATGGCGGAAGCAAGCCTGTGGTGTAGATGATGAGGCCCATCAATGGCGACGGAGTCCGCCAATCGTATAGGCGAGGACACCAGTCGGCAGCGACGAAGGCGGGCGGGCGGTGAAGTCGTAGACGCCCAACAACGACGGCATAATAGGCCAGCCGTATAGGCGGAGACACCAGTTGGCGGCGGCAAAGGTAAGCCGGTCGGTGAAGACGTGGACGCCCATGAACGGTGGTGTGACCGACCAACTGTATAGGCGAGGACACCAATCGGCGGCGACGGAGGCAGGCCGGCGGTGAAGTCGTAGACGCCCAACAACGGCGGCATAATAGGCCAGCCGTGTAGGCGGAGACACCAGTCGGTGGCGGCGAAAGCGGACCAACGGTGAAGTTGTAGACGACCCACAACGCCAGCATAATTGGCCAGCCATGTAGACGGAGACATCAGTCGGCGGTGGCGAAGACAAGCCGGTGATGATGACGCCCACCAATATTGACATAGTTGACCAGCCCGTTTTGTATCCTAGATTGAAGGTTGTATGTCGTTGTTCCCGTCCGAGTTGAAGAGAAACTTGACAAAGTCGTCGGCGACATATATAGTCCAGACTCCCGTAGCAAAAATCATATGCATGTGCAGTTCTTCTGTTGGTATGTGTTTATGCATACAGGTACAGAGTTGTTCCATGCACGTACAAACGCATGCGATGACCAGTAATTGCTGGATAAGCTTGAGCATTGATATAGCTCGCCGTGTGCCCGTAGCCATACGTCTTCATTAAAAAATACTCGAGCTGACCAAGTGAAAATTGCTGCTTGTATGTACTGCTCCGTGTTTTTGATTTTGCATGTTGAGTCAGCCGAGTCCGAGATTGATCCAATCAGTTGTATTATGCAACTAGCCAGCCGTGGTTGTCTCTCGTGACGATCAGGGGACTCGGAGGGCACAGCCAACAACCAGTGCATGCAAGACATAGATTGATTTAATTAGTAGTTAAATCTGAGGCCAATCTGATAATTGGTAGATTGGAACGGCGAACCTGGTCATTGTTGTAACCACAAAGTGTAGCTCCCGAAGCGGAGATTTTTGTGGAGATACAGGAGATATCGGTGGCGATGACGGTTGAAGCTTCCAAGTTGATGACATAGATCTTTGATCGCCATTCTCTCGACTGGTTAAAACCCAAGTCGGAGAAGGAGAGATTGTTGAAGTCGTCGGCAGCGAGGAAGTGAAAACTCCCGAATCGAAGACAAAGCCGACGAATCATGAAATTGATTCCATCACACTCGTTGACAGGAAACTCAGCGAACCCCTACCTGGCGCGCCAACTGTCGAAACATGAATTCGGCAATAATAAAAGGGGTAGCGCACGAGACCTAAAAGTGGATGGATGCAGAGACAAATGATTTAGACAGGTTCAGGCCCTCTCAATGAGAGGTAATACCCTACTCCTGTTTGGGGATTTGAATCCGCCGGGTGTAGTATAGATCTGACGATCATATGTGCTCATATCCCCTAGAAGACCTCCTGCCCACCTTATATAGGATGGGGGGCATGATTACAAGATAGAAACCTTAACCAATACGGTATCAGTTTCCTAAATCTACTTTAAAATATTATCAAACCAGGACTTTAGGCTGTTCCATAATATAGAAGAAAACGTAGTACCCAAATCATGATCCGTTACATATTCCAGAGATATAAGTTATCCTCTATAACCAATCGGATAACCATGCCGTGTGGGTATGGGGTACCCATAATCTCCACACTATGAACAAACCAAAGGTTATTTCTATCTTTGGTTTTGGAGGTCTAGGGAAGACAACCCTTGCCAAAAGCAGTGTATGACAAGTTTAAACCGGGGTTTGATTCTGGAGCTTTTGTGCCGATTGGTCAGCATCCTGACATGAAGAAAGTCGTTAGGGATATTCTCATTGATCTTGACAAGCAAAGGTACATGCAATCGATTATGATGTTGCTGGATGAAAGGCAGCTCATAAATGAACTCCAGGAATTCCTCCAGAAGAAGAGGTATGTTTTTCGTCTTGGCAGCTGTACCACATATATTTTTTGAAGTGTTTTAATTTACTGTAGACTCTATTAGTAGTATCACCAGTACAAATTAAACGATGGTAGCCGTTAATTTTTATATTCTACTACCAGTATTTGAGATGCAAGTATAAATAGATACGAACCGCTAGATTAGAAAGAAAAATACTTTACATACCACCAATAGAGACCCCATAAATAGCATATAAGTACTTTTTATATACCAATTTATGCAGCTATGCGCACTTCGACCGGTGATTGTACCATATATATTGTTCTTAGTGTTAAAGCTAATATTAACCATTAATATGATATCAAATCCAAAATTCCGGTGGCAAAACCATTAGCATAAATATCATATAAACCATTTTATAGTGCTTCAGGTATAAGATGCCCTAGGGCGTCTTTGTAAAAGGAAAAAAAAAAAAACTAAAGTTGTGGATCAAAGTATTCTTGACCATTCTACATATAAAACTCAACTCCTTATTCTTATCTTATTCAGTAGCTCACCTTTGCATGTGTTAAATTCAGAAATATACGCAAACATTGTGAGTGTAGTCGGCAACGGAAGTCAAGTATGATATTGAGCTCCCCACCTATACATTGACAATTTCTTTAATGGTCCCATACATGATAGTGAGCAGTACTCCAGCTCTCCAAATCTATACTTAGGATATAGGACTAGCAAAAATTCAAATCACAAGTTTAAGTGCTGCCAAGTGGTCTATTATTCTTATCATCCTGCCATCCCTTGTACGCTTTGTCTCCTCTTGAGTCCATGTAGAGTTGATTCCATCTCCAATATAGTAAATTTTAATTCCTATAACCCCCAGGTGTGAAGTGACACTAGGCCTAAAACAACTCGTGGATAGGCCACACCAACAACCTTTTGCTTCCATCGTTGTTTTGTGGAAAAAGTTTGAACCGAGTTATTAAACATTAGGAATCTCCCGGCGAAAAAAAACATTAGGAATCAAATCAGTCCTACTCTCATATATACAACTGTTAGTGTGGTACTAAACTTGGGATGCTATATGGTTCCATTTGCAATATAAATCAGTAAATCACATATGTATATTTGGTTGCCCTTAAAACTCTAGCCTGGACTATATGAACCATCCAGGATGACTACTTTGGTCTTGCTGAGTGGATATAGTGGACTTGTTTGGTAGGTCTCATTGTTTGGATATGTATATAAAACAGTTGAGAACAGCAGCAGCAACAACAACAACCATAATAATAATAGGCTATAGGCAATGTGGAGAAGATAGAAAAAAAAAAGAAAGAGGAGTGTTGCCTCTTGTGTAAGAGGTGGATCTACACGTGCTTCAAATGCATTAAATAATATAAGTGAGAGAAAGAGACCTAAACAAAAAAAAAATGAAGGCAGCCTTATAGCTAATGCTTCAATATGGCCATATAGGCATAGCTAGTAATTAGCTCTATGATTAAACTTCGAGATGGTATTTGGTTAGCTGCATGGTCAGTAGGATCATTTGTCTGGCTGAGTTATCATGGTGGTCCTTTCGCTTTATCATAGTTTTTCATCAATAATCACCTTTAATCTTTTAGGATAAAGAGAAAGCTTAATTCATTAATCACGGAAATACGGATTACTTTTCTAGTTATTAGATAAGTCCACAATTCTTACATAAACACACAACCTCCACTCCACACAAGGCCTTACACTCATGGTCCATTGGACAAAGAGTATGAGCTACCCTATTTGCCCCTTTTTTATCTTGTGTAGTACAGTACTTGCTAACAACAGAAAGTCCTTTGCAGTCTGTGATAATAATTCATAAATATTTGTGGATGAAAGTGGGGAGAGAGATTTAGAGAGCCCACTGGAGTGCGCTTTGAAAATAGGGAGTCAGTTTGGAAAGGTGGCTCCCTATTCCCATTGGAGATACTCTAATCCTTGAATTTAACAACAAATGGAGCAAGATGATTAAAAGCTACAGTGGTAAAACATGGTCATCTTGGATTGCAATTTAAGTTAACCCAGTGGCTATATATTGGTGCTATCAAACTAAAAGTGTGATCTTTCGGTGCTACATAACTAGTTTTGCTAATTAAATATACCATATCCGTTTGATACATGTTTCTGATTCCTAGCAGGACTGTTCTTCATCCTTCCATGTTATGTGTAAATATAAGAATAAACACTAATGTTTTTTTTTTTTTGCTGTTTGACAGTTTTTCATAGTGATGTGCTTCTTTCTTTTGTATGTTCGTCAATTAATTTTAGTCACTTAGGGCTCATTCGGAATGGAGGAAATGTGAAGGAAAAATAGAGGATTGATGATTCCTTTGAACTGGGCACTGTAGATGCATTCGTTTGAAAGGGTTAGCTATCTTGAATTCCATAGGAATACTATTCCCTACCAATGTTTTCATAGGAAAAAAAGAATCCACTCTAGCCTCTTTGTTGTAAGAATCCTGCGCACGGAGAACAACAAATTCCTATGTTTTCCAATCCTCTGTTTTACGCATACAATCCTACCATATTCCTATATTTTTCCTATTCCTTCATTTTTCCTATCCTATATTCCGAATAAGCCCTAACTTGTTTTCACTGTCGTGTGGGTATATATACAGGTGTTTTATCATTATTGATGACATATGGGATAAGAAATCATGGGAGTTAATCAGATGTGTTTTGCAAAATAGTAATTGCGGAAGTAGAGTAGTCGCAACTACTCGCATTTTTGAAGTTGCGGCATATGTCAGTGACGTTTACAAAATGAAGCCACTTTCACATGAAGACTCCAAAAAGTTATTGTATACGAGAATAGTTGGTGGTGAAGATAAGTGTTTGGATAGTGATCCATTAGCTGATGCATGTGAGAAAATTTTGAAGAAATGTTGCGGTGTTCCATTAGCTATCATTATAATGGCTAGTTTGTTAGCAAATAAACCAATGGAGGACTGGCCCGTAGTATACAAATCTATTGGTCTGGGGCATGGAGGCAATAACGATGTAGATAATACTATGAAAGATATTATCGTTGAGCTATTATGATCTACCTTTGCATCTTAAACCTTGCTTGTTGTATCTAAGTATATTTCCGGAGGATTACTATATTGAGAAAAATATTTTAATATGGAAATGGATAACCGAGGGTTTCGTACACGAAGAGAAAGCAGCTGGGATAGGGTTATTTGAACTCGGCGAGGGATACTTCAACGAGTTGATTAACAGAAGCTTGATCCTGCCAGCTGAGGATGAAGACAAAGGGTACAGAGATGGTTGCCATGTTCATGATATGGTGCTTGATCTGGTCCTTTTGTTGTCAGCTGAAGAAAACTTTGTCACTGTATTGGACGGCAGTGAGCAACTGGTACTTCCATCAAGAAATTCTCGCCGACTAGCTCTGCAGTGTAGGAGTTCTGAGCCGAACATTGAGAGTCCCATGTTGCCTAATATAGGTATGGAGCAACTGAGGTCCTTTGTTGTGACAGAGTGCTGCGATATTAATGTGGCATCCATAAGCTCTCATGTAATACGTGTATTGGCTCTAGAAAATTGTCTTATTCTGGACCATTGTGGTAAACATGCTCTGCAGCATGTTTGGAGTTTACTTCACCTTAGGTACCTCGGACTACAATATATTGATTCTATTGAGCTCCCTGAGGAAGTAGGACATCTGAAGTTTCTACAAGTACTTGATCTGTCAGGAATGTAGGATCGAATCACAATAACTAAGCCAACCAGAGGGGGGTGAATGGTTGGTATACCTAAAAACCGAAAACTTTTAGCGGAAATAAAAGTTACCCTCGAAATCGACGGAAGTCGGTCTGACCGAGATTGATCTGTCGGTCCGACCGGGTGGATGCCGCCGGTCCGACCGGTGTTGAATCTCCGGTCTGACCGCCTAAATTGCCTGCCGCGCCTGTCGCCGCCGCCAGTCTGACCGCTGTGCTCCCGCCGGTCGGACCGCCGCAATGCCCCCGGTCTGACCGCCGGTGAGTTGCCGGTTAGACCGCCGAAACCCGGTAAAAAACAAATCGAAGAACTCTTAAAGTGGATGACGACTTTATTGATTCTCTCTATGTTTACAAAGTGCACCAACAGCACTCCTTACAAAAATTTCGACTAAACTCGAAACCCTAACTCAAAACTCAACTCAATTGCTCTCAAAAGCGATACCAGGAAGCCTCACGCTCCCCCTCTATTTATACCCGAGGTAGGCAGCCTAAAGCCACGAACCAAACTCATACTAGGAGTCCTAAACACCTTAGGAAACCCTCTAGTATAAGAAACAAACTTTACATAACCAATCATACCAAATTTGGACTCCTTCCAAATTCGACTCTGCATCCCATACGCACACAATACCTCCATCGTATGCCATATGGAATCTCCATCAACCACGTGCATCAACTCTAGCCTAAGTATCCCGTATGATCTCTGACCACCATGGACGTCGTCTTATCCCCAAGCCGACTCCCGGTCCATCACCGCAAATACTCTCCCGAGGCATCGAGTCACCTACACATGAAATAAAGAAAGAAACCATATTCCGAGACCAAGCTATCTCCAACTTGACTCATTAGTAGCAAACAACAGTATTACATACGTATAGTATCCATCTAGAAGCCATAATCATGAAATAATCACGGATATCCAAACAAACAACCCGAAACCGACACAGAGTCGGCTGGTCAGACCGCGGGCTGGGCCGGTCTGACCGCACGATACACGCCGGTCTGACCGGCTACCAGAGCCCGGTCTGACCGGTCACATGAAATAACAGAACCTGCGATTCACCTGTAAATCCAATCATCTCCAAAACCACTTTGTGAATAAATTCCATATATCAAAACCAATAACCTCAAATGCCATTTATTCATCACAAAATAATAATCAAAAACATCTTTGATTTTACAATCTCCCCCTTGATGAACACATTAGCAAACCCATAAAAAATGTTTTGGTGTTTGGAAAAATAAAAACAAAAGTGGTAAAAAGCACACTTCGTACAATCGTACATATCGTGCTCGAAAATTCAAAAAAAAACTTCTCCCCCTTTTTAAAAGAAAGAAATTCCCAATTGAACCAAAAACAACATGCTTCTCCAAAAAATCCAAAAATTTTACCTTGTTTCTCCCCCTTTTGACAATGATTTCATCAAGCATAGGAATTATATTCATTAATGTATAAGAGCTTAGCATACATATAGCATATCAAATCATGTATTGAAATAAAAAGAAGATGAACCTATCTATAACATAACAAGCATGCATTAAAGTATAACCATGAACCAAAGATTTTACAATTAAGCTTGAATCAACACTCAAAATTCATGATTTCATACGATTTATAATGCAGCATCTTAATAAGCACATAGGTTGAAGAATAAACACTAAACACATATACCTATTGCATTTATTACTCTTTCTCAAATAACCTTTAGCACAAAATAACCAAGAGAATTTTTTTTTCTTTCTTGAGCCTTTTTCCTCATATTTTTCTCTTCTATTCCGGGTACGTCCCTATCGTCAAGACTGTTTCCAGAGATTCGGCACCCATTATTTTGCTCACATCGAATACGTCCTTGTCGTCAAGACTGTTTCCAAGGATTCAGTATTCATTTTTTTCATAATTTTATTCTCTTTTCACAATGAGCAATTAAAGCTATTTGAGGTATAACAATTCAATAAAGCATATATATAGAGCATTTACAAATCAAACCATATGCTAGCATCAACATTGCATATTTACTTAATTCAAGTAGAATTTAAATGTCATGCATCATCGCCCTTAAAAGCAAAATCTAAATCTCATGAAAAGACTAGAATACATACAAGCTATGCTAGAGACAAATAAACCTTCAAAGCATTGCTAGCAGGCACAAGAAAATACCATATGCATAAACAAAGCTTTCTTTTATCAATTTTTCTCATTGTCACATTTTGCTTGATAAAAACATGAGGTACAAACTCCCCCTCAAATCATGCCAAAAGGATGAATTATGCCCAATTCACCACGAAGAAAAGCAAAGCGATTAGAATCCAAAGGTTTAGTGAAAATATCAACAAGTTGCAACTTTGTGTCCAAAAACTGCAATTCAACGTCTCCCTTCTCAACATGATCCCTCAAAAAGTGAAAGCGAATATCAATGTGCTTTGTGCGTGAGTGTTGAACAGGATTCTTAGCAATATTAATAGCACTAGTATTATCACAAAAGAGAGGTACTTTCTCAAAAGTAAGACCATAATCTTTCAAAGTAGATAAAAGCCAAAAAAATCTGTGAACAACAACTAGCAGCAGCAATATATTCAGATTCAGCAGTTGATTGAGCAACACTAGATTGTTTCCTAGAAGACCATGCAATCAATGATGTACCAAGAAAATGACATGTTCCACTAGTACTTTTCCTATCAATTCTACAACCCCCAAAATCAGCATCAGAATATCCACTTAAGCATATAGAAGATGAAGTAGAATACCAAATTCCAAACTCAAGTGTATAATTCAAATACCTCATTATTCGCTTGACCGCTTGACGATGTGAAGAACGAGGAGAAGCTTGAAAGCGTGCACACAAACACACAGCAAATTGTATGTCTGGCCTAGAAGCAGTTAGATACAACAAAGATCCAATCATACTTCTATATTCCTTTTGATCAACAGCTTCACCATCTTCATCAGGATCCAACACAGCTGTAGAACCAATTGGTGTTGAAATTGGCTTGCAATTCTCCATCTTGAACAGTCTCAAAAGATCCTTCGTGTACTTCGTTTGATGCACAAAAGTACCTTGAGGTGTTTGCTTAATTTGCAATCCCAAAAAGTACGATAACTCCCTGTCACGCCCAGAAATTTACGAACCAGAATTCCTAAGCAGAATGTGCATTAAATCCCTGTCCAGGACCAGCCAGGGTACACAAACGACAATTGTTGACATATAGGTCCACGTCTTACAAAAATATAAAAGATTACAAATGCAGCGGAAGAGATAAAACGAGCTAACTGGGAAGCTTGACTTCAGCAGCGGGGCGACTCCACTCCACAGGCATCCCTTGACGGCAGCGATGAAACCAACCTCAACAAGATAGCTCCAACTAGAAAGATCTTCAGCTATGATGTGGGGGAAAAGAGAGCAAGACTGAGTACTACCCACTGTACTCAACATGTCATACCGGAAGAGAAGGTATGATGCAGGATATAACCAAAGGAGGCTAAAGGTTCATTTGCACATAGCTAGCATTTAAAAGCAGTAGTTGAAAGCAGTAAAATAGTTGTAGTAATTAATCAATATTAACCAATCACTGTCCAACGCTACACCACGTTGCAACAGGCCCAACCAACCACCTGAACCACACCAGTTCATTAAACTAAACTAGGGGAGAGACTAATCACGGTGAATTTGGTTGATCGCCCATAACCGTAGGCACGGCTATTCGAATAGTTTTACTCTGGCCAGAGGTGTACAACTGTACCCATAAGACACGATTCCACACATGTCGCCATGCCCCGAAGTATCACCATGATACTGCAAAGGGGGAAATCATGACAAGACCCTCCGCATAACCCTCCCCTAACCATTCACACCACGCTAAGGTTTCACCCCCACCCCTCAAAAGGCAGTGGGCGGTCCCCTCTTGCGCCGCGGTGAATCCGGCAGCTGGACAACCGGACACCCCGGCCGACCCAACTCCATCACGCCCACCCTCGCCACCGGTGCCTAGGAAAGGGTCGAGCTATACTTCAGATCAAGCAGTTACCCACTCCCACTTGTGGTAAGCACGGTAAGTCTTCCAGGGTTTCCCGTGAACCGGTCCTTAACTGCCATGGGTGCGACCAGCAAAACCATGCACCCACAGCCCACCATTCAGTGTATTTTAATTAACTAACACCATTGCGGTGGCACCAGTCCAAAGCTATGCTAATAGTCAAAGTTTATGTAATAATGTGATCCCCATTTGTGTACTAGTTGAGCTAAGCATGACTAAGCATTTCCTAAACCAACATCTAGTCATTTTGATACCCAAGTTATCAATGGCATAAGGTAAACAATATTTGGCTGAGTAATAGGACCCATCCCACATGACATTGTAAAAGAATGCAACATTTAATAGAAATGCGGGATATTTGTAAATGGGGTACAATATGATCAATTGTAATGCATGACTTGCCTTGCTCTCGCACTGATGAGACCTCAGCAACGTCTTCGAGAAACCGTGGATCGACAAAATGGCCGAAATCGAGGCGATGACGGCGACCGGCGCGAGAAGAGACGAGCGGCGGCGGCGCTTCCGACAATGGCGGACGGGGTCGGGCACAACCTGGGAAAGGCGATGACCGGGTTAGGGGAAGGGGAGGATGACCACGGCGACTAGAGCGGCCGGACGGAGTTGGGTGACGGCAGCGGAGCTCGGGTGTGGCATGGGGAGAGTGGTATGGCGGCGGCGCACGGAAAGCGAGCGGCGGTCGAGGTAGATCTCGCGGCGGCGCAGCTAGCGGCGGTGATTGCGCGGCGAGGCGATGGCTCTAGCAACGGCGGCGTGCGGCCGGAGGCGGCGGCAAGAGGCGGTGCGTGCGGCGAGCGGCGCGAGCGAGGTAGGAAGCACAGGAGGGCACGGCGAGAGCGGAAAGAGGGAGAGGAGGCTCGGGGGAGCAATTTATTGGTGGAGGGGGAGACGGACGTGGCCGGGAAAGCCCCCGTTTTCGCCGGCGACGTGGGGGTGGAGAGAGAGAGAGTGGGGGGGAATTCAAATTCGAATCCCGCCCATTTGCGGGTGCGCGCGCGAGCGGGAGAGTTGGAGGAGATGGGCGACGACGTGGGCGCGGGGTGCGGGCGCGACGTGGAGCGAAGAAGGCGGCGGCGCGGGGCGGTTGGAGCTCCGGCTCCAGCGGCCAGAGGTAGGAGACGACCGATAGGTGGGCCCACCTGTCGGCGTCCCAGAGAGAGGAGGGAGGGAGCGGGCCGGCCCACAATGGGAGGCCGAGCGTGGGGTGAGGCGGGTGGACTGGGCCGACGGCCCAAGAAGGAAAAAGAAAGAAAAGAAAAAGAAGGAAATGGAAAAAATGATTTCCTGGTGTTAAAATATTGCGCTTGCTCATTTTTAATTGGTTAAAATTATTTCCAAGGCTCTGAAAATTCCACTAAAAATCCTGTTAATATATTGTGACATGAGGAACTCAAGAAAAATCCTACAATGCCAATTCCAATTATTAATTGCATTTATTAATTTAGGATTCAACTCTAGGTTAATTAAGATAATTTCTTCGGACGATTTATTTAACAAATTTTTAAAGCAAGGAAAAGGGGAAAACTTCAGGGCGTGACACTCACCCATCATGCTCATCTCAAATTCCCTACGCGTAGTCTCAGCAAACTCTACAACCAAAGCGTGAGTTGAACAACCAAAGATGATATCATCCACATAAATCTGAATGAACAGTTGATTATCACCATGCTTAAGAACAAAAAGCGTTTTGTCAACCTTTCCCATTGTAAAACCTTTCGCAAGCAAAAAGTTCTTAAGCCTATTATACCATACTCTAGGAGCTTGTTTCAAGCCATACAAAGCTTTAGAAAATTTAAAAACATGATTGGGAAAATCAGGATTTTCAAAACCTGGTGATTGTTTGACATAAACTTTCTCCTGTATAACAGCATTTAGAAAAGAACTTTTCACATCCATTTGATACAATTTAAAACCTTTTGAAGCATCAAAAGCCAACAAAAGTTTAATTGCCTCAATTCTAGCAATAGGAGCAAAAGTTTTATCAGAATCCAAACCCTCCACCTGAGTAAAACCTTGAGCAACAAGCCTAGCTTTATTTCTCACAATTAAACCATCCTCATTTTGTTTATTTTTGAAAACCCACTTGGTTCCAAAAATATTATGACCAGAAGGTGGTTCAACTAAAGTCCAAACTTTGTTTCTCTCAAAATTTTCAAGTTCTTCATGCATGGTGTTAATCCACTTCATCAGTTAATGCATGTGACACATCTTTGGGTTCAAAAGAAGCAACAAATGCAGAATTTGCACAAACATCATGAGTTGTTACCTTAGACCTTGTAGTTCGCTCACCTATATTACCAATGATTTGTTCCAGCGGATGTCGTCGTTGAATGTGCAAAGGAGCAGCGACTTCTGAAGTTGATCCACGTTCTGTTTCAGTACTGGTCGAAGTAGTAATCTCTGGGGGACCATCTCGATCAGCATCAAGAGTACCCGATCCCGACGACCCTGGCCGGTCTGATCGCTCCTCCTGAGGTGGTCTGACCAGAGGTGTGCCGGCGGTCTGACCGGCCTAGTGCCCGGTCTGACCGGCCGAGCCGACCTCTTCATCGTCGTTGTCGTCGCTCTCGTCTTCAAAAATACGACCATCCTCCCCCTGAACCTGTGACAATGTACCTGCAATATCGGGTCTAGTACCTGGACTAGCCTCATCAAAAGAAACTTCGCAAGTCTCAACGATTTTGTTAGTCTCCAAAATAAGTATACGATAGCCACGAGTATGTGCGGGGTAATCAAGAAACAATCCATCTGTAGAACGTGCCTCAAACTTATTTAAATTTCCAGATTTCAAGACAAAGCACTTGCAACCAAAAACACGCAAATGTGAAACTTTGGGTTGATGTCCAAATCGAAGTTCATAAGAAGTTTTTCCAAGTTTAGATCTCAAGAAAACCCAACTTGAAATATAACAAGCAGTGTTAATAGCCTCAGCCCAAAATTTTCTAGGAGTTTTATATTCATCCAACATCGTTCTAGCCATCTCAACTAAAACATGATTTTTCCTTTCAACCACACCGTTTTGTTGAGGAACTCGAGGAGAAAAAAATTCATGTTCAAGACCTCTTTCGTTGCAAAATTGTTCAAAAGAAGCATTTTTAAACTCACCACCATTATCACTTTGAATTCTTTTCAAAGAACCAGGAAATTCAAGATTCAATCGAAGAAACAAACCACGAAAGTGTTGAAAAGCTTCGTCCTTAGTTGCCATAAAGAAAACCCAAGAATATCGAGAAAAATCGTCAACAATAACCAACACATACCACTTTCCTCCAACAGATTGCACTCTAGCTGGACCAACAATGTCCATATGTAATAGCTGTCTTGGTGCATCCGTCATCACAGAAACAATAGGAGTATGTTGTCACACCCTAAAAATCTTAAATATATAGATTGTTGTTTAATTGGAATCATCAGAAGTAATTTTAAAAGCCTAGAAGAGAAGACCTAATTTTAAATAATAAATTCCAATATAAAATTGGGCCAGATAAAATTTTATTAAATACTTTGCTTGATTCTATAATTCCTAAATTTTTCTGGGATTTATTTAAGCTAAGGAAGTATTTTTAACAAATGAAATTGCATTTCATGAATAATTTAAATTGAAAAAGTTTTAAAAATCTCTCTTTTGGCTTTGGGCCGAAAGTCGGCCCAAAACCCTCTCTCTCCTCCCGGCCCAAGTCGGCCCGCAGCCGAGCCGCCGCCCGCGCGCGCGCGTCTGCCCGCTGACAGGTGGGTCCCGCCTGTCGGACTCGTTGTCTTCGTTGCGCCATCGCCCGACCGAAACTCTAGCCGAGCCGCGCCGCCGTCGCCTTTCCATTTCCGTCGCCCCTTTCCCGATCCGGTGAAATTGATAGAGGGAAAATGATCCCCGAGATCTCCTCTACCTTTTCTCTTTTGGAATCGTCGGCTTTCATCGTTTGGAAATCCGTGGATTCGAGTTCGATTCGGATCGATCTCTCTCTCTCCGAACCCTAACTTTCCTTCACCGCCGCCGAGCCGCCGTGGGTCTTCGCCGCCGCCCCCTAGCCCCTATAAAAGGACCCCCGGTGTCTCCGCTACCCGCCGCCACCCTCGCTTTCATCTCTCGTCGCCGGTAGAGCTCTAGCGCCGTGCCGCTTAGCGCCGCCGTCGCCGCCGTTCGTCCAGCCGTGCGCCGCCGTCGTCCCGGTCGTCGTCGTCGCTCGGGAAGGCCACCGTCGTGATCGCCAAGCTGTCGCCGATCTCGTCCGCTCCTCCGATTCCGCCGAAGATCGCCGGAGCACCGCCGTCGTCGTCAAGCCGAAGGTCTCCGCCGTTTCTTCCTCGTCGCCGTCATCGTCCGGTCACCGTCTGCCGCCGTTCGTGCCTCGGTAAGGATCGCCGCGTCGCCCGCAACCCGTAGGTGCTCTCCATTTGCGCCGTCGCGCCGTCGTTCGCCGGTGAGCTTGCGCCGCCCGAGCCGTCGCCGGTGATGACGTCACCGCTGACGTCATCGTCGTCGTTTTCCCGTGGACCGCCATGGTCTGGATCGATCTCGGCCGTTCGTTCGGGTTGGAATCGATCTCGGTCGTTCGTTTCCGTGAGCCGCCGCCGTGCACCCGGTCCACCGTGAACCCGAGCCCGCTGACGCAATAATCCTCTTTTTCTTTTCAAAAATAATTCATTATTGCGTCATAATTCAATTAAAATCTATATAAATGGTTTAATCCGATTTAATCTTTAAAAATTCATAACTAATTCATCTTAGCTCGGATTTAGTTGGTTCAAGTCTCTAAATTTTTCAAAAATTGAGATCTACATGTTAAAAATATCCACATGTACTGTTCATGCTTGTTTATGTGCTGTTTTGGTGATTTTGCTCTTTTCTGTTTAGATTCCGTCGTTCCCGGAGAGTCTGAGTTTGCAGGAGAAGATTTTGAAGAGTTCCAATGCCAGCAAGGCAAGTCACACAGATCCCAGACAACCCTTTGAGCATGTTGATCCCGTTTAAAGCTATTGTTTCTATTCAACTATTGCATTTATTTTCGAATGCCATTGGGTGGAATTAACCTATTGTTTGTTATAGCCCTTTTGTTCTTAATTACTTTATTCCTTGATACCTTAGGTTATTGTAACTTGACTAGTTGAGCTTTATATATTGGTTCAGCTAGATATTAGATATAATTGCTTAGCCATGCTTAGAAACCTTAGCACACTATTGGGATAACTTATGAATCACTATTATTTAATGATGGCTTAATGATATTTCACGATGGTCAATCGTGATTGGTTAATTAACTAATTTGCCAATTAAAACCTGATAATGGTGGGTTGTGAGTACATGGTTTGATGGTCGTGCTCATGACAATTAAGGACCGGTTCACGATTTTCGGTTGTGAAATATTTATCGTGCCAACCACAAGCCAGCGTGGGCAACGGCTTTATTTTCTGTATAGTATGGTTCCTAGTAGAGCACCAGACTGTGAAGTGGCGGAGATAAGCCCACGGGGGTCGCTGGGGAGTCCATGCCTTGTTTATAAGGGGGTGACTATGATCCGGGAACGGTGCACTGCTTTGAATTGTGTTATATAGAGGGTATTGTCACAATCTCTATTCGGGTACTTGTTAAGTATCGCGACGCATGGTTGACATGATGTTGAGGTTGTGTCTTGTGGGTATAGTGGTACACCTCTGGCCAGAGTAAAACTATTCGAATAGCCGTGCCCCCGGTAATGGGCGGGTCTAACAATGTCTTTCGTGATTAGTCTCACACTTCTCACCATAATAAATGATGCTATAACTGGTAATAATTTGATTAGCTCCTGGTTTGGAATGGTACATTCCTGGTTTGGAGATAGAACTGTGCAGCCGGGATTGGTTGTTCAGAATGGTTGGGCCTATGCAACAGGGTATGTTGTATAGCGTTGGATTAATATTGCTTAATTAATACTCTACTGTTTTATTAAATTCTGAAATATTTATTAAATGCTATTTATGCAAATGAGACTATATTATGCCATCCTTTGTTATCCTGTGCACTTGCATATTTGCTGCGTGGCTTGCTGAGTATGTCATATACTCACCTTGCAATCATTCATCAGAGGAGGAGTTCTACAGTGATGCTGATGGTGTGGAGAATTAGGCGTATCCTTGGTCAAGCTGCCTGTGGAGTGGAGTCGTCTGCGCTGTTTATCTTTATTTTCCGCTGCTTAGATCTTTATTAATTGAGAGGAACTGTCTACCTCTGTAATGGTATTTTATTCGCTTATTAATTAGAGTAATAATTGTACTCTATTATCAATTTGTTATTGTGTGCCTCGGCTGATTCCTGGACGAGGGTTTACACACATGTAAGCGTTTGGAATTTTGGATAGAAATTCCGGGCGTGACATATGTGAAGTAGAAACCATCTTAGCATGACGACACGGTGTACAAACCAAATCAAGATCTTTCTTAAGTTTAGGCAAACCACGAACAAGATCCAAACCACTTAACCTAGTAAGATGATAAAAACCAACATGTCCAAGTCTATGATGCCAAAACATCACATATTTATCAAACTTAGCAACCAAACATGTTATCACAGGTGAAACAGGATTTTCAAAATCAGCTTTAAACACTTCCATAGCGAGAAATATTCAACACAGAATCACCACAAGAATCAAAAACTTTACTTCCAGTTTTCTTAAAGTGAACCTCAAAATTTTCATCAACAATTTGTGAAACTGAAAGCAAATTGTACTTTAAGTCCTCAACGAAAGCTACATTCTTCAATTCAAATTTTTCATTTACCTTAACCAAACCTGTAGCGAGAACGGCACTTGTAGAAGCATCACCAAAGATAATCGATTCAGTCTTGGATGCCTTCTTGAGGGAGGAGAACCAATTTTTATCACCGGAATGTGCCGCGAACAACCGGAATCCACGATCCACACGTTCTCCTTCCTTGCCACCAAAGCCTACACACAAGCAGAAGTCGAAGCCTCAGTACTAGTGTTAGATGATAATAAAAATTTAGGAATCCATTACTGAGACACACGACCAGAAGATCCAATAGGCATATATCCACGTGCAAAATCAGTTTCAGAATTTTCAGAAAAATTTCTCCGAGGCCGGTTTGACCGAGGTATAGTGGCCGGTCTGACCGGGGACCGGTCTGACCGCCTCTGTACCGCCGGTCTGACCGGTGCCCGGTCTGACCGATGCTCAGTCGCCGGTCTGACCACGGGACCCACTGCGGTCTGACCGGTTTCCTCGAGAGAAAACCTGATTTTTGCCACTTTGATTTTGCAAAAACAATCTCTCTCTCCTTTTTCTGTTTATGAGCTAATCTGAAACAAAAACCAACAATATGTCCATCTTTTCCACAAAAAGAACACGTATATTTTTCACAATGATTAGACACATTGGTAGCATTAGAAGATTTAGCAATACTAGCAACAACAGGAGATTTTGCATGCACAACAGTGGATTTTGAAGAAGATGCATTCAAGGTAGACATGATACCAGCAGATTTAAACACAGTTTTGTTAGTATTAGGTTTAACCAAAATCTCACCTCTTCTAGCTCCAACACCTAACACAATAGGAGGATGTCTAGAATTATGAGCATAAGGATTAAAACCTAAACCACGGTTATTTGTGCTAACCTTTGATTGATCCAAAATCATGTTGAGGTTCTTTTTACCATCAGAAAATCTTAGCAAAGAATTTTTCAAATAAGAAACCTCTTTTACGACATTTAGGGCAAGAAAGCACTTCATTGTTTTTCACAACATCTTCCATGAACTTAACACGACCTAAAGCATTTTTCAATTTCAACTTATTCAAATATTGAGCAATCCAAAACATCATGAGGTTGTTTTACTTCTTAGCAGAAATCATGTTAAACATCAAACTAGCATGAAAAGCAATTTGATATTTTTACAACAACTTTTTAGTTAAAACAACTCATCCAAAGTGCGAGTGTGCACGGCAAAACTACAAGCAAGAGAAGATCTGATCTATTTTTCAAATCATGTGCAGCATTAACATCTCTAATTTTTGAAATCTCATTCATTAAAACCTCATAATTTGAGCAACCATCATCATTAGGAATAAGAGATTTTAACCTATCAATTTCAGATTTAAGAGATTCAATGAAAAATTCCTATTTTCTATACATCTTCTCACACTTCTTATTTTTTGCACTCAAAATATAAATAGCTTCCTCAAAAGCACTTACCTCATTATCTTCATACTCTATATCCGATTCACCACGCGCCATGAAGCAAACACCGGAGATGTTCTTTCCCTTGTCATCATCTCCACTTTCACCATCTACATCACTTAGTGGCTCGCAGGCGGCGCAAACTTGTTGAAAAGCCTTCCTGAGATTCTCCAGCTTCCTCTCTTGGGATGAACCCTTCAGCTTATTGTTGTTGGCCTTCTCACCATCTTTGTCTTCTCTTTTGCCTCTCCCAAGCTTAGGACAATGCGAAAAAAGATAATCAATTGAACCACATTCAAAGCAACGATTTGGACCACCTCTTTTCCTGTTCCTGGCATTATTCATCGCTCGAGCAATTCTGTTAGCAACCAAAGCCAAATCCTCCTCCTCGATCTGTTCGAGTTGATCATCGGATGTGGCATTAAAAATAGCTAAAAATGAAGGATTAGATGAAGAATCAACATCCAAAGAAGAAGAAGAAGAAACCAAAGCACTCGACTTAGAATCAACTTTTTGTGAAAAAACATTCATCTCATGTGTTTTCAATTTTTTGTAAAGTGAATCCAAAGTCAAAGTAAACATATCAACCGACTCCTGAATAGATGTAACTTTCATCTCCCAAATAGACATATCAAGACTATTCAAAAAGTGACGAGAAATCTCAGATTGTGGATAATTAGCATCATAAGAAGAATCAACAGATCTAAGATCACACAAAATTTTATTAAACCTAGAAAGATAGTCATCCAAAACTTCTCCAGGTTTCATCTCAAATTTACTGTACTCCTTTTTGAAAATATCACGTCGAAGTTCTTTAATGTTATTTGTTCCTTGATGAAAGTTACTTAAAGCATTCCAAATTTCATGTGCAGTTCGAAAATGCGCAACACGATCATAATCCGAACGAGAAATAACACTCAAAAGAATGTTGCGAGCTTTGCAATTTTGTTCAAAAGCAGTTTTCTCAGCATCAGTATTAATAGCTTCAGGAATCACATAAGGATGAGAAACTTTTCTCCAAATATCATAATCCTCAGCCATAATGTAAGATTGCATCCTACCACACCAATGAGAAAAATCCGTTCCATCGAAAATATGAGGCTTAGTTGAAAACCTAACAGGTGTAGCCATGGCAAAAACTCTAGATTGATAAAAATCCAAAGAAGAAAAGAAGGCTCTGATACCACTTGTAGGATCGAATCACAATAACTAAGCCTACCAGAGGGGGGTGAATGGTTGGTATACCCAAAAACTGAAAACTTTTAGCGGAAATAAAAGTTACCCTCGAAATCGACGGAAGTCGGTCTGACCGAGATTGATTTGTCGGTCTGACCGGGTGAATGCCGCCGGTCCGACCGGTGTTGAATCTCCGGTCTGACCGCCTAAGTCGCCTGCTGCGCCTGTCGCCGCCGCCGGTCTGACCACCGTGCTCCCGCCGGTCGGACCGCCGCAATGCCCCCAGTCTGACCGCCGGTGAGTTGCCGGTTAGACCGCCGAAACCCGGTGAAACACAAATCGAAGAACTCTTAAAGTGGATGACGACTTTATTGATTCTCTCTGTGTTTACAAAGTGCACCAACAGCACTCCTTACAAAAATTTCGACTAAACTCGAAACCCTAACTCAAAACTCAACTCAATTGCTCTCAAAAGCGATACCGGGAAGCCTCACGCTCCCCCTCTATTTATACCCGAGGTAGGCAGCCTAAAGCCATGAACCAAACTCATACTAGAAGTCCTAAACACCTTAGGAAACCCTCTAGTACAAGAAACAAACTTTACATAACCAATCACACCAAATTTGGACTCCTTCCAAATTCGATTCTGCATCCCATACGCACACAATACCTCCATCGTATGCCATATGGAATCTCCATCAACCACGTGCATCAACTCTAGCCTAAGTATCCTGCATGATCTCTGACCACCACGGACGTCTTCTTATCCCCAAGCCGACTCCCGGTCCATCACCGCAAATACTCTCCCGAGGCATCGAGTCACCTACACATAAAATAAACAAAGAAACTATATTCCGAGACCAAGTTATCTCCAACTTGACTCATTAGTAGCAAACAACAGTATTACATATGTATAGTATGCATCTAGAAGCCATAATCATGAAATAATCACGGATATCCAAACAAACAACCCGAAACCGAAACCGACACAGAGTCGGCCAGTCAGACCGCGGGCTGAGCCGGTCTGACCGCGCGATACACGCCGGTCTGACCGGCTACCAGAGCCCGGTCTGACCGGTCACATGAAATAACAGAACCTGCGATTCACCTGTAAATCCAATCATCTCCAAAACCACTTTGTGAATAAATTCCAAATATCAAAACCAATAACCTCAAATGCCATTTGTTCATCACAAAATAATAATCAAAAACAAAATCAAAGGAACTCAAATAAAAGAGCTGCCAGAGTCAATGGGCCTACTGACAAAGCTAATGTGTCTACGTGCTAATAGAATTTATAGGGTATCAGCTGGTTTGATTGGGAAGCTGACCTCCCTGCAAGAGATGTGGATAGAGTCTGAAATGGATGACAGAACACAATTTGTGAAGGCACTAGGCAAGCTGACTAAACTAAGGGTGCTGCGGATTAGGCTTTCTAATTACGAACCGGATGAGAGGCCGAACAGAGGTTTGCTGGATTGCCTACATAATCTGCACAAGATCCAGATGGTGGACATTTATGCCTCATCCGGAAAGAAGAGCGTAATGTGGGAAGTAGGACACGTTTCCCCTAAATGCCTCCGGCACCTGTGCTTGCAAACCTTGAAATTCTGCAGGTTTCCGATGTGGTTGAACTCATCATTTCTTCCAAACCTCTGTTATCTAGAATTGCAGGTGATGGCTTTGATGGTACAGGACATGGAAACACTTGGAAGGTTGCCAGAGCTCAACTACCTCAAACTGGATTCTGATTACATTGCGACAGTAAGCACTGGGGGGACATCTGGTGATGTCTACTTTCTGAAATTGAGAATATTTAAGGCACCCCGTTCATTCGTGTGGTTTGATCTACATAACATCATTTGCAACGAGAAGGCTATTATGCCAAGCCTCGAATCCCTGAAGTTCACTGTCCATGTACGGTTCCTAAGAGATGCCAACCTACTTCGTTTCGACAAGCAACTTGGTTTCGGGAACCTTGGAAGAATATCTCTTCAAAAAGTTAAAGCTGACATCTACTGTGCTGGTGCTCATATCAAAGAGGTAGAGGAAGTGGTTTCGGGAACCTTGGAAGAATATCTCTTCAAAGAGTTGAAGCTGACATCTACTGTGCTGGTGCTCATATCAAAGAGGTAGAGGAAGTGGAAGCGGCGCTGGCCCATGCAGCTGCCATCCATCCCAACCGTCCTATACTTAAAACAGTAAGAATATTTGAGGGTGGGTTGATCCCATTTCACAGACACAGAGAGGTATGTGCACACACACTTCTCCTCCTCCTCCGCTAATCTAGAACGGGTTTGTTTTAATCCAATCCAATGTATTTTAATTTGTTTGAGTACATTCTCTTTCTAATCTATACCTTTTATAAAGTTACAACCCAACACTAAATCATCCACATCATCATCCACTACCACTACTTATCAAAAAGCTCATACAAACATGTTATATTATGTATATAATTTATTAAATTCTCCAAATCAACATGCAAATATATACAATCATCACCTAATATTTCAACGAATCTATCCATTATTTTTATAACTAGTAAGATAGCCCGCGCATTCACGCAGGCATGCATATTATTTAGTTTCAGAAATAGTTCTAACAAACTAAGTTGAAATTAAAGTAAGGTATTTTCTGTTTTTAATTGAATTTTCATTGTTTACTTTTTCTTAAGAAACTTCGAGAAACTTTCATTGCTCATAAATTTATTTTTTTACCATCCTGGTAGTTCTGTTTTTAATTGATCAAATATACATATCTTAGATAGCGTTTCTATATAGTATTTAGATTGTACGGTATTTTTAATTAAAAAAACCTATTAACTGATTTTGTATTGCTACCTTAGAGGCTTATGCATGACGTTGTGGAGAAACCCAGGGAGCTACTTTAAAGGATAGGAATTCACTGAGTTCGTTGATTTTTCATTGACCTTCATCGCTTGGTGCATTTAGTATGACTTATATGAAGAGAAATATAGAAAAATTAAATGAATAAAATATCATTAGGATGTAAAATATGCTTTGTTTTTCTATAATGAAGGGAGTAGATTGATTCAATACAATCTTACGGGTTAAGTGCTCCACGTAAATGTCACACCCTGATTTTCGTCTTAGGATTTATAAATTATTTAATAAATTATTAATAGAATTTATATTAAATGTTCATTAATTTACAAGAGAAGTTAAATGTGGGAAATAAAATTTCCTAAATATAAAGCATGGATGGATTTAATTTTTATTAAATTCTCCATGGTTAATTATACTCTCTGGAATATTCTCGGATTTTTCGGAGCTCAATTATTAATTTTAATCATACAGAGAGAAGTTCAGCAATTATTTAAATATTAAATTAATCATTAAATGATCTAATTATAATTGTTAAGAGTTGTCTTGTTTAAAAATCCTTAAATTATAAATTGTTGTTTAAAAGGAATTATTAGAAATGATTTTAAAAGCTTAAAAGAGAAGATCTAATTTTAATTTGCTAAATCTCAATATAAAATTGGGTTAGATAAAATTTTATTAAATACTTTGCTTGTTCCTCTATTTTCTAGAATTTTCTGGGAATTATTTGAGCAAGGGAAGTATTTTTAATAAATGAAACATCATTTCACAAATTGTTTTTATTTAAAAAGTTCTAAAAGTCCCCCTCCTAGGCCGTTGGGCCGAATCCGGCCCAACTCTCTCTTTCCTCTCTCTCCTCCGCGCGCGGCCCATGCCGGCCCAAGCCGCTGCCGCCCGCGTCTCTCTCGCGGAGGCTGACAGGTGGGGCCCACCTGTCAGATCTGTCTCCCACCTCCGGCCGGCCGCCGACGAGTCCGAACCCTAGCGCCGTTTGCGCCATCGATTCCGCCCAAATCCGATTCCGTTTCTTCAAATTGATTGAGGGATTTTGTTCCTCTCGGTCTCCTCTTTCTTTTCCCCCAAGAATCAAAGAAATCCGTTGCGATTTGGATTCGAATCGAGTTCGTTTGTTTTTATCCCTAAAAACCGAGTCCGAGATCTTCCCGACTCGATTCCTCTCGTTTGTGGCTTGATCTCTTCAATCCGAGCTCATATAAAGCTTCCTCGTGTTCTCCTCTTTCGTTTGCCCCCTTTCCCGTGCTCTCTCGTGCCCCGTAGCGTCGCCGCCGCGTGCACGAAGTCCGCCGTCGCCGCCGGCCATCTTCGGTTGCGTCGCGCCGCCGTCTCCGCCGTCGCCTTTGGTCGCCGCCACCACCGTTAGGTGCGCCGTGGTGCAAGGAAGCTCGGCCGCCCCTCCGTTTTCGCCGCCGACCATCGGAGGGCCGCCGTCGCCGCTAACTCGAGCCGCCGCGCCGCCTTTGCTCGTCGCCGGCCGCCGTCGTGCATCCTTTGACGACGTGGTGAGTACCAACGGGTTCGCCTCGTTACCCTCTACGCGTAGGTGGTCTCCAATCCTGCCGCCGTTGTCCCTAGCGCCGGCGAGCTTGTCGACCCGAGCCGGTTGCCGTGCTGACGTCAGCATGACGTCAACCCTAGGGCTGACGTCATCATCGCCAGGGCTGACGTCATCTCTCTCTTTTTTTTTCCTTTTTCTCGATTTTCTAATAGATTAAAACTTTGGAAAATCATAACTAAATAATCGTAGATCCGTTTCAGGTGGTTCAAGTTGCTAAATTTTTCTAAAATAAAGATCTACATATTAAAATTGTCCATAAATTGAATTAAATTTATTTAATTCTTTTTAAATGGGCTTTAAATAGATTTAATCTTGTAAAATTCATAATAAATTCATTTGAAGTCAGAATAAGGCCGTTCAAGTCTCATAATTCATCTAAAATTATGATCTACATGTTTGTTTATTTTTTTTATGTACTGTTTATTTGGTTTTTATTAGTCTTTTTCTTTGTTTTGCGTGTTAGCTTGTCGTTTCCGTCGTTGCGAAGGTTCGTGAGTGCGTCGGAATTGATCAGAAAGATTAATTGAAGATCGATTATTGCAAGGCAAGTCACACAGATCCTAAACACAATCCTTTGAGCATGTTGATCCTATATTTAAATTCTCTATTTATTTCAACTGTGCATTTATTTTCGAATGTCACCGGGTGGTGTGAACCTATTCTTTGTTATGGCCCTTTTGTTCTTGATTACTTTATTCCTTGATACCTTGGGTGATTATAATTGGACTAGTTGAGCTTTATATATATTGGTTCAACTAGATATTAGATATAATTGCTTAGCCATGCTTAGAAACATTAGCTCATTATTGGGATTACTTATGACTCATTATTATTTTAATTATGGTTACATTAAATGGTAGCTCACGATGGTTAATCGTGTGATGTTAATTAATTGATAATTAAAATCTGGTTAAGGTGGGTTGTGAGCATATGGTTTTGATGGTTGTGCTCATGGCAATTAAGGACCGGTTCGCGAGCTACTGTTGTGAAACATTTATCGTGCCAACCACAAGCCAGCGTGGGCAACGGCTTTATCTTTTGTATAGCATGATTCATTATGGTGTGCCAGACTGAGAAGCGGCGAGAAGTCCGTGGGGGTCGTTGGGGAGTCTATTGCCTCTGGTTTTGAGGGGGAGATTATGATCCAAGAACGGTGCACTGTTTTGAGTTGTGTTGTGCAAAGGGTATTGTCACGATTTCCCCCTTTGCAATGCCATGGTGGTATTTCGGGGCATGGCAACATGTGTGGAATCGTATCTTGTGGGTACAGTGGTACACCTCTGGCCAGAGTAAAACTATTCGAATAGCCGTGCCCGCGGTTATGGGCGAGTTGAGCAATGTTTTTCGTGATTAGTCTCACACCTCTCACAATAATTATTGATGTTATACCTGGTAATAATTTGCTTAGCTCCTGGTTTGGAGTTAGATCTGTTCAGCCGGGTATGGTTGTTCAGGATGGTTGGGCCTGTGCAGCATGGGTGTGCTGTGCAGTGTTGATTAAAATTTCTGATTAATTACTCCACTGTTTTACTTCTCTTAAATGTTTTGCTAAATGCTGCTTTTGCAAATGAGCCTATATTATGCCATCCTTTGGAATCCTTGTGCACTTGCATATTTGCTGTGTGGCTTGTTGAGTATGTCATATGCTCATTCTTGCAATAATCAATCAACCTCAGTTGAAGAAAAAGGATCCAGAAGGAGAAGACGTTTGGCTTATACCCCAGTTGAGCTGCCTGTGGGAGTGGAGCCGGAGCTTCGCTAGATTTTATTTTTCCGCTGCAGTTTTCTTCTTGGTGAGGACTAAGTGCCTCTTAAGTAAGTATTTATCGTTTTAGTTAGTATGATGAATCTGTGTATTAAATTGTCAGTTTGTGTACCTCGGCTGATTCCTGGACGAGGGTTTAATGCACAAATAAGTTCGGAAATTACTAGTGAATTTCCGGGCGTGACAGTAAATAGTTCTATGTGTAAAAGTTTCAATGCTATATTGTGGTTTAAGTACTTCACTAAAATAGTTATGTGTAAAAGGATTGCAAAAGTTATTTCCAAAGACGGCCTATAAGTCTAGGGCAAGAGGCTCGCCACATAGGAGGCTGCACATTTGAGCCATATGGGAAAAGTTTGAGCCATATGGGAAAAGAATGCTCGCATAGTGCGATGAAAATAATATATTATTCATATAATTAAAAAGTTGGAAATCCCTATGTGAAAACAATAAATAAAACTTAATAGTTCTTTTTAGTATGTAGCAAAATTGGCTATATATTTTACAACTTATTATTGTATCCCTTTGTTGAGACCATGGACCTAGTAATTTTTTTTATATGCTGCATTTTTTTATTGTTGATTAATGGATGCATCGGTGCATGTGACACTATATATATTCCAAATAAAAAAGCCTTGAGGAGTCCAAATGGATTTCGGATTGTGGGAGACAACTCATTGTTTCATGAAAAGTGCGTGAAACTTTACATAGCCTAGGAATATAATTTCATAGCTAAAAATAACTCTGCAAGCGTGATTATTATTGTAGTGTGGACTTTTCATGATTGCCGTCATGATTTAAATAAATTTACCCTGAAATTTATAATTAAATATTAGGAATTTTGTCAGTGATATGGGCCCGGGGGTATCACGTCTAGAGGGAGCGGGCCGCCCCAAACCCACGTGGCTCCCCCCGAGGGGGTCAAGCCCGGGGTGGAGCGATGGCTGACCCTTCCCAGCTTGGGGTCGGGCCGCCCCCAAATTCACGTGGCGGCCCCTGAGAAGGGTGGCGCCCGGATGGAGCGGCGACCGCCCCCTCCCAGCTTAGGGTGCCGAGTTTGGAGGGAGGAGGCTGCCCCCTAACCCACGTGGCACTCCCCTGAGGGGGTGGCGCCCGGGGTGGAGTGGCGGCTGCCCCCTCCTTGCTTGGGGGTCGGGCCCGTCCCAATCAACACTAGAGGGAGGAGGCTGCCCCAGGTGCCACGTGGCCCTCCCCCGAGGGGGGATCGGGCCCGAGGTAGGGCGGTGACCGCCCCCTCCTGTGACTAGGGGTCGGGCTCCCCCGACCTCCTCTCTAGGTCGCCACGTGCGATGGATTAGGTGGCCGCCTCCAGGCAGGCCCATCCCGATCAAGGCTAGAGGGAGGAGGCTGCCCTAGATGCCACGTGGCCCTCCCCCGAGAGGGGATCGGGCCCAAGGTAGGGCAGCGGCCGCCCCCTCCTGTGACTAGGGGTCGGGCTCCCCGACCCCCTCTCTAGGTTGCCACGTGCGATGGGTTAGGTGGCCGCCTCCAGGCGCCCACCTACCCGCATTTATGGGGACCTGAGCGGTTGTGCCACGCCACATTTTATGCGGTGTGTAGTGCACTCAACCGATCCGTGACCGGTCGAATGACCGATGGGACGACAGCTGTGTACCTCCGCCCTGTCAGTATGCCGGGCGGCGTGCGGCGTGCTCTGTCCCGTCACATCATAATGAGAGGCTTTTTGGTCTCCCATCACAGCCGGAGTTGGTCTATCCGCACTGGTCAAACATAAGCCCAGAAGTCTTTGTTCCTTAAATGGCGACTGACTGGGGCACCCCCCGTGTCAGGCGGCAAGATTTGACGGGCCCCATCATCAAGTCGACGTGCGCTTGGCTTCCCAAGTCAAGAGACAAGACCTGCATTTAATGCAAAGATTATAATACTTCTCTACTAAGTTAGGTTGTTGGGCCCATGCGGTAACCCCTTGAGATATAAAAGGAGGTCCAGGCCTACGTAGGGAAGAGGACCTGGGGAGCTAGCTGAGGCTGGAAGGAGGATGAGCCACTTTAGACTCTAGAGCAGCTTCTGCCCCTCATGATCAACACCTTCTATTCCAACAAGGAGATCTTGTAATTTCTCCCATAATCAGCATAGCACAGGAGTAGAGTATTACGCTTCATAGCGGCCCGAACCTGTATAAACCCACTTTGTCTCATCGTCTTGGGGGGGCCTGATCCCCTCAAGATCACTCACTTTCGCTCTCGTAGCCTCAAATTTCACCCGCTGCCCCCGACCGAACCAAAAAAGGGGGGCCTCACGGTTCCCTGGTGGAGGAGTTAACCCTCCGACAAATTTATATACTCCAGTCTCCAAATGATCACTCTTTGTAATTTTATTTTATCTAACATGCATTAGGCATTTAGTGTTACACTTATGTGTAAAGTGCTACCCTTAAATTTATTATATTTTAGCTGTAACAAAAAGGATAAAAATTCTCACATCTTAAGAGTGTAAATATGTCAAACTTATATTTTTTATATCTTGCAATAGTTTTCAGGTTTGCAATATATGTGGTTTATACTACATTTTTTTCCTTCTAATAAACCTCTGTTTATATGCATCGCGCGCCATTGGTCCCGACATGTAAAATCGGTTTGCTCGAACTCGCCGGAAAAAAATTAATCCAAGTTGTTGGTTGCTTATGTGTGGTAGTATATATCTATAGCTTGTTTTACGAGTATGCTAGGCAACAAACAATTTAGCACATTACAATTACAATAAGAATCGGTACAGTTTCATCTTCATCAAGTTGTGGTGTATACGATATAAAGTGTAGCTCATCAAAGAAAAATTGACAAGGTGATGGCGATCTCCTGCAACTGCCGGAGGTGCCTTAGAATTTTTTTTTTCGCCCTTCATTGCAAGAACGGGGGAGGCGAGCTGGGCTTGACCGCTTGAGGCTCTGGTTAGATCAATCTAATCTAATGGTGGAGAGAACGGCTGTTCTTTCGATGAGATAAATCCAATAATCTAAAATAATGGGTCACCAATTCAAGTGAAAAATCAAGTGCAAGATGTTTTGCATTTTATCAGAATTTATACATTTTTTTTAATTTAATAGAGCATCATGTGGCGGCTTAGTAGAATATGTAGGTTGTCACGTGGTGGTTTTGGAGCGTTGTAGGAGGTTTAATGGAATTTTGTATAAAATCGCATTTGTGCGATTATATTACATCCCTTTCTATTAAATTTACAATAATAATAAACAATGTACATATATGTTTGTACTCTCTCCGGATGGATAATCCTTGTCGTTTTGGACAAGGGCACGGTCTGCAAAAAAAATAACTTTGACCATTATTTTTTATTATAATATGTATAAAAGTGTTAGCAAATATATAATTTTATTAAAGTACCTTTAAGACTGATCTATACATATAGTCGCTATATTTGAAAGACAAATATTTTAAAAATGATTCATAATCAAATATTCTAAAGTTTGACTACATCCTTGTCTAAAATAACAAGTATTATCAGCCCGGAGGGAGTAGAACATATTTGTACAGTAGCTATAACGTTATCAAATTTACTTTTTTTCTATAATTAACAATATTATCATGGTATCTAATAATTTATCATACGGTAGTGCGACCTTGGTACATCTAATCACTTTGTGTCATAAGGCCGCACAGGAGCGCGGAGTGATGTTCGGGATGTTTATTTTAAAGAAAAAGATATATCTACCGACCTAAAATCAATTTAAGTAGAAATCGATGGTTGAATGTTTTTTTTCTAGATTTCTCTAATTTAAGAGTGACACGTAGATGTTTAGAAATATTTATATGATGTTTAGTGTAAGAGGATAGAGGAGCTGGCTAGATTAGTAGGTTGATGTCTATCTAATTTTTTTCTAGGCCCGTAAGAAATTATTTTAATTATCATGGAAATAAGAAAAAAGAACAGAGGGATCATAGGTGCATTCATGGGAACGCTGCATGAAGGCATGGACAGAAGAAGATTTTGTTTCTTTTTTTTTTCAAAGATAGATCTAACGATCCAAAATAATGGGTCCACCGATTTAAATGAAAAATCGATGGTCAGATTTCTCTATTTTATTAGAATGCCACGTGGTGGCTCGAGAGTGTTTATATGATGACACGTGGCTGTGTATGAGCGTTTGTAAGAAGTTTAATAGACTTTTAAGTATATAATAGATAGATAATTCATCTATATATTTCATATCAAAGCACGGGGTATTATTTAGTTTGTTTCATGATTAATACTAATAAATGCTAGCTTTTCATTATTTTTTCTATCTTCCGCTTTTTGTGATGTAAATCTTGACCAACAACCTAGGTAGTAGGATATAGGTAGTGAGGGAATATGTTAGATTGATCGATAACGCTTCTGTTGTGGATAGAAGATCACCGGTCACGACGTGAACGAGTAAAGCATGACACAGTAGACACCCTTAATTTACAATGAAGTGTAAAATACATGGTATTAAGTGAAAGTGGTGATAGCATTGCTTTGTTGTGTAACATAGTCTAATAGATTATAGATGGTTTAAAATGGTATCTAGTCTCTTTGCTTAATAGTTCGAAGGCCGATTAGCATTGGGGCCTTCAATATGTAGATACGATCCTATGTTAAGGCTTGTGTATCAAAGCTTATAAGTCACTTTAATTGTTTTTTATTAATAACATTTAAAACACCAAAACAATTTTATTTAATCTAACTTTAAATATATTTTAATAATATGCTATGTTTTCCAAAACTTAATCAAATTTAAAGGTTTGACCAGATAAAAGTATTTCATAGGTAGAAGATTGTTGATAAAATTGAATTTAGCAATCACCTCTAGTATTAAACTTACTCTAGATACTTACCAGTTCATTCGTTCTTAATTTCTCATTCGCAGCCTATAAACATCAGTCGTAAATATTATTCCAGAAATGTCAATCCGCGGAAGCTGAAGGATGATGATGGTTACTTTAACTTTCATTGGCTGCTAATTTATCCAAACGTCGAAATATTCGAGGTCTGCATCGACTGTGAGGATGCTACGCTTGAGGAAGTGGAGGAAGCAGAGGCAGCTGCGTGGTGCGCAACCAATGACCATCCCAACTGTCCCACCCTTAAAATCATGAGACGTGGTGAAGATAAGATGATGTTGTTCGACATACATCAAGAGGTATATCCCCTTCTCTGTGAAGTTTGAATAAGATAAGATGAAATTTAAGCCTCTTAGCCTCTTAAGGGCTTATTTGGACAAATACATTTAGTGTCATTATATTTAGCCGGACTATTTAGTTAAAGTGCAGGTACTATCTCGACTGTCCCATCATATAATTTATGAAAGTATTTTTTAAGCATCCTCCGGGGAACTGAAAATCTGTTATATTAGGAAAATTTTGAAAATTTTAAAAAGAAACTCGACCGGTGCGAGAAAGACTCCTTCCAACAGCTTTTTGGTAGGAAGAATAAGTCTCAACCAAACTAGTTGAGAAATGTTCCTAACTCTAACCCCCACACGCAGTCGCAGACCAGCCCCTTAGGCATTAAACTTAAACTTGTGCACTTGCCCCCTACACGAGGATCCGTCTTTTATAGGTTAACTAGGAAGGTAGCCCGTGCTTTTGCGCAGGTATGTGTGTTAACTTGTTAATAAAACATATATAAAATATTAAGTTTAAATTAAACATAATATGTTTTTAATTGAATGACTGTTGTCTCTTTTTTCCATAAGAAACCTCATGAAACTTCTAATTTAACGTTTTATTGTGGTTGCTAGGTAAATTGTTCTTTTATATGAAAATTTATCCATTGTGGTTCTATTGGTATTTCCTAACGACATTACTAGAAATATAATTCCCAGCAATGGCGCAGAAATACTCCTGGTATATTATGGTTACAGGGTTCATCCGTGTCATGCCCAGAATTTCTATCCAAAATTCCAAACGCTTACATGTGTGTAAACCCTCGTCCAGGAATCAGCCGAGGCACACAATAACAAATTGATAATAGAGTACAATTATTACTCTAATTAATAAGCGAATAAAATGTCATTACAGAGGTAGATAGTTCCTCTCAACCAATAAAGATCTAAGCAGTGGAAAAATAAAGATAAACAGCGCAGACGACTCCACACCACAGGCAGCTTGACCAGGACTACGCCAAATCCTCAACACCATCAGCATCACTATAGAACTCCTCCTCTGATGAATGATTGCAAGGTGAGTATATGACATACTCAGCAAGCCACGCAGCAAATATGCAAGTGCTCAGGATAACCAAGGATGGCATAGTATAGGCTTCTTTGCATAAATAGCATTTAATGAATATTTCAGAATTTAATAAAACAGTAGAATATCAATTAAACAGTATTAATCCAACACTATACAACATACCCTGTTGTATAGGCCCAACCATTCTGAACAACCAACCCCGGCTGCACAGTTCTAACTCCAAACCAGGAATATACCATTCCAAACCAGGAGATAATCAATTATTACCAGTCATAGCATCTTTCATTATGGTGTGAAGGGTGAGACTAATCACGAAAGACATTGTTAGACCCGCCCATAACCGCGGGCACGGCTATTCGAATAGTTTTACTCTGGCCAGAGGTGTACCACTGTACCCACAAGACACAGCCCCACAACATGTCACCATGTGCCTTGATACCACCACGGTACCTCGGAAAGGAGCTGTGACAATACCCCTTGCACAACACAATCCACTACAGTGCACCATTCCTGGATCATAATCACCCCCTTATAAACAAGGCATGGACTCCCCAGCGACCCCCGTGGGCTTATCTCCGCCACTTCTCAGTCTGGTGCTCAGCAATGAACCATGCTATACAAAAGGTAAAGCCGTTGCCCACGCTGGCTTGTGGTTGGCACGATTAATGTTTCACAACCGAAACTCGTGAACCGGTCCTTAATTGTCATGAGCACGACCATCAAAACCATGTACTCACAACCCACCATTATCAGATTTTAGTTGTCAAATTAATTAATTAACCAATCACGATTGATCATCGTGAACTATCATTGAGCCATCATTAAGTAATAGTGAATCATAAGTTATCCCATTAGTGTACTAAAGTTTCTAAGCATGGCTAAGCAATTACATCTAATATCTAGTTGAACCAATATAAAGCTCAAGGGCTATAACAAACAATAGGTTAATTCCACCCAATGACATTCGAAAATAAATGCAATAGTTGAATAGAAACAATAGCTTTAAACGGGATCAACATGCTCAAAGGATTGATTAGGATCTGTGTGACTTGCCTTGCTGGCCTTGGAACTCTTCTAAATCTTCTCCTGCGAAAACGGACTCTCCGGAAACGTCGGAATCTAGACAGAAAAGAGCAAAAACACCAAAACAGCACATAAGCAAGCATGAACAGTACATGTGGATATTTTTAACATGTAGATCTCAATTTTAGAAAAATTTAGAGACTTGAACCAACTAAATCCGAGCTACGATGAATTAGTTATGAATTTTTAAAGATTAAATCGGATTAAATCATTTATATAAATTTTAATTGAATTATGACGCAATAATGAATTATTTTTGAAAAGAAAAAGGGAATTATTGCGTCAGCGGGGCTCGGGTTCACGATGGACCGGGTCCACGGCGGCGGTCTACGGATCGGGCGGCCGAGATCTAACCAACCAAAATGAACGGCCGAGATCGATCGGTCCACGACCGGACCACGAGAGACGACGACGATGACGTCAGCGGTGACGTCACCACCGGCGGCGGCTCGGGCGGACATGCTCGCCAGCGAACGACGGCACGACAGCGCGAACGGAGGGCACCAACGGGTAGCGGACGGCACAGCGAACTCACCGGCGACCAAAACGACGGCGGAAGATGACCGGACGGCGACGGCGACGAGGAAGAAGCGGCGGCAACCTTCGGCTCGACGACGACGGCGGTGCTCCGGCGATCCTCGGTGGAAACGGAGGACGGGACGAGGACGGCGACGACTTGGCGACGACGGCGACGGCCTTCCCGAGCGACGACGACGAACGGAGCGACGACGGCGCACGGCTGGAGCGGCGGCGGCGACGGCGGTGCTAGGGTTGCACGGGGCTAGGGCGCTACGGGCGACGAGAGACGAAGGCGAAGGCGGCGACGGGTAAAGGGGAGCTCGGGGGTCCTTATATAGGGGCTAAAGGCGGCGGCGAAAGCCCACGGCGGCCTGGCGACGGCGAAGGAAAGCTAGGGTTAGACGAATCCGATTCGAGATCGAATCCGCGAACTTCCAAAGCGAATTAGCGATAGCTTCCAAAGGAGAAAAGGTAGAGGAGATCACGGAGATCATTTCCCCTCAAACAATTTCACCGGAGATGGAAAGAGGCGACGAAATCGAAAGGGCGGCGGCGGCGGCGCTCGGCTAGGGTTCGGGCGCGAGGAAGACGACGACTCCGACAGGCGGGACCCACCTATCAGCGAGCGGGAGAGAGGGAGACGGCGGCTGCGCGCGGGCGGCTTGGCTGCGGACTGGGCCGGCTTGGGCCGGGGAGAGAGAGAGAAGGTTTTGGGCCGACTTTCGGCCCAAATCCAAAAGAGGATTTTAAAAACCTTTTTCAATTTAAATTATTCATTAAATGCAATTACATTTATTAAAAATACTTCCTTAGCTCAAATAAATCCCAGAAAATTCTAGGAATTATAGAATTAAGCAAAGTATTTAATTAAATTTTATCTGGCCCAATTTTATATTGGAATTTATTATTTAAAATTAGATCTCTTCTTCTAGGCTTTTAAAAAATCATTTCTGATAATTCCAATTAAACAATAATTTATACAATTAAGATTTTTAGGGCGAGGATGCGGCGAAGCCGAAGGAGGCGGCGCCGAGGTGGGAGGTGGTCCGGGGCGACAACGGCGGCGGACCGGAGCTCGGCGGTGACGGCGGAGAGAGAGAGCGACGGCGCGAGCTCGATTCCGGCGAGGAGGAGGGGCAGCGAGAGGCGGAAACGGACGGAGAAGGCGCGGGGAGGGTTTATATAGGGTCGGAAGGGGGAGAGGGCGGCCGGCGGGGAAGGAATAGGCGCGGGAGGTCCGGCCGCCATCAATGGCGCCGGCGAGATTTGCGGGGGCAAATCCGCCCGTTTGAACGCGGGAGAGAGAGGGAAAAATGGGGGGAAAGGGAGAGGGGATCACGGGGAGTGATTCCCCCCTATTGATTGCACGCGGGGAGGACGGGGGCGGCGGGATTCGCGGCGGCGGCGGCGCTAGGGCGCGGGCGAGGCGGCGGGAGCGGCGGGAGGAAGGGGATGACGGGTGGGCCCTACCCGTCAGCGAGGGTGGCGGGCGGGCCCGCCCGTCAGCGGCGCGCGCGCGGGGAGGGAGGCCGGATGGGCCGAGTGGGCCGCGGGGGAGAGGAGAGAGAGGGAGGGGGAGGGGAGGAGATGGGCCGGGCCGGCCCAAGAGGGAGAGGGAGGGAAAGGGGACTTTTTTTGAGTTTTTCTTTTTATAAACCCATTTTAACTTTGTTTATTTCTTAATAATTATTATTTGTGCTCTGAAAATTCCACTAAAATTTATTTACGCATTTTAGGCTTTTAGGAAATATACAAAAATCCTCCAAGCCTTATTTGACTTTTAACTTTGCACATTTTAATTGTTGGAGGCTTTCACACGGATTTTAATTATTCTAGGCATCATTTAGAGGATGTATTTTAGAGTCGTTTTGGGACGCGACAAACCTACCCCCCTTAAACGGAATCTCGACCCCGAGATTCGGAAGAACTGGCGAAGAGATCGGGATGGGCTGCCTTCAGCTCGTCTTCACGCTCCCAAGTAGCTTCTTCCTCAGCGTGGTTGCTCCATTGGACCTTGCAAAAACGGATTACCCGGTTCCTGGTCCTGCGCTCCATGGTGTCCAGGATTTTCACTGGCCTCTCCACGTAGGTCAAGTCTTCGTGAACTTTAATTTGCTCTGAATCGGCCTGCTCGGATGGCACTCGAAGACATTTCTTGAGCTGTGACACATGGAACACATCATGCACGTTGCCGAAGGATGCGGGCAGCTCCAACTGGTAAGCGACTTCTCCGCGTCGAGCAATGACACGAAAAGGACCCACGAACCGAGGTGCGAGCTTTCCTTTCGTCTGGAACCTGTGTACCCCTCGCAATGGTGTGACCCTAAGGTACACAAAGTCATCCACTGCAAACTCCAGGTTACGGCGTCGGTTATCTGCATAGCTCTTCTGCCGGGACTGTGCCACCTTTAGATTATCCCGAATGGTTCTGACTTTAGCTTCAGCTTCTCTCAGGATATCGGTCCCGAACACTTGGCTTTCCCCAACTTGGTCCCACAGTAGCGGTGTCCGGCATTTGCGGCCATACAACGCTTCATAGGGTGCCATTTGTATGCTGGCTTGGTAGCTGTTATTGTAGGAGAACTCGGCATAGGGGAGACTCTTATCCCAGGTCTTCCCGAAATCTAGAACGCAGGCACGGAGCATATCCTCTAGGATCTGATTCAGACGCTCAGTCTGTCCATCTGTCTGCGGGTGATACGCGGTGCTGAAATTTAATCGGGTACCCAACTCTTCTTGGAGCTTCTTCCAAAAGTGAGAGGTGAATTGGCTTCCCCTATCAGATACAATTTTCTTAGGAACGCCATGGAGGCTCACGATCCTAGCGAAGTAGAGCTCGGCTAGTTTGTTCCCTCCATAGGTGGTCTTCACAGGAATAAACCGAGCTACCTTGGTTAGTCGGTCCACAACTACCCATATAGAATCATATCCGCCTTGGGTTTTAGGAAGTCCGGTGATGAAATCCATCCCAATTTCATCCCATTTCCATTCTGGTACTTGGAGAGGTTGGAGAAGTCCGGCCGGTCGTTGGTGCTCTGCCTTGACACGCTGGCACACATCACAAAGGGCCACGAACTCTGCAATTTCCCGCTTCATACTAACCCACCAGTATTTCTCTTTCAAGTCTAAGTACATCTTCGTACTGCCAGGGTGGATGGAATAAGGGCTTTCGTGAGCTTCCTGGAGTATCAGCTGTTTAAGTTCTCTGTCGTCCGGAACGCATATCCGATTTCCGTTCCATAGGGTTCCGTGTTCATCCTCTGTGAAACCTGCGGCTTTACCCTGTTTCATGTTCTTGAGGAGTCCACACATATCCGGATCATTCTTCTGAGCCTCGCGGATTTGATCGAGCAAGATAGGCTTGGCTTCCAGCGTAGCCAAGAATCCACGACCAACTATGCTTAGGTTCAGGGCTTCCATCTGTTGATTAAGTTCGGGTGGAATGTCACGGACGTCAAGAGTGTTGCAATGGCTCTTTCGACTTAGAGCGTCGGCGACCACGTTGGCCTTACCAGGATGATAGTGAATTCCCACATCATAATCCTTGATGAGTTCTAACCATCTCCTCTGCCGAAGATTCAGATCCGACTGGGTGAAGATGTATTTCAAACTCTTATGATCCGTATATATTTCACAACGATTCCCAATGAGATAGTGCCACCAGATCTTTAGAGCATGAACCACAGCGGCTAACTCCAAATCATGGGTAGGGTAGTTGCCTTCATGAGGCCGTAGCTGGCGTGAGGCATAGGCTACCACATGACCTTCCTGCATAAGCACGCACCCCAATCCTTGGCGCGAAGCGTCACAGTACACCAAGAAGTCCTTGCGAGTATCTGGTAAGATTAAAACTGGCGAGGAAACCGGCTTTTCTTTGAGAGTTTGGAACGCCTTCTCGCATTGCGGGCTCCACACAAACTTTTCCTCCTTCTTCAGCAGCTGCGTCATAGGTCTGGCAATTTTGGAGAAATTCTCGATGAATCTTCGGTAGTACCCGGCCAAACCCAAAAAGCTGCGGACTTGAGTGACTGTCTTGGGTTGCTTCCAATCAGTGACGGCTGTCACCGTGTCGGGATCCACGGCAACTCCTTTAGCAGATATCACGTGCCCTAAGAACTTGACTTCAGACAACCAGAACTCACACTTGCTGAGCTTGGCATACAATTGGTGTTCCCGCAACTTTCCCAACACCAGACGGAGATGCTGCTGATGGTCTTCCTTGGATTGTGAGTATACCAGGATGTCGTCAATGAAAACCACAACAAACTTATCCAAGTATTCCATGAATACTTTGTTCATTAAGTTCAGGAAGAAGGCGGGAGCATTGGTTAGGCCGAACGACATCACCGTGAATTCATACAGTCCGTAACGCGTGGTGAATGCGGTCTTCGGGATATCTTCTTCACGAATCCGCAATTGGTGATATCCGGAGCGAAGATCGATTTTAGAAAAGACGGTGGCACCCTTAAGCTGATCGAACAGATCATCAATCCGGGGAAGAGGGTACTTGTTTTTGATAGTAACTTCATTGAGAGCTCTGTAATCAACGCACATCCTCTTTGTCTTGTCCTTCTTTTCCACAAAAATCACGGGAGCACCCCAGGGGGAAGTGCTCGGCCGTATATACCCCTTTTCTTTCAACTCTTCCAACTGTTTCTTGACTTCGGCCAGTTTATTTGCTGCCATACGGTAGGGTCGCTTGTACAGAGGAGTGGTTCCTGGAGCAAGATCTATCCGGAACTCAATCTCTCGCTTGGGCGGCATACCGGGTAGTTCTTCCGGAAACACATCTCCGAACTCTCTGACGATGGGGATTTCCGACAGTCCTATCTGATGAAGTTCTGAACTGCCGACAGAGGTTGAGGGTGCAAAGAAAACAACCGGTTGTTCCGGCCCTCGGTATAGGGTGACAGTGCGTCTTGCGCAATCCATTACTCCTTGGAATTGAGCCAACCAATTCATCCCAAGGATCACATCCAAGTTCTTGGTGTCCAGAAGAATCAGATCCGAGGGAAAAGGAATTCCCTGGATTTCTATAGGAACGGCAGGGCTATAATACTTTGCTGTCATAACCCCTCCAGGGGTGGTGATGAGCAGAGGGTTCCTAAGCCTTTCTACCCCCAACTGATTTCTCCCCACGAATGGCACGGATATAAACGAGTGGGAAGCTCCAGAGTCGAACAAAATGGTAGCAGGAATGGAATGAATAAGGAACGTACCAACGATGACGTCTGGAGTTGTCAGCACATCCTCGGCAGTCACGTGGTTCACACGACCCCGAATGACATCCTTACCACCGTTGTTGGAGCGGGGAGGTGCTTGGCCTTGCTGGCGCCTCGGCTTTGGGCATTTATCCGCAAAGTGCCCAGGCTCGAAGCAGTTGAAACACAGGCGCTGCTGACCTTGAACGTCCCTGCGGCCTTGACCAGGCTGCACAGCTGGCGTAGGGGGACGGGGCGCACGAGTCCCTTGCTGACTCTGCTGTTGCTGCGGCTGTGGGGCGCGCACCACGAATTGAGGTCGGGGCGCGGAGCGTGGTTGCTGCTGCTGTTGCTGCTGCGAGGACGATCCCCCTGGATAGGGATTGGTGTAGCGGACCCTTTGGTTAGCCCCCTGTTGATTGCGGAAATTCGCCAAGCGACGCTTGTGCGACTCCAGTTCCTTGTGCTTGGCTTCCAAGCGGATGCTCTTGTCAACCAAACGCTGGAAATCCGGATAATCCCCGGAGACCAGACGCACGGACAGCTCAGGGTCCATTCCTGCCAAGAACTTCTCCTGCTTTTCCTCATCTTCCCGTACATCCTCTGGGGCGTACCGGGCCAGGTTGTTAAACTCATGCAAATACTCCATCACGGAGCGGTTGCCTTGCTTCAACTCCCGGAATTCCCTTTTCTTAAGGGCCATGACTCCGGCGGGCACATGGGTTCTCCGGAAAGCGGCGGTGAAGCGGGCCCAAGTAATAGGCTGCCCCTCTGGCTGCGTAGCCTGGAAATGGTCCCACCATAGAGATGCGGGCCCCTGCAGTTGGTGGGCGGCGAAGATGACTTTCTCCTCATCGTTGCACTGCACAGTATCTAACTTTTTCCCCACGGCATGCAACCAATCCAACGCGTCCACGGGGTTATTGGAGCTAGAGAAGGTAGGCGGACGGATGCGGAGGAACTCGGCGAGTTTGGAGTGCTGCGGGGGTGGTGGTGGAGGTGGGGCATTGTGGTGTGGCGGATTTTGGATGTGGTGGAGGAAAGCAGCCATCATGTTGGCCTGCTGGGCGAGGATTTGGGTGAGGATGGAGTTGGTGTCTGGTGGTGGTGGTGGAGGCGGGGGAGGAGGTGGAGGTGGGCTGCCCTGGATGTTGGGGTTGCTGCCTTCGAGTTGGTTGCCATCACCGGTAGCAGCACTTCTCCTGGTTGTCACCATCTGAAAAACCAACATAGAACCAGCAGACAGAGAGGGCTGACTATTAAAACTAACCACCCACGACTACCATAATTCTTGAATTTATTACTGCTATTAAATTGGTTCATCAAGGTTCAAGTTGCTTAAGCAAATAAAATAAAGACAGGCTCCAACACAGTTATACCACACACCGGTATAACCATGCCCCATACGACACTAGCAGGAAAACAAACGAAAAGAACACACGCGCGAGCCTACTAACTGCTCGTCTACTCCTGCGACGGGCCAGGGCGGAAGGTGAGCAGCAGCGCATCCTCCGTGCTACCAACGCCGGAGGCTCCATCCTCCTGAGGAACCACGGGCGCGGGCTCGGCACGAGGGGTCTTGACGAAGCAGGTCCACGCCAGGGACTGACGAACAAGCTCGGGCCTGGAGGTACTCTTGCGGGCGGTGATCTTCAGGCTGCGGCAGACACGGCGGCACTTGGGGCGACAGACCTCTCCCTGGGCGATCTTGAGCTGACACAGCTGCGCCTCCACTGCGTCTAGGTCCTTCTTCAGCTGCAGATTCTCCTGACGCAGCTCCAGGATCTTCATGTTGCTCTCGACCAACCCACGGCGCACCATATGATGGAAGTCGATACGGGCCGCGTCGTACGCCTCCACCATGCGCGCCAGGTGCATGATGGTAGCGTCGTCCTCCGAGCTAGCATCCCTGAATGTGGCGTAGTCACGGGCTCCTCCGCGACGAGGGTGGTAGCGGTAGGGCGAGTGCTGCAACTCGTCCGGGTAGCGCTGGTGAAGAGTGCTGATGGCGAGGAGTGCGGCGCTCTGGCAAGCGGCGGAGAAAGAATCTCCACCCGCGGTGACTGCCAACGAAGTCCTCTCGGGAGAGCCCGTGAGGATCACTGCAGTGACCTCCCAAGCAGCGTGGGGCTCTGCATCGTCACCCTCCTGCTCCGGGAGCTGCTTGCCCTGGTAATCCACTCCATGCGGATATCCCAGGACAACGCACATGCCCCGCAGCTCCAAAACAAAGCCTGTCAGGTCCAGACCATGACGGTTGATGCTGCCGGCCATCTACAAACAAAAACAAAAGAGAAAAACAACATTTTAAGAATCAGATTTTGACGATAAATGAAGCAGCAGGACAGAGAGAGACTAAAGGATTTTCACAAATAAGAAGGGGTTTTATTTTGAAAATATTGCTAAGGCTTGGGATCTACGGCTCGTCCTAGGGTCAAAGGGGGCTCTGATACCAACTTGTCACGACCGGAATTAACCCAACGGGCGTTCCTTACGTGCGTGTATTATTCCTTGTCCCAGGAGGCAAGGTACACCAAAAGTTGATACATTTCAGAGTTTATCAAGCGGAAGCGTACATAAATAATTTATTACATGGACGGCGAAGGCCCAACACACACAAAGACAAACGAGAAACAGCGGAAGACTAGGGCGACGACCACAGGCGCTTGACGGCAGGCACGAGCTAGACACCAAAGCCTTCATCTTCCAGGGGCTCCTCTTCTGGGTTTGGGAAAAATTGAGCAAGACTGAGTACAACCACCGTACTCAACAAGACACACCCACAAGTGCAGAATAAATGCAAGGGAGTACAAGGGAGTTATAGTATAAAGGGTTAGGGTTTGCAGTAAACAGCATTAAAAGACACTTAGTTGCTCAAAGCTATTTTGTAAACACGATTCCCGAGCTATACAACATTATTAAACAAGGCCGTGAACCCACACGAACCTGCCTTAACCCAAGGCCTATGATGATTCAGACCGAACTGGCAACCCGACCCTGGATCCCAGCTCGTCCCAAGCCAACCCAGGCCAACCATTCCACATTTTAGTTGTTAAGCAGGTTTTAAGAATTTAAAACACTAACTTGGGTACATTGCTCGGCTTGCCCATAACCGAGGGCGCGGCTATTCGAATAGATTATACTCTGATCAGAGGTGTACATCTTTACCCACAAGACACATCTTCCTCACGTGTAACCACGTGCCACATACCACCACGGTATACGAACGGAGGACGTGACATAGTTTCCAACCCATCCTAGCCATAGACAAGAGTACCGACCCAATCCCACCTACGGCCAGAACCTCCGGGACAGGTAGGCAGGACTGAGCCCCTAGCAGCAGGACACCGGCCCTGTGCCGTGACATCTCGACTACCGGCCGCAGCTCGTGTAGCCTTCATTTGCCCTGGAGATGTCCATCGACCCCCGACTTCGTCCATCTCCATCCGTGTACTTTTGTTTATAACCAGACTGAGCCACAAACTAAGCCTTACCCACTAGACATGTGGAAGTACGGTGGTGCTTTGCAACAGAGGCCCGAAGACCGGTCCTTATATGGTCGAGGTGCTACTATCAAAACCATGCACCCCGAGCCCAGCCTAAAACCATTTTGAGGATTTTGAATAGAGGGGGAGGTGGGAATCAAATTCCACAATAATCCAACCATTCCAAAGTGTCCAGGTGATAAGAATGTTCCCAAAGTCTAGAGTTATAAAACCACCTAATGTTGCCTAATTAAGCGGCGAAGCATCTACCTAAAATCATACTAGTGGTACCATGAGTAGCGTGTCCACTAGTTGGGGTTTTGTTTATTCTAGGGTGAACAAGGAAATAATAACAATAACAATAATAAGGTCATAACAAAGGTAAATAGGCATGGCTAGATAAAACAGTGATAACGCGGGAATTTAAATAAAGCGATAATGCAATAATTTAAATCAACATAATTTTATAAACTGGGATTCAATATGTTCAAGGATGATGTGACTTGCCTTGCTCGCTTTCCCAAACGTCGGCTTCAACCTCCACGAAGAGCGGATCTTCCGAAGCTGCAGCGTCTACACGACCAACGGAAAAGAAAAGGCTTATACTCTAATAAACTCCATATAACAAGCAGGAACAAAGCGCAAAAATGGGTTCTTGACTTCTTAAGGAAAAATTAGAGACTTGAACGGTCCAATTCCGAGTTCAAATGGCCAAGTTATGGCCATTTCAAGTTTATATGCCCTTTAAATGAATATTTGCGAATTTCTTTATTTAAATTTTAATTTAAAAGCGATTTATTGCGTCAGCCGAGGGGAGGGGGCGCGCGGACCGGGTCCACGGGAGTGGGGCCCACGCGGCAGCCTCACGGTCCACGGTGGACCGGGTGCACCCGGGCTCACACCGGTCGGCGCCGTGAGCCCCACGCGTCAGCCGCACCCGAGGGCGCGGGCGGCTGACGGCCGGGCCCCACGCGGCAGCCACTCGGCGCGCCCGAGGGCGGCCAAGCCGGCGCGGCCGGCGGGAGGCGGCGCCCGCGCCCCTATGGTCGCCGGCGGCGGCCATAGGCACGGCGGAGCGGCGGCCGAGAGAGGGGAAGGGAAGGGGGAAAGGAGGCGGCGGTCCACGGCTCACCCCGAGGCGACGGCGGCGACGGAGGAGGCGGCCGGAGCGAAGAGAGGCGGCGGCGCGGTTCGGGTCGACGGGGTCGACGGCGTTCCGGCGGTCGACGAGCGAAATGGAGGGGTGGACGAGGTCGGCGAGGATGCGGCGAAGCCGAAGGGGCGGCGCCGAGGTGGGAGGTGGTCCGGGGCGACAACGGCGGCGGACCGGAGCTCGGCGGCGACGGCGGAGAGAGAGAGCGACGGCGCGAGCTCGATTCCGGCGAGGAGGAGGGGCAGCGAGAGGCGGAAACGGACGGAGAAGGCGCGGGGAGGGTTTATATAGGGTCGGAAGGGGGAGAGGGCGGCCGGCGGGGAAGGAATAGGCGCGGGAGGTCCGGCCGCCATCAATGGCGCCGGCGAGATTTGCGGGGGCAAATCCGCCCGTTTGAACGCGGGAGAGAGAGGGAAAAATGGGGGGAAAGGGAGAGGGGATCACGGGGAGTGATTCCCCCCTATTGATTGCACGCGGGGAGGACGGGGGCGGCGGGATTCGCGGCGGCGGCGGCGCTAGGGCGCGGGCGAGGCGGCGGGAGCGGCGGGAGGAAGGGGATGACGGGTGGGCCCTACCCGTCAGCGAGGGTGGCGGGCGGGCCCGCCCGTCAGCGGCGCGCGCGCGGGGAGGGAGGCCGGATGGGCCGAGTGGGCCGCGGGGGAGAGGAGAGAGAGGGAGGGGGAGGGGAGGAGATGGGCCGGGCCGGCCCAAGAGGGAGAGGGAGGGAAAGGGGACTTTTTTTGAGTTTTTCTTTTTATAAACCCATTTTAACTTTGTTTATTTCTTAATAATTATTATTTGTGCTCTGAAAATTCCACTAAAATTTATTTACGCATTTTAGGCTTTTAGGAAATATACAAAAATCCTCCAAGCCTTATTTGACTTTTAACTTTGCACATTTTAATTGTTGGAGGCTTTCACACGGATTTTAATTATTCTAGGCATCATTTAGAGGATGTATTTTAGAGTCGTTTTGGGACGCGACAACTACCTCGATCAGACACTATTTTCTTAGGGACGCCATGCAAACACACAATCCTTGCCATATACAATTCCGCCAAACGACTTCCGGAATATGTTGTCTTTACTGAAATGAAATGAGCCACTTTGGTAAGTCTGTCGACTATCACCCAAATAGAGTCATGGCCCGATGACGTTCTGGGTAAACCAGTGATAAAATCCGTACCGATCTCTTCCCACTTCCATTCTGGTATCTTCAAATGTTGCAACAAACCTGCGGGTTTCTGATGTTCTGCCTTAACTCGCTGACAAACATCACACATTGCTACAAACTCTGCTATCTCACGCTTCATACTTGTCCACCAAAATCTTTCTTTGAGATCTTGATACATCTTGGTACTACCAGGGTGAATGGAGTACAAAGTGTCATGAGCTTCTTTTAGAATTGTATCTTTCAATTCTTTGTCCTCTGGAACACAAATTCTTTCGCCCATCCATACGGTCCCTTGCTCATCTTCCAAGAAACCGATAGCTTTTCCTCTTCTCATATTCTTCTTGATCTCATGAATATCAGGGTCATTAATTTGAGCTTCTCTAACCTGATCAATGAGAGTAGGCTTTGCTTCTAAGGTTGCAACAAAACCTCTAGTGACAATTCCCAAATTTAATCTTTCAAATTCTTTGCATAACTCCAATGGCAACTGTCGTCCTTCCGTAGCATTGCAATAGCCTTTCCTGCTAAGAGCATCTGCTACAACATTAGCCTTTCCCGGGTGATAATGAATTCCCATGTCATAATCCTTGATTAGTTCCAACCATCTCCGTTGTCTCATGTTCAGATCCGGTTGAGTAAAGATGTACTTTAAACTCTTGTGATCGGTGTACACCTCTGTACGGGTACCGAAAAGATAATGACGCCAAATCTTCAAAGCATGAACCACTGAAGCTAACTCGAGATCATGAGTAGGGTAGTTCTTCTCATGCGGACGTAACTGACGAGATGCATAGGCAACCACCTTCCCATCTTGCATCAGAACACATCCTAACCCAAGCTTAGATGCATCGCAATACACTTGGAAACCCTTCTTTGGATCGGGCAAAATCAAAATGGGTGCTGATATTAAGCGACTTTTCAACTCTTGAAAACTCTGCTCACATTCTTCTGACCACTTGTACTTCATATCTTTCTGAAGCAGTCGTGTCATGGGCTTAGCAATTTTGGAGAAATTCTCTATAAACCTCCGGTAATATCCTGCAAGACCCAGGAAACTGCGAATCTCTGAAACTGTCTTTGGTTGTTTCCAGCTGGTTACCGATTCTACATTACTAGGATCAACGGCAACTCCTCCGGCTGAGATGACGTGACCAAGGAACTTCACTTCAGACAACCAAAATTCACACTTGCTAAACTTGGCATACAATTGATGTTCTCGTAGCTTCTCTAATGCAAAGCGAAGATGTTCTTCATTCTCTTCTTTGGTTCGAGAGTAGATAAGAATGTCATCAACAAAGACGACTACGAACTTGTCTAGGTATTCCATATACACTTTGTTCATCAAGTTCATGAAGAAAGCAGGGGCATTGGTAAGTCCGAAAGACATAACAGTACACTCAAACAACCCATACCGAGTAGTGAAAGCCGTCTTAGGTATGTCTTCCTCTTTAATCCTTAACTGGTGATACCCTGATCGAAGGTCGATCTTGGAGAAAACAGTGGCACCCTTGAGCTGATCAAACAAATCATCAATTCTGGGCAGCGGGTACTTATTCTTGATAGTCACATCGTTTAAGGCACGATAGTCCACACACATCCTCTGGGTATGATCCTTCTTTTCCACAAAAATAACTGGAGCACCCCATGGAGACGAACTTGGTCTAATATACCCTTTCTGAAGCAAATCATCTACTTGCCTCTTGACTTCTGCTAACTCATTGGCTGCCATTCTATAAGGCCTTTTGTGGATTGGAGCTATACCAGGTACCAGATCTATTCTGAACTCTATATCTCTTTTAGGCGGCATACCAGGTAAATCATCCAGGAACACATCTGGGTATTCTCGTACTATGGGAATCTCTTCCAAAGCTATTTGGTTCAGACTTAACCTTAAGGGCTCAGAAGGCAATGCATGAACAGTTACAACTTGACCATCATTGCTGGTGAGAGTTACTTTTCTATTAGCACAGTCTATCACACCTTTATATCTGGCTAACCAGTCTATCCCTAGGATGACATCAAGGTCTTTGGATTCTAACAGAATAAGATTGGCCAGAAATGGCACTCCGTGAATCTCTATTCTGACAGAGGGGCTACGCTGCACTGAGAGTGCTTGATTACTCGGGGTACTAACCATCAAAGGACGTCTAAGATCTTCTACTTCCATCCCATGAATTCCCGCAAAACTCATAGATAAAAATGAATGCATAGCACCAGTCGAAAAGTACTGTTGCAGGGACTGAGTTAACAGGGAACGTACCCAAAATCACATCTGGAGCATCTTGAGCTTCTGTAGCAGCAACATGGTTGACACGAGCCTTTGTCGCTGGTGCGGTGGAGTTGTTCTGTGCAGGGACAACCTTCACGCGTCGGGGCTTCGGACACTTGTCGGAGTAATGGCCTAGTTCACCACAGTTGAAACATACCCCGGGCTTGTTTCCTTGTTCCCTCTTGACAGGCTGATGCGGTGTCGGAGCTGTCGTAGGACGTGGAGCTTGGTTGCGATTGTTGTTGCCAGCATTGTTGTTGAAGAACTGACGCTGCGGACGAACAACAGACGAAGAACCTCCCTGTGGCATTGACTGAGATCCCAAAGCAAGACGTGACCTCTGACTATTCCCTTGCTGAGCTTTGAAGTGAGCAATCCTGCGTTTCTTCTGCTCCATGCGGTTGTACTTATCTTCCTGGCGAATAGCCTTATCCACCAATTTCTGGAAATCATGATAATCCCCAGTCATTAATGGGTAAGAAAGCTCATCGTTCAGCCCTTCCAGGAACTTCTCTTGACGCTCTTCATCAGTGCGTAGTTCTTCCGGAGCATAACGAGCTAGATGATTAAATTCATGCAAATATTCAGTAACAGAGCGAGATCCCTGAGTAAGCGCCCTAAACTCCCTCTTCTTAAGAGATACCACTCCCGATGGTATGTGCGTCTTGCGAAAAACAGCAGTGAATTCTAGCCAAGTGATAGGTTCCGCCGTGGTCCTGTTGAGACGGAAGTGATCCCACCACTCGGAAGCAGGGCCATGCAGCTGATGTGAAGTAAAAGAAACCTTCTCCTGATCAGTGCACTGAAGCAGGTCCAACTTCTTTTCTATGGCGTGTAGCCAATCACCAGCCTCTACCGGATTAGTAGTGCTAGAAAAAGTAGGTGGCCTCACACGAAGAAATTCCGCTAACTTGTTCTGGGGAGGTGCATGGTTATTCCCTTGGTTCTACTGGTTCTGGAGTTGCTGCATCATCATATGCATAAGCTGTGTCTGTTCAGCCAAAACTTGGGCAAGCGTGGGATTCTCTCCATTGTTGTTGTTGCTGTTGTTGTTGTTGCTGTTGGGACCATTTCCAACGCTGCGAGTGAGCACCATCTGGCATGGACAGGAGCACAAGAAGAGAAACCGGGGAAAACTACTTAGGACAGAGAATTAATTTTTCTACTAACTTAACTTTTATTGATCTTAACTGAGTTTCATTATTACATAGATTTGAAGACTCTCACACCACTAAACTCACCAACTACCTAACACTCGAAAGCAAACAAACGCATGCACTTACATCCCACCACTGATGTAAACCACATGCGAGACCCACACACACAACCAAACTTAAACAAGCAAACTAACACAACGATCTATGGCAACGGCTTAACAAGGCGTTCTAGATCTTCCGAGCATCGGAGTTGATTGAAGGTTCGTTCGGCTCGTCTTCATCATTATCTTGAGTTGCTCCCCACTCGACCTTTGAATGGGTGCGCTTCGATTCTTCCCCTTCATCATCACTTATGTTGACGACCTGAGGATCCGCTGGAGTAACTTCTTTTTCCACCACACGAACCTTTGGCGCCAACTGGTAGCGAGGGACAAAAAGAGCTCTCTTTCTTGCAGTAAGACGAACTCTGGCTTTTCGTGGTGGTGCTTCTCCCTTCAGTGCGGCTAGCTCCTTCTCCAAACGATCCACCTTGTCCTCCAGCTTACAAATCTTACCACGGTTCCAGTCTTCATGATCTTGAGCTGCTATCACAATCTCAGCACGGGTCTCATCCATAGCCCACAGCATCTCGACCAAATGTCTTGTGGTAGCATCATTCTCAATTCTTATAGGTAACTGTTTGGCATAACCTATGGTTAAGGAGGCTCTGATACCAACTTGTCACGCCCGGAATTTCTATCCAAAATTCCAAACGCTTACATGTGTGTAAACCCTCGTCCAGGAATCAGCCGAGGCACACAATAACAAATTGATAATAGAGTACAATTATTACTCTAATTAATAAGCGAATAAAATGTCATTACAGAGGTAGATAGTTCCTCTTAACCAATAAAGATCTAAGCAGCGGAAAAATAAAGATAAACAGCACAGACGACTCCACTCCACAGGCAGCTTGACCAGGACTACGCCAAATCCTCAACACCATCAGCATCACTATAGAACTCCTCCTCTGATGAATGATTGCAAAGTGAGTATATGACATACTCAGCAAGCCACGCAGCAAATATGCAAGTGCTCAGGATAACCAAGGATGGCATAGTATAGGCTTCTTTGCATAAATAGCATTTAATGAATATTTCAGAATTTAATAAAACAGTAGAATATCAATTAAACAGTATTAATCCAACACTATACAACATACCCTATTGTATAGGCCCAACCATTCTGAACAACCAACCCCGGCTGCACAGTTCTAACTCCAAACCAGGAATATACCATTCCAAACCAGGAGATAATCAATTATTACCAGTCATAGCATCTTTCATTATGGTGTGAAGGGTGAGACTAATCACGAAAGACATTGTTAGACCCGCCCATAACCGCGGGCACGGCTATTCGAATAGTTTTACTCTGGCCAGAGGTGTACCACTGTACCCACAAGACACAGCCCCACAACATGTCACCATGTGCCTTGATACCACCACGGTACCTCGGAAAGGAGCTGTGACAATACCCCTTGCACAACACAATCCACTACAGTGCACCATTCCTGGATCATAATCACCCCCTTATAAACAAGGCATGGACTCCCCAGCGACCCCCGTGGGCTTATCTCCGCCACTTCTCAGTCTGGTGCTCAGCAATGAACCATGCTATACAAAAGGTAAAGCCGTTGCCCACGCTGGCTTGTGGTTGGCACGATTAATGTTTCACAACCGAAACTCGTGAACCGGTCCTTAATTGTCATGAGCACGACCATCAAAACCATGTACTCACAACCCACCATTATCAGATTTTATTTGTCAAATTAATTAATTAACCAATCACGATTGATCATCGTGAACTATCATTAAGCCATCATTAATTAATAGTGAATCATAAGTTATCCCATTAGTGTACTAAAGTTTCTAAGCATGGCTAAGCAATTACATCTAATATCTAGTTGAACCAATATAAAGCTCAAGGGCTATAACAAACAATAGGTTAATTCCACCCAATGACATTCGAAAATAAATGCAATAGTTGAATAGAAACAATAGCTTTAAACGGGATCAACATGCTCAAAGGATTGATTAGGATCTGTGTGACTTGCCTTGCTGGCCTTGGAACTCTTCTAAATCTTCTCCTGCGAAAACGGACTCTCCGGAAACGTCCGAATCTAGACAGAAAAGAGCAAAAACACCAAAACAGCACATAAGCAAGCATGAACAGTACATGTGGATATTTTTAACATGTAGATCTCAATTTTAGAAAAATTTAGAGACTTGAACCAACTAAATCACGATGAATTAGTTATGAATTTTTAAAGATTAAATCGGATTAAATCATTTATATAAATTTTAATTGAATTATGACGCAATAATGAATTATTTTTGAAAAGAAAAAGGGAATTATTGCGTCAACGGGGCTCGGGTTCACGGTGGACCGGGTCCACGGCGGCGGTCTACGGATCGGGCGGCCGAGATCTAACCAACCAAAATGAACGACCGAGATCGATCGGTCCACGACCGGACCACGAGAGACGACGACGATGACGTCAGCGGTGACGTCACCACCGGCGGCGGCTCGGGCGGACATGCTCGCCGGCGAACGACGGCACGGCAGCGCGAACGGAGGGCACCAACGGGTAGCGGACGGCACGGCGAACTCACCGGCGACCAAAACGACGGCGGAAGATGACCGGACGGCGACGGCGACGAGGAAGAAGCGGCGGCAACCTTCGGCTCGACGACGACGGCGGTGCTCCGGCGATCCTCGGCGGAAACGGAGGACGGGACGAGGACGGCGACGACTTGGCGACCACGGCGACGGCCTTCCCGAGCGACGACGACGAATGGAGCGACGACGGCGCACGGCTGGAGCGGCGGCGGCGACGGCGGTGCTAGGGTTGCACGGGGCTAGGGCGCTACGGGCGACAAGAGACGAAGGCGAACGCGGCAACGGGTAAAGGGGAGCTCGGGGGTCCTTATATAGGGGCTAAAGGCGGCGGCGAAAGCCCACGACGGCCTGGCGACGGCGAAGGAAAGCTAGGGTTAGACGAATCCGATTCGAGATTGAATCCGCGAACTTCCAAAGCGAATTAGCGATAGCTTCCAAAGGAGAAAAGGTAGAGGAGATCACGGAGACCATTTCCCCTCAAACAATTTCACCGGAGATGGAAAGAGGCGACGAAATCGAAAGGGCCGCGGCGGCGGCGCTCGGCTAGGGTTCGGGCGCGAGGAAGACGACGACTCCAACAGGCGGGACCCACCTGTCAGCGAGCGGGAGAGAGGGAGACGGCGACTGCGCGCGGGCGGCTCGGCTGCGGACTGGGCCGGCTTGGGCCGGGGAAAGAGAGAGAAGGTTTTAGGCCGACTTTCGGCCCAAAGCCAAAAGAGGATTTTAAAAACCTTTTTCAATTTAAATTATTTATTAAATGCAATTCCATTTATTAAAAATACTTCCTTAGCTCAAATAAGTCCCAGAAAATTCTAGGAATTATAGAATTAAGCAAAGTATTTAATAAAATTTTATCTGGCCCAATTTTATATTGGAATTTATTATTTAAAATTAGATCTCTTCTTCTAGGCTTTTAAAAAATCATTTCTGATAATTCCAATTAAACAATAATTTATACAATTAAGATTTTTAGGGTGTGACAATCCGCAAGCGCACAGATATAACATTGTAGCATTTCACCCGAGAGTATTCCAAGGGTATCGTATTTGTTTTATCCCGTGGGAAGATCATGTAGAGAGAACTTGACTAATAATTTATATATTACTTGTGATAATCATATCCTAAGTAGCGGTTAAGATAATCCAAGGGTAGGGTGACACACAAGCACTTAAGATACTCATTCTCATACTAAATTATATAAACTAAGTGGAAAGAAAAGAGAAAGATAATTTATTCCTATACTTCTAGTATATATTGTATACATACATTCTAGTTATCTGATATACTAGCTAATACCCTCTATCCGATGCCCTCCTGGTACTTCGAGAAGCCACCCCTGACTGTTGAGTTCCTTACGACAGCCCGTCATGACCATACAACCGGGGCTAAATACGGAGGACTACCCTCCCTTGGGAATTAACTTAGGACTATATACACACGCGGAGGAATACCCGTACTGAGCTGTCACCATCAGCGGCCCACCTCTCATCCGCAACATATAACCCCAAATAATGATATCCCGTAATCTAGAAACCATGTCTAAACTACCAGATACTACTCTAATATCATCGTCATGACATAGAGTAATTGCATAAGAAAATATTATACCCACGCCAAAGCATCTCCCAGATAAGCTAGCAGCATATTAAGTATAACATGAACATAATGCAAAGTTGACATTCATATACTCGGAAAGTATTTCAATACCATAAATGTATAAAGAAGAGTATTCTAATAATAGTACAAAACTTACAAAAGAGAAGATAAGAGCTACTAGAGCCATACCCGAACTCTTCTGAAGGCTTCCGGACTCCTGATTTCTACTCTATTCCTATTCCACTAGCTTAAAGAACACTAAACTAACTTGAGAGAATATGAGAGAGCTCTTGCTTGAGGTGTGTGAGTGAAGTGAGAATGTCAACTCCTTTTATAGCCTCCCAATGACGGTTGTGACAGTTGGAATGGTCGGAAATACCCTCCAACCGTCATTGGGGGCTAATCCACACCGTCGAGGCAAAGCCCTGATCGGATGGCGCTAAGGAGGGTTCGGCCGAACCCAATGGTTCGGCCGAACAATGGGCTGGGCTGACATGGCCCAATTTTGGCAGGCGGCCTCCTCTGTTGCTTCACTTCGTAGACTTGTGAATTTTGGCCCAATTCATCATGTCAATTCTGAGTTCTTGGCCTATTTATGCATAAGCATGATTGTCGACATCGTCCGATTGATTTATCGTCTGAATTGATGTCGATTCTCCTCCACTTTATGGTTATTCTCTGCAAAAGGTTAGTAAACCTAATACTAGTGAAATATTATTATTCTAACATATATATACATTACAAGCATAACTAGTTCTCCTCTATTTTGGTAATATTGACGGTCGAAACTGATCACTAACGACCGTCAACAGCATGTTTGTTGAATGGTTTACGATGACAAAATATATGTTTATTTCTTTTACCATATCTTATTGCTATTTAGTTTCTATTAAAAAAATATAGTGGCGTAACTACATTCACATTCTAGGGTAGATTATTCTATTCTAGCTAATTCATGTTATTTTAATTAATATATCAATTAATAATTAAACAATTTGTATGTGTAGTATCCTAATAATATTTCTCTTCGCTCGTGACTGAAAACAAAGGGTATATATCGAAGTGATGGCCCGATAACTTTATTGTTGGGATGACATGCAAAAGGTCAGAATACTACTTAAAATAATAGGAAACATTATTCGAAATGATAGTCACTATTTAACTTTTAGTTTATTTTTCTCATATCATAGATCTAATCTATTTATGCGTGTTTTGTGAGGTGATATGATCATATAATCTACATTACCATTTTTTCCTTCATGTTTTTATATAACAGTTTCAATGGCATGCAAAGTTAGGATATGACAAAAGTTGATCATTTTTTAAAGAAGAGATTATATTAGTCTTTGAATTGTTAAATAACCGTAACGAATGCAATAATACATAAGGGATAAAAATATTTCTGAGTAATTTAAAAGTTATGACTATTTCTTGACTGGAAAATATGGTTACGAGAAACTTATTATTTTTTTCAAAATTTTAATAACTAAATAGAAGGGAAAGAATAAGGGGAGACCGGATATGGGGGGACAAAAATTATGGCCCTCATGCCACATAACACGTATGATATCCCACCTTAGATTTTGCCACCTAGCAATAAGCACTAATCTCTACAAATCTTAGCCCGCGCGGTTAAGCTGTTAGCTGGTCTTGTTGTCTTGTTGGATACTCAGGGTGGTCCATGGCCTTTGTTTACAGACGTACGTAAATCAAATTCCAGATCACAAACTCTTTTGATGTTTCGCAGCGCAGACTGAATCTATATATCACTAAGTATACAATGTAAAGTTTAGCAGACATATAAATTTCTTACACCAAGAGAATAAGATATCAACATAACAAATTAATATTCTCCCTGATTAAAAATACACACAGCAATGAGCGATCTATCCGTGTCAGCGCTAGCTGCATCAATCTCCGGCGCGTTCCTTCGTGCATGCGCGTGCTGCTGCTCTTTCCTGCACTAAGCAATACCTGCTAATTAATCTATGAGAATCTATTTCTCATCAGGTTTAGAAGAAACAATTGGGAGAGGCAGGAAGCGCACATACATATGTACGTGCATGGATTGGCCGATGGGGGAGATAAGGCCGAGAGGAAGGTGAATTGTGGGTTTTATTTTAAAGATAATCCTATTAGTAGTTAATATAGTGGGTCCATCTGTTTAATAGAGTGCCACGTGGCGGCTTAGGAGCGTTTTTAGGAGTCCCACGTGGTTGCTTGAGAGCGTTTATAAGAAGTTAATGAACTTAGTATATAATAAATAGATAGATAGAAGATTCTCAACACGGCTTTTATGAGATGCGAGTGATTTTTTCTAACAAGGCATAAAATTTGCTTCCGTGAAGAGTAGAAAGATTTAGAGGTGCTACATGAGCTTGAAATTTCAGAAACTTTGAGTGGATACTCTTGAAAATTTGAAGAAATTTTGCTAATTGCTTTTTACTAAATTAAAAAAAAATGAACATTGTGGCTAGAAGAACCTCCTACAGGTCCACCGGTAAACCCGACTTCAGTCTTCAGACCTAAAAACTTTATTCTAGCCCTATTCTTCTTTTCATCTTATTCGTGGCTTCTTACTGTGAATCTTATATTGATTTTCTCATTCTCAGCCTGAAGTTGTTCATCGTGATGTCAATGTGCGCAAGACAAAGGATAAAGGCCGTGACTTTGGATTCTCTTGGCTGTATTGGAATCCATATATTGAGAAATTCAGCGTCTTGATGAACTGTGAGAATGCTAGTCTTGAAGAGGTGGAGGCAGAGGCAGCTGCAAGATATGCAGTCGACGTCCATCTTAACCGTCCAACACTAGAACTAAAGAGATACGGTGAAGAAAAAATGGCGTTATCTGACCAAGACCAAACAGAGCAGAAGCCTTGCACCACTCTGTAATATCTACACGGTTAAGGACAGTCTATAGATTTTAACGGGATATTGGCAAGGGGTATTTAAATTAGAATGTTCAGATGGCCATTAACTTTTAATATAATGTTGAATCACTCGTTTTATTAAAAAAAATAGAGTAAGTTTGAAAAATATAAGTTAGACTTAAAGTTTTCTTAAATGATAAAACAAATCATAATAAAATAAATAATACTATATTATACCATCTATTAAAACTAGTAATATGCCCGTGCTAAACGCTACAGTGCAATTCTATTTGTCTTTAATAATTTTTAAAATTTCATGTTTGCAAAAAATATTTTCATATAATCTATGCATTTGAACTTTAATTCAATTCATATCGTACATTAAATATATTTCGTGTTAAATATATTTCGTGTAAAGTACAATTATATGATATTGTGTGGAGACAGAAAATCTTTACAAAAATTAATTATATAGAACCACTTCATTATACAATATACGAATGCAATACACGCTTAAAAATATGTTAAAAAAGTATAGAGTTATTTCATTATTTGTTGCGGGCATAAACAAGCTCCGAAATAAAGCATTTGATATGTATATAAAATATATACATGTAATAACTATCCTAATGTATACTGTGAATGAATTAAATTTGGATGCTTTTTATCTTTTTAACCATATAGAAAAAAATAAAAGAAAAATTTATAAGCATGTATCTATTAATGTAATGCAGATCATAGTTACAATCTCAAATGACAAGTAAATTAATAATCTTGAAGAAATATATAATAAAAAATATTGATCCTTTCAGAAAATAAGTTTAGACAAGTTCATATATAATCATCATTCAGTACTATTAGCAATTTACCTCCCAAAAATAAAAACTCAAAAGTTTTATAGAAGATTGTGAATAGAAGCACTAATTTCAGTCAGTAATATAATGTAAAGCCAAGTTTAATGACAGATCTACACATGTTTACCAAAAAATTTTATTGAGAAAATCTTCAGGTAACGGCCAAAATAATATGTCAGATTTGAGAATAGGATGCGGTTACAAATAATTTGCAAGACATTCCTGAGGTTGTTGGCAAATGCAAGAAATTAATGAAGAAAGCATAGTAGGAAACCTCCCAATGTCAGATTGGGTATTTGACACTTTTTTCAGAAATATACTTATCCAGTTCTTTACAACCTAATGGCGCCAATTTTAAGTCCACAATCTGAATGTACTGTAGTTTTTAATTTAGATAGCCCTTCTGTCATTTACAAATTGGATTTTCTCAATTATAAAGCATACACACTTGATTCAGTGCACAAAAGGTTTAATTATCTGTCCTATATGCACAAGTAACAAGTGGCCCTCTATCAATTAGCAAGCATGGCATATATCAGTCCATAATCTGGTAATCAACATGACCGATGGATGATACATATTATATTGCGTACAAAGCTTGAAGTTACTTCCCAACACATCTGACACCTATGCTGAGCAAGTCAAGCAAACAGCTCCAGTAAAACTACACAAATTTTAATACGGTCCACAGTGGTAATTCGTATATTAAAGCCCAAATTAAACAATATATGTCATATGTGTAGGATGCACTGATATGTCCTTTAATGATTTACAAGGAAGACTACAACCAGCAGTTCACAAGATATGACATAACTTTGAGATTACAGGTTAGAAGTAGAAGAATCCGATCTGCAAGTAACATCAGCATGTATAACACTACAAGTATTTAAGAAATGACCATAATAAGATATTCATGATCGCAATTCAGTGGTTGACTCCAACAAAGCAGCAATTCGTCTACATGTATATACAATACAATATACTACCACAACACTATGTAGCATCATAGACCAGCAGAGTATACAGTACACTACTGTTGGGGAGCTGAATAGATGCTTCTTGCGATCCAAACAATGGACTATAGTTTGGTGAAAACAAGTGATATTCTAAATCCAGCCCACCATAATATTTTTATTACCTAGATGGATCATTAAAGCAACAACAACTTGATATAATTCTGGGAATTAGTAGCCTAATTGTATCCAACTCAGTGCAGTTCAACCTACACAAGTAGTGCAATTCACTCATTAACAATTAAAGCAAACATTGTTGAACAATAGGATCATATCGCTTCAGCACTTATTGCTTTTAATTTCAAACACCCTATTGAACTCGACAGGACCTACCAGTGGGCAGTGCCGGTGGGCGGCGGGCGTGGAGGAGATCCGCGAGGCATCGCTGGTGTTGTCCTTGACAGTCGATGGCGGTGCACCGATGTTGAGGGTGGGCTTCGGCGGCGGTGTGGTCCCTGAGGTGGAGGCGCGGAGGAAATCCGGTCAACCTAAGGTGGAGACGGATTGGTGATGCGAGCGGTGGCAAGCCTGGTTGATTCCATATTGCAGTGAGTATAAGCATAATAAAGTACAACCTTGTATGAGCATTTCTCCGTATATACTCAATGGGAGATACAAATTAACATAATGAAAACTTCGCCAGCAACCTTAGAGGCATTTTGTCAAGCATATCATGAGCCACAATCCTAATGTAGTCTTATCAGCACACTAATCAGACGTTTCAGATGCAACAGGGAACATAAAGAAGAATCAGTGATGCAATAGACATAGATTTCTATAGGAAAATTATATAAGCGATTTCTGTAGGAAAATTTCTATAAGCAAATCAAGAAGATAGTTCACTTGGGTCACTGCACATATAAAACATGATGAGGATTAATTATATTTGCAAATCTAAAAACAAATATGTCATATATAGATCAAACTTATATGTTGCCAGAAATGAAATATATGTTAGATTCAACTTAGAAATTGCAGCTTTTGGCATCCTAATCTTCCTACACTAATTTGGTAATGCATAACAAAACAGAGCTGTTTGGATAAATTTTGCTCTGCACAGTAGAAATGAAATTGTTCTGAAAAAATATGCGGTGAATAAGTAGATCCATCGCAGCAAATTATCATTTCATTTCTGCATTGCCGTTGACAGATTCAAAATATCTCACCTACAGGAGACCAAGGCGAGCCGACGCACTTGACGACAGAGCCAGCACCCAGCTCAAAACTCAAGTTGCTATTGATCTTCTATAAGATGAAATTCATGAGTATAAAAGGGTAAAATGATTCAGATGCATTTCTTTTCTGAAGAAATGCTCTGCACGGTCATCTTGGGCAAGGAGATCAATTTTGCAGCGTATCCCTGATTCTGATTTATCATTCCATAAAAAAGAAGAATATATGTATCGTGATGCTAGCACTGCCATCATTTTCAGAAAGAAGATAACTACTATCTAACTCTGGTTACCTTACAAAATCGCAATCCTAAACCTACAGTAGGACAAACCAACTGTGCGTAACATTGAGATTGGTGAAAGCTTATCTTAATCGGCAGTGAAAGAGATGGAGCCATACCTTTAGCCTCCCCTAAGCCTTGCAGCTTTGATGGAGCCGTTCGGTGAACCAGCAAGCACAAGCACCTCTTGTTTACGAAACTCAACAGATCCAAATGAGGCTATGAGTCCTGATTCACAGTGCACCCAAATTTAGAATCATGCATACTGATAGCTGCGAGGACATCATTAACAGTAAGCATTTAACAATCTTATTTGCACAGGATAATTAAAGGGGTTCATCTGAATTACACCTAAGTTATCCAATCTGAAAGTGCATGGGAGAATATCCCTATGCCGCAATCTGAAGATGCATTCAACCCACCCTACAACGATCAACAAAAAAGACATAGGTAAAAATCAACAGAATCTTAAATATCACTATGGCATGCAAAAGTATGTAGAATTTTGCTACTCCATCCAATAGAAAATATATATAGCTAATTTGTTCCCTTATTAGTGTACTTAAAATTTTCTTTTTCCTTAAAAAGGGAAATTTTGCAAGCTATAGTAAAGAAAAGGAAAGACGGATGATCAGCTAAAAAGCCTTCCAAATCATCACTTTATGATCTGAATATATTTCAGTAACAGGTGAGGTAAATTATTAGCTGGCATAGAGACAAAAATACAATACATTTGGAGCTGTCACTTATCATTTTACACAAAGGAGGAAGGTTAAAAATTAAGGCCAACAAAACAACCCCACATAAAAATTTGCAGAAGTCCAGAAATATATACTGTTTGAAGCACCATTTGAGCTAAAAATTGAATCTCACTATGCTCGCTGCTTCTGAGAGATTGTTGGCATCTCAGGCTAGGTAATAAATATCACCAGCAGCTCAATTCTAGCATTACCAAGGAGAGGAATATTATATATATTGGTTCTCATAAATTCCAAGATAGTAAAAAAAAAGGTAGATCAAATAGCTTGATAAATTAAACGACACATACCCTGTTTCATTTTTCTATGAGTATTCTATATGTCCACCATTGACATGACCAGCCCCATTCATACATGAGACAGTAAGTAATGACAAGGTTGCCAAAAAACTAAACTCACATCTCAACCAAGAAAAAACACAAGTTGCCAAAACCTAAAGTCAATGTATAAATCCAAAACCACAATCTGAAACCATACATACATCAACCATGCATGAGCAGTAACTGATCAATACCCGCTTCTTGCTAGAAATAAACAAACAATATCACAATTTCTGGATAATGAAGCAAGACAGGTGAAAAGAAAAGCGAGAGAACTTTTTGGATTTACCTTAAATGCAAAAGAGAACCTGAGGATGGAGATATACTGATCTATGGTCCTGGGCACATGAGGCCTCTGCCCCTTGCCGTACAAGTTGCAGGATCAGCGGGGGGAGGAGGGGCGACGGCGCGGCGGCGACGATGTGTGAAGGTAGCATGACGAGGAGGGGATGGAGGCGACAGGAAGGGCTTCGTGCGGCGGGGATCAGTGGAGCAGAACGGCGTGGAAGGCATCGGCGGCGGCATGAATCCTAGCGGAGGATAGGCGATGGAGACCGGCGCCAGATGACGCATGGCGGCAGCGAGGAGATGGCGCACGGCGACGACGGCGGCGGGGCGACGGCGTCGGCGTGACGTGGCGGCGAGGCGCGAGAGTGAGGAAGGGAGGGGGTGGGCGTGATAGGGAGGCGAGGCGACGACGGCGGCGGCGTCTATCCTAGGCGATGCGCGAGAGAGAGGATGGGAGGGGGATGCGGCGCGTGATTGGGGGAGATCACGCGGTAGATGAAAGTGGGAGGCTGCTAATCGATCTGGACTGTTCGGATTTCACCAGGATGATCTGAGCTCTTGAGTGAGGAATGAAAGAATGAAAGAATGAGTGAAAATATTTGTTGAACTATAGGGTAGATACGGTGGAAGTAGAGGACGCGAGTCCCTAACAAACGAGATTCACACTCATAAGACAACACGTTAGAGCCTCGTCGGAAGTACAGACATTCTACTTGAACCCAGGGTGCTTCTTCCACCACGCTTAGTCTAAGTACACTGAAATATTTTCATGTGCCAATTTACCATTCCGGGTGAAAATCGTCTCACTTGATATCTGGGGTGACACTTTTTAGTACAAACCAAAACATACAAATTCTTAATTGGATGTGCATATTAATAAAATGCATTTCTTTTGTGTGCTAATTTATTATGTGTGTTTCTGGATTTTTCTTGTTGTGTTATGGCAACAAGCAACGTTGCATAACAATGATCACATGTTATATCTATTCATCCATTCAATTTAATTCCAACTTCATATTCAACAAACGAAGGGTCGGCAGAATAGAGCTCAGCAGATACGGATCAATTCTCGACTGGAGTCAATAGAGGGAAAATATCATACCTTTGATTCAAAGGATGAACAAACATGATGCTTTGTATCAAGTGCGTAGTTAATAGGCTGTTATATTAGTGGGAGCGTGTTTTCCCATGTTCAAAAGCAAGAACATGAAAGCTAAGGAACGACAAATTGTTGTTTACTACACATCTTATCATGACCGATTTCATCGGTAGAATGTCATCTTACAGAGACTACATATACAAACTCTGGTGTCAAGCAGAATAATGGAAGAAAAGGTGCACTGAGGTTATATCTTTGATGTTGCGTCTTTGATCTCCTCCAAGGTTATAGCCTGCAATATGCAGAGTATATACAAGGAAAAATAAAATTACTTTGAGGAATTTGTAGAAATGACGTTCATGCAATGACAACGGAGAGCTAGATGGTATCTGTGAAGAAAACATTGTGAAAAAGGAGCATGCCTGGTCTTGTCCAGCAAAGTCATTGTCGGGGGTAAGAAAAAGCATGCAATGGCATTCCTTCCTGCAAAAGTTGATCAACCAATTGAAAACAGATGGGTCCAACAGCTCATCATATTCATTATTTCATTTTATATCTATGTCCATTATAACAAAAAAGATAAGGGCCAGAAGAGACTATGTTCCTAAGTCATAGGTATATATGTAGGACACATGGTTTCAAAAGTCATAATGATATTACTGAGGAACGTCTTTATCAAAACATCTATGCTTCTCACTTTTGGCAATCAGCAATAATCTACAGCAGATTCATTTGTGCTCTCTTAGAAATGCATATGCCTCCACAAATACTATGAAATCGGAACAAAGAAACAGTGAAACCTCACCATCTATGCTTCTCACTTTGGGCAATCAGCAATAATCTACAGCAGATTCGTTTGTGCTCTCTTAGAAATGCATATGCCTCCACAAATACTATGAAATCGGAACAAAGAAACAGTGAAACCTCACCATGTTCTGCGCCTATAACTAAACCACAAATAGCATCACAACATTATTTATGCACTATCATAGTTGTTAAAACAAGAGTTATAAAGAACTGGACCTCTCACGCATGGGAACACAAGGGCAGTTCCAAAATCCTTGTGCTACCTCAGCAGCTTTGTCATCATAATGCCTGATTTAAATTTACAATGTGAAAAGCAGGAACAGTATAATCAACCCGAAGAAGAATTAGAGAGTGGACACAGCACGTAAGATAAATTACCTACAAGGGCATAGAGGAGCTCCAAGTTGATCCTTGTGATCAGCAAGTCCCTGCAAAAATATTTTTAGTTGCTATTCAGAATCAAGAAGACACAGAAGGCAATCCTTAATTTTATAATTTTTACCAAGAAAGGGCTGGAACAATGACAACAGTCCACAGTTTATATTAAAATAAAAACAAGATGACTTCTCTCCTGTGATTAAACCAGAGTAGAGGAGCTGATTGTCAAGCTGATGGAGTTTTATCAGTTGGTATCAAGGAATGGCCCCAGTGGTTCCAAGAGTTAGCTAAAGGGATTGTGAATAGTGGTAGATTGTGATTCCCTTTTATTATCATTTGCGCTCATTTACCATGTCCTTTATACATTGGCTTGCTGGTTTACAACATTGATGGATCATTTGTTCCCCTCAATTGACACTATGGCCATAATGCAAGAGCTTAATCATGCCCTCTTAGCATTCACCAGTTTACTAACCCCTTGGAGTGTCACTGACAAGAAAATCCTACATAACACTCATAACATTTTTGACCTTCTCGCCCATACCCAAACACCGTCTGATGATCGGCTGTGTCTTTGACCAAGTTACAGGTATGATTTCCATGGTCAACACACAACTACTTAGTCTTGTTAGTGACTCAGTGTCCACAATGTACCAAATCAGTCACTGCAATGAAAGCGAAAAGAAATTATGTACCAACGGATAACAACAGTTCAAGAATATCAAGGTCTCAGTCCACAGAGTAGGAACACGAGGCAATAAATCAATGTAATATTGTTTTCTCGATGCTAGCTGTATGAGATTAGAAGAAAAGCTCTAATGTTTGAACAAATTTCCTTTTTGTTTAACCTTGATACATCTTAGCAAAATATGACTTAAATACTCCATTGAGATTGTAGGCAATAATCAAAAGTAACAGGTACATGAGGACTCCTAGTCTAGACAAAAACTACATGGTCATAAAACTCATTCTAGTAATACTCATAGGATCCCACCAGAACAGATCCCAGGTATGACCTTAATCATCCAATAGCCCAAATACTATGCAGAAAAGTTAAAACACGATTTTTGAGTTACATATGATCCTACAATACGAACTGTCAACTCAAAAGGCATAAAGAGATCCACTATGCAACCAACAAAAAGATTATCCATGATTTAAAATGCATGTATACCCACCTCCAACAACTCGACCAACCATATCATCTATTCGTGTATAGACCTTGTATCATAGCAATCGCCTTGATCTGTTTTCTACTCACAGATTTGTCACCATCTGAGGTAATTATTCCTCGCTGCTTGAGATCCACGATTTCGGACTATCAATTGGAGTACTCTTTTCTTACTCATGTTTGGGCAATTGTTGATTTCTTCTCCTTTGGCAGTTATCAGAGGAAATACCATTTGCTATTATTTATGTCTCTATTCTAGCAATGTAATTTAACAAGGAGATGCTGTCAAACTTTACCTGGGAATGGTAAACTATTTTGAGATTTGGGCACTTAGACAATGCGGTAATATGATTGATTATCTAGAGGATGGGGCTCAAATATATGCCTTTTCTTATGTTGGACTTGGGTTTTCTATTTTTTTTCATGAAGAGATTGCTGTGAATACACTCCTCATATACATTTTAATTCAGTAATCAGCATTCAGCTGGCATGCTTCACTGTTTCTGCTCTAGTTGTTTTATATCCCAAACAGCACTGGGAAAGAAATACATGTTGCATTCAAAGTTCCTTTTATGCTCTGAAAATCTCAGGCAGTACGCAGCACTCACCTTCTACATCAATGGAACCTAGGATACTTAAAACTGTGTGTTAACTTAGCGTGTTGCACCAATGAGGTGTATGGAAGGCCTTGATAACCAATGGAAAATCAGGGGCATACTGGCAGGTTCTCTTCTACCTAAGATTGAAGCCTACTGCATCAACATTCAACAGCAGCAATAGGGCGTAATAATCTTCTTATCAAGCTGCAGGTACAGAACACATGGAATAGCAGCATAGAAGAATTTGTTTGTGGCTAAGATGATTTTCGCTAGTATTTGATTTGTATGTGCACCCAGTGAGATTTTTTAAAAAAAATTAAAGTTTAATGAGGATTCAAGAGATAAGTAGAAGATAGCTTGGTTCCATTACCTTGATAACGACAGCGGTGACGGACTTCTCGGAACAGAAGAAGGTGTTGGAACGGCGGGCGTACTGCTCGGAGAATTTGCGCATAATCTCGAGCGACTTATCAGATGCATCCGCTCCGGCAGCTCCAGCTGCGCACCCCCAAATTAAGCAAAAGAAATCAGAAATCGATCAGATTACAGAGTACTGCATAGATTGGGTAGACGGATACCTTGAGCTCGAACTGTGCATATGCGTCCTCTGGGCATGAGTGAAGGGCAAAAGGGGCTGGCGGTGGTGGAGGCCATCGACATCATTGCTGGACAGCAGCCCACCGATCTGGACGATGACAAAGGTGTATGTTGTAAAAAACTATTGTTGCTCATTGATCACTCTTAAGAAACATCTTGTAGTTGCAAAAAATTATGTGAGGTTATACATACCCTTTCTAATACTACTGGGTTGCGATGCAACTATACTAATGGTGTGTTTAGATGTAATGATCCTCAACACCTCTTCAAAAAGGAACCTAAATTAAAAACTTGGGGAGGGGTTAGCTGGTGCGTCTGACGATGACCAACACGAACAACATCACCTCACCTCCCAACACGGTAGCAACTAGCAAGCAAGTACGATGGAGCGCCATCCGTAACTAAATCAAACCCCCCGACAGAAATAGATCGAGAAAAAAACATAGAGGAGAGCACATGTGCATACATACCCTGCTTCTCGGATTGAGAGAGAGGGAGGGAGTGAGGAGAACTGCTCGTCGGCACGCCGAGCGCTCGGCGGAAGAGGGGGGCGGTGGCGGCGGCACGCGCGGGAGGGAGAGAGAGAGAGAGAGAGAGAGAGAGAGGAGGAGGAGGATGGGGAATGAAAGGAGGAGGGGCGTGGAGAGGAGAGGAGAGCCGGTAAACTGGGAGTGGTGGAGAACTGGAGATGTGGTGTTTGCCTTTTTCGCGAGAACGACCTCGTTCTCTCACGTTTTTAGATCATAGTCGCCGAAACTTGATTTGTCTTTTATATTTTCGGAAAGTATAGGGGTGTTTTGAATAAACATTTCTCCAATAGACGAAGGGGTTTTTTTTAAAAAAAAGTTGAATATTTATAGTAATTATGCACGTGCAATTTACGCCAATGAAATACTCTCTCCATCTACTTTTGATACTTACATTTTATCTTGGCACATAGACAAAAGATAAGTAATTCTACTTATCATCTATTTAAGTATGCTACTAGTCATTTCTCGTAAACAAGCGATTCATTAATATTTACATTTCTCGATGTCTAAGTAGTCAATGTTGTGTGGAAGAATGGAGAGTCGCGCATTAAATCCGAGAAAGTCATTAAGATGATAGGTTGTTAGATTGAAATATGCCTATCAAAAATAAATTTTTCAGATTTGGAAATATGACTATCAAAAATAAATGGAGAGAGTATAAATTTTAAACCAAATATGTTACATGTATTCGGTACCCTAATTTGTTTTTTGAATTGGTTAGTATGGTCTATATTTAGTATTATATTCACTTGGACTTAATGTAAAGGCACAGTTAAAAAAATATTAGCTGACATGGATTTATATCATGATTAGGCACCAACACCACCATCAGCAAATACTAATACTGCTGTTAGGAATGTCCAAGCAACAATAGGAACGACAGTAATGGCCGAGATGATTTGCGAGAAAAAGCAAATATTTTACATTGAATGGAAAAACAACAAAAAAAATCCCTTAATCAATATTTGAAAATGAAAAAAAAGATAAGTTAAGAACGTGTGTATCCTCAGACCACATTGTCAGGTTCCGGATAAGGTATATATCATATCCTACGACTTACTGAGTATACAAGATTGACATACCATCTTTCATACTCTATATTTCCGTATACGATAAGGAAATATACAAGATATTATGGAAAATATCATCACGGGGTGGTGATTAAGAGAGCCCTACTCGGAGAGGTTTGGGATTATTCTATATCGTGCAGGGTTCATTGTATCCGAGTTCTACTTGGAGACGAATGTAACTCATGGTATAAAAGACACATCCAACCTCAATTCCACTGATGTGGACTCAAGTCGGATCTATCGTATTTCCAGTCTACTCTGCGACACCGATCTCGTCTGGCCCAATCTCTATCGGGAACGAGAACGGCGCAGCTACGACTTTGAGAAACCACATACCGTTGATGGCTCCTTCCGTCTGCACGGAGAGGCAGCCATTGACTACGACGACATGTGGGGAACAGCCTCAAGCGGTCAATCCCCGTCCTCTCATCGGGAACCAGGTGCCGACACGGACGTTCTCCCAGAAATCAACCGCCTGGTGTGTCATTCATAAGACACCCAAGAATTTTTTATCGGATTGCCCGGTGGTACAACATGTGAAGGCTGAACACAAGGCTTGTAAAGAACGAGGAATCCAACGTACTTCACCAACAAATATCACTCAGTATCCGATTCATAAGTCAAAGATGCATGATCTCACGAGTTGTAGAGTCTTTCTCAATGCCACCAAGTCTCCACGCCCTCAAATCCAACAACCACAGGTTTAATCTCGACATGTTCAGAGGAACGGGACGTAGAGACATCTCCAGATCCTTTTGTGGGATTCGTAGGTTTGTACCCTCACGAACCCTCGGTCCTACACAGTGTGGAAGATCGAGAATCATCTTCGTCGAACACTCTGCGTGACGTGAACGTGATTAACGGGGAGGGCGCCAATGAGGCAGTTGCTCGGGCAACCATGGACGACACCCGTACTCCCACCCAGAACCTGAATACTGTCAACTCAATCCTGAGAGAAAGCCCTTTCGATCCGGTCTTGCATCCTGACGGCGATCTATGGGTCCAACGACTTCGGGAAACAGTAGCAAATCTTAACCATGCTTTTGCGGCGGTAGCCGAACCACCGGTCCTAGACTTGCCGCAACTCCCACATCAAGGAGAGGAGGTGTGTGACAAGGCTGAAGCCGAAGTCAGTGAAGATCCCAGCAATCATCCAAGTCGAGATTTAGGTCGAAACCCCCACAATGCATCACCTCGAGGTCCTCGTCGACAAACCTCACCACCACAAGATAATCACGATTTACGCGTTCACTTGAACGGGCGCCGGCAGGAACAGCGAGTTGACAACGACACTCATCAGCGCTGTCCTCCACCATGAGGAAACAACGCCACGAATCATGGAGGACACCCTAACGAGAACCGAGACCAGCAGGATCGCCAAAGCCATCATGACCCCGAGGAGTTCCTCCATGTATATTTTACAGTTCTCTATGCTGCTGGAGCAGATGACAACGCTCTGGCAAATTACTTACCAGCCATGTTAAAAGGATCAGCTCGATCATGGCTGGTTCATCTCCCTCCTCGCTCGATTTCTTCATGGGAAGATTTGTGGCAGCAGTTCGTCGCCAATTTCCAAGGAACGTACAAACACCATGCAATCGAGGACGACCTGCACGCCCTAACTCAGAACCCCAGTGAATCCTTGAGGGACTATATCCGACGCTTCAATGAGTGTCGAAATACGATCCCTGAGATCACCGATGCTTATGTGATTCGTGCATTCAAATCTGGCACCCGAGATCGCTACACTACCCAGGAGTTGGTGACACGACGAATCACCTCTGCGTGCAAACTATTCGAAATCGTCGACAGGTGCGCTCACGCGGATGACTCCTTGAGACGAAAAGACAAAAAAGGGAAGACGGCGAGGAGAAGAAGACAACCAACAAGGAAGCACCAGATTCTAGTAAAAGGAGAAGCCATAAGAGCGGGAAGCGCAAGGCGACAACACAGGTTCTAGCCACAGAGCAGGCATACCCACCCAAGCGGCCAAACCCCCAAAGCGATGACTCACGACAACTGGGGTTGGGTGTTTGGTCTAGACCGAAAAATCGGTCTAGGTAGTTCGGGATTTTAAAACATCGATCTTTGAAAACAAGAACCCGATCTTAGCAACAAAAATTCATGGACCGACATTTCGGGTAACCAAACTCTCAGGTCGGTCTTCGGTTTTACCCGAGCTGACTGATTTAACAAGGTGCACATCGAAGTAAATAAGCAAAAGCCAAACAACCAGACATGGGGATAAGTCAAAATTATCAATTATGTCATGAATATACAAATTCACAAAGAGATTAATCAAAATCTCAAACAAAAATTCATAGATTACATTCCCCATTGACTAAATCGAGAAACCAGAAACCCCAAGCCGGCATCTGTTGCTTGCCTACCTCCGGCGCTCCAGCTTGCTCAACCCTCCTTGTTCGCGGACGATGCCGGCTGCCAACCTGTTGATGCAAAAAATATACACTGGCCTGGGAGATCTGCTTAGCTCCAGTGCAGGTCCAAATCTTGATGAGATGTGGGCGTGCCAGTCAGTTTGATCCCGCAACTAACAAGATATATAAATCGTAGATCAAAACAGCCAATCGGCTGACAAGCCGATGGAGTAGTTCCAGCCGATAGCCGATAATAGCCGATGCCGATACCAGCCGATAGCAATAGGGTTTTGAACTATCGGCTATATGTCCAATGTAAATTCTGATACTTGATGTAAATAATGATATGAAGGCAATCGGCTGATAATAATATAATATAACAATAACATAATCCAGTATAAACCAATCGGCTAGCAATGATATGATAGAATAAGCATTGATCCGAAGGTTAAAGCACACATCGGCTGGAGGTCCGATGTCATAATATCCACAAGATTAGATTAAACAGTGAAACTTTTATTGCCATCGGCTAAATCCAACTTATATGTATATGCAATCCCTACAAGCCGATGTAACGTCCAGATAACTTATCGGCTAGCACCCCGATAAAACATTAGCATGAACCTATCGACTTCACAAGACTTATATTATCAACAACAATCTAGTAGGTCGAACCTAACCGATACAGCACGAGATTGTATATGATAATCTAATACTCGATGAGCCGATAGATCTGTCTAATGTGATGGATATAACAAATCTATTTAGAACAATTATAGAGATATATCGGCTAAGACAGAAGATCGGACCTAACCGAGACAGTCCCAACTAAACCGATGCGTCTCTAAACACAATGCAATTAGAGATAGAATTGAGATATCAGGTAGGCAAATGTATCAACCAAACCAGAGCGATCCAAGAGGTCGAATATACTGATGCAGCCTTGAACAACACCAACGTAGCCGATATATTCACCAGGGCCCGACGGAACGTAGGACTTACCCCTTCGCTGGAGATCGAAAGCCGATGCAGCCCCACGTCAGGTGCCCAAATCCCACCAAAAGATAAGTAAAAACCTCGGTAAAGAGGGTGGCGATGCACCGAGAGTATTATTGATCGAAAGTGATTGATTACATAGACCCCAGGTGTACATATTTATACCCATGGGTTGATACAAGTCCTTGTCGGACAAGAAAGAAACTAAAAAGGAAAAGACAAAGTCCTTATCGGACACTTTCCTAAAGATAAAAGGAAACTAACAAACTATGCCTAATTAATAGATAACTGTCATGTCGCATCCTTCTTGAACTCGAATTCTTCTAGATAAACTTCCTTTGATTGATCCGACTCCACCAAGAACACGATCTCGTGGCAACTTGGTTCCCATCGGCTGATTCTAGAACTTTGAAGCCGATACTAACTCCAAGCCGATGGTAACTTTGGGCTTACCAAATTTCACTGTTAACACAACCCCGTGCCTCCAAGGCGACCAACTCCGGGTGGCCGATCCTCAGCCTGCAGCGTTGCTTGCCTCACCCCTCAGGTCCTTAGTTCATGGCCTCATGGGCACCGGGCAGTGGAGTTATTGAAGCTTAGAAGGGAAGGAGAGAAGAGAATGGAAGCTCATGAGGACTTGAGGAGAAGCGAAGGAGTGACCTCGGGATGGCGGCGGTGAAGTGAGAACTCGCGGAGATGCCGCATTAGTGTGTTCTGTGTGGAGGGGAATAGGGGGATAAGTGATTAGTTTTTTTTATCTTTAAAGTAGGGTTAGCTTGTGGGCTGTACACACGCAATAGACCAACGGGCTTCGAAAAGAAATACGTGCAGTTGGGTTGATCGGTCCTTCGGGTGTGATTTTTCGGTTAATCAATGACAATGACCAAACTCACTGAAATAACTTCGGTCTTTTAGACCTAACACCCGACCCTGTGACCGATAACCGGGAATTCGGTTTTTTGGGTTTCAGTTACAGTTTTTTCGGGTTCGGTCTTCGGTTCACGGTTTTTATGCCCACCCCTAATGACGACAATGGTGCCCGATACACAAGACCAACGCTCATTCTCTTGAGGACTGTCTAGTCTTCAAAAAGGCGTTGGCAAGACAGATGGCAACGAAGAAAACGAGTGCGCGCTGTCGCAGCAGATACCAAAGTACTTTCATCCGACAACGAACTCATTTTCCCAGAGTTCGACCTTCATGTCACCCATATCTTTGGCGGTTCTACATCACAGGGGACTACTACCAAGATGAAATAGTTTCAACAGAAGATCGAGTTCTCTGAAGCAAACCAACCGACGAACACAACCATACCAGGAAGATACCAATAGTGGTCGAGCCCACTATTCGGAACATTAAACTCACGCGGGTGCTCATCGACAGTGGTAGTTCCATCAACCTCCTCTTCGCTGGAACCTTGGATGCAATGGGAATCCCACGGAGCAAGCTGACACCTTTAGATCAACCTTTCCACAGGATCACTCCAGAATCATCAACTAAACCATTGGGCAAAATTACGCTCACTGTTACCTTTGGACAGGCTGATAACTTCCGAACAGAGCAGATCACCTTTGATGTCGCTGAGTTCGACACTGCGTATAACACCATCTTAGGGAGAACTACACTCGCGAAGTTTATGGCGGCATTCCATTATGCGTATCAATTGCCCAAGATGCCAGGACCAAAAGGGACAATCACTATTTAAGGAAATGCAAAGTTGATGGTGCAGTGTGACAAGCAGAGCCTCGACATGGTCGAGCATACTCCCACACCACCCACCACAACTGAGCCGCTCAGGAAAGTGATCAAGCCCAACAAGGCACCAAAACCCGACGGCGCGATAAGGATCATCAAGATTGGGGCAACGCTGGGCAGCAAATAGGAACTCGAACTCATCACCTTCCTCCGCGACAATGCAGACGTGTTTGCCTGGCAGCCATCAGACATGCCGGGAGTCCCCAGGTAGGTGATCGAGCACAAACTAATGGTGTGACCCGATGCCAAGATAGTTAAGCAAAAACAGCGGAGATTTGCACCAGATCGAAAACAAGCCATATGAGAAGAACTGGACAAACTTCTCAAAGCTGGCTTCATCCGAGAAGTATTCCACCCGGAGTGGCTTGCTAATCCAGTCATGGTCCACAAGGCCAACGGAAAGTGGAGAATGTGTGTGGACTTCACCGACCTCAACGAGGCGTGCCCAAAAGATTACTTTCCTCTTGCTCGAATAGACCAATTGGTAGATTCAACGGCCGACTGTGAGTTGTTGAGTTTCCTTGACGCTTACTCCGGGTATCATCAAATCAGCATGGCAAAAGAGGACGAGGAGAAGACGGCATTCATCACGCCCTTTGGTGTCTTCTGCTACACAAGATGCCCTTTGGACTAATTAGCGTCGGCAATACATATCAGTGTGAGGTACAAGGAGCTCTAGGTGATCAACTTGGACGAAATGTCGACGACGTCGTTGTCAAGACAAACACGGGTGACACACTAATCAATGACGTCAAGAAACATTCAACAACCTCCGACGACATCAGCTCAAGCTAAATCCAGAGAAGTGTACGTTTGGAGTACCATCAGGGAAACTACTCGGTTTCCTCATTTCAGGACGAGGCATCGAAGCAAATCCCAAGAAAATCAAGACCATCGAGAACATGTAGTCACCCACAAGACTTAAAGAAGTCCGGAGATTGACTGGGCGCATAGCAGCACTTAGTTGCTTCGTAGCCATGATGGGAGAATGAGTGCAGCCTTTCTTTACTTTACTCAAAAAGCAGGAAAAATTCGAGTGGACTCAAGATACTGAGAACGCGTTCATCGTGCTCAAACACTACTTGTCAATTCCCCCTGTACTCGTTGCTCCCACAACCCAACGAAGAGCTATATCTATACATTGCTGCCACAAACATATTCTGTGAGTACAGTTATTGTCATTGAGAGGGAAAAGGTACAACACCCAGTGTACTATCACCAAAGAGAGAGAGACAGAAAGAAAAAAAAGAAAAACCAGTTGCTCCGTCCTCGCATGATGCTCTCCCCATGCCACTCCGCGGCCACTGCCGTCGCCTTCTCCCGCAACCGCCTTGAGGGAGCGGCGGCCACGCGCTAGGCTGCCGCGGCGGGATAGCGGGGCTCGCCCTAGGCCATTGCCATTGTGCATTCGTCATCCCCTCCATCCTGCGTGCGGTACTGCCTTGTCCATGACAGTGGCTCTGCTGCTGTCATGTCAGCCCCACAACCACTCCCCTGATCAGAAGCCTCGCTCTCTGCCACCCCAATGTAAATCTTGGAAGCGCAGACAAGTAGACGACGGAACTGCCAATCTCAAATGTGAGTCATCCCTCTAAGGCTGTGTTTAGTTCCCTTCAAACTTCCAAAAAATTTATCACATCAAATGTTTAGACACATGCATGGAGCATTAAATGTGGACAAAAAAACAATTGCACAGTTTGCATGTAAATTGCGAGACGAATCTTTTGAGCCTAATTATGCCATGATTTGATAAGGTGGTGCTACAGTAAATATTTGCTAATAACGGGTTAATTAGGCTTAATAGATTCGTCTCGTAGTTTACAAGTGGAATCTGTAATTTGTTTGTTATTGGACTACATTTAATACTTCAAATGTGTGTCCGTATACGTCAAAAATTTTACACCTAAACAACTAAGGCTGCGTTCAGATGAGGGGTTCCCAACCCCTCTCCCTCGCATTCCGCGCGTACGCTTTTCAAACTACTAAACGATACGCTTTTTGCAAAAAGTTTCTATATAAAAGTTGCTTAAAAAAATCATATTGATCATTTTTTTTAAAAAAAGCTAATATTTAATTAATCACGCGCTAATGAACCGCTCCGTTTTCCGTGCGGAGGGGATGGGTTCCCAATCCCATGTATAGAACACAGCCTAAACACGGCCTAAATCAGGTTAATGCTCTACCTGTCAAAACGAATAGATGATTGGTACAGTTTCAGGCAATCGATTATAGTTTTATCCCTGTGCTTCCGACCAAATCCTATGGGTTGCCAGTGCAATTATGCAACTGGTTATGAGCGAGAGCTACATATCTCTTGATTCATTGTAGTACTTTGCAGCTTCTAAAAGAATCGATACTCTTTGTCTTGGTTGAAGATCGACAAGTAATTCATTAATGTCATAATGGAATGTGATGTTGTGCTTTTTTTTCAAGTCAATAGTTTCAACACTAGAAGAGTGCCCGTGCGTTGCAACAGGAAAAAATCACACCAAGTGAAATGATGTTAAATAATCATTGAGTGTAAATCGGATGTAACAAAAACCTTAATATAGAACTAATAATAATTATGACACATTTATAATTTTCACATCTTTATAGTATTCACATGCTAGTACCACATATAACAAAATTATTGAATGGAACGGCACATCAAAGGACCACATATTGATACATTTTATATTTTTCACGCACTACTTTGGAAAGTTTGTCTATAGTTTCATCTGCTTCTCATTCCTAAATACTAATGCTTATAGACAATTGCTAATCATATATTTAAAAAACTAAATGGTACCTAATCCTTTTGGAAAGGAATGGATCTGCATTTGCATGCTGAGAAGCAATGGTAAAGTTGTTTACAAAATTCTACACAATGATTCTCATTCTATAGCAAAACAAATAACAGAATGGTTCCCATGGAAAACAGTTATTACGGAAGAAGTTTGGTGCTTGACAATCGCCTCAACACCCTCATTTCCTTACAAAGTACTATTGCTCCCTTTGGAACAGCAATGAACCAATAGCAGTTATCCACAGGGAGCACCCGATCAGACCTTCCTCCTACCGTTGCTAGTGGTAATGCTCCAGAAGCTTCAAACTGCTGGCCAAACAATTGTAAACAAGCTTGCAGTCAGGATTGATTTTTACAACCTGGAGCTTGCAAACGAAAGGTGCAGACAATATTAAGAAATATGGATTATTATCAAATGTGCAACAAAAAAAAATCTTAGGTTTCCAGCCTCGTTATCAAATGAGCAATATTAAGAAATGTATTTTGTTCGCGGAGAGCATGTTTTAATCTATTTTCATGCAAGCATTACTGAGAGTTTTTGTCCTTCGACATTTGCAATGCTTTTGGATTGGCTTTGAATATTATTCTTCTCCTTAGTATTTTCAGTATTTCCAGTTTGCACAGATTACTGAACAGGTGCAAAATATTTTCTCATATCATTCACACAAGGAAAACAGGGAAAATAGTTCATTTACCTTCGATTCTATTGAGGATCTGAAGACGTCAACCGGAAACAACAGGATACAGGCACCGAATGTCTGCTACCACCGTCAAAGTAGACGTTGATACCTTCACGAAAGTACCTACGTAGTGACAAATCGCAAATCAGGCTTACATCATAAAGATTCTATTTTTTCGCCAGTCGATTCCAGATAATAACACATAAGCTATAACATGAGTGAGTTTCACACTATTCATCATATTGCAGTATATATATTAATATTTCTTGTTGATCGTTTTAATATAGCTTAATTCATCAATCATTCATAGTCAAATAGTGTCTTATTACACAATCTTGATGTTATTCGCTTCTTTTGAAAAGAAATTTTGGTTTGACAAAGGCTGTGTTTAGTTCATGTCAAAATTGGAAGTTTGGTTGAAATTGGAACAATGTGACGGAAAAGTTTGAAGTTTATGTGTGTAGGAAAGTTTTGATGTGATGGAAAAGTTGTAAGTTTGAAGAAAAACTTTGGATCTGAACACGGTGAAACTTAAATACTATCATATCAAATTCCCACAACCTTAATTGGATGCTCTCGTCAATGACCTTGACCTCAAGACCCTGAATTTCCATAGAACAGATAAGTATGAACCCTTACTATTGAGAAACCACATGCTTTTTAGAGAGTGAAGCATACCTCTCCCTGTCATGCTTTCTTCTAACCTTGGCAGCAGTTAAGTTTGTTACATCGGCCAGTGTGCCTCTTCCTATAACATGTGGCAGGGAAAACTCAAATCAAACCATTATGTGATCAATAACTTGGTGTGCCTCTTCCTATTAATTATAGATAGGCAGTGAAGATAAAACTTACGAAAGAATAGACTTGATTGTGTTGACAAATCTGGCATGGAGTTTCCATCATTTTTCAATGTATTAAGATGCTACCTCCTATTTGTGCAGGGTTCTACCAAGGTTTAAGTCACAAACTGTAATAGCATAGAGCATGTAAGTCAGAAACTGAAATAACATGGTTTAGAGGGAGGATCCAGTCTGTACTGTATGCTCAGGTCACAGCCACCTCCAGACATAATTTCCATGACTACAAGGGCCAATGTCCTGAAAGTGACAATGTGTTGATCCAAAGTTCGTTGTTGATCAGTTAAGGAAGATAATTGGGTCTTGCTGTTTGTGTTACTATCGAATGTGATGAAGAAACTTAATGAATGGAGATGGATGAATTTGTGAAAAGAAAAAAATCTTCAGTACGCTAATAAGTAAATAGGAGATCATATTATCCAAGGACACAAAGATATAATACATCCGAACAGAACCTCAAAAATATCACTGATAAGTATATTAAGGTATGCACAAATCATATTCCTTCTCACACTGGCATGAAAAAGAGCAAAGTTAACAAACTGAAATTTAAAACTCAAACAAGATTTAACTAATCTTATTTCGAAGCTCTTTATGGATGGAGCAAATCAGTAGTCAAATATTGCACTAACCAATCACAAGACCATAAGTACACATTGCAACTACATAAATAGATTCATAGTAAAAGACATGACTCAAATTTCGCACTCAAATCTATATTATTTGAGGATTTAGGAACAGAGGACATCACCTTAACATGTAGTCTCTGCTTTGCTGCTCCATGACCAGCATAGTGGCAATGGCTCACTCATCATAATGTTGCGTAGTGCCCTAACCCACCAAACACTCAGTTTGTCAGCATGCTACGCAGAAATATGTTGAGTAAAATATAGCCTACTTCTACAAATCATCCCAGACAATCATGTTAAGCTAGCAAACATCCATAGTGCACTACATATACAAGTTCCTCCATAGAGCACTACCTGAATCATGTATGCATAGTAAACATCCTGGTAAATTCTTCCTAGACAAAACATGGCATATCACCTGGCTATATTAGCAAGGATTAACACCCAAGTGGTTTCTCTGATCATCACAACTGTAACGTCTAAGAAAGCATTTTGTCGAACACCATTTGGGCATGGGGAGCATTAGCGTATTACCTACAGGTCTGCAGCTTGCATTTTTGTCGTTGCATCGGGTTAGCGAGGGAGCTCCAGTGGAAGAGGGCAGGATCAGCAACGAGGTGTAGTTCTGAGCTGCACCGACAAGCACCGCAGAGTAACGTGAGCGTGCGTGGAGACGACGGCGGCCAACGGAAGGGGACGCGGAGGAGATCGATGCGGGATCGCTGGTGGCGCGGAGGATATCGACGTGAGGTGACTCGTGGAGGCGGTGACGGAACGGAGGATAGGCGGGCGGCGTGGTCGTGGGCGACAGGGATCGGCTATGCGTGCGGCGACAGTTTGGAGGCGTGGCGATGGGGGCGCCGGCAATGGAGACGTGGCGTGGCGATGGGGGGCGGCGCGAGGTTGGATGCGGAGGAAGCGGGCGCTGCAATGGAGACCGGGAGTCGGGGAGGAGACGGCTGAGGAGGAGGTTGCCGGATCAGAGGGTGCCGTCGTTGGTCGCCGGGGCTCGCCGCCGATCTGGATCTGGCCACAGAAGGGGGACGCGGAGGAGATCGACACGGGATCGTAGGCGGCGATGGGGTTGCCGGGGGGAGGAGTGAAGCGGGCGCGGCGATGTGGGGATGTGCGACAGTGCGAGGATGGATTGGGGGCGCTTCTGTTGCGCTGTTTCCGAATCGCTTCTGTTGCGCGTCGCTCCGAAGCGTTTCTTTTTTTTTTCCACGGTCACGTGCTAGGTTACATTTTTATGTTGGATCGCGAGTCTACGTTGGCTTCACCATCACAACTACAGATTTTTTAAGTATAGTGTGTGTGTATATATATATATAAAATTTGAGTATATAAAATTTGTTTGGTGCTCCATGGTGCCCGGGTTCCATAATTCAAATTGAGTATATACTCAATTCAAATGAGTATGAATTTTTTTTAAATGTTTAGGTATTAACATTAACTGCTGTAGTAACTAGTTCAAAACAAGTTTGAACTGAATTTAAACATATTTTAATTTGATTCTAGGTATATAGCATCCAAACATATAATTAGTTAGATATGTAATATTGGATTGTGAAATATTGTTAAATTTGAGTTATTTTGTTGCTAGGTATAGGTATGAATCGAATACTTATAACTAGGTATATACTCACAATTTAAAAATTTTGAAAAATTTGGGCGAATTTGTGTATTTCATACTATATATATATATATATATATATATATATATATATATATATATATATATATATATATATATATATATATATATATATATATAGTAGAGAAGTAGAGATATTTGTTCTGTTTCAATCAGCGTTATTTTATATATTTTGCGTTATAACATCCAAATGAACATGATTTTCTAATCAACAGTATTCTATATCCGTATTACTGTTAGCTACTACAAAATGAGCTTGCAATTTTTGTCCGATATTTATCGGTCTATTGTACCTTGGTGAATTGGTAATAGGAAATACAATTGCTAATATCTTAATTTATCTTAACTAATTAAAAGATTGGTATTTTTCCAATCGTCACATCTTCACCCCGCGCGGTTTTTTTTCGTCCGTCTTCCTTTTTTTTTTCCTTTTCGCCTTTTTTTTCTTTCCTTTTTCTTTTTCTTTTTTTCCGTTTTCCCATCCGTCTGTCTTCCTTTTTTTTCTTTTTCGCCATTTTTTCTTTCTTCTTTTCTTTTTGAAAGGGTCAATTAGGCCTAGAGGGAGGTGAATAGGCTAATTTAAAACTTTATGCGGAAGCTAAAATTGAATTAGGGTCGGAAAGTCTGATCCACAGTCAGACTATCCGAAAATATCGGATAGTCTGATGTTGGATCAGACTGTCTGATCCACTAAAGTGTTACAACAAGAAGATCTAGCACACAAACAAGAGTATAGCGCAAACAGCGACTAGATCTATAGTGGCACAATTAAGCAAAGCTAAAGAGAGGAGGAAGAGAGATCACCAACTATGAAGTTCACGGAGTTGTTCCCGGAGTTCAAATCCTTTAGGGGATTCTTCTCTCCGTTGAGGAGCTCACTAAGAGCCTGGTCTTTGCTAACCATTTCTTCAAAAGGTTGCACTAAGTACTCCTCCTTCCACTAAGGGGTATCTCTTTCCTTGTGAAGGTGAGATCTGGTCTTCACAAACTTCTCCCGGCCAACCACTCGTAGATCGGTGGCTCGGGAGTGACACCTAGCCGTCTAGGAGTCCTCAACCTCCAAGAGTAAAAGACACCACACAACTCTTGGTCAAACCCTAGTGCTCAAGATCGAGTGAAACACACACTAGGCCCTCAAACACCAAATCCACAACCACAAAGATCCACCACACAAAGAACGGGGAGGGATTTGAGAGAGGGAGAAAGAGCTCAAAGATCCAAAGCACCTTAGCACCAAGCTTAACCCAAAGTGAATGAGAATAAATGAGTTGGGTAACCCTAGAAAAGGGTTAGGTGGGGGGTATTTATAGATCCCAAAAAAGTGATCGTTGGAGGGGAATCTTTCAGCCCACGTCGAATAGTCCGATACAAGATCGGATAGTCCGACATTTTAAACCTCCAAGGCAACGAGAAACAGAGAACGAAGTTCCATGAAATTTTGGACTTTCCGAGACATCGGACTATCTGATGATAAATCGGAGTATCCGATATTTTAGAAACAAAAACTTCGTCCTCAAACACAGACTCAAGTTCCATGAAATTTTGAAGTCTCTGTATCATCGAACTATCTGATCCAACATCGGATACTCCGACACATAGAAAAACTCACTCGAAAGGATTTTTCAAGCAAAGACAGAGAGTGAAGTTCTGAGAAAAATCGGATGGTCCGATACATCAGATAGTCTAATTTCAAATCAGATAGTTTGATGTTGCTCAAGTAAAAATGCAATAACTTTTTACTCCGAACTCTGATTTCGAAGATCTTGGATTCTATAGAAAGCTAGTTTCGTGGGCTATCAAACCCAACATAAAATATGGTCCAAAACCTTCAAGAGATGTTGAAAAACTTACAAACAAACCCAGTGTAAGTGTTGTGACAAGTGAAACAACTCGGGATTGAAATATTGGCTTAGGTTTTTCAACTCACACAAAGATGAAGCATTTTGAGCACTAATGTTCTACCAATTATATGCATGTGGTATCCCTCTTAATAGTATGGCATTCCTACGACACAATGCAAGGTAAAAGATACAATATACCATTTGATCATTGCCGCATTGCATCGCATTCACGGGGTATGCATCACATTACAACATGTCGAGGACATAACAACCTTCACATTTGCTTGAATAAAAGTGTTAGTCCTCTCTAATCACATTGTAATCAATCATCAGAATCATTAGGGGTCTAGATGCACTTTCACTTTTCCGTTTTCTTCCGTCTTTTTTTCACCAGTTTTTCCTTTCTTTTTCTGTCCTTCTTTTCGCCTTCTTTTTCTTTTTTTATTTGCCTTTTTTTCGGTTTTTATTTTTTCACCTTATTTTCCAATTGATTGAAAAATCAATTCCCCACTGCTCCTTCATCATTTTCCCATGATTCTCTCTTTCAACTCTGTTTTAATTCAACGGATTTAATCTCTATTTAAAAGTCACCGTTTTTATCTCGAGTTTCCGATTTGGATAAAAAGGAAAGAGCAGATCGACTGTATAAAAAGCCATCAACCAATTTTGTAAGATCGAGAAAGATTCGATCGGAATTGATGGGAGGACCGGTTCTGGCATTGTATGGACATGAGATGTTTTCACCGTTTTCCGGAGGTTGAAGACAACAGTCAGCTATGCGAGCCATAACTGCAACTCCATTTATGGGTTAGGTCGAAGAGAAGCCGGCTATGGGTTAGGTCAAAGAAAAGCAGGCCAAGTAAAGGGAGGTGGCGGTCTAGGCTGGAACTAAAAAAGGAAGAAAAGGAAGAAAGAAATAAGGGAATAAGATTTTGGTCTAAAAGCAAAGAGTAAAATGTATAGCGATCTGAAAAATATTTTTACCCGTTGCAACGCACGGGCATTTTTTTCTAGTATAGACGTAGAAAGGCATTTGTATTGCACCGTACAGAACTTGCTCCCTCTGAAACCTGTCAAGTAGACATATTCGTAGATATAAGTCTGCCACATCAGCCATATGATTATAACAACTTTTTTCAGAAACATCAGATTGATCTGCATTTGCTGAATCCTATATGTTCTCATGCCATATCAGCTGGCATGCCCTATATTGGGTTAATTTAATCCATGCAATTACAAATATAGCTTATTAGAAAAATACCATTACAATTTACATTATTGGTTTCATGCCACTGAAAATTTTTAAAATTGGATCCATGCCACTCCCGTCACTATTTTCGTCCTTCTCTCCCACGTTGTCATCCTCACCATCGGAACCCGGCGACGGCATGACGCACGCGGGGAGCGGGCGGAGCGGCGGCGGCGGCGGCACAATACACGTGATGCGCGCGGGGAGCGGGAGGAACCGCGGCGACAACAGCACTTTAGCGGCGGCGGCACAACGAGCGCGGGGAGCGGGAGGAGCAGTGGCATGGCGCGCACGAGAAGCAGCGGCAGCGGCACGACGCGCGCTGGGAACGGGATGAGCAACGACAGTGGAATGATGCGCGCGGGGAGCGAGAGGAGCGGCCGCGGCACGGCACGCGCGGGCGCCGCCGGCACGCAAGGACAGTCGCGTGGAGCGGGTGCAGCCACCACCGGTGAGGACGGTCGCGGAGGGGCGTGCGGAGCGAGCACGGCCGCCATCGGCAAGGACGGTCGCTGGGAGGAGTTCGGATTCTGGATCTGGCGAAAGAGCTTGTCGACGACGGCGGAAGGAGATGCCATATTTCCATGGCCGCCTTGTCCTCTCGCCGCTCGCTGGCGCCGCCTCGTCTTCTCCCCGTCCTCTTGCCGCTCGTCCTCTCGCCGCTTGCCAGCGCCTCCTCGTCCTCGCTGTTCACTGGCGTCACCTCGCCTTCTCCCCATCCTCTCACCACTCGCCGGCGCAGCCTCATCCTCTTGCCGCTCGCTAGCGCCGGCTCGCCTTCTCCTCGCCCGCACACAGCAATGTGATGGTGAGGATGGCGACGTGAGAGAGGAGGACAGAAAGAGTGACGGGAGTGGCATGGTTCAAATTTTACAAAATTTCAGTGGCACATAGCCAATAACGTGAATTGTAATGTCATTTTTCTAGTATGCCATATTTGTAATGGTATGGATCAAAATCACCCTATGTTTTTCTAGTTTTTAAGAACCTTCAATCTCTTGAAGTCTGGTGGGTTCATCACTGATCCTGCCAGGAGGATAAACAATATTCTTATTGAAGGATCGCTGCACATCTACAATATTCTTATTGGAGGATCTGTTCAGAATTTTGCCTAATTTCTCTCTTCAGAATTGTATCACTCTGTATGTATATAGCACTGCATCCTATCATAGAGTTATGGTTTAATGTACGATAGTCCATCTCCCTTCTCTATATGTATTTGAAGTCATGCAGACTTGAGTGCTTATTCTTTGGTCATGTAATCCTATATAAACTCTATAGTTCATCCCCACTAAGTGTATAGTTAATGCTATTTCTCTCTTCGCTTATAAAGCCACATCATCCTAATTATTTTTAATCTTTGGATGATAGATCTAGTACAAATAGTCTCTTCTTTCTTCTCTCATAAAACCATACAATCTCAATTGTTTTTATACAAAATTTATAAGTATCAATTACATAAATATGTTCACCTTGCATTATATTGCAATCATGTGTTAATTATATAAAACATAGGAAGTCATTTTATTTTGGTTTACAAAATATAAAATAGCTACTATATTACTTAATTTTTCGCAGCAACGTGACGGGCGCGGCGGGGTATTCATCTAGCCGCACCAAACATTGGAAGGTCCTTCCTATGTCGTGGAGGTTTCTTAGAGTAGTTTAGGGAAATCGAAATGATCATATCCTGTGATAGATGAGTAAAATGATACTTGTTTGTATTCATAGAAAAAAAATTACAAGGGGATATCGTTTGGAACTATAGCAAATCGCTTTAAATATGTTATGTTTTGCAAACTTGGAAGTTAAAGAACCCATTTGTAATCAAAATAATTTAATGATATCTGTTAGGATCTTTAGTTATTTTTTGTTTTTTATTGATTTCTACTTCTATGGAATTCATTTGATAAAATTGAAAAACCATGGTATGTTCTAAGGCTGGATGTAGAAAATGATTTTATTAGTACACGCGCATGATCATTGCAAGACTTTTATATAGTATTAATTCATGTTGGCAAGTCCCCCAAAAGAGTGCAGTTTTACACTGTTTATGTTTAATGTTTGACCATTCTTCTTATTTGAATTTTTTGATGATGTTACCGTGGCTATTACGGATACAACCATTACTCATATCATGGTTGAACAAGAAGACATCAAGGTCAAGGGTTCCAAGTGCTGGAATCCGATTTGGCCACCTGTTGCACTGCTGATTTCAAACGGCCGCCAAATCTGCATACGAGCTCCATTTTCGGCCCGTGAGTACTTCATGGAAAGCTCTCGGAGTCCTCTTTCCAAGGATCCAGTCTCATTGCGAAATTCTATCTCAGTGAGCCGCAATTGATATAACATGTTGTTGCGTCACCTGTAATGGGTCTATGGGCTTGTAACTTCGTTTGCGACCCCGGCCTAAGTGAGGCCCATGTGGGGTGCACTCCAACCAGGTGGAGGACGACCTTAGGTCCTCCCATCTCCATAAATAGTTAGGTTCCCCTTCAGGATTTCTTGGGTTTTGCTTAGATTAAAGTTTAGCTTTGCTACTTTGCCGGGTAATCCCGTGATCGGTTAGATCGCCGGTTTGCTCGTTACGGAACCCCAAACTTATCATTTGTACTCAATTCCTATTTGCAATTCAGATTGCTTTTATCTTGTTCTTACTTGTTTCTTCGATTTGCTTGCAGGAATAAGGTTGATCTGCATCAGCTAGATCCACAATCCACGGAGAGGTGTATCGATCGCTAAGGCACAACACAACAACGTCTCGTATGGTTGTAGTCGGGTCGTCAACGTTTCTCCCAAATCATAGTTATCATCAACTCACCAAAAGATCGGGCCAAACAACAGCCTTGAGTGCCGAGTGCAACTCAGGGTTCATCATTTTATGATTAGTATTTTTATTGTTATTAGATGATAAAACATGAATAGTACTTTATGTGTGACTATTTTTTTAAAATTTTTTCATAATTTTTTTAAATAAAACGGACGGTCAAATGCTGGACACGGATATCCACAGCTGCACTTATTTTGGGATGAAGATAGTATTAATTTTTGTTTCGTATGTGTTCAAACTGAAGGCCATGGATGGAAGCCAGGATTGGTAGATCATCCACTGCAGCGTCCACATCGGCAAATGGATGATTCAGGACTTCGACTGGCTCGTTCAAGACATCGCCTCTCTTGTGTACCTCCTGGAGTGAACAACAACAAAAGCTTTGCTACAATTTGTAAACAAATCTGCGCACTTCACTATCATCTGTTGTGAGGCGGAGTTGGGAACTCCACCTTCCCGCACAGAAAATGGAGTAGTCCATTAGCGCATAATTAATTAAGTATTACTTATTTTTTAAAAAAAGATCAATATGATATTTTAAAGCAACTTTCGTATAGATTTTTATTTTGCAAAAAAACGTGCACGCGGAAAGCGAACACAATGAGTTGGGAACTCAAAGAAACGAACTCGGCCATACCCATCCTGTAAAGAGTGGCAAAAAGTTAAAAGCCCCCTCCCACCTGGTTGTATTCTGCCTGTATTCTGCCTTTTGGCTTACAGCTTCTATCAACCATCCAATCGAGAACTGGATTAGCAAAGAAATGATTTGCAACACACCATGAACAAACAGTCAAACCATTTTGGATAAATAAGTACTAAAGAGAAAAAACATAACTGAATTCCTTCCGCCTAAAAAAGATCGTGGCTTGGGGCCAACATGATGATCCTACGCTATACATGTGTTGCATTCTATTTGTCAGCGTAAAAAGGATTTATTTTGTTCGATACATATTGATGTGCCTTGCAGGTGCACACTAACTAGTTTTAATAACACCAAAGTTATATCTTTTACTCCTTTTAACATTCCATCAAAACCAAAAATATTTTTACCTCTCCCACCACAAAACTATTGTTATCTTTCTCCACCATACATTTTGCCTTCTTCCTCCATTTACCATCTTCCTTATGCCACGAACTCACCGTAGCAGGCCTCTTGGCAAGCTTGTGTGTGGCACGATAAATGCAAACCAGCGAATGAGTTCAAGGGCAGTGCGTCGGGGGCTAGGTTGAAGGTGGCATGCATATGAGCTCGATGGCGACACATCGCTGTGAGGTGGAGGGCAACGTTATAGCAACCGGATAGGCATAATTCTTGATATAGTAGTCAGGAGCCTGGGTGGCAATGGATTTAAGGAGAGCTCAGCGAACGTGCTGTAGGGTGGCATTCGATTTAAGGAGAGCTCAAGGACAATGACATCCACTTGAGGGCGATCATGAGAGCGATGGTGAACAAGCTCAAGAAGTGCGCTGTTAGGGGCAAGTTTGAGTACAACAGTAGTAGTGGTCAGGTTTCTACATTAGGAGAGCAATGGTGAACAAGCTCTAGGAAAAGCTTGAGCACAACAATGGTAGTGGACAAGTTTTGGCCGAGTTTGGGTTTTTTAAGGAGAAGTGTCCAATTGTATAGGATGAGCAATGGTGCATGAGTCCATGACGAGTTCAGAAGCAGAGGTACGGTTGAGTGCCGGTCTAGGGAAGTTCAAGAATGGAGGTTATACGAGTTTAGACTAAGTTTAGAAATGGTGATTTAGAGATGAAGGACTAAAGGAAGAAAAAGGAAGGTAATGCTAGTGTTTATATCATATTTTATTGGAAAGATAATAAAAAGAAAAGAAAACAAATAGAAGTTTGGATGGAATGCTAAATTAAAGAGTGGAGATAACTTTTGCGAAAATCCTCCGCGTCGGGCGCCTGATGGGGGAGAAAAAATTGGGCGCCCCGCGCTGCGCCACGCCTCCGCGCGCCCCCACCACGCACCCCCACCACGTGCGATATAACGGAAACGCCCTATTAAGGGGGATCCGTTTCATTTTTTGTTCTACCAACAATATTTCAGCTAATGTACTTGTTATGTTTCACTATGTATGGATCAAATGTTGTAGTAGACTTTTGATACTGTTTAATAATTTTATCTTGATGGACACGTGGTTTGTTGATGTACATGGGGTTTAAGTATTACAATGGCTTTAAATCGTTTGTTGCATACGTTGAGCCAAATTGTTTCATCTAGCGATCAGCGTGTTTCACTTTTTGTAAGAATTGAAACATTCTTTCACTATTTGCTGAAACATTTGTTTTTATATAGGGTGAAATAGCGTCTGATTTTTTTGAAACCGTTGTTTCATACGTCGTAGCAAAATGTTTCAATTGAGATGGTTTGGTTGTATTTCAGCTTTTTAAAATATTGAAACATTTTTGATCCGCTTGGTGAAACAATGCCTGATTTTCGATAAAAAAAATCGGGCACCCGATTTGTAGGCGCTTCGTTAACTTTTGGCGCTACAAAATTAAAAATGGGAGCTTTTAATGTTGTATAACCAATTTTTCCTAAAAGGAAATATTCACATGATGCTTTATTCAAATAATACATGATTGTCAATTCAATAACAAATGCATTTCTTAGGTAGGGAAAGTTATCAATTCATACTTACTTAGTAGGGCATAAGTAATCGACTAATCTTGCTTCTTACTTGTATAAAGTAGGCACAAGCAAAGAGGATCAGTCATCGATTCTAAGACAGGCATGCACAATCTGTCGAGCTTTTGTTTCACAAATCATATATTATAATGCAATGTCACAATTTAGATTGAACAAGTCACAAACAAGTAATGAAAATTTTCAAACATCCCAGCAGATGTGCTTATTTCAGGGAGATGCCTAAGGTGGATTTTTTTTAACTTTTTATATTGAATGGATCTTATATGTAGCTTGTAGATTAGTAGTAAAGCAATTTTTTTAGAGGAAAATACAATAATATTCTCTTCATCCAAAAAATATAAGGCATATTTTATAAGTTTGAAAAAACATTATAGCAACATTTCCAACACAAAACAAATATATTACCAAAATATATTCAATGTTATATTTAATGGAGCTAATTTGATACTGTAGACGTTGCTATTATTTTCCTATAAACTTAGTTAAATATAAAGAAGTTAAAAAAAAGTCGAAAGGACATGTAATATTAACAATGGAGTAAAATACAAGCACTCAACGAGATTAGAGACTTTTAGGGTAGAGAATTAAAAAACAAATTAAAGATGAGAGAAGGTGCTAGTTAATTTCATATCTACATAATAAACGCGTTATTATATTTTGAAACATTAAAGAATTGATTGCGCCTATGCGATGGAGGGACTACTGGTATTTGGAAGATGGAATAAGTTCACTTAGTGACCCTTAAAAGTGATCGAAATCTAGTCCGTGACCCTAAACCACAAAACCGGATATCTCGACCCCCAAACTCTTAAACTGGTGCAATTTGACTCCTATGGCGGTTTTAGATGGTGGTTTTGCTGACGTGGCGCCTATGTAGCGGTATTGACCGGGTCTCCTTTACACGTGGTGTTGACGTGGCATATAGGTGGCATTTAGAATTAACAAATATGTGTGGGACCCATTTATCATTGACACAAAGAAATTGTGGGACCCACGTGTCCCTTCTCTCTCCCCTCCCTCCAGTTCCTTCTCCCTCGCCGGTCCCTCTCTCTCTTTCCCGTGGCGGGCGGAGACGGCAGCGAGCGGTGCAGGCGTGGGTGTGGCGCTTTTTTGCACGGCGGCCTGCGAGCAGTGGAGACGCAGGAGTGGTGGAGGTGCCCGGGCCGAGCTCCACTGCCTCCTCGCTAACGGCAACCAGGCGTTCGAACAGGAGGTGTTCTACACCACGCGCCGAGGCACCCACATGCTCAACATGTCCAACTTCTGCTACCGCTCCCGCACCGACGCCTGGGACTTCTCCTCCTCCGTCCGCACCTACACCGCCTACCTCGACGACCAGCTCGAGTACCAGATGCAGGCCAAGCACGGCGGCGCCGCACACTAGGGACAGCCGCTCCGCGAGCAGCTGTACGCGTCCCCCGGGAACCGCTTCAACTATGACGACTTCATCATGAGAGAACAAGGCGTCGAGGCCACGAACGCCAAGGCTGACAAGGCGATGGAGCTCGTAGCGAGGGAGACGCCGACAAGCGAGATGACGCTGGAGCAGCTCCTCGTGTAGTAGGACAACTTTCTTTAAGGATGGCCACTTAATTTTCACTAACCACCCGATTAATCCATTACTTAATTAATTACTGTGGTTGCAATATTAAAAATTAGTGTTAAAACTAAATTTAGCCGTGATTGAATTTGGCTTGCAGCTGGCGCCGCATTGTCTTTTGCTGCCAGTGGCGACGATGGTGGTGGTTCTTGCTCTTGAGAAGAAGCTGCTGGTGGTGCTACTTGGAGAAGCACTTGCAGAAGCCGGAGGGGTCGGAGGACATGAGGCTTCTCGAGGAGAAGGCATCCGTGCTATTGTTGTCGGAGATGGTGAAGCCATAGGGGTTGGACGACAGCTTCGGCTTCCTCCCACCACTGAAATGCCCATGAGACCGTGACGGCGGGAGCAATGCCGGGTTATCCTCTTCTTCTTCTCTGGACGAAGAGGGTGGCGAAGGAGGTCAAGCGCTTTGGAGAAGGGTCGACGCGGGGGAGGAAAGCGGCGGCGGTGACGGTGGAGGACGTCGTCGTCGTCGACCCCACCGCGTGTGCCTCCTGCCGCCTTCCTGCTTGAACGCCTGGTCGCCGTCAACGAGGAGGCGGTGGAGCTCAGCCCGGGCGCCACCGCCGTCGCCGCTCCAGTGACTGCCGCCGCCACTCCCGCGTCTCCGCCGCTCGCAAGCCGTTGCACCACGCCCGCGCCTCCACCGCTTCCACCTGCTGCGGGAGAGAGAGAGGGGGGAGCCGCGAGGAGGGAGAAGAAACTGGAGGGAGGGCAGAGAGAAGGGACACGTGGGTCCCACAATTTATTTTCTATGTCAATGATAAATGGGTCCACACATATTTTTTAATTCTAAATGCCACCTAAACACCACGTCAACGCCACGTGTAAAGGAGACCCGGTCAATACTGCCACGTAGGCGCCACGTCAGCAAAATCACCATCCAAAACCACAAAGGGAGTCAAATTGTACCGGTTTTAAGAGTTTAGGGATCGAGATATCCGATTTTGTGGTTTAGGGTAACAGATTAAATTTCGATCGCTTTTGAGGGTCACTAAGTGAACTTATTCCTTGGAAGATAATCCTGACAAGGTCCTGTCCGGCCCGGCCCATTGCTGTCTTCCGTTCCACCCGCTCCCGTTGAGCTCAATTATCTCTCTCCGATCCCCTTCCTTCATACATCACCCATCCCCATCCATCTCTCTCCCCCCCTCCCCTCCCTTTCCTCCTAAACTTCAGCGGCGACACCCCTCGCGAGCCGCTCCTCCTCATCCTCCTCCGCCGCCGCCGCCGCCGCCGCCGCGTCCCCTCGGCGCCCCCCTCTCCGCCTGCCGCCGATCCGGTCCCGCGAGGTGAGGATCCGCCCGTCGCTCGCCATCCCCTCGCTTCCCCGCGCGTTAGATCTGCGCCGCCGACCCCACCTCGACCGGCCCGCCGCGCCACCGATCGGCGCCCCCACCGTCGAGGATGAGGCCGCGGGGGTTAGGTTTCCGGTGGCCGCCGTGCGGTGCGCGGTTCGCGGCTGCTTTTTTTTTTTTTGGTTAATTTATGTTGCCGTGTGGTTCATCTGCTTTAGATCTGCGCCATTTTGGTGTGGGGGTAACGTTGGTTTTGACGCGATTGGTACGAATCCTGCGTGTTCTCCTTCGGGGCTGTGATTTTGGGGGTGGATTGGGAGGGCTTATTATTTGCCGTATGTGTTGGTGCTTTTAGTCGGATGTTATGTTTGGATCGTTTGTGCGTTGGTGGTGGTGGTATTGGTCTCTTGTGGTTCGATTTGGTTCTTCTGTTACCCTGATGTGATGAATCACTCGCCGCACATCAAATTTATTCTTCTGCTTTGCTATTTTGTGGTTCAATTTGTGCCTGGAAAGGTTGCAATTTGTGGTTTTGAAAATGTGCCTGGAAAGGTGAAAAATTCTATTAACGATATACCATAAAAGCTGAGAGGGTGGTCCTTGATCTAATTCGAATTAAGTTGTCTGAGCTTCATTCACCAGCTGAAATTCTTCTGTTTTAGGTATCTTGTTTTTAGATCTGTTGACGACACAAGGATCTCTTTTCTTCCGCTGTGCTTGATATGTCTGAGAATGTCCAGATGAGATTGTTTTCTGACTTTTCTCCGGAAACCATGTGTAGATAATAGACGACATCTCTGTTTTACATCTAATGAGAGTCAACAAATATTATATTTGGGCAAGTCGTATATTGTATGCTTGGTTTGATTTTAGTGATATAGTTTAGGCTTGATTTGTGAGTTATATGCGTGGTTCACTCTTGACCTTTTACATTTACATGGATTTGGTTCTCTGATGGAACCGTGCCTAAGATGAGAAATATATGATTATAGGTTTTGCTAGATTCCAATTACCATAGAGCACTAATCTTCTTTCTTTACAGTTGTAGGAATCCTTGATACTGATGGCTTCGATGGATGAGCCTCTTTATCCCATCGCTATACTGATAGATGAGCTCAAAAACGAAGATATTCAATTGCGTCTGAACTCCATTAGGAGGCTCTCCACAATTGCACGAGCACTTGGAGAAGAAAGAACCCGGAAGGAGTTAATTCCTTTTCTCAGTGAAAACAATGACGATGAAGATGAGGTGCTTCTTGCTATGGCTGAAGAATTGGGTGTGTTCATTCCTTACGTTGGGGGTGTAGAACATGCTCATGTTTTGCTACCACCATTGGAGACATTGTGTACAGTGGAGGAAACCTGTGTCCGAGACAAGGCAGTTGAATCTCTGTGCCGTATTGGAGCACAGATGAAGGAAAGTGACATTGTAGACTGGTTCGTTCCAGTAGTTAAGGTAAGAAGTTATTAATATTTAATTGTTCTTTTCTGTAGAGTTGCCAGATTTATCAGTTCGATGTCGGTTTCATGTTACTTTGGCATACAATTGTGTGATATTTGTGTTTGTTTCTTGCCTGTCAATTGCAATTTTGTTATAAATTGTTTATTGTTCTCCATAGAAGCTATTTTAACACCTTGCAATTGTTGACTGGAAACACTGCCACAATGACATTAGTTATCATGCTTTCATTTCCTTTTCCTTAGTCCATTCCATCTAGCACCACTAATGAATACTTTATGGACAGACTATTTACACTACATCGTTTTGTATTCAGCTAACCATGCATTACTCTTTTCAGAGGCTAGCAGCTGGTGAGTGGTTTACAGCTCGAGTATCGTCTTGTGGACTTTTCCATATAGCATATCCAAGTGCTCCTGATCAATTGAAGGCAGAATTGAGGACCATTTATGGTCAGCTATGCCAAGATGACATGCCTATGGTCCGAAGGGCAGCTGCATCAAATCTTGGAAAGTTTGCAGCCACAGTTGAACAGAACTATCTAAAGACAGAAGTCATGTCGATATTTGATGATCTAACCCAAGATGGTACCTTTTCCATGCACCTCTCACATAATATTTTGTGCTATTTCATACTTCTTTACATTCATGACATAATAGTCTTTAATAATCCTATTAGTAACTAATAAAAAAGTGTACCCATTTACTGCATTGCTGATTCTAATTCTGTAGAATTTACCACTCTCAGTTCATTTGCTGCTTCGGTTTTGTACCAAGAATTAGCATAAAGAGCTATTTGTATGCATCCATTATTCAATTTGTACAATTGTTTATGCTAGTCCAATGTTAGTCCATTAGTGCCTGAAGATAACAAATATCAACACAAACTCTCAGATATCATAGTACTAGCCTTTCAATGGAATTCTGTCGTGGAGCAAATAGATTGAGCCAATTGGAACATTTACTATACATGTTCTGCAGCCTAAATAATGCATCTAACAATATTGCTGGCCTTTTATTTCCAGACCAAGATTCCGTGCGCTTGTTGGCAGTTGAAGGCTGTGCTGCTCTTGGGAAATTGTTGGAACCACAAGATTGTGTAGCACATATCCTTCCAGTCATTGTCAATTTCTCCCAGGTAAATTACTCCCTTATTTGGTACCACAGTGTCATCTACTTGATATCACATATAATATTTATTTGCAGACATTCCTTAGTTGCTAGAGGTTCATGATGCTCCGAGTTGCTTTTGTTTTATGTGTTACCATAATTATGACATCTTTTACTCTCTGTAACTCATTAAATAGGACAAATCATGGCGAGTTCGTTATATGGTTGCCAATCAATTGTATGAGCTCTGCGAGGCAGTTGGTCCTGAACATTCTAGGTATTATGCGCCTTATGTCCTAAATCTTTTCTGTCAAAACCAATCCTAAATACTGTGGTCCTTAAATGGTGCAAATTATTATTTATTTCTTATCTAAATACATAATTTTGTAATCTGATTCTAATATTCATCTATGGTATGTTCATGTGTTTGGTAATAGGGAGCAGTTGGTGCCGGCATATGTTCGTCTCCTTCGTGACAATGAGGCTGAAGTGCGGATAGCAGCTGCAGGGAAAGTTACTAAGTTCTGTAGGATTTTAAGTCCTCAGCTTGCAATTCAGCATATTCTTCCTTGTGTCAAGGTGGGCCAAAGCAACCAAATATTATTAATTGGTTTTCTGCTGATGTTTATTCCCAGCAAACTAACTCGCCAACTGCATCTGCAGGAATTGTCATCAGATTCATCTCAGCATGTTCGTTCAGCTTTGGCTTCAGTTATTATGGGAATGGCCCCGGTCTTGGGAAAGGTCAGAAGCAAAATATCTTCATATAATTTTACTTGAAATTATTCAAATTATTTGTTTGCAACAGCTTTACTGTTCAGTTGTTTACTACCATTGCTTCACGATTGTCGGAAACCTGACTTGCTTTGTTTCTGGCATTCTGTAGGAGGCTACAATCGAACAACTTCTTCCTATTTTCCTTTCTTTGCTTAAGGATGAATTTCCTGATGTTCGGCTCAATATAATCAGCAAGCTTGATCAAGTTAATCAGGTGATGTTCATGTTTTTTTCTTATTGAAATGAATTTATCTTATCTTTTGTGATGTTCATGCTGTTTTTATTAGCGTGCCGTGTAGTCTAATTTACTCCACTTCAACAATTATTTTAGTCTAGAAATCAACCCTTAACTATGACACCAGACATTTTTTACACACTTCAACTATCAAAACTGGCTAGAATACCCCTTAAGGGCAAACCTGGTTATTTTTTTTAAAGGATTCTTGTTCGCTACCAGCCTATCCTTGAGGTATCGACTACCTGCAGTGTTTAGACAACAGCAGCCCCACAGCTCAATATAACATTTCAGTTTTGCTTCTCTAATGACTGATTAATTCCTTGGTCATAGAAAATTCATTACTGAGTTCTTTTGATCTTTCAGGTAATTGGAATTGATTTGCTGTCACAATCACTGTTACCGGCGATCGTAGAACTTGCAGAGGATAGGCACTGGAGGGTTCGGCTTGCAATAATTGAGTACATTCCTTTATTGGCTAGTCAATTAGGCGTTGGATTTTTCGATGACAAGCTGGGGGCACTTTGCATGCAATGGTTGGAAGATAAGGTATTTGCCAGGCTGTCATTCTAAGTCTCTCAATCATCTATATATTGTGCACCAAGGCATTCTAATATTATCAACATATGTGAGTGTAGCAACTGTTTTTTGCAAGCAAATGACCTGAATTCACTTCTATTGTGGCACCAGCAGTCCAGCACAATACAGCCTGAAAGACTAACATTCAGACATGTCCAATATTTTTTCTCAAACTATTAACGGAAAAGTCGGGCACACCGATATTTTTCGCTACTAACGAAAAATGCTGTGACAATTATGGTAGTTGCAAACGTCAGTAGGTACACATTTGAATATCTCCGACATTTATGACTAACTAAAATAGGTTTGTCATTGTTCTAAAAGACAAGTTTTGTTATTGTTCATTTAGTTCATAGAAATTATATCATGCTTTTGTGTTCAGTGAATAATATAGATTTTTTTTTAATGCAGAATGGACAAGTGGTATTTATAACCTGCTATTTAATATTTTTTAACCGGATCTTTAATTTTAGGTCTTCTCAATCAGAGATGCTGCTGCAAACAACTTGAAGCGCCTAGCTGAGGAGTTTGGTCCAGAATGGGCGATGCAGCATATAATCCCCCAGGTTATTTATAAATTATTTGAACCCTAGTCAGTATTTGCATTTGTGAAATCCTTAAGCAAGCTGCATGACTTTTTTGTAATGTCGCTCTACTGGAACTCAAACTGTATTATTATTATTATTTTGTATTGTTATCTTATGTTTATTGCATGTAAACTAGAAAAGCATGTCTAAATTTTATAGAGCTTCACAATGAAGCTTATCTAGTGTTGCCATGCTGCTGATAGCATAATCTCAAGTTAACCCCTCTGGTTTTTATATAATGTCTGAACCATAGTGTATTTGCATTTATGAAATCCTTATCGCAACAAGCAAGCCACCTGATTCTTTTTTTAATGTAGCCTAGTGGAAGCCAGTTTGTCATTGTTATTTCATGGAAGGCAGAAAATCATGTCTAAATATTTAGAGGTCAACTATGAAACTAATCTACTGTGAGCGTGTTGACTGATGAGAAATCTAATGCAATGGTGCTGATAACATATTGTCAAGTTAATGTGGTCAATTTATGGTTAACTTGTTGGTTCAGAAAGTACAGGATAATCTGTTCACACAAAGCTTGTTATTCCGAAGTTTACTTTTTCTTGAGTCTAGTTCTGTCCAAATTAATACAGTGAAGTACTGCATATATATGCTTGTTGTAATAGCTTGTAATTTCTAGTCTTGTTAACTTAACATGTTTCATTTTCTAGGTGCTGGAGAAGATAAACAACCCGCATTATCTCTACCGCATGACCATCCTGCAAGCTATTTCATTGCTGGCCCCTGTCATGGGTGCCGAAATCACTTGTCAACAGCTGCTCCCTGTTGTGATTAATTCCTCAAAGGACAGGTGAAGAATTTGTAATTTGTAAATGTATAGTTTAGCCATCTGATCAAGGCCTTATTAACAAATATTTTTTCTAAATTTCAGAGTGCCAAACATCAAATTCAATGTTGCGAAGGTTCTGCAGGCACTTATACCGATCCTTGATCAATCTGTGAGTTTCAGTATTTTTTTTGCCTTGATTCCTTTCTTCGTAATGCTATAGGACATTTACAGGTTATTGGGGTATATTATGAATACTTACTTTGTAGGTTGTGGAGAAGAACGTGAAACCATGCCTCGTTGAACTCAGTGAGGACCCTGATGTGGATGTAAGATACTATGCAAACCAGGCCCTTCAGGCATGCGATCAAATCATGATGTCAAGCTAACTGTCTTCCTGTCCAGTATTTAGAACTTGATTCTCTTAGTCCAAATTTTGGAATATTTGTAATTTGCACTTTAGTTTGAAGAGTTCCTTTCTAGCCACAGTAACAGACCAAACACTTCCCATGATGATAATGTATGGCTCCGACCCCTCGTTCTCTGTGTTTGATGTTGATGATGTTGTAATTGAGCAAGATCGGACACATTATTATGTTTGTTTACATGGTAGATTTGGGCCTTGGTTTCTGTGATTTTAATGGATGCCAACACTTCAATGTGATTTTTGACTGTAGCTATTGGTAACGGTAGTACTTGCGTCGTACGAGTTGGCTCTTGATGTGGACACCGATATCTACTCCGATATTTACTCCCTTTAACTAGTTGGCTCTTAAGAAAAACATGTTTGTAAAGAAAAACATAGCAACATCTAGAAGATCAAATTGGTTTTATCAAATTTAACATTGAATATATTTTGATACCATGTTTTCTACGAACTTTGTCAAAGTTAAAATTTGACTTAGAAAAAAGGGTTAAAACGTCTTGATATGAATGAAGTTCTTATATAAAATGGAGGGGGTACTGCCTGGTTCGTTCTTCATTCCAACTCTATCGAGTACTTGCGTGAATGGCCTGTTCTAATATGGTCCGATGGTCTTTTGTCGTGCACCTGTCGTCTATGGATTCGTTCAAGTGTCGACTTATTTACTCATCTAGTATGGAGTAGTTTGTTTGGTTTACCTCGAGACATGCACCAGCTGAATGGTCTGCATCAAAGGGTACCCATACGGGGGCAAACAAGACAAAATTGGAGGCGGGGCAGATGTATCGAAGTCATAACTAAATACAAATATACGGGGGCATATTAATTTCTTTTCTATACAGAAAGAAACAAAATGTGGAATCAAAATAGTGTAAGTACGTGTCCTGACCTTATAGATGATCATAAATATGTGAAGAACAGTACAATATTGGGTCATCATTTTTGCAGGTTGATCAGTTGCACATAGGATTTCTCTTGAAAAACATTTAGCTAAAATAAAATTTGATGACTAATGCAACATGTCTAACCATTTCTTAGCTTTCTGGCTAAAGAGTGTAAATTTGAATAGGCCACTAAGCCAGTGACAGCTAGCGGCGCCGTTGAATCCGGACAGCAGTAACATTCTCTAATGATTAACTAATTTTTATAGGTATCAATGGCTATCGGTAGTGAAGACAATAGCAGCAGGGATTGGGGATCGGGTGGCGTGGCCAATTACATTACATATGCTTAAGCAGGCTTTGGAACCGACGAAGTGGCAAAGAGTGATACAAACTCAATAGTTTTTTTTTTTGCCTAGTATTGATATATAATATCTTAACCAAGGATAGCATTTAATCTTTTTACCAACATAAAAGGCATTTTTTATTCATACAATTTAATTATATAGCATTTATACTATATAATTATTAATTTCCTAGTTTTTTCACTTATAGTTTTGGACATCAATAATACTCACGATTTTGCCATTTTTTATTTCTAATCTCCCAAAAAAATGGTCACTTGGATTCAAATTTATTCTGCAAAGATTATCATGCCATATTTAAATTTCTCCCCATTCTATTCTCAAACATCCTCCCCTCCCAACCATTTCTCACATTCTACTTCTACCATCAACAATCATTTCCTCTCAACCAGGAGTAAATCATTTAATGCATTGCATGTTTTTTCTCGAACATTAATCCTTGATTTTTAAGAGAAACCTAGAATAACAATCTCTTAACAAAGGTGATAGTAGCAATAAAATTATTGAAAATATAATGCTAATTGTCGAAAACTTCATTTTGCTATTACAAACGAAGGGACTACCTTGCCTTAATCAGTTCCCAACATGATTATATTTTGTGACTTCAAAATCTTGTTTGAGATGCTTCTAACTAGCTTCTATCGATATCATGCAACTTGAAGGTACTTAAATATGATTTTTGAAGGTACTTAAATATCATGCAATAATTTAATTATGGTCATCAGGATAAATTTTGCTACAGGACATCCAAAAAACGTGTAATTAGCTGAGGACACCATAAAACACGTTTATGCTAAAGGGCGGTGTAAAAAAGTAGTAATTAGTTGTTAGACATCCACGACATTATTTTATTAAACTTGGAGGAACTGACGAGAGAAACAACTATAAAAGTACAGTTTTACCCTTTGAACCCAATAAATCCTCACTCCCATTCTAGGACCCACATGTCTAGAAATATTCCTTTCCTTTTCTTTTTCTTTTTCTCTGTCCTTCTTCTTCCCTTCTTCCTGCCTTCTTCTTCCAACTTTCGACACTTAGCATTATATTTTTCAATAATTTTATTGCTACTATCACCTTTCTTAAGAGATTGTTATTCTAGGTTTCTCTTAAAAGCAAAGATTAAGGTTCGAGAAAAAAAAACATACAATGCATTAAATGATTTACTCCTGGTTGAGAGGAAATGATCGTTGATTAGTAGAATGTGAGAAATGGTTGAGAGGGGATGATGTTTGAGGATAGAATGGAAAGAAATTTAAATATGGCATGATAATCTTTGTGGAATAAATTTGAATCCAAGAGTGACCATTTTTTTTGGGAGATTAGAAATAAAAAATGGTAAAATAGTGTGCATTATCTATGTCCAAGTGGAAAACTGAAACATTAATAATTATATGGTATAAATGTTATATAATCAAATTGTATGAATAAAAATGCCTTTTATTTTGGTAATCCAAAAGAGTAAATGCGATCCTTGGCTAAGAAATTATAGTCAATAAATATTAGGGAAAAAGAAGAAGAAGAAGAGACTATCGAGCACGTGTCATTTTTTTTGCCTCTTTGTCGGTTTCAAAACCTGCTTAGAACAGGCACAATAGCAGACTATAAGCAAGCTATAAACACATATCGAGAAGTTAAAAGAAGAGAGAGTTGAGCAGCGAGCTACATATTTGTAGTCAACTATAGTACGGACTCTAAGATACAATATGTATAATATGTATATAATAGGTGGGATCAGATATTAACCGTGTAGTACATGAATCGACTATCCTAGATGATTTGGAGTAGTTCTGTAGTTGGTTGTACTATTAATCTTGTCCTTAAGCATATGTAATGTGATCGGCCACGCCGCGCAAGCGCCCGCAGATCCCGATCTCGCTGGGCTTTTCGCTCCCTCCCCCTCCTACGGTCCTACCCCAATCTCCCATAGCAGCCTCCTCGACGCAAACCCTAATCCCATCCCCCCCACCTCTCCCTCTCCCTCCTCCCCGCCTCCATGGATCGCGACCGCTCCTCCCGCCGCCCCCGCGACGACGACGACCGCCACCACCGCTCCCGCGACGACCACCGCCGCCGCCGCCACGACGCCGACGACGACGACGACCACCGCCGCCACAAGCGCGGCGGCGGCGACGACGACGACGACCGCCGCCGCCGCCCCCACCACCGCGACGACGAGGAGGAGAGCCGCTCCCGCCGCCACCGCCACCATCGCGACGGCGGCCGGCGGTCCCTGTCCCCGTCGGAGTCCCCCCCGCCGCCCGCCGCGAAGCGGGAGCGGTCGTCGAGCCGCGCTCCCAGGGACTCCGTGGAGCGCCGGGACTCGGCCGACCGAGAGGTACCACCGCCTTCTTCGCGGAAGCGGAAGGGCCACGAGGGTGGTGGCAACGAGTCCGACCCGGAAGGGGGGAAGCGGGCGAGGGCTTCCGTGGAGCCGCCTCCGAAGGAGGAGAGGCCGAGGCGGGAGCGACGGAGGTTTGAGGACGCCGATGCGAATGGGAAGCATGGCGATGAGAGGGGTAAGGGTGATAAGGATAACTCAAACCATGGCGCTGTAAATGGAGATTCCTGGAGTGGTCTGGTGCCCAATGTAAGTGTTGCTACTGTCTCCATATTTTTCTTTTCTAGTGATGAAGTCAAGAATTATCTAAGAAATGATTGCTTTATTTTGTTTTGGAGAACTTATTAACTGGATAGATTACATCTTAGTCACATTTCTGTAGTTTATATGGTATTATGTTGGTGAATAATCTGCCAATTCTTTAGTAAATATATGGGAGTGAAGGTTTTTTTTTTTTTTTTTTTTTTTTTTTTTTTTTTTTTTTATCAGGAGTCCAGGAGGGTTAGTTTTGTTCTTACAAAATGTTTCTGTTGATAGATTGATCGTCAGTGCTTTTGTCCAATTTGTTCAAGTTGCACAATACTTTCAAGGGATAAGCTTGTATTGTTGATTCACATGAGCGATACTACTGGTTACTAGGTGGATTTTTAGCCTTGATTAAGAGAGTAATGCAGCTATGGCAATACTGCCTCCTGCTTTATTAGGAAAACTTGATCCAACATTAGGAGCCAACTAGCCATTAGATCTTTTCCTTGCATTGATGATGAACTTTGGAAGTACCTGTTCAGTGTCTCTGCTGATTTACTTATAAGAACATGCTCAATTGTTTCAGTATTGTTTGAGATGTATAAGAAGTTAATATCCTTCCTGTATATTCTCATTGGATGCACTTTCTATGTTGACTTTGCACCTTCTGTGTTTTTCAGGCTGGTGCTCAGCAACCGCTCAATGCTGCACCTGTTGTGGTGCCATCATCTGTTCCTATGCCTTCAAAGGTATCTTCGATTACTACCACCAATGAAAATGAGGGAGTTAGTATTAGATCTGATGAGGTTACTGGAAAATCTAGTACAGATGGAAGTACAAGTTCAGCCGCTGGCAAAAGTAGTAATCTATCTCTTGATGCTTTAGCCAAAGCTAAAAAAGCATTGCAACTGAAGAAGGAACTATCAGAAAAACTCAAGAAGCTACCTGTGGTAAGAAATTACAGTTGTTGGTTAGTCCCTTGCTTCTATATTTCTATTTTACCTTACTAACTTATTGTGTTTTTTGCCACAGCTTAATAACAAACTTGGTGTTACTAATACTGATACACAAATTCCTAAGAAAGAAACACAGCCTGTTTCTAGCTCAGGTGCATCTGAAATGGCTGCGGGTGCAGCTCTTACTGAGAAGATGGCAGCTACAGCAGGCGCAGTTGGTATTCCAGGCCTTGCTAACATTCCCAATTTGGATGCTGTGAAGCGAGCACAGGAACTTGCTGCTAAGATGGGATTCAGACAGGATCCACAATTTGCACCTCTCATCAATTTGTTTCCTGGTACATCCTCTGAACTAACCGTGCCTCAAAAACCTGCGAAGGCACCTGTTCTCCGTCTTGATGCTCAGGGTAGGGAAATTGATGAACATGGGAATGTTATCAACATGACCAAGCCAACCAATTTGAGCACTCTAAAAGTAAATCTCTTATTTTACTAGCATGAATACTATGAAATGTTATCAGTAACTCTTCTGTGCAATGACTCACTTTTGGTTATACCTTGTAGGTTAACATAAATAAGCAAAAGAAGGAAGCTTTCCAAATAATCAAACCAGACTTGGATTCCCTTGCAAAATCAAGTGCACACTTTGATGAAAGGATGGGCATCAACCAAAACAAGCTCCTCCGCCCTAGAAGGCCTGGATTTCAGTTTATTGAGGAGGGAAAACTTTCAAGGCAAGCTGAGCTGCAGAGAATTAAGGTCTGTAAGGATCAACTTTTACGATTAGTTTTCAAAATGTATTTACTTATCATATTTCCTTTTACTTACCCTAATAATTTGACCTTCTAGAATCAATTTGGTGAAGCACAAGCTAAAGAACTTAAAGTAAAGCAAGCTCAACTTGCAAAGGCAAAGGCAGAAGTAGACATGAACCCGAACTTGATTGAAGTTGCTCCTGGGAGGCCTCCAAAGCAAAAGCAGAAGGAAGAGATTCCTGAAATTGAGCCATGGTTTGCTGCTACACCCTTTATCTAATTTTATATTCCATCATTAAAATATAACTACTAATGTATGCTCTTTACAGGGATGCAAAAATTTTACTTTCTACAACATACGACGATTTCTCCATGGAGAAGGTTAATATGGAAAAAATCACTATATATGTAGAGCATCCAGAGCCACTGGAGCCACCAGCTGAGCCTGCACCACCACCGCCTCAGCCACTTAAGCTGACTAAGAAGGAGCAGAAAAAACTCAGAACACAAAGGCGCCTTGCTAAAGAGAAAGACAGGCAAGAAATGATCAGGCAAGGCCTCTTGGAGCCACCAAAGCCCAAGGTCAAGATGAGCAATCTTATGAAAGTACTAGGAGCTGAAGCTACACAGGATCCAACACGTATGGAGTTGGAAATACGGACTGCTGCTGCAGAGCGTGAGCAGGCTCATGTAGATCGCAACATTGCTCGCAAGCTCACTCCATCAGAGCGCCGTGAAAAGAAAGAGAGGAAGCTTTTTGAAGATCCTAACACATTGGAGACTATAGTTTGTGTGTACAGAATCAGAGACCTATCACATCCGCAGACACGTTTTAAGGTGGATGTAAATGCACAAGAGAACCGTCTTACTGGTGCTGCAGTCATTGCGGATGGGATCAGTGTTGTTGTCGTTGAAGGAGGGAAGAAGTCAATCAAAAGGTACAATAAGCTGATGCTGAACCGTATTGACTGGGCTGCTGCGGTTGATGATGATGATGATGCTGATGAGGAATCAGACAAGCCTGTGAATAGCTGTGCATTGGTCTGGCAGGGGAGTGTGGCAAAACCCTGCTTTACCAGGTTCAGCGTACACAATTGCCGTAGTAAGGCTGCTGCCAAGAAGGTGTTTGCAGATGCTTCAGTTCCACACTACTGGGACCTGGCTGTCAATTTCTCAGAAGATTCATCTTGAGCTGAGCTTCTGTTCAGAACATGGAGGTGCCTGCTGTTGAAACCCCTGCCTAGGGATTACGATGTTCAATTCTCATGCAGTAAGTGATGAGTAGTAGCTAATTGCTCACCGTGGGTAAGTGTCCTCTTCAAGTTACGTACAAGCCTTATTACTTGCTCTGGAAGCATTTATGGACTGAGTAATACTTTGTACTGTCATGAACATACCCTTGTAAGGGACTGCTGATCTTTTCGTTGCGGGATTTACTCATGTTAGAAACTGAATGCATGGAGGAACTGTTGAAATTTTTGCAGTATAAGCTTCCAAATATATCTGGACTGCTCAGGCCTTGAATATTGTTATGGGAATTGTGTTAATGAAAGTATGTTTGCATTTTCGTAGGGTTGCAGTGCTCTTGAGACGGATTTCATATTTTCATTTCAATCCAACAATATTTGAACGATTTTTTCCATGATTGGAAATGTTAGTAGTTGCACGTTTCAGTTTGCAACTGCTGCTCCGGATGTTTATCCATACTCGATTCGGCATCTAATTTAGAATTAAAACAACATATTCTGAATTTATTTTACCAATGAGGCGGCCAGAATTTTGAAGTTTGACATATCCAAAGTAGTGTAAAACCAAACTTGTGGCATTTCTGTTTTGTGAATTATAGAAGATGAAAGATTCTCTGGCCTCATCACAAATGTATCTAAGGTTGTAAGTGGCTAACCTATGAAATCCACTTATAGGTTAAAATAAGTCAAAATAAACGGGTTTGCGGCTGATCCACTTACATCCCTAAATGCATCTAGCCAGTGGCAATTTCGTTTGCTTCACAGTTTTTGATTTTGTTCCAAGCAAGAGTATGATCGGAATGAAGTGTCAACATTTTGTGTATTCAAACTGAATTTATCAAGGACGAAAAATGAGCCGCAAAAAATTCATACTAAAATTACACCGCAAAAGTTACCAAGTAATCAGAGTCCAATTCCAATCTGCTGAGTGCTGAACGCAATTCATTTGAAACCGCATCTAATGCTTACTAATAGTTCTAATTCTCCAAAACCCAAAATTTTTCAGTAGTTGACACTTGAACAGTTTGCACAATCCATATCCAAGCCTGCATCACGTGATCACCATTTTTCTCCATCTCATACGGTATGGTGTGGCTCAGGAAGATATATGGCCAATACCTCTTTCAAATTTCGTCAGAGTGAACTTCACCAAACATGAAGGAGCAACACGGCCCTTCATTTTCGATGCTATATACATACCCTTGACCTTAATACACAAGATTTCTAGGTGACAACATTACTTGGCTCCATTACTGTGCTCATGATCTGCCCGACTTTTGTCAAATAAACTCTTTCCAAACCAAAGATTGGTGAGCCAAGCAGATAATACCTACTCAGAATGATTTGGATGTTTCCTCATTAACAGAAATCTAAAATCTAAATGTCTCAAGCAGAGTACATTTGATGGAATCCTGATGGTTAGCACAACATGACAGCGACAATGATACGATTCAAAGCGAAGCTAGTAACCAAAACATGGAAACAGCTGATGTAGCTATGAACGACCATGTGATGAATGCCAAGATAACTGAAAGCTCGTAACGACCACACGAAAGCTGCGGGTACATCCTACAGAAGTGCACGTCTCTCTCAAAAAGAATAGTGACACCAGCAGAAGCAGAAGCTGCTGCAAACGAAAGAATCGCTGTAACCTGCAATACATCCAAATATAATGTTCTTTAATGTCCCTCTTGCTAAATTATGTTAGCACTTCAAGAAAGAAGGGTTAAACAAGTGATCAAACAGGGAAATGAAAACCTTGGCATACTACCCCATCTAGCCACAAGTGCCACATGGATATTGACATGGCACCGGAAATGCAGCTGATTACCAATTTATGGTAATATTTCAAGAATGAAAGGGAACACCGAAGTTATAATATAATGAAAGAAGTTTTCGACAGAAACCTACACATATGTTTTTTGTATCCATTCTAAAAATGTATTTTACTGCACAATTCTAGACCATTAGTTATTTTTTACTGAAAGGGTATAAAATTGATCGCCAAACTGACAGAAAACAACCCATATTGCCAGTGTTTCATCTCTGATTCCCTAAAAGATCTAATACAATCGCAATTTTTTTCATGTCATACTCTCATTTAGAACTATGTCTGGATTGGAGATGATTCATGTAGTTTTCATGTCATATTCTCGTCTAGATTGCACTTCTTTTCTCTCATTTAGATTGAATTGTGACTGGATTGGACATTTAACAATATGAAAAGTTTAAACTGTTCCCCTAAGCATGAAATTTAAGAATTCTTGAACAAAAACATATGTACTACTCCCCTGTTATTTTTCCTTTTTGATGACTTCATTTCCAAATTGAAAAGGAAATTCATGTTGCTTTTTACAAATTGAAAAGCAATTGCTAGAGTAATATATGATAAATGAATCACTTACCCAATCACCAACAACAAACAGGCTTACAAGCACTGGGTTATGAAGATCTCTTTTAGTTTGTAATGAATAGATATCCAGACAAGCAAGTCCAAAACTCCAAAGAAGCTGTAGACCCATGGAAGCAATCAAGTAGCTGAAAAAAGGGAGATCACAATATCGTCAATTATGTATATAGATTATATCACGTATGCACCGTTGAGCTCCTGCTCAAGCAATTCTGAATAGTAGTAAACAATTTTCATACTTTGCCCAACTTGGTCTCAAAACATTAAGTTAAAAATGGCACCCATACAATAATCAAAGGATGTAACATGTTGAATGTTGATACATTCATACACAACATCTAATGGAAAAATTCTGATAAGATGTTAAGTTAAACTTTAATAGTCACAAAGAAGAGAGCACACCAAATCATTGGGCAGTCCTGCCTTTTTGGTTTAAGACAGATAAATAAATTGTTTTTGGCCCTTCCTGGCATGGAACTGAATTATATCAGGAAAAAGGCCAGTAAAGAAACTGTGAAAAAAGATCAAAACATCATAACATGATACCCAGAAAGCTACATGAGCCAATAACTGGAATAAATCTACTACTTGTTTCTTTTTAGATGGAAAGAATGCAAAAACACTGCCACATATCATGCCCCTCGATTCAAATGGAATATTCCAGAATGAATGCATTTATTACTTACAGTGCTTTTATCCCATTTTGTACATTTTATGATTTTGATTTCTAGTAAGATTTGCTAGCACTTTTTCTTGTGCATAGAAAAGAACAAGGATACCACAACATTTTAGTTCAAGTAAGCTTCTGTTTCTGGAAAACCCGCAACATTGAATTTGTAGGATGAAAGGAGCCATTGACACTGAATAGAAAAAAAGAACTTAAAAATAAACTATGCAAGAGGTCGTGAGGAGGTAAAGGTGCTCAGGAAGAGAGGAGAGAGACTTAGGACTTTTTTATTTTTTAATTTTATTAAGAGACCTTTCCAAAAAGTATTTCTGAAAACTGAACCTTTTAGCCACGCCAGCCAAGTGGCTGGTGTGGTAGCGTTGTCTTGCCACGCCAGCCACGGTGGCGTGGCAGAACAGCACTGCCACGCTAGCCTCGTGTGGCGTGACAAAGTTATTTGGCCACGCCAGGCGGGCTAGCGTGGCCAAAAGGTTCAGATTTGGAAATACTTTTGGGAAGGTCTATCAATAAAATTAAAAAATAAAAAGGTCTAAAAAATAAAAAAAAAATCCAGAGGGTGGGGAAGGTTGATGATAACCAGTGGGAAGCTTGGAAATGTGGAGGCAAGGGAAGGATAGGTGTGCTAGTGCAAGTTCAGTGTGGTGGATATCTGGGCAGTTTTCTTGTGTCAGACAAGCATTATTGAATAGTTTGATTGCAGAATAAATTTATCTACTCAAACAGAAACATACCAAGAAAACATACACGACAAGACAATACAGTTTAGCTGAACAACTATCGAAGAGCAACTTAGGCAAGAACACTCACCATGCTGAGTCGGTATACCAGCAGGCACGCACCAGCTCATCGGGAATGCAACTACTGTACCTCTATCCATTGATATTTCCTGCTCATTTCAGTTACTACATGCAAACTAATCCAAACTTGTACCGTTTATGTACACGCTATTTGCAGCAATAACCAAAACTAAGGAAGCTGAGTGAGACCATGTACTATAAGGCCACTTACAAAGGAAGAAGAGCAGAAGCAAGGTTTTTATTTTGGAAGAATAGAAGCAATTAACAAATTTAACACAGAAGCCTACCGAGTGAAAGTCCTAAACTAGAATGTTTGCTGCAAATTAGCTTCAGCAATCGGCTCATACAGAGACGTAGGTGTCCAATGTTATTTCAAGCATTCCAAAAAACGACTTGAGCTTTAAGCATTTGCCCAAGAACCCTTGAAATTGCACATTTACGCAATAGGCGCGCGCAGGTTGAAACTCGACCAATCCCCATGAATTTGCAACAAAATACAAGAAACATTTGACATCAAGAAGGCTAAGCCTGACACATTGCACTACAATGCAAGTTAGAACTGACATTTCAGTAGACAAGAAGCGAATTAGTAAAGGGGGAAAGAGGAGGCTAGAGAGAGAGACGTGGAAAGGCGGCAGTAGTAGGGTACCAGAAGGCGGTGTAGTTGGAGAAGCCGTAGGCGGAGGCCATGGCGACGACGGAGGCGCCGGCGAAGACGCATTGCGACACCCGCAGCGACATCCCGCTCCATGTCCCCGGGCTCCCCACCACATCCTTCATCCCCTCCTCCTCCAACTCTTCCGGCTGCTGGATGCGCGCGCGGTGCGGAGGGCGGCTGGCCGGCGGTGTGGGGATGCAGGGAGGCACCGCCGCCGCACCGGAGCACCTTGCCCGCGGATCTGCGCGGTGGCGGCGGCGGAGGAGGAGAAGGTGGAGTGGTGGTTGGAGATGGGAAAGGCGACGGAGCAGCAGCCAGCAAGCGAGGAATGAGTTGTTGTTGTTGACATGATGGCTTCTACACTTTTTTTTTCCTTTCTTGTGTTGAATAAATGAGATTAATCTTTTTAGTTATTACCAGTTTAATCTTATAAAAAAAAATACTCGCGTTCCAATGGGTTAACCTTAACTTTTAGTTATTATTACCTCCATCCCAAAATGTTTGACGCTGTTGACTTTTTTAAAAATATTTGACCGTTCGTCTTATTCAAAAAATTTAAGTAATTGTTAATTCCTTTTCTATCATTTGATTTATTGTTAAATATACTTTTATGTATACATATAGTTTTACACATATCACAAAAGTTTTTGAATAAAACGAACGGTCAAACATATTTAAAAAAGTCAATGGTGTCAAACATTTAGGGAAGGAGGGAGTACCAGTTTAATCTATACTACTTAAAAATTCTCTAGTGGTGGTGGTGAGTCCTGGATAATCCAAGGGTTAAGATTGTTCCCAGGATCCTCCCGCGGAATCAACGCTCCACCCAATCTCTCCGCGATACCTCGCACGCGTGCCCTCTTCCCTTTCCATCCTCACATCGCGCCCCCTCTTCCCAACCGCTCTCTCCGCTCCCTTCGCCGCCGCTCCTGCTGCTCGCGCGCCGCCGCCCGTCGCGCCAATCCACGCCATCACCGACGACGATCTCCTGCCCGGCGGAGATCGACGGCCGCCGGTTCCACTAATCGCCGCATCCGCCCGTCGCTCCCTCCCTAACCCTAACTGCGCCGCCCCCCTCAGCCCACCGCCGCCCTCCCCGCATTCCCCTCTGTCGCACTCTCCCCCCTCCTCGCATTCATCTGCCCTTTCCCTAACCCTAACCGCGCACCTCCCTCAGCACACCGCCACCCACAAGCCGTGTGCGCCTTCTTCTCCGGCGGCGGCGTGCAGCCCTCCCCCTACGACGGCAGGCTGTCGCTGGCGTCCAAGGGTGCCAAGCTCGCGATGTTCCGCCCCGAGGTTGACAAGATTTCACTCCTCATCGTCAACAGCTCCGTCGGCGGCAGCTTCGACCCGGTAAGGCCCTGGTCGAGCTTTTACCTCTATACTAAAAGCTTCCTGATTTCGTGTTATGATCTAATTCATGTGAGATGGTGTGTTTATGCGGTGCACTTGATATGAGGAACCTTAACTGATTCTCACACGATTGCGTATCGGGAACCCAATTGTTTGTCTGACATAACAAATCAGTCATCTTATTTCTTCCTTTTATCTTTTTTTATTATGCAGATACTATGGTAGGAACCCAATTGTTTGTTTGACATAAGAAATCAGTCATCTAACTTCTTCTTTTTATATTTTTAATGCAAATACTATGGTATTTCCTTTCAATAAAGGGATTTATGCTATCAGTGCAATTTCTATGTGGTTTCAGTCGTACCTGAACTGCACCTTTAAAGGTGCGCCCCTGCATGATTGCCAGATTGCATGCATAGCCAAGTAAATTTGTGTGCAGATAAACAATACATAATGTTAAGTGCAGATTACTTTGCTGAAAAATTCAAAGCTGATAGAACCAAACAGGTTGGAGCTTGCATGGTCATAAATGTATTTAGGTTCCAGTCTCTTCGGTTTGCCCCTGGCTGCGACGCACAATAGCAGGGTTAATCTTGCTAAAAAGTTGTTTTCTTCAACTTTATATCCATTTAGATCTTTCCTAATTGCATTAGTATACTTCCTATGAATCTTAAGTATTAAATGTTGCAATCCTTGTTATTAATCTATAGATTTTTACCTAAATGCAGGGAGTGCAACCATGATCATTTGCATGACTTGTCACTGACTCACTGTCACTTAACCTGGTGAGCATTGTATATACTATTTTGGTAGCGGCATATATGGTGGAATATTTGGTATTATACTGTGTTTATTCATCTCTCATCTTTGTGTTTATTTAGCCATGTTACTCACTGATTGAACTGAACATTTTTAGCATAGTATTTGATTTTGACCAAATCCACTATAGTGATGGCAGATGAGAGTATTTTGACATAAGAAATCAGTCATCTAATTTATGGGATGTATTGGGTACTTCCCCATATTTGTAGAGTTGTAATTTACAAGTGCAACCATTGATATTGAGCTGCTCTACAACATAGAAATTTGCTGCATCTTGCTTTCTGATAGCTGTCCATGTTCAGTTTTCTTCGGTGATATGCATGGTCAATTTGTGTTCATTTGTAGGGTCATGCATGGTGGATGTAAGTATGGATTCAGAACATAGTGGATGTATACATCAAATTTAGATTTTGGCAATTTTTTCTTGGTTGAGACGTCAGTTTAGTTTTTTACATGCTTGTCTCATGCATGAATGAGGATCCGCAGATCTTAGGGGATGCTGGACAAATAGAATTATCAGAGGTTTTGCAACATACCAAAGATTTTGGCTTTAAAGAAATATCTCCATATGCATTGGAGCACATTGATTTTATATTTACTTTTAAGTTTACTCTATTCACTGTTCAATAAGGTACAAAGTATAGACCCTAAGAGCTCCCTTTTAGCAATTGGTTATATACTTTTCAGTAATGAATGTTGAACATGAACAGATACATACACCAAAAAAGTACATATGAATTTTACTTCTCTATATCCCTCAGGAATGGTACTAAAATCTGATATGTGTACTGACTTTTTTTCGGTCATTTGAATTTGCTATTTCAATACAGTCCATGTTTAATAAAATCTGGAATTACATTTTGAGGTTAATATATTCCAGTTGTTTATAGACTCAGGAACAGTATAATGTGCTCTACAAACATCAAACACAGATGCTCGTTTGGGATAATTCTTAACTCTCCAAAATTTACCATCTTTGATTATAATTTAAATTGCTACCTCGTGTTTGCTAAAAATATTCGAGCATCTATTTTCCTATTTTGGACACTTACAGTTAAGTTCTAAAGAAGTAAGTTCTGATATATATAATTTTTTTTTGGCTGACATGCTTATTGGACCTTTTTCCTTAAGCCATACTTCTGTGTCTTTTATCTGAAGTTGCTTTCTGTTTTCTAAGATCAGCCCTCCAGTAAATGGATGTAATCCAGTAGCAGGAATGACACTATATATCTCTTTGATTGCTTTAAAACTGAACAAAATAGTTTAGGAAAAGCAAAAGATACAAATGTGTCCATGTTTATCTTCCGAAACAATATACTTCTTTCTTGGTGCATGGAGGGCTAGACAACCAGATAGAGAAATGGAGGCTTTCTATCATAGTTGTAAGTTCAGCGAAGATGAGGTGGTTCAAATGGATATACATACTCGTCGGTTTCTCTCCCATGAACCAGTAGTAACTTGATTGATTGACTTGAACATTCCTTTTTTCCAGGTGACATGAGGTTCTGCTCTTATAGGTTGATATTGTAGGAAGTCGTATAATACAAATTTTGGCAATGACAGGTCATATTTATATGTCGAAATAAATTATATATCCCAAGTGGTTAAACTATGTAATTTCACTGAAGAGGGAAAGGGCCTTCTACTTTTTTGCTCTCACATAGGTTGTGGTTTAGCAAATCACAATGTGCATATCATGCATCACTTTCATTGTGCATAGTTTTTGGTTAGTAAGAATCTCTGGATCCATACAAATGTTCTTCTGATGAAATGCAAAGTGAAGAGAAGAGAATGATATTTACTTGTCTATTGTCAAAGAGGAGAGTAGCTTGTGCCACAGTCTGGATTGCATCCAGTGTTCCTGGAGCTACAGCACCACCACCTGCTCCCTTAATGCACAGATGCCTCAAGCCACTGTATAATTTGTAAAATTCATGCCAACAAATACATAGCAGTATATGGTATATTTTTTATCTAATCCTAGCATGGATAATTTATTTAATTGACTATAATCCAACACTATGTGCCTAATTGGCATCATTGACTTACAAGAACAATGTTGTTTCTTTTTCAACCTGATACATGTGCATTCTTGCAGTCCAAGTGAATATTATCTGAGACATGCTCAGTATTATGAGAACTATCCATTATTATCTACTAATTTTGATTTCTGACCATAATATTGACTTGTTTCAGGTGTATGTGTAATGTGCGGGAAGCAAGTGCTGGACACGAAGCTGTATAAGCAAAGCAATGTGTAATGTCAACTCTTGTGCCATCCATGATAATCTTGTAATGCCCTGTCAATGAGATATTGTACTTGGAATCTAGCTGTTGAAAAATAGTTACTGCATGTGTTTAAGAACTATGTACCTGGCTAACCATTTTAGAAATCTTCAAACCGCTTACTTCCAGCAAATCTAGGCTACTCCAGTGTGCTTGGTTGTGCTTTCTGCAAATGTTTGGTGCACAACGCTGCTGCTGAACGAGTTACTGGAATTACTTGCACTGTTGCATTGCATTTGACTATAATTTGTGTTTTTAGAGATTTCATACAAGCTTCGAGGCATGACTGCATGAGCAAATGAAAAAAATTCCATTTGTGGATGTTACATATATTTACGTAGCATATACATCTGAAATGAAACTCCTTGTTCACATTTCACCGTGTTCAAAAAATTGTCACTCAATGATTATTTAACATCTTTTCACCTGATATAATTTGAAATTGATATATATCATTTCCCGTTGCAACGCACGGGCACCCAACTAGTATTAGAAAAAATACTTACGTTGCAATGGTAAAGGTTTTTTTTCTTAGTGGTACAATTGAAAAAGTTAAGTAAAATTTATGGTTGGTTTTGGACCGAAAGCTCATTCTTTATACTTTTTAGCTCTAGCCAGTCACTGCCTCCTGCCTTCCTTCACTTGGCCAAAATAGAGTGATATGACATGATTAAAATAAAATACATATTTTTTTGCGAGAAATAAAATACATAATTGTGCATGTAAATAAAATTCTATTCCCATAATATCATAAGACAATATGAAATAAAATATCAAAACATGAACTAACAATCAACGCGCATAATTTCAAAACGTTATAATTTTATCACACCATGGGGCAAGAAATAAAGCTAAGTGTCAAAATGTCATCGAAATCATATAATCATAAAATTCTACCTCATAATACTGTTGAACTAAAATAAAGCAAAATTAACATTAGTATCAATAAACTAAATTTCTAGCCGAATTTCTTGTTAGTTCCATTTAGCTACACATGATCTTAATTGCATAAGAAAGTTTATAATGCAACATTATGGCATCAAATAATGGCTCAAACGGATTAAAATGCATTTATGTAAAGGAAAAATCACTAATTCGGCCAGATAATAAGGGAAAAGCAATTTGTCTCGAAGACCAGTCGCGACCCAGAGGCCAGAGCTAGCATGTGATCGCGCGGCCCTTGAAGCACACACAGCCCATTAACCAATCGTGGCCCGTCAGCGTGAGCCGTCCGATTCTGACGGATGGCCACGATCTCTGATGGGTGGCTGATGCGGCGCGGGAGAGTCATGGTGTCATGGTTACGGATAAGGCGGTTACAGATAAGGTATACCTCTTATACTTGGGGTCACGAAGTGTATGAATACGGTATATCCTCAAGTATATGGGAAGGTTACCTTAGTCTTATGGAATTCGGCCAATGCGTAAGGAAACCGACCCTCCAAATAGAAGGTGTTAGAGTCCTATTCGGAGAGGATGCAAATTGTGTGATCTCGTAGGTAGAAGATTCTCCTAGAGTTCTACTTGAAAGCCAAGGCAATTCGGGATATAAATACATGGTGCCCCAGGGGATATGGGATCATCGAATCATAGAATAGCCACCAACCATAGCAGAGGCAATCCGGAGGACTCGAACCCAATTCGCTAGTTCGATCTCGTTGAGACGTTCTCAACAGGGGTCAGGACTAGAACTCTTCAGATTCTATTGTTCTTTATTGTAATATCTGTGGTTTTTGTATAATTCATATAAATTGGATTAGCACTATTACTTTGCGAGGGGCCTGAACCAGTATAATCCTTGTCTTTGTGTGCCTGATGTCGTTTTGTGTTGACACTGTAACAACGTACCCCATACCCTCAAAACATGGTCTACGAGTATAACCCATCGACAGTGACGTGCCAGGTAGGGGGACTTGGTGCTCAATGTCTCGCTGAGATGGCTTCAAGCTCAAGACCTTCTGATAATGATAGCTAAAATTGTCTTGGCCTGGGAGATCCTACCTAGCCGGCGTTTGCATGGATTCAAGTCGAATCCTTCTACTTTCCCGTATTCGCTGCAACTCCAATCTTGCCTTCCATAATACCAACAGTCGGGATCGAGATCGCCGCCACGAGGATGACGGAAAGTAACCCTCAACCGTCTCCTCCTCCTATCCAATCAGAAAAGAGGGCTCCGATGACTTCAGCTTCTCCAAGAACTCCTAAGGTGGCCAAGCCCCAAACATCTATTAAGGGTCACGTGCCAACAAGAAAATCTTCGCCCAATCACCACACCTGGTGCTTGATTCTCAAGACGTCTCAACACTCTCTGGTCGAATGTCGGGTTATCATGTGAAGGTTGAACTCGATGCTTTAAAGATCGAGCTATCCAGCACACATCTCCATACAAGGCATGGTGCATGATCCACAAATCTAAAAGTTACCTCCTTACCGGCAGCAAGATCTTCTGGAGATTACCGGATCCAAGACCCGCGTCCCCTGCTGTCCGATCCACCAACGCTGAGAGCAACCTCGAGATGCATCCGTGGAAGATATGCGAAATGGGAACTCCAGATCGCCTGGTCGGATTCATCGACATCGATCCTTCCGTCCTTCACAACATAGATGACCAGGAATCTTCAGGATCCAACTTCCCATGTGAAGTGAATGTGATCGAAGGAGTCGTCTAGGAGATACACGAAGAGGGCGAAATTCATTTTGGAGATGAACCGCGAGCTCCTGTTCCACCACGTGAACCCGTCGAGCCGGTTCGAACTCCTGCCGAACACTTCATCGTGGTCAACTCTCTACTGAGGTAAACTCCTTTGACCTAGTAACCTTCCCAGAGGCGGACAACTAGGTCAGACGGATACAGTCGACAGTAGCCAACCTCAACTCTGCTTTCTTGGCCATAGCCGAACCAACCCCCCAAGGTCCTTCTCATGATCCTCGACAACATGCTGGAGACCGAGCAGCGGAGAACAATGTTGCCAAGGACGCCCTCGGTCCCCACCCTAGTCGAGACCTGCGCCGTAATCCTCGAAATGCATCACCAAGAAGGCCTATTGTCACGCCCGGAAAATTCACTAGTAATTTCCGAACTTATTTGTGCATAAAATCCTCGTCCAGGAATCAGCCGAGGTACACAAACTGACATTTTAATATACAAATCCATCATAATAATAACGTTACACACTTACAAAAGAAAAGAAAACAGCAGCGGAATTAATGATCTAGCGATGGCTTCAGCTCCACTCCCACAGGCAGCTCAACTGGGGTATAAGCCAAACGTCTTCTCCTTCTGGATCCTTTCTCTTCAACTGAGGTTGATTGATTATTGCAAGAATGAGCATATGACATACTCAACAAGCCACACAGCAAATATGCAAGTGCACAAGGATACCAAAGGATGGCATAATATAGACTCATTTGCAAAAGCAGCATTTAGCAAAGATTTAAGAGAAGTAAAACAGTAGAGTAATTAATCAGAAATTTTAATCAACACTGAACAGCACACCCATGCTGCACAGGCCCAACCATCCTGAACAACCATACCCGGCTGTACAGACCTAACTCCAAACCAGGAGCTACACAAATTATTACCAGTTATAGCATCAATAATTATTGTGAGAGGTGTGAGACTAATCACGAAAAACATTGCTCAACTCGCCCATAACCGCGGGCACGGCTATTCGAATAGTTTTACTCTGGCCAGAGGTGTACCACTGTACCCACAAGACACAGCTCCACAACATGTCACCATGCGCCTCTGTACCACCACGGTACCTTGGAAAGGAACTGTGACAATACCCCTCGCACAACACAACTCACCACAGTGCACCGTTCCTGGATCATAATCTCCCCCTCAAAACCAGAGGCAATGGACTCCCCAGCGACCCCCACGGACTTCTCGCCGCTTCACAGTCTGGCACACCATAATGAATCATGCTATACAAAAGATAAAGCCGTTGCCCACGCTGGCTTGTGTTTGGCACGGTAAATGTTTCACAACAGTAGCTCGCGAACCGGTCCTTAATTGTCATGAGCATGACCTTCAAAACCATGTGCTCACAACCCACCTTTAATCAAGTTTTAATTATCAATTAATTATCATAACATGATTAACCATCGTGAGCTACCATTAAATATAACCATAAATAATAATGTAGTTTGATTCATCCCATTAATGAGCTTATGTTTCTAAGCATGGCTAAGCAATTATATACATATAGCATTCAACTGAACCAATCCAATATATAAGGTTCAAGCTAATCAATTCATTACCCATAGGAAAATAAAGTCATCTTCGGCTATTAATTAATTGGGAAAGGCTCACCACCCGATGACATTCGAAAATAATGCATAAGTTGAAATAAAACATCAGCTTTAAACGGGTTCAACATGCTCAAAGGGTTGTTTGGAATCTGTGTGACTTGCCTTGAGCTTCTTCAAACACTTCCGAACCTTCCTCAACGAAAACGCTCTCCTCGGAAACGTCGGAAACTAAAGCAAATAGATAAAATCAACAAAACAGTACAAAAACAAGCATAAACAGTACATGTGGATATTTTTAACAGGTAGATCTCGATTTTAGATGAATTTAGCAATTTGAACCACTCGAATCGGAGTTACGATGATTTAGTTATGAATTTCCGAAGTTTAATCGATTTTCAACTAATAAAGAAACTAAGAAAAGGGAATTATGACGTCATCGCTGACGTCATCGCCGGCCATGGCACTGCTCCACGCGACCACCGGCGCTAGAGAGCTCGGTTGGGCTATCCGAGGACACCTACGCGAAGAGGTCGACGACGCGAACTCATCGATGCAAGAAAACACGACGGACGACGACGAACGGCGGCCGGCGACGTGCTCCGACGGCGGCTCGGCTCGGGTTGACGGCGGCGGCGGCGCTCCGGCGGCTTGCGACGGCGGCGAAGGGGCGGCCGAGGTTCCCCTCCTTCGCGTGCACCCGACGGCGGCGACGGGAAGTGACGGCGACGACGCTAGAGGCGGCGCGACGCGGCTGGAAGGTCACCGGCGACGGCGGCGGCTAGGGCAACGTGGCGGCGGCGCTACGGGCGACGAGGGAGCTCGGGACTTGGGGCAAACGGAAGAGGACGACTAGGAGATGCTATTTATAGGCTTGGATTGAAGAGAACGGACTCCAACCGAGAGGAATCGAAGCCGGAAAATCTTCGGGTTAGTTGGAGAGATAAACTCGAAAACGAATTCGATTCCGTGTTGATTTCTTCGGGATAAAGTCCGATTCTTGGGGGAAAGGATAGAGGAGGTCGAGAGGAATCTATTCCCACAACTAATTTGGAAAGAGGAGCAACGGAGAGGACGAATTTGGTGGGGAGGCGGCGCTGTACACGGGCACGGCAGGGAGGAGATCGACCGGCTGGAGGTTAGGGGCGACACTGTAGCAGAGGGATGCAAAACAGACTTCCTGCCGGGCTTCATTTCCTCGGCCGGATTGAAGGAGGGTGGCAAATTAGACTTGCGCAGAGAAGAGGGGAGGCGCTGGATCGGGCTAAGGGAGAGAGAGGTGGGCCAGATTAAGCCCAAAGCTAAGGAAAGGATTTTAATTACTTTTCCAATTAAATTAATCACTAAAATGACCTTTGAATTGTTAAAAATATTTCCAATGCTCAAATAATTTCAAGAAAAATCCTGAAAATACTTGGACACTCAAAGTACTTAACAAGATTATAATCAGACCATTTAATGATTAATTTAATATGTGGGTAATTACTGAAATGTTCTTTGTATGATTAAAATTAGGAATTGAGATCCGAAAAATCCGAGAAAATTCCAGAGAGTATAATTAACCATGGAGAATTTAATAAAAATTAAATCCAGCCATGCTTTATATTTAGGAAATTTTATTTCCCACATCTAACTTCACTTGTAAATTAATAAACATTTAATATAAATTCTAAATATAATTTATTAAATAATTTATAAATCCTAAAACGAAAATCAGGATGTGACACCTATCAACCTCCTCCCCGTCTAGATGACCGCGATCGTCGCAAACACTTGAACGGGCAGAGGCAGGAGCATGAGGAGGAGGTCCAGCGAGGAGCAGCGGCAGGCTCTCACTCATGTAGTATTTTGCAGTATGTAACACAACTCAATTGGATAGAGTCATGGTCTGTTAGGATTTTAGGATTAGGTTAAGGAGTCCTCCATCTATATAAGGAGGGATCCTATCCTAGATTTATCTTAGTGCCCATTGGCCCAACCTTCTTGGTGTGAGGGTGTTAACGACTAAATTTGGTAAGACATGATCCAGGTTCAACATTGGAATCGAAGTGGATTCTGCGGGGAATCATATTCCAAGAACAGAGTGCGCGTCGGCTGTGAAGGCATCGGCTGAAGACCGCATCGGCTGAGATGGATCGGACGGAAGATAGCCGATATAGCCGATATAGCCGATGTGGCCGATTTCGTTGAGATGGTTGTGTAACCGTCTCTGGGATCGATTGACATGCTACACAAGGATTGCCATGATGGAGATAAGCTCGCGGATAGGCAATTGTATCTATTAATTAGAATATTTTAAATAGTTTCTTTAGAGATATGTCTCAGCAAGAGTCTGCTGTAAAGACTTGTTCGTATTTTAGAGTTTGTTAGAGATAAGAGTCGTGCCTGGCAAGGACCAATCATTTATCTCGGGTATAAATATAACCCGATCCCATGTAATTAACAACAACAGTTAAATAACACTTTCGGCGCATCGCCACCCTTTTCTACTTTCATTGTTTCGATGAGTTCTTGCTTTCGGGTTGAGCTGCATCGATTTCGATCTTCAACAAGTGGTAAAGCTTGTCATGATGGTTTGCATTCTCGGGATTAGTGCTTCCATCTTTATGATATTCTAATCTTGTTTATGTAAATCGTCGAGTTATCATATATGCTTTATAATCTTTATTAGTTTCACAATCTAACCTGCAATCGGCTGATACTTATCATTGGAGAGTAGCCGATAGAGTTAGATTTCGTTGTTAATCTAGATTATATAGCATATCTACCATCTTTTAGAGGTTTTCATCATCTTGCCTAGATCTTGTATTTATTCTTATGCTTAATGCTGCATCGGTTGGGTTCGATCTATTAAGTAATATTCATAACTATAATATCTAGCTTGTTTTATGATCATCAATAGAGATAGTATCGGGGTTTCAGCCGATACTACCTGATTTAGCTATAACTGATATGCTAAATCTGCCCTTTATATTAAGATCTTGTTGCATTAAAGTATATTAGGCCTGCTGTTTGATATATTTTGTCTATTTTAATATCTTAATATAGAGTAGTATCGGAGTATTAGCCGAAACATGTTAGATCTATTTGACCGGCTATGCTATAAACGTATGTATAATCGTTATCTTAAAGTATCTTTAAACATAAGTGATTTATACTGTCTCGACTGGCTGTTCGATCTATTTCAATCACTTAGTTTAAATATATTTCGAGAAAAGAATTATATATCGTTGATATCTACAGCCGATCGAGTAAATCCAACTTTATATTGCTTCATTCCTCTTTGCCGATCTATTGCTAATAACATCGGCTCAATATTTGACGATATGTCATCGGCCCCTAGCCGGTCTGCTATCGTTTATGGATTTAACCATGGTTTCTTTGTTTTTCTTTCTTGTTAATTACAGGATCAAATCAACTGGCACGCCTTTGAACCCAAGAGCAAGATTTAGGACCTGCACTGGAGTTAAGCAGATCTCCCAGGCCAGTGTGTGTTTTTCGCATCAACACGCTTTTGGCACGCCCAGTGGGACCGAGTTGTGATGTTTTTTCATCATGGTGGATAACAAGCAGACTTCTAAACCGCCGTCTGACGTTGGCCCCGAAAACATCATCCCAATAACACTGGATAAGTTGACACTAGAACAGATGTTAGAGTACGAGCAGATGATGAACAATTTGAAGAGTTAGTACTTACATTCATTCCAGCAGACTCGTTCGGGCACAGTTATCCAGAGATATAAGTTAAAGGTGGTTCCCAATGATGATTCGGACTCAGGCACGTCTAAAGATGGTAAAACTAAAGGTGATAAAGCCAAGGATGATGAACCTAAGGATGACAAATCAGAAGGCGAAGATTATCAAGAGATCAAGAATTCGCAAGATCAGATTGATTATACTGTTCATCATGCTTTGATCAACCAATCAGGAGTGCTTGTCAATACTTTGACTAATATGATTAAATCTGTGGTTGATGGTACAATTACTGAGTATCAAGCTAAAGGACCGACTTTTCTCCCCGAGGGTGTGTTTCCACAATATAGAAATTTGGTAACCAGCAACCACCAACCTGTTTCTGGTATGGCTCCGGGACAACCGATGGCATCAACTTTAGCTTTTGCAGGAGCATCGTCATCGGCACAAAAGCAACCGGTTGATCCTTATCTCCTGAGCAGACAACAACCTCAGCATGCAGGACAAAACATTAATCGGCTGACTCAGGAGCAGATCACAGCAATGTTCGAGACAAATCAATCGGTTGTCAAAACAATCCAGCCGATACCAATTGGGCAGCGAACGCCTATGAACCAGCAACATCAGCCTGTTGGAGCTCAGTTTATTCCTGAGTAACAAGTTTATAATGTGCATCAATTTCCTCAACAACATGCTGGTGGTAATATTAATTTTCAGTACTAGCCTCATTCACTGCAAATACAGTATCAGCTAGGAGGATCACCGCAGCCTCAGATCTTGCCATAGTATAATCAGTTTGAGAAAATCCAGCAGCAGATGCAAGGAGTGCCTCAACAGAAGCCCTGGGCCGATATAATTGCAGATGTGATGAGAGAGCAGTTTGGAATTAACCCAAGGATACTGGAAACTTGTATCGGCACCCATATCCGGAGTGGTTTGAGAGGGTTCCATTGCCAAACCGATACAAGGTTCCAGACTTTTCAAAATTTTCAGGAAAGGATAATGTATCCACTTATGAGCATGTCAGCCGATTTTTGGCTCAGTGTGGTGAGGCATCGGCTATTGATGCTTTGAGAGTTAGATTATTTCCCTTGTCTTTATCTGGATCGGTAGTCACATGGTTTTCTTCATTACCTCATAATTCTGTTCAGAGTTGGGCTGATCTGGAGAAGCAGTTTCATAGCTATTTTTACAATGGGAATCATGATATGAAGCTCTCTGATTTAACAACAGTTCAATAACACTTTCGGCGTATCGCCGCCATTTTTCTACTTTCATTGTTTCGACGAGTTCTTGCTTTCGGGTTGAGCTGCATCGATTTCGATCTTCAACAAGAGATAAAGCTTGTCATGATGGCTTGCGTTCTCGGGATTAGTGCTTCCATCTTTATGATACTCTAATCTTGTTTATGTAAATCGTCGAGTTAGCATATATGCTTTATAATCTTTATTGGTTTCATAATCTAACCTGTAATCGGCTGATATCTATCATTGGAGAGTAGCCAATAGAGTTAGATTTCGTTGTTAATCTAGATTATATAGCATATCTACCATCTTTAAGAGGTTTTCATCAACTTGTCTAGATCTTGTATTTATTCTTATGCTTAATGCTGTATCGGTTGAGTTCGATCTTGTCGAGGAGTGATCCTCTCGAGTGGGAGATCGTGAGATCCCTCTTTTGTGAGTTCGGCCAGGGGAAAAGGCTCGCCTCTGGAAGTCATGTATTCGCTCCCTAAATTATCAGCTAGTATGCACACAATAAGATTATACAGGTTCGGGCCGCTGTGAAGCGTAACACCCTACTCCTGTTTGTATGATGATTCTTCTGTGCTCGGGAAGCCTCCGAATCTCCGATGTACAAGCTAGAGTTAGAGAAGCTATCTTCCCTGGATCCCGAGTCCGATCCCCCTCTCCACTAGGCATGGCCCTCCTTTTATATTCTAAGGGGATACCACACATGCTGCGAGATCTACCTAGGGAGAAGGGAAAATATTCTCTATATTAATTACATGTCTTGTGCCTTAGCTTGGAAGCTAAGGCACGGTTTGTCTTTGAGTGGGGCCCAGCGCCGTCTCTTGCCTGACGCGGGGGACACCCCTGTAAATCTCCCATTGATGGATGGAGAATTGTGGTGGCCGTCCTCTGACGGGGAGGATCTCGAATGACCCTCCCGATGGGACGGGTCATACCTGTCTCCACTCCGCCGGAGGCAGATGTGACGTGGGGGCACAGCTGTCCGTCCAGTCAGATGTAACTGGTGACAGGCCGGTCATAGACCGGTCATTCCTGTCCGCCGCGCGCCATTCGCGTACGCCGCACGTCTGCCCCTACCGCATTAAATGCGGCAGGGGGCAGTTGGGGCGCTGTGTTCATTAAAGAAGGCTCGGCTTGGGCTCCCTCCCCGCTCGCTCCCCCCGCCAGATGGCGGACAGGCAGGGGTCTCGGGGCAAAACGGCGCGAGGGCCCGAGGGGCATGACGTGGTACCCCGAGGCCTCGGGGCAAAACAGCGCGAGGGCCCGAGGGGGCATGACATGGCACCCCGAGGCCCCCCGACCGCTCCTACGACCCGCGGGGTACGGGGGTAGAGCCATGCTGTAGGTCATGCGCCAGGATGGGAAGGTAAATTCCCCTTATTCCGCATACCCCCGGGCCCACTTCACCGACAGATCTATTAAGTAATATTCATAATTGCAATATCTAGCTTGTTTTATGATTACCAATGGAGATAGTATCGGGGTTTCAGCCGATCTTATCTGATTTAGCTATTTTATACCTTGTATGCATGCTTGATATGCTAAATCTGCCCTTTATATTAAGATCTTATTGCATTAAAATATATTAGGCCTACTGTTTGGTATATTTTGTCTGTTTTAATATCTTAATATAGAGTGGTATCGGAGTATTAGCCGATGCATGTTAGATCTATTTGACCGGCTATGCTATAAACGTATGTATAATTGTTATCTTAAAGTATCCTTAAACATAAGTGATTCATACTGTCTCTATTCACTGTTCAATCTATCTCAATCACTTAGCTTAAATATATTTCAAGAAAAGGATTATATATCGTTGATATCTACAACCGATCGAGTAAATCCAACTTTATATTGCTTCATTCTTCATTGCCGATCTAATGCCAATAACATCGGCTCAATGTTTGACGATATGTCATCGGCTCCTAGCCGATCGGCTATCGTTTATGGATTTAACCACGGTTTCTTTGTGTTCTTTCTTGTTGATTACAGGATCAAATCAACTGGCATGCCTTTGAACCCAAGAGTAAGATTTTGGATCTGCACTGGAGTTAAGCAGATCTCCCAGGCCACTGTGTGTTTTTTGCATCAACAGAGGGATACCTTCTTGGTGTGAGGGAGAGCGTCGCGTTATTTAGGTTCAAGGCCATTCTCTATTACTTCCTCTGTTATGATCCAATATATTCCCCTTCACCTCTTTTCATCCCATATAATCAATCCTAGCACGTGACACTTTACTCTTTTCGGTTTCCTTGTCTTCTCAGAGATTTGGGTATGTCTTTAGTACTTTACTCTCTTTGTAAGGCTATGAGCTTAGTAATAAATTTATCTTCTTTATTTAATTGTGTTAGCAGTTCATATATTGCTTTGTTAAGTGTATGCTCTATGAGTAGTTTATACCTCTTTCATATAATATATATGTTTAGGCTAGTCGATCTATGTCACGGTATCGGTCCAATGATCTTAACAGGTCGCACTAGTCCTAACTTTTCCATTCAAAGGGTGGGAGTCCCGACGGAATTAGTTGTATTATTTAGCATTGTAAGCATGGTGCTTAGATTGATTAAATGTTGTTGGATGCGGGTGTGCCCGACGGAATGCAGAGGTAGCCGACAGGTGTTGACAGCCATATCCATCCTTTGGAATACAAACGACAGATATGGTTGTAACCACCTGCCGCCTATGTCACTTTCCATGTGGGGGTATACCTAGGGATGTCAATTGGGCGAGAACCATTCCCGCCCGCCAACTATCTCCCCTAACCTCGGCCCCAAAGCGGGGAATGGGGACAAAGCAGCCACCGTCCCCGTAGCCTGATATCCTAATTAATAGATACAATTGCCTTCTCAAGACTCCATCCATGCATGGCAATCATCTTGAAGCATATCAACTCGACCCCTGACGCATATCGAGTCGTATTGTCGGAATCGGCCGTATCAGTTCACCTAGTTTGACTCGAACTCAGCCGATCCTGATCGTAGCTGATTTAGACTCAGCCGATTCTCGCTTTGTTTCCGAAACGATTTCAATCTCAATTCCTTCTCGATTTCTTCATCTCCGATCCCTGTATTACCAAATTTGATCGTTAACACATGCCCCCCAAGTCCAGAATATTGGATAATGTTTCGGATTTGCCATATGTCGATTCCGAGAGAAATCCGCTCTTGCCGTTTCCCGACCGTTATTCCAGCGCTTTAAATACTAACCGTTACCCTCGAGAAATCTCACACCGTCTTCTCCCGTTTTCACCGCCGAAGCCAACTCTGCCTTTTCTCTCTCCGGCGATTTCTCCGACGCACAAGGCGATCTGTCACGCCCTAAAAAAATCTTAAATTTATAAATTGTTGTTTAATTGGAATTTTTAGAAATTAAATTAAAAGCCTACAAGCTAAACCCTAATTTTCTAGGAAAATTTTCAATATAAAAATGAGCTAGATAAAATTTTGTTAAATACTATGCTTGCTCCTCTATTTTCTAGAATTTTCTGGGAATTATTTGAGCAAGGGAAGTATTTTTAATAATTGAAACATCATTTCACAAATTGTTTTTATTTAAAAAGTTCAAAAGTCCCCCTCCTAGGCCGTTGGGCCGAATCCGGCCCAACTCTCTCTTTCTCTCTCTCCCGCGCGCGGCCCATGCCGGCCCAAGCCGAGCCGCTCGCCCCGTCCTCCTCCAGCCGCTGACATGTGGGGCCCACATGTCAGGGCCGTCTTCAACCTCCGGCCGGCCGCCGCCGAGCCCGAACCCTAGCCGCCGCTTTCCGCTCCGATTCCGCCCAAATCCGAGCCCGATTCCTCCGGGATTTTGAGGGGTTTTGTTCCTCTCGATCTCCTCTTTCTTTTCCCCCAAGAATCAAAGCGAATCGTTGCGGTTTGGATCCGAATTGAATTCGTTTTGATTTTATCCCTAAAAACCGAGTCCGAGATCTTCCCGACTCGATTCCTCCCGTTTGCGGCTTGATCTCTTCAATCCGAGCTCCTATAAAGCTTCCTCGTGTTCTCCTCTTCCGTTTGCCCCCTTTCCCGTGCTCTCTCGTGCCCCGTAGCGTCGCCGCCGCGCGCTCCAAGTCCGCCGCCGCCGCCGGCCGTCTTCGGTCTCGTCGCCGCGCCGTTTCCGCCGTCGCCTTTGGTCGCCGCCACCACCGTTAGGTGCGCCGTGGTGCAAGGAAGCTCGGCCGCCCCTCCGTTTTCGCCGCCGACCACCGGAGCCCCTTCGCCGCCGTCGACCCGAACCGCCGCGCCGCCTTTGCTCGTCGCCGGTCGCCGTCGTGCATCCTTTGACGACGTGGTGAGTACCAACGGGTTCGCCTCGTTGCCCTCTACGCGTAGATGCCCTCCGTTCCCGCCGCCGTTGTCCCTAGCTCCGGCGAGCTCGTCGTCCCGAGCCGGCCGCCGTGCCGACGTCAGCATGACGTCAGCATGACGTCAACCCTAGGGCTGACGTCATCATTGCCAGGGCTGACGTCATCTCTCTCTCTTTTTTCTTTTTCCCGATTTTCTAATAGATTAAAACTTCGGAAAATCATAACTAAATAACCGTAGATCCGTTTTAGGTGGTTCAAGTTTCTAAATTTTTCTAAAATCAAGATCTACATGTTAAAAATATCCACATGTACTGTTCATGCTTGTTTTTGTACTGTTTTGTTGATTTTGTTTATTTGCTTTAGTTTCCGACGTTCCGGAGGAGAGCGTTTCCGTTGAGGAAGGTTCCGAAGTGTTTGTGGAAGCTCAAGGCAAGTCACACAGATCCCAAACAACCCTTTGAGCATATTGATCCCGTTTAAAGCTATTATTTTATTTCAACTATGCATTGTTTTCGAATGTCATCGGGTGGTGAACCTTTCCCAATTAAATAATGGCCGAAGATGACTTTATTTTCCTATGGGTTATAATTTGATTAGCATGAACCTTATATATTGGATTGGTTCAGCTAAATGCTATATATAGGTTTGCTTAGCCATGCTCAGAAACATTAGCTAACTAAAAGGGGCTAAATATCAATTATATTACATAATTATTATTGATAATTAGGGTTATATTTAATGGTAGCTCACGATGGTCAATCGTGTGATGTTAATTAATTGATAATTAAAACCTGATTAAGGTGGGTTGTGAGCATATGGTTTTGAAGGTTGTGCTCATGACAATTAAGGACCGGTTCGCGAGCTACTGTTGTGAAACATTTATCGTGCCAACCACAAGCCAGCGTGGGCAACGGCTTTATCTTTTGTATAGCGTGATTCATTATAGTGCGCCAGACTGAGAAGTGGCGAGAAGTCCATGGGGGTCGCTGGGGAGTCCATGCCTTGTTATAAGGGGGTGATTATGATCCAGGAAAGGTGCACTGTAATGGGTTATGTTGTGCGAGGGGTATTGTCACAACTCCTTTCCGAGGTATCGTGGTGGTACTGAGGCTCATGGTGACGTGATGTGGGGTTGTGTCTTGTGGGTACAGTGGTACACCTCTGATCAGAGTTTAAACTATTCGAATAGCCGTACCCGCGGTTATGGGTGAGTTGAGCAATGTTTTTCGTGATTAGTCTCACACTACTCATTAATGGTAATAAGGTGATAATTAATTTAATTCCTGGTTTGGAATGGCTAATTCCTGGTTTGGAGGGTTTAATTTGTTCAACTGGGTTTGGTTGTTCAAATGTGGTTGGGCCTATGCAACACGGGTGTGTTGTATGGTGTTTATTTAATATTGATTAATTATTCAACTGTTTTTTACTATTCTCTTAAATATTTATTTAAATGCTGTTTCTGCAAATGAGCTACATTATGCCATCCTTTGTTATCCTGTGCACTTGCATATTTGCTGTGTGGCTTGTTGAGTATGTTATATGCTCATTCTTGCAATATTCATTCATCAGAAGAGGAGTGCTTCAGTGAAGGTGATGATCTGGAGGATTAGGCTTGTTCTCGGTTAAGTTGCCTGTGGAGTGGAGTCGCCTTAGCTGTTCCGTAGTTTGTTTTAGTTTTGTTTTCCGCTGCGTAGAATGTTATTTTTCTTTGAGAGGAACTATCTACCTCTGTAATATTTTTAATATTTGCGAGTATTAAACAGTTATTTATTTGTACTCTATTATCAATATTGTCATTGTGTGCCTCGGTTGATTCCTGGACGAGGGTTTAACACACATGTAAGCGTTTGGAATTTTGGATAGAAATTCCGGGCGTGACAAGTTGGTATCAGAGCCACCTTGACCTTAGGATAAGCCAAATGGTAAACCTTAAGTAGCCTTCAAAATATTTTGAAAAATAGAACTGCTCTTCTCTATTCTCTTATAAATTAATTAAGTTGGCAGCACATGCAAGGTTATGCAAAAATTTATTTAATTCAATTTCTTTTCTTTTAAAAGCAAGAAGTTGTTCTTTTCGAAATGTTTCTTTCTCTCTTTACCAAGTCTTACTGATTAGTCGGCACTGTACATTTATTATGGTATCGATTTAATCATGTTAGCACTAGTACTACTCATCTTTCCTATGGTGACACTGTACCGTGCTTATAATAGATCACAATTATTTTAGTTTTGTTTTAATTACTTGTCAAAAAAAAAAGAGATATTTGTCCCTGTCCAAAAAAGTTAAATTCTACAAAATATTTATAAAATAGCTTTGTATGTGTCTTTTCTTTTATTTTTCTTCCTTTTGGTCAAAAATCAGTTAAGTCTAGTTGGTGCAGCTAACTTAAAAATATGCTTTAATTCTTCTCTTCTATGTTTCTTTAGATGCCGCCCCATTCACCGAGAAATTTGATCGAGGTGTTAGGATTCGTCAGGGAGCTGAGGTTGATGGCTTTTGAGGTAGGTTATGAAGTTGCTCCTGAGTATCGCCAGATTCCCCATGACCCCGACGAGGAGAAGTGTCGTGTTCGTGTGACGTTGGCTAGTGATAGCGAAGACCTTCCGTCTTTTAAGTTCGAAGCTGGAGGAAGATCGTACTGCCATGCTTGTCAAGAAGTAGCTTTGGTGGCCATTGGAGAGTTGCGTCAACATTTTGAAGAAGAGTTGGATTCGTCAGCTTTCCAGTATCATCCCCACAAGCCTCATGGTCAAGACTATGGAACCTATACCTGTCCTGATGGTGAAGAGAGTGCCACTCTGATGCATGCGGTGCATATGCTTAGTGCTATGGATGCAGTAAGTGTGGAGCGAGACAAAGCAGCTCATGACAGGAAAAATTGGAATTGAGGCAAGATTTGCAAGTTGAAGAGCAAGGTGCATCGTCTACAGAAGGAATTAGCTGAACTTAAGGGAGAGACACCGCCGCCAACACCCAAGTGTCGCCTCACTGCAAGAAAGAGAACCTGTCCGCCACCTCGTCTCCAGTTAGCTTCGAAGATTCGTGTGATGGGTGAAGCTGTGCCCGATCGTGCTGAACCAGTCATCGACATCGTAAGTGATGAGGAAGAAGAGGAAGATCCTGAAGAAAGAGAGCCAGCTACTTCAGAGGAAGAAGATCCATCGCTTCGTTCCGACGCAAGGCGGAATTAGTCGCTTAGTTAGATCGTTGCCATAGTTCGTTGTGTTAGATTGCTTGTTTAAGTTTGCTTGTGAGTGTGTGGGTTTTAGTTGTTGCTTACATCATGGGTGGGATGTAACAGCATGAGTCTAGTTCTTTGCTTGTCAGAGTGTAAGATAGTTGGTGAGATAGTGTTAATGCAACTTAAATGTAATTATACACAGTTAAGAGCAATATAGAATTTAAATTAATTGAATAACTCCGTTCTAAGGGTGTCTCTCTGTCGTTCTTTCCTGTTGTCTCTGCTTATCGTCAGATGGTGAACACGCGCACCGGCACTGGAAGTGGAAGTGGAAGTGGAGCCAATAACAATGAAGAGAACCCAATGCTAGCTCAGATTTTGGCCCAACAAACACAACTGATCAATCTGTTAGTGCAGCAGGCACAGAATCAGCAGGCAAACAATCAGAACCAGAATCCACCCCCACCTCCCCAAAACAAGCTGGCAGATTTCTTACGTGTGAGACCCCCTACCTTTTCAAGCACCACCAATCCAGTAGAAGCAGGAGATTGGCTGCATGCGGTGGAGAAGAAGTTGGATTTGATCCAGTGTACTGAGCAGGAGAAAGTTTCTTTTGCTTCGCATCAATTGCATGGTCCTGCTGCTGAATGGTGGGATCATTTTCGCCTAGGCAGGGCTGAAGGAGAGCCTATTACGTGGCAGGAATTCACGGCCGCTTTCAGGAAGACGCATATACCGTCTGGTGTTGTAGCTCTAAAGAAGAGGGAATTTAGAGCACTCAACCAAGGATCTCGTTCGGTCACTGAGTACCTCCATGATTTCAACCGCTTAGCTCGTTATGCTCCAGAGGATGTCCGCACCGATGAAGAACGTCAGGAGAAGTTTTTGGAGGGACTGAATGATGAGTTGTCTTATGCTTTGATGTCTACGGATTTCCGGGATTTCCAGCAGTTGGTGGACAAGGCGATTCGTCAAGAAGACAAATATAACCGGATGGAGCAGAAGAAGCGCAGGGCTGCTCAATTCAAGGCACAACAGGGTAGTAACCAGAGGCCGCGTCTCGTTACTGGACCCCAAGCTCCATCGTACCCTCAAGGAGGATCTTCATCAGTTGTCCGTCCCCAACGCCAGTTCTACAACAACAATACTGGTAATCGTGGCAATGACAACCGCAATGTGGTTGCCCGTCCTGCAGCAACTTCAGTTCAGAATCAGCCTGTCAGGAAGGAACAGGGAAGTAAGCCAGTGATATGCTTCAATTGTGGTGATCCGGGACATTATGCTGATAAGTGTCCGAAGCCTCGGCGTGTGAAGAACGTTCCAACCCCGAATAACTCCAATGTTCCAGCACCGAAGGCACGTGTTAATCATGTTGCAGCAGCAGAAGCTCAGAATGCACCAGACGTTGTTTTGGGTACGTTTCCTGTTAACTCTATACCCGCAACTGTGCTTTTTGATTCCGGTGCTACACATTCCTTTTTGTCTAAAAGTTTTGCGAGCCATCATGGGATGGAAGTTATTAGGCTTGGGAGGCCTTTACTAGTTAATACCCCAGGTAATCAAGTATTTTCGACGCAGTATTGTCCTTCCGCTACTATAGAAATAGAAGGAATTCCTTTCCCATCCTCGCTTATCTTGCTAGAATCCAAAGATCTAGATGTTATCTTAGGGATGGATTGGTTATCTCGTCACAGAGGAGTTATAGATTGTGCCAACCGTAAGGTGACTTTAACCAATAGCAATGGGGAAACAGTTTCTTTCTTTGTGTCCTCTCCTAAATCTCATGGTGTGAACTTAAACCAAGTGGCTCTACAAGAGATACCCATAGTACAAGACTACCCAGACGTGTTTCCGGAGGATTTGCCAGGTATGCCACCTAAGAGAGACATAGAGTTTCGGATAGACTTGGTACCTGGAACTAACCCCATCCATAAGAGACCATACAGAATGGCAGCTAATGAGTTAGCTGAGGTGAAGAAACAGGTGGATGATTTGCTTCAGAAAGGATACATTAGACCCAGTACTTCGCCATGGGGAGCACCAGTCATCTTTGTGGAGAAGAAGGATCATACTCAGAGAATGTGCGTGGATTATCGAGCGCTGAATGAGGTCACTATCAAGAATAAGTATCCTCTACCCAGAATTGATGACCTGTTTGATCAATTGAAAGGTGCTACAGTTTTCTCCAAAATAGATCTCCGTTCCGGATATCATCAACTTCGAATCCGTGAGGAAGATATACCAAAGACCGCCTTCACAACTCGGTATGGTTTGTTCGAATGTACCGTTATGTCGTTTGGACTCACTAATGCCCCAGCCTTTTTCATGAATCTGATGAACAAGGTGTTTATGGAATATCTGGATAAGTTTGTCGTGGTGTTTATTGATGACATTCTTATTTACTCCAAGACGAAGGAAGAACATGAAGAGCATCTTCGTCTAGCTTTAGAGAAATTACGAGAGCATCAGCTTTATGCCAAGTTCAGTAAATGTGAATTTTGGTTGTCTGAAGTAAAGTTTCTTGGTCATGTCATCTCGTCCGGAGGAGTGGCAGTAGATCCAAGCAATGTGGAGTCAGTGTTAAGTTGGAAGCAACCCAAGACGGTTTCAGAAATTCGTAGTTTCCTTGGACTTGCTGGGTATTACCGCAGGTTTATTGAGAATTTTTCAAAGATCGCCAGACCAATGACTCGTCTGCTTCAGAAGGATGTGAAATACAAGTGGACAGAGGATTGTGAGCAAAGTTTCCAAGAACTGAAGAAAAGGCTAGTGACTGCGCCTGTGTTAATTTTGCCTGATTCGAGGAAAGGTTTCCAAGTGTATTGTGATGCATCCCGACACGGTTTGGGTTGTGTGTTGATGCAAGAAGGAAAGGTGGTTGCTTATGCATCTAGGCAATTACGTCCTCATGAGAATAATTACCCAACGCATGACCTAGAGTTGGCAGCTGTGGTGCATGCATTGAAGATTTGGCGTCATTATCTTTTTGGCAACCGTGCAGAGATGTATACGGATCATAAAAGTTTAAAGTACATTTTCACTCAACCAGATTTGAACATGCGTCAGCGAAGATGGTTAGAGTTGATTAAAGACTATGATATGGAAATCCACTATCACCCGGGGAAAGCAAATGTGGTAGCCGATGCTCTTAGCAGGAAAAGCTACTGTAATATGTCAGAAGGTCGACGTTTACCTTGGGAGTTATGCCAAGAATTTGAAAGGTTGAACTTGGGAATAGTCAGTAAAGGTTTTGTGGCCGCTTTGGAAGCTAAACCTACTCTGTTTGATCAAGTTAGAGAAACTCAAGTGAATGATCCTGATATCCAGGAAATAAAGAAGAACGTGAGGAGAGGAAAAGCCATCGGTTTTGTAGAAGACGAGCAAGGTACTGTATGGTTAGGAGAAAGAATTTGCGTCCCAGAAAATAAGGAGTTGAAGGATACTATCATGAAAGAAGCCCATGAAACCTTGTATTCCATTCACCCTGGAAGCACTAAGATGTACCAAGATTTGAAGCAACAATTCTGGTGGGCCAGTATGCGTCGTGAGATAGCAGAATATGTGGCTCTATGTGATGTATGTCAGCGGGTCAAGGCAGAACATCAGAAGCCAGCTGGTCTGTTACAACCGTTAAAGATTCCAGAGTGGAAGTGGGAAGAAATAGGAATGGATTTTATAACCGGTCTACCTAGAATGTCGGCAGGACATGATTCTATTTGGGTAGTGGTTGATCGGTTGACAAAAGTCGCTCACTTCATACCAGTCAAAACAACTTACACGGGAAATAAGCTTGCAGAGTTATACATGGCCAGAGTGGTATGTTTGCATGGTGTTCCTAAGAAGATAGTGTCAGATAGAGGTAGCCAGTTTACTTCAAAGTTTTGGCAGAAGTTACAATCAGAATTGGGTACCCGTTTGAATTTCAGTACTGCTTATCACCCTCAAACAGATGGTCAGACGGAAAGAGTAAACCAAATTTTAGAAGATATGTTGAGAGCCTGTGTTCTAGATTTTGGTGGAAGTTGGGATAAGAATTTGCCGTACGCGGAATTCTCATATAACAATAGTTATCAAGCTAGTTTGCAAATGTCTCCGAATGAAGCATTATATGGTCGAAAGTGTCGTACGCCGCTCCTTTGGGATCAAACCAGTGAGCGTCAAGTTTTTGGGACAGACATATTGCGACAGGCAGAAGAAAAAGTGAAGATTATCCAAGAAAGGTTGCGCGTTGCTCAGTCGCGTCAGAAGAGCTATGCCGACAATCGTCGCAGAGATTTGGTTTTTGAAGAAGGAGATTATGTGTATCTTCGGGTTACGCCGTTACGAGGAGTTCATCGTTTCCAAACCAAAGGGAAATTGGCACCGCGTTTTGTGGGACCTTATAAGGTTGTGAGTCGAAGAGGTGAAGTAGCTTATCAGTTAGAGTTGCCTCCGTCAATGGCGGGAATACATGATGTGTTCCATGTGTCTCAGTTGAAGAAATGTTTACGTGTACCTACGGAGGAAGCAGATCCTGATCGTATAGAGCTTCAGGAAGATTTAACTTATATTGAGAAGCCAGTCAGAATTTTGGAAGTAAGCGAGAGGAAAACCAGGAATCGCGTTATACGGTTCTGCAAGGTTCAGTGGAGCAATCATTCGGAAGAAGAAGCTACTTGGGAACGAGAAGATGAATTGAAGTCAGCTCATCCTCATCTGTTCGCCAGTTCCTCTGAATCTCGAGGACGAGATTCCGTTTAAGGGGGGTAGGTTTGTCACGCCCTAAAAAAATCTTAAATTTATAAATTGTTGTTTAATTGGAATTTTTAGAAATTAAATTAAAAGCCTACAAGCTAAACCCTAATTTTCTAGGAAAATTTTCAATATAAAAATGAGCTAGATAAAATTTTGTTAAATACTATGCTTGCTCCTCTATTTTCTAGAATTTTCTGGGAATTATTTGAGCAAGGGAAGTATTTTTAATAATTGAAACATCATTTCACAAATTGTTTTTATTTAAAAAGTTCAAAAGTCCCCCTCCTAGGCCGTTGGGCCGAATCCGGCCCAACTCTCTCTTTCTCTCTCTCCCGCGCGCGGCCCATGCCGGCCCAAGCCGAGCCGCTCGCCCCGTCCTCCTCCAGCCGCTGACATGTGGGGCCCACATGTCAGGGCCGTCTTCAACCTCCGGCCGGCCGCCGCCGAGCCCGAACCCTAGCCGCCGCTTTCCGCTCTGATTCTGCCCAAATCCGAGCCCGATTCCTCCGGGATTTTGAGGGGTTTTGTTCCTCTCGATCTCCTCTTTCTTTTCCCCCAAGAATCAAAGCGAATCGTTGCGGTTTGGATCCGAATTGAATTCGTTTTGATTTTATCCCTAAAAACCGAGTCCGAGATCTTCCCGACTCGATTCCTCCCGTTTGCGGCTTGATCTCTTCAATCCGAGCTCCTATAAAGCTTCCTCGTGTTCTCCTCTTCCGTTTGCCCCCTTTCCCGTGCTCTCTCGTGCCCCGTAGCATCGCCGCCGCGCGCTCCAAGTCCGCCGCCGCCGCCGGCCGTCTTCGGTCTCGTCGCCGCGCCGTTTCCGCCGTCGCCTTTGGTCGCCGCCACCACCGTTAGGTGCGCCGTGGTGCAAGGAAGCTCGGCCGCCCCTCCGTTTTCGCCGCCGACCACCGGAGCCCCTTCGCCGCCGTCGACCCAAACCGCCGCGCCGCCTTTGCTCGTCGCCGGTCGCCGTCGTGCATCCTTTGACGACGTGGTGAGTACCAACGGGTTCGCCTCGTTGCCCTCTACGCGTAGATGCCCTCCATTCCCGCCGCCGTTGTCCCTAGCTCCGGCGAGCTCGTCGTCCCGAGCCGGCCGCCGTGCCGACGTCAGCATGACGTCAGCATGACGTCAACCCTAGGGCTGACGTCATCATTGCCAGGGCTGACGTCATCTCTCTCTCTTTTTTCTTTTTCCCGATTTTCTAATAGATTAAAACTTCGGAAAATCATAACTAAATAACCGTAGATCCGTTTTAGGTGGTTCAAGTTTCTAAATTTTTCTAAAATCAAGATCTACATGTTAAAAATATCCACATGTACTGTTCATGCTTGTTTTTGTACTGTTTTGTTGATTTTGTTTATTTGCTTTAGTTTCCGACGTTCCGGAGGAGAGCGTTTCCGTTGAGGAAGGTTCCGAAGTGTTTGTGGAAGCTCAAGGCAAGTCACACAGATCCCAAACAACCCTTTGAGCATATTGATCCCGTTTAAAGCTATTATTTTATTTCAACTATGCATTGTTTTCGAATGTCATCGGGTGGTGAACCTTTCCCAATTAAATAATGGCCGAAGATGACTTTATTTTCCTATGGGTTATAATTTGATTAGCATGAACCTTATATATTGGATTGGTTCAGCTAAATGCTATATATAGGTTTGCTTAGCCATGCTCAGAAACATTAGCTAACTAAAAGGGGCTAAATATCAATTATATTACATAATTATTATTGATAATTAGGGTTATATTTAATGGTAGCTCACGATGGTCAATCGTGTGATGTTAATTAATTGATAATTAAAACCTGATTAAGGTGGGTTGTGAGCATATGGTTTTGAAGGTTGTGCTCATGACAATTAAGGACCGGTTCGCGAGCTACTGTTGTGAAACATTTATCGTGCCAACCACAAGCCAGCGTGGGCAACGGCTTTATCTTTTGTATAGCGTGATTCATTATAGTGCGCCAGACTGAGAAGTGGCGAGAAGTCCATGGGGGTCGCTGGGGAGTCCATGCCTTGTTATAAGGGGGTGATTATGATCCAGGAAAGGTGCACTGTAATGGGTTATGTTGTGCGAGGGGTATTGTCACAACTCCTTTCCGAGGTATCGTGGTGGTACTGAGGCTCATGGTGACGTGATGTGGGGTTGTGTCTTGTGGGTACAGTGGTACACCTCTGATCAGAGTTTAAACTATTCGAATAGCCGTACCCGCGGTTATGGGTGAGTTGAGCAATGTTTTTCGTGATTAGTCTCACACTACTCATTAATGGTAATAAGGTGATAATTAATTTAATTCCTGGTTTGGAATGGCTAATTCCTGGTTTGGAGGGTTTAATTTGTTCAACTGGGTTTGGTTGTTCAAATGTGGTTGGGCCTATGCAACACGGGTGTATTGTATGGTGTTTATTTAATATTGATTAATTATTCAACTGTTTTTTACTATTCTCTTAAATATTTATTTAAATGCTGTTTCTGCAAATGAGCTACATTATGCCATCCTTTGTTATCCTGTGCACTTGCATATTTGCTGTGTGGCTTGTTGAGTATGTTATATGCTCATTCTTGCAATATTCATTCATCAGAAGAGGAGTGCTTCAGTGAAGGTGATGATCTGGAGGATTAGGCTTGTTCTCGGTTAAGTTGCCTGTGGAGTGGAGTCGCCTTAGCTGTTCCGTAGTTTGTTTTAGTTTTGTTTTCCGCTGCGTAGAATGTTATTTTTCTTTGAGAGGAACTATCTACCTTTGTAATATTTTTAATATTTGCGAGTATTAAACAGTTATTTATTTGTACTCTATTATCAATATTGTCATTGTGTGCCTCGGTTGATTCCTGGACGAGGGTTTAACACACATGTAAGCGTTTGGAATTTTGGATAGAAATTCCGGGCGTGACACGATCCCCAGGCGACTTCATCTCCGGCCAGATCTCCGCCTGCGGCGATGTCGACCTCCGCCAATCTATCCGCCGCACCATCGGCCGAATACACAGAAGTAAGTACCTATCGGCCAGATATCTCTCTTTCGCAGCAGATTGATTTTCTCTTGCCTTATTTTGTTTTCTTCTTCTCTATCCCTATTTGCATCTTTAGCATCTATCCAATCTGGTTGCGATCCCAAGTTTGTTGCATGAGAACCACTATTTTCTTGGCCCAATCGGCAATCTTGACCCCACTGAATTCATCAACGCCGAAACCAATAGGATCCCCTTTAGATTGGCCAACCCTAACCTAAATTACTAGAAAAACACCTTCAAGTCTTGGCCATCCCTCGAGAAAACCTCCCCTGAGAAAAGCTAGACCACATGGTATAAGCGCATATCGGCTAGCAAGCAGGTTCATTGGGATGAAATTGGAATCGGCCAGGCACTCGCCCTCGCTACAGCCAATTCAGCTAAGGATGAGACCCTAATGGCTGCCGCCACCTATTTTTGGTCCAATACCATTAATGCTTTTTTATTCAACCAAGGGCCGATGACTCCAACTCTGATCGACATCACCATGGTCACTGGATTAGATGTGACTTCATCGGCTAACCCTATGAGTTTAAACACCAAGAAACAGTTTGATTTCAGAACCAAAAGCATAGGTGGTTGGTCTGGTTATGTTGCAGCATACATGGGCCAAGGTTTTGTCACTCCTCGAGAACATGTAGCTTTTCTACTGATGTGGCTAGAGAAATTCCTCTTCTGTGGATCAAGCTGTGGACCAACAACCAACAGGCAGTTTTTAGCCGAGGCCCTAGAAACAAAGAAGCAATTTCCCTTAGGCAAGATCCTCCTCGGCTACTTGTACCAAATGTTAAACAATGCATCGGCTAAGATAGCCGTCGGCTCAGTAGTTGGAGCAGGTGGACCATGGTGGCTATTGTAGACTTGGCTAAATCTGATAGTCATGAAAGTTGTCAATCGGCCATCTGTGACAGAAGCTGAATTTCCAAGATTAGAGCCGATTACAGATGATGATGGAGAAGAGCGCACCCACCGTAGATGCATGTCTTATGGAGAATATGCATCCACACCAGCCGAGGCTGGAGAAAAATTATCAGCCGAACTGCTCAAAGACTGGTTCTGCAGCTTCTACGAGGGCTTTCGAAAAGATGCTTGAGTTTGGTTTCCTTATGAAGATTCAGCAGACCTTGAGCTCCCATCGGACTTTAGATTTGAAGATATCAATCATGAAAGATACCAAAAGTCTAGGGAAGTCTTCTCAGCTGCAATCAGCCCATGCATCCTTCCTGTCGGCATCCATCAGGGAAGAAACATCCAAGTCTCTTATGAGTTCTATCATCTAATGAGCTCGGCTAGACAACTTGGAATGGGCCAACTCCCAATCGGCTTATTCTTTGCCGATAAGATCCAATTCCGAGGAGAAATTTCGTCAACCTTAATGATGGATCGGCTGCTCAATCTTCAAGGACCTCCTCTGGGTAGCATTGAGAATATAGAGCTGGCAATGTTCAGAAGCAAAAACTTTGACAGATGGTGGGGTGAATGGAAACTGCATCTATTCCATCAATCGGCTTCCATGTACATGACATACCTCTTTCCAGATGTTATTCCTCAGGTATGCCTTGATTTAACTTTGTCCACATAATTGCTTAGCCGATTCATAATTTGACTAATTCATCTTGTGTTTTGTAGATAACAGAATCTTCTCCTCCACACCAGAGCGATAGTGGCTGGGATATTAAATATACTCCTGGATTAATTCCAAATGGAGGTGGACCATCTCTTCCTGTCATCGGCTATAATGCCCCCAAGACTTCAGCTCTTCTTCAAGGGCTCATCAGAGAACCAGCCGATGCCGGTAAGAAGAGAAAAACTAGGTCATCAGCTGTAGACCCATCGGCTCAGGCCCCGAAGAAGAAAACCAAGCCAAAGAAAATTAAGCCAACTGACGACCTACCTGCCGTAGATCCATCCATTAAACAAGCTCTGGATGAAGAAAAGATCGAAGAGGACATTGATCAAGCTGCAGCTGAAGTAAGCGATACAGAAAGAACACCATCGGCTTCACCCAAGCAAACTCCTCCAACTCCTTCCGCCCCGGCTCATTTTTCAAGAGTAAGCAACTCTCCTCAGTTCCTTTTGTAAATCACTCCCCTTATGGCCGATTACTCACAGGTTTTATAGTTGCAGAAGAAGAAAATTGCTGTGAAGAAGAAATCAGCAGCACCAACTCTTAAACCGGCTCCACCAGTAAGATATTTTTAATTCTCTCATTAATTGATCTTAGCCGATTATGTCTAACATTTGTCTCTTTTACAGCTTCCTCCTTCTCCTTTACCTCCTATGCAACCAGAATCAAGCAACTGTACTCCATCGGCTGCAGACAGTCATAATGTTGAAGAGGGAGAACAACCAGCTGCTCCTGCTATTCCAGTAAGTTTTTGTTGACACAAACCTGAGATCGGCCAATCATGTTTTGATCTTTGATCATCCATAATATTATCTCTTGCAGGTCTTAGCCGATCTGTTTTCCTTCGACATCAAGGATTATCTCGATGAAACAGAAGAAGACACCCCCAGTGAAGCCATAGCTCCTCTATCCGATGATGTGAAAAGAACGCTTGAAGATATCTCTCATCGGCTAGAAGCTTCATTAGACAACCTGGTGACCAACTGTGGCTCGATCCGTGCAAGGTTCACAGATATCCAAGCTCTACTCCCAGATAAGCTAGCCGATACCCTTACTCCAGCCGTCTACCTTGAGCAACACTAATTCAAGCTAGAGAAGGCCAGGCAGATATTAGCCGATCGCCGGGAACGCAAAGATATTGAAGCCACAATCCAGCACAATCGGCAGCTTGTGCACGAAGAGAAGTCTAAGCTTGATCAGCTGTCTGAGGGCCCTATCAAGTCCAATATTGATCGGCTTGAAGCCCGTAAGATTGATCTCATGACACAACTTCAAGAATGCAACGCCGAGCTGGATATGGAGCACAAGAAGCTAACCGATCTCCCGCAAGCTGTCGAAAAACAGAAGGCAAGGCTGAAATCGGCTATCAAGAATGTTGCTGATATGACCAAGTCCTTGAAAGTCATCCCTGGAACCGATGCTCAAGACGCCCAAGCCATAGAAGAAGTAGAACAAATTAGGCAGAGGGCTATATCGGCTATCCAACGATATTTGTCTCAGTGACATTCTGTATAATAGACCTTAGGAAATTTTTGTAATCGGCTAAGATACCCTAGTACTGTATTCAACTAGTCTTGATAATCCTTTGTGCCGATTAACATAACTTCTGAACTTGCTCAAAAAATTTCCTAATTTGCAACTTGTGTATATATATGCCCCTAATTTTACAATGTCCAAAGCACTGATAAAATTATAATTTGAACTAAGGGCGATATAACAATATCGGCCATTGTACATCGGCAAACAACAACCGATTACAACATGAAAAAACAACTAAGGGCGATATAACAATATTGGCCATTGTACATCGGCAAACCACAACCGATTACAACATGAAAAAACAACTAAGGGCAATATAACAATATCGGCCATCTTAAGGCGATCTAAGCACACCGGCTATCATGTATCGGCAACACTAGCCGATCATGCCTTAACCCAAACACTTGGGTAATATTTCTTCAAGTACTTGCCATTGAGTGCTCGTCCATAGACTTCACCATCAAGTCCTTGCAACAAGTATGCCCCTTTAGACACAACCTTATAGATTTGGAACGGTCCTTCCCAATTCGGCGACCACTTGCCGAATTTGCTATCCCGAGTTCCAATCGGCAAAATTAACTTCCATACAAGCTCATCTTCCGAAAAAGACTTGGGGTACCACTTTCTTGTTATAGTACCGAGCAACTCGTTCCTTATCCTTAATAACCTTCGCAAGGGCTTGCAATCGTGACTGAACCAAGTCCTCCCTTTCATCGGCCATAAGATTATAATACTCATCGGCTGTTAAACCATCTTGCGATTATGTTCTTCCTATGGCAAAATGGCCTCATGTCCATAAACAAGCTTATAAGGAAGAACTCGAATCGATCCATGACAAGCCATCCGATAAGACCACAATGCTTCGGCCAAACGAGTATGCCATTGCCGAGAATAATCAGAAATCTTCCTTTTAATCAACTTGATCAGGCTCTTGTTAGACGCCTCGGCCAGCCCATTAGCTTGTGCATAATATGGTGAAGAATTCAACAATTTGATCCTCATGCTATCGGCAAACTGAACAAACTCATCAGACACGAAAATTGAACCCTGATCGGTTGTAATGGTTTGAGGAATACCAAATCGATAGATTATATGCTCTTGAACAAATTGTATAGCATCTCCAGAATCAACCTTCTTCAAAGGAATCGCTTCTACCCACTTGGTAAAATAATCAGTTGCTACCAATATAAACTTGTGTCCTTTACTTGGTGGTGGATTAATCATGCCGATCGTATCAATTCCCCAACCTCTAAATGGCCATTGTTTTATGATAGGATTCATAGCCGACGCCGGTGCTCTCTGGATCGCCCCAAATTTCTGACAATCCTGACATCCCTTGTAATATTTGAAACAATCCTCCAGCATCGTTGGCCAAAAATATCCTGCACGTCGAATCAACCACTTCATCTTATGAGCCGATTGATGAGTGCCACAAATTCCCTCATGAACCTCTCCTATTGCAACCTTAGCCTGATCGGTACTCAAACATTTAAGCAGGACCCCATCAATCGTTCGATAATAGAGCTCACCATCCAATAAAGTATACTTCAACGCTTTATACCTTAATTTCCAAGAAGCCGATTGAGACGGATTCTGTGCTGATGTACATCATATTTCCAATCATCGGCTGTCACGGCAGCAACTTCAATCTTAACATCTTTAACCATTGGCTTATACCCCGATGCCCCTTGGGCTAAATCTTTATTCTGCTCTCGAGATACATGCTTCAAAGTTACTAGCCGAAATTCCTTCATCAGCTCCTAGCATTTCTCATTATAAACTATTAATGTATCATTCTTGCTCTCATATTCTCCTGCCAATTGACTGATCACTAGTAAAGAATCCCCCATAATTTCGATAGCATCAGCCTCAACTTCTTTGAGTAACTGCAACCCTTTGAGAACTGCCTCATATTCAGCTTGATTATTAGTCGCATAAGGTTTAATGGTATAAGCAAACTCAAAACATGCCCCCCCGAGGGGAAATTATCACTAAGCCGATACCACAACCATGAGTACATACTGACCCATCAAAGAATAAAGTCCATGGCACGATCTCAACTGAGCCGATTGAATCATCACGATGATCAACAATAAAATCGGCTATAGCCTGTCCTTTGACCGCCTTCGGTGATTCATACTGAAGATTAAACTCAGTTAAGGAAAATATCCACTTTCCAACCCCTCCTTTCAAAATTGGAGCCGATAACATGTACTTGACAATGTCGGCCTTGCATATGACAGTGCATTCATTGGACAATAGATAATGCCTCAACATTGTACATGAAAAATATAGGCACAAGCATAACTTTTCCACAGAAGAATATCTAGTCTCTGCATCCAAAAGCCGTCGACTTAGATAAAACACAACTCTTTCCTTTCCTTCAAGCTCCTGAATCAAGACCGAGCCATATCCCAAAGAGCTAAATCGACACTGGCAACATTGACTGACCTGTCGGCTAGCACGATCTCAATCTTGTCGCCTTGCCATTGAATCAAGCATTGATGCATGATTGAAGGAATACAACAATTGGCTTGAATCCAATTTCTTCCAAGCAACAAGCTGTAAGAATCCTTCCCATCGATGACAAAAAACGTGGTAGGGATAGTTTTACTGCCGACTATCAGTTCCACATTTAGAACACCTTTGGTCTCTGATGGATTGCCACCAAAATCTTTGAGCACCATGTTCGTCTTGATGAGATTGTCAGCATTTCTGCCCAACTTCCTCAACGTAGCATAAGGCATCAAATTTACTGCAGCCCCACCATCGACCATCATCTTAGACATCGGCTTCCCATTGACATAACCATTTATATACAATGGTTTAAGATGCTGATTCTCTGTCCCCTCAGGCTTCTCAAAGACTGCTTGTTCTGGTAATAGAACCAACGTAGCCGACTCTTCTTCTATTTCACCAACATCGGCTTCTTTGACCCCAAATTCGGCTGGCAAGGTAAAAACCATGTTAACTGACGCCGTTACAACACTTTTCCCTTTTGCCAACTTCTTCGCCTCGTCGGCTGTGGCATCATCGGCTTCAGGAGCTTGACTCTTAACGCGCCATTCCTGCCTCGGCTTTGTCTTCTTCAGTCGATGATTGATTTCTTGGTCAACCTCCTGAAAGCGTTCCCTGTTCCTCAACCTTTGAACACTTCTTTTCTGATTTTTAGTAAAAATACCAGAGGGGCACCATTGAGTCTTCCTGCCTTCATTTGCTCCTTGGTCACGATCTTGGTTTACTGGACCCAATCTCTGATGCACAGGAACTCTCGCTTGCCTCAGCCGATTACCTCCATCATACGATCGGCTTGAACTTCCTACAACATTGCTGCACCCAGGACAATCCTCGATAGATGGCAGCCTCATACCCTCATTCCAGCAGAACCTAAAGAACTCACAACCCCAATGAGGATCAAAACCACCATTATCTTCTTCATAACACCTCTCCTGTTGCTTGTCATACTTCCTTTGATACTTGTTTATAATTTTGGCCGAATTCACCTGAAAACCTCTCGCACGTCCTCCGTCGGCTGTTCGGCCAGCTGTGTGCGCCATATTGACAGGAAAAGGATTACCATCAACCTTCATCGGCTTCTTGGAATCATCAAATTTGATATTCCCTTCCTCAATAGCTACTTGAATCTGTTGCCTGAAGACCTTGCAATCGTTAGTAGAATGAGACCCGGAGTTATGCCACTTGCAATACCTTCTTTTACCCAATTCCTCGGCCGATGGAATCGTATGACCAGCAGGGAGTTGAATCTGCTTCTCCCAGAGTAACAGATCAAAAATCTTGTCAGCCTTGGTAACATCAAAGTCATACCTTTCCTCTTTCCCAGAATTCTTTACCCACTGGCATGGTATAAACATTTTACTTCTTACCCATTCGGCTGCTGCTATTTCAGAATCATCCTCATGATCATCCGACCCATATATGTAAGTATAGACATGATTAACCCTTTTAGAATTTTTTTCTGACTTCTGCAGACTTTTGCTCATGCAACGTTACCTTTTGTATAAGGTGTGATAAGCTATCAAAGTCTTCAGATGAGAACTTCTCCCTGATCGGGGCAATCATACCCTGAAAAGCCAAATCGGCTAACTGGGCATCAGTCGAACTCAAGCTGTAGCACTTATTCCTCATCTCTCTGAACCTCTGAATATACTCATGTACAGGTTCGTCATGTCTTTGCTTGATTGCTGTTAAATTAGACAATTTCATCTCATGAATCCCACTGTAGAAATAACTATGAAATTGCTTCTCCAAATCAGCCCAACTGTTGATTGATCCATACGGCAAAGAAGAAAACCAAGTAAAAGCCGATCCAGACAAGGACAACCGGAACAACCTAACCCTCAATACATCCACAGCCGGTGCCTCACTATATTGAGCTAAAAATCGGCTAATGTATTCGTAAGTTGACACACCATCTTGTCCCGAGAATTTTGAAAAATCTAGAACCTTGAACCGGTTAGGAAAAGGAACTCTCTCAAACCACTCAGGGTAAGGCTGCCGATACAGGTTTCCAGCGTCCTTCAGTTTAAGCCCGAATTCTTCTCTCATCACATCGGCAATCACATCGGCCCACGGTCGTTGCTGAGCTACTCCTTGCGATTGTTGTTGTATGGGCTTGAATTGATTGTATTGAGGAACAAACTGGGTTTGAGTGGGCCCCTGCTGATATTGAGCTTGCGGCGAAGGAGGCTGATACTAATAATTCAAATTGCCTCCTTGGTAATTCTGGAAGTTCGGTTGAATATTACGCACCAGATGTTCGGGAACAATTTGAGGTACCACTGTCTGGTCTGGCTGCACGTGATGAACTAAATGCTCTGGGACAACCTGATTTAGAGCGTATTGTCCTAGCTGATTGTTAGGTGCTGCAAACCCAGCCGATGCATTCATTAAACCTGGCTGATGGACCGGCTGAATAACCTGTTGCGTTAATGGTGTTTGCTGAATCGGCTGCAAAACCTGCTATCTTGGTGGCGTCTGTTGAATCGGTTGCACAACCTGTTGGATTGGGGGTGTTTGTTGAGCTGGTTGCATAATTTGCTGCTTTGGCGGTGTTTGCTGAATCGGCCGCTGCTGAACTGGATCGACAGTAGGTTGAGGTGGTGAAAACATGGCCGCAACCTGATCTTGCGTTAGCCGATTCACATCCTACCCACTATGCTGTGGTTGTTCTCTCATCAACAACCGAGGATTAACCAACTGACCTGGCACCGATGATGATGCGGCAGGTGCTGGAGCCGATATCGGTGCAGTCGGCTGAGCTGATGGTGCATTAGGAGGAACTGTTTGAACAGATGGCTGAGTATTGGTGATCAAAGGCCGATAATTTGGAAAGACGCCTCCTGGCAAATAAACCGGACCTGTAGCCTGATATTCAGCCATTGAACCATCAACCATTGACTTCATCATATTTGACAAAGTATTAACCAACACCCCAGACTGATTGATCAAGGCATTGTGCACGGCATAATCAACTCGATCTTGGAAGTTATTCAAAAACTCCTGTGGTGTATTGCCATCCTAATTAAGATTTCCACCTTGAAATCCTTGGGGATTATCGCCTTGAGAGCCAATGCCCTGGACTTCTTGAAAACCATCACCTTGATTTCCTTGAGAGCCATCCACAACACCTTGATCACCTGGTTGAGCCGTACCATCTGGAGCTTGTTTCACTTCGCCATCTTTGGGAGAACCTGTTCCAGGAACATCAGCAACCACCTTTAATTTGTACTTCTGAACTAGCGTTCCCTTGCGGGTTTCTGTGAATGAGCTCAAAAATTGGTTCCTTGCTTGCTGCATCATTGCTTCAAGATCCTTTTGCTACTCAGGTGTCAATTTATCCGGAGTGATGGGCATAATGTTGCTCTCGTCAACCTCAGACAAACCCAACTTAAGAATCTTAGCTTTGACAGAACCAGGTTCTCCAGCCGAGGACGGTGATGCTGGTGGTTTCTCGGCCATGAGGAAAACTGCTGCTGTGACTCTGACTTCTAATCGGTCCCACTGGGTGTGCCAAAAGCGTGTTGACAGAAAACACGAGGCCTGGGAGATCCGCTTAACTCCAGTGCAGGTCCAAAACTCGCCTTTGGATGTATGAGTGTGCCAGTTGACTTGATCCTGCAATCAACAAGAAATAAAGACAAAGAAACCGCGATTAATCCTATAAATGATAGCCGATCGGCTAAATGCCGATGACATATCATTTATCTTTGGGCCGATGTCATATATGTATCGATCGACAGTCATGAATAATTAAGGAAGAACTAAATCTACTCGATCGGCTGTAGACATTAACAATATATAATCCTTATGTCGATATACTTAAATCAAGTGATTGGGATAGATCGGTCGCCATGCCGAGACAGTATAAATCACTTAGATCGAAATATAAATTAACAACAGAACTATATACATTCATAGCATAGCCGATCAGATAGATCTAGCATTTATCGGCTAATACTCCGATACCACTCTATATTAAGATATTAAAGCAAGTAGAATATATCAAACAGAAGCATAATATGCTTTAATGCAACAAGATCTTAACATAAAGGGCAGATTTAACATGTCAACCGAGCATATAGAATAAATGTAGTTAAATCAGGTAAGATCGGCTGAAACCCCGATGCTACCCTAATCGGCAACCAGAAAGCAGGCTAGAGATTGAAATTCTAAGCACGACTTAATAGATCAAACTCAACTAATGCAGCATTAAGTATGGAAAGAAGAACAATATCTAGACAATCAAGCCGCTGGATATCTAGCATTAAGTGGTAGATATCTTATATAATCCAAGCTAATGTCGCTATTTAAACTAATCGGCCGCCTTCTACTAACAGATGTTAGCCGATTGTAGGTTAGATGACGATATTACCGAAGATTATGTAAGATATATGATAACTTGACGAATTACATAGACAAGATTAGAGTGTCATAAAGATGAAAGCACTAATCCCGAGAACGCAAGCCGGCATAACAAGTTTTACCTCTTGTTGAAGATCGCAACCGATGCAGCTCAACCCGAAAGCAAGAACTCGTCGAAACAAAACGAAAGTAAAAAGGGTGGCGATGCGCCGAGATTGTATTGAACGTGTGTCAATAATTACATTGGGCTCGGGGTCTATTTATACCCGAGAATTACAAAACATGTCCATATCGGACACGACTCTTATCTCTAACAAACTCTAAGATACCATAAGTCTTTGCGGCAGACTTTTGCCCAAACATATCTCTAAGGAAATTACATAAGATATCCTAATTAGTAGATACAATTGCCTTCTCAGGACTCTATCCATGCATGGCAATCATCTTGAAGCATATCAACTCGAGCCGCTGACGCATATCGAGTCGTATTGTCGGAATCGGCCGTATCAGTTCACCTAGTCTGACTCGGACTCAGCTGATCCTGATCATAGCCGATTTAGACTCAGCCGATTCTCGCTCTGTTTCCGAAACGATTTCAATCTCGATTCCTTCTCGATTTCTTCCTCATCTCCGATCCCTGGATTACCAAATTTGGTCGTTAACAGTTTCGTCGGCCCTGGCAATTGTTTCAGCTACATTGGTATTATTCAAGGTTGTATCGCTTTGACCTCTTGGTTTGCTTTGGTTCAGTTGATATATTTGCCTATCTATTTATCATATATCTTGGTTAATCTAATTCGATTATTCAATTTACTTGTATCGGTCAGAGCTTTTCTAGGGTGTTGCCAGTATCGGCTAAATTGTTTTGTCGATCTAGATTAGCTAAGTTATGCACCACCCTGAAAATCAGTTAAAGGCTTGATTGTTTAGATATTATGTTTCTTTTCATACTTAGTGCTACATCAATTGGGTTTGACCTACTAAGTCGTGCTTAGAACCATAGTCTCTAGCCTGCTTTTTGATTGCCAATAAGGGTTTCATCGGGGTTTCAGCCGATGAGTTATATGGACGTTGTATCGGCTTATAAGGATTACATACGAGTTAGATTTAGCTGATTGCAACAAAGGTTTAATTGTTTAACTAATCATTTGGATTTTACGATATCGGACTTTCAGCCGATGCATGCTTTAACCTTCGGATTAGCGCTTATTCTATGATATCATTAATAGCTGTTTGGTTTGTATTGAATTATATTATTGTTATATTACACTATCATTAGCCGGTTGTCTTTATATCATTATCTACATTTGACATATAATCGATTACTCAAAACCCTATCGACATTGGCTGGAATCAATCCATCGTCTTGTCAGCCGATCGACTCTTTGATCTTCAATTTATATATCTTGTCAGGTGCAAGATCAAACTGACTGGTACGTCCGTATCTCATCAATATTCTGGACCTGCACTGGAGCTAAGCAGATCTTCCAGACGATTGTGTTCGTTGACTTAGTTCGCACCAACACAGATCTGGCACCATCAGCCGAGCACGAATTTTTTTTTGTCAATAAGAGGGAAAGTGATATCACCAAAGTTCTTGCAAGATAAGTTGTTTCCCAAAGTTTGAATCCTTGAGGGGATTTCACGCTCCGTTGAGGAGCTCACAAAGAGCCGGGTCTTAGCTACCTCTTTCCTCAAGAGGTTACACAAAGCACTACTGTCACGCCCAGAAATTCACTAGTAATTTCCGAACTAATTTGTGCATAAAATCCTCATCCAAGAATCAGCCGAGGTACACAAACTGACAATTTAATATACAAATCCATCAAAATAATAACGTTACATACTTACAAAAGAAAAGAAAACTGCAGCGGAATTACGGTCTAGCGAAGCTCTGGCTCCACTCCCACAGGCAGCTCAACTGGGGTATAAGCCAAACGTTTTCTCCTTCGCAACTTGTCTTCAACTGAGGTTTGATTGATTATTGCAAGGTGAGCATATGACATACTCAGCAAGCCACACAGCAAATATGCAAGTGCACAAGGATACCAAAGGATGGCATAATATAGGGCTCATTTGCAAAAGCAGCATTTAGCAAACATTTGAGAGTTATAAAATAGTAGAGTAATTAATCATCAATTTTAATCAACACTGAACAGCACACCCATGCTGCTCAGGCCCAACCATCCTGAACAACCATACCCGGCTGTACAGATCTATTTCCATACCAGGAATGTACCATTCCAAACCAGGAGCTAATCAAATTATTACCAATTATAGCATCATTTATTATGGTGAGAAGTGTGAGACTAATCACGAAAGACATTGTTAGACCCGCCCATAACCGCGGGCACGGCTATTCGAATAGTTTTACTCTGGCCAGAGGTGTACCACTGTACCCACAAGACACAGCCCCACGACATGTCACCATGTGCCTCAATACCACCACGGTACCTCGGAAAGGAGCTGTGACAGTACCCCTCGCACAACACAATCCACCACAGCGCACCGTTCCTGGATCATAATCACCCCCTTATAAACAAGGCATGGACTCCCCAGCGACCCCCGTGGGCTTATCTCCGCCACTTCTCAGTCTGGTGCTCCGCAATGAACCATGCTATACAAAAGGTAAAGCCGTTGCCCATGCTGGCTTGTGGTTGGCACGGTTAATGTTTCACAACCGAAACTCGTGAACCGGTCCTTAATTGTCATGAGCACGACCATCAAAACCATGTGCTCACAACCCACCTTTATCAAGTTTTAGTTGGCATATTAATTAATTAACCAATCACGATTAACCATCGTGAGCTTCTATTAAATATCCATAAGTGATAGTGAAGCATGATTTATCCCATTAGTGAGCTATTGTTTCTAAGCATGGCTAAGCATCTATTATAAGCATCTAGCTGAACCAAACCAATATATAAGGTTCTAGCTAATCAAATTATAACCCATAGGTAAATAAAGTCATCTTCGGCCATAATTAAATGGGAAAGGCTCACCACCCGGTGACATTCGAAAATAAATGCACAAGTGAAATAAATAGAGAATTTAAATGTAGGATCAACATGCTCAAAGGAATTGTGTTTGGGATCTGTGTGACTTGCCTTGCAATAATCGGTCTTCAATTAATCTTCTTGAATACTTCCGACGCACACGCGAACCTTCGAAACGACGGAAACGACAAGCTAACATGCAAAACGAGGAAAAAGACTAAAAAAACCAAATAAACAGTACATAAAAGTAAACAAACATGTAGATCATGATTTTAGATGAATTTAGAGACTTGAACGACCTCATTCCAATTTCATATGAATTAATTACAAATTTTACAAGATTAAATTCCAATTAAACCTATTAAAGAAAAGACTACTCCAAATTAATTAAACAATTTACAAATGATTTATAACTGAGAGAAAAGATTAAAGCAACCTCCGGAAAAGATTAGATTATATTGTAGATGACATATGATGAAAAGAACCAATATGCCATTGGAAAGAGAGGAAAGGATTTATATGGCTGAGATTAATCTTGACCGAGTGACCAAGATTGGATGGCTTAGATTGATCTGGCAAGCGGGCCTCAGGAGATACCGTCTCAACGAGTCAATTCTACGTGACACGGGATCACCCAAATGATCAACCGAAACCGGTGAACGGAACCGGCGGCTCTGAACTAAAGGACGACTCAACACGGACGAACGAACGAGCGAATGACTCAACAACAGCTGCGACTAAACCGGTGGGCTAGAAACGATTCACGGTAAAGCCCCGGTACGACAAACGATAGACCGGTAGAATTTAGGGATGCACCTACGGCTAGACAACTTGGCTACTGAGCAACCCGCTAAAGCGGTGGCTAGGTTTAAGTGACACACAGCTGCGACACGGCGGCACTAAGGCGACTTGGCTCGGCTAGGCGGCGGCTCGGCGGAAACGCAAAGCTAGGGTTAGGGTGACGGCATAGCCGATGCGATGCACGACAGCGGCGCGGCGACTGCAGTACGTGCACTAGGACAGCGGCTACGCGGCGGCTAGCAGCGAACAACAGCGGGTGCGGTGCACGGCAATGACCGGCTCGATGCTAGGGCGGCGACGCGGTGGTAGCAAGCGGCTGCAGCAAAGCGACGGCAACGCTGCACGGCGTGCAGGCGCAGCAGCGGTGACGCAGCAGCAGCGGCAACAGCAAGCGACACGGCCGACGTGGCAGCATGCAGCAGCGACACGGCACGCGGTATAGCAGCAGCTTGGCAGAGCCAGCGCAGCAAGCAGCGGCGTGATGGCAGCAAGCGACGGTGCATGGGTCGGCTGCGGTGGCTAGGCACACACGGCTACGCACGGGCTAAGGCTGCACAACAGCGACTACACGAAGACACGATTGCAGCTACACAAAGATTAAACCTAGGGAACGGAAAGGAGGCCTCACCGGGGAAGACCGAAGAGGAAGAGGCAACGGCGACGCCAGCGACAACACACGGAGACGACGACGACGCTAGGGCCAAACAAGATTAGATTAAATTAAGGCCCTAGGGAAAAACCTACGCCGGTGAATGGCATGGGAGCAGCGGTTGCCGACAAAATAATGCAAACGGAGGGCACCGGGAGAAAGAGGAGGCAACAGCGATTCTTTCCAACACTTACGCAGCGACGAACAGCAAAGGAGATGGCCAGGGACGAGCTCAGGACGGCGGCGATGTACTGTCCACGGCGGCGACAACTTTCTGGCGATATGTGGCGACAACGGAGGGGTGGCCGGGCTTCACTTCGCAGCTGTGAATCCAATGGAGGCAGCGGCGAAGCTTGGCGATGACGGGAGGAGCAGTAGGGCTTCGCCGGAGATCAAAACGTGACGGCGAACTTCGGGTTGACAGCGACGATGGAGCTCCGGTGGATTTCGGCTTCAGGGAGATGGCTGTCGGGCTTCTCCTCACTGCTGCGATGCCGACAGTGGATACGGCGAGGTCCGGCGACCACGGAGTCGACGGCAAAGCTTCGCCGGAGATCAAAACATGGCAACGGTTCGGCCTTCACGGTGACGGCGACTTCCGGCGGGGTTCGGCGCAAAAGAACGGGTGGCCGGGGTAGAGCTCTTCACTGCGAAGCCGAGGGAGGTGGCGGCGCTAACCGGCGACGGCCGGGGCGACGGCGAATGGCGGCTGGAGGTGGCGACCGGAGGTGGAGAGAGAGGGAGCTCGCGGGGAGAGCGTTTCCGGCGACGGCGACGGACGGGACTTGAGGGGATAGGGAGAGGACGACTAGGGGGTCCTTTATATAGGCACGGGAGCTCGGGTCCGGGCCCAGATCGACGGGAAAAAACTCGGGAAAGTCTAGGGTTCTCGCCGGAAAAAGGAAGGATTTGATCCGCGAAATTGGAAAGAATTTCCATAGAAAATTTTGGGGATTTCTTGGGGAAAAGGAAGAGGAGATTGAGAGGATTCCATTCCCACAACTAATTTGGAAAAAAGGAGCAACGATGTGGCCGGATTGGTGGGAGGAGGCGGCGGCACTGTGCACGGGCTGGAGAGCTAGGTCTCTGTCTGGAGGAGGAAGAAGGAGCACTGTAGCGACAGGGAGGAAAAACAGACTTCTATGTGGGCTGAGAGGAAGGGAGAGAGAAGGGGAGGCAATGGGCTGGATTCGGCCCAAGCTGATGAGGAGGACTTTTATTTACTTTTCCAAATAAATTAACCAATGAGATGATCTTTCAATTGTTAAAAATACTTCCAATGCTCAAATAATTCTAAGAAAAATCTTGAACATACTTGGACACTCAAAGTATTTAATATAATAATATTCAGATCATTTAATGATTAATTTATTATTTAAATAATTGCTAAACTGTTCTTTGTATTATTAAAATTAGGAATTGAGCTCTGAAAAATCTGAGAAAATTCCAGAGAGAATAATTAATCATGAAGAATTTAATAAAAATTAAATCAATCCATGCTTTATATTTAGGAAATTTTATTTCCCACATTTAACTTCACTTGTAAATTAATGAACATTTAGTATAAATTCTATTAATAATTTATTAAATGATTTATAAATCCTTAAACGAAAATCAGGCCGTGACAACTGCTCCTTCCACCCACTAGTGGTATCTCTTTTCTTTCGGAGGCTAGATCTGACCTTCATAAACTTCTCCCGACCAACCACAAGTACTTTGGTGCCTCAAGAGTGGCACTTAGCCGCCTTGGAGTACTCAATCTCCAAGATTAAGGATGCATTCGTTTGGTGTTGTTCCCAACCTCTCTACCTCGTTTTCCGCGCGCACGCTTTTCAAACTGCTAAACGGTGTATTTTTTACAAAAAGTTTCTATACAAAAGTTGCTTAAAAAAATCAAATTAATCCATGTTTTTAAAAAATCTAATACATAATTAATCACGCGCTCATGGACTGCTCCGTTTTCTATGTAGGGAAATGGGTTCCCAACCCACAAGTAACGAACACAGCCTAAAAGATGGAACAAGGATCCCTTGGTGATGAAACTAGTACTCAACGAATCTTCACGAAGTTAACACCAAGCACTCACACAAACTCGAAACTACAACTCTCACACACACAAGGTCCGAGATCAAAGATCGGTGGAGAGGGGAAATTAGAAAGGCTTAAAGTGGTCTCAAAGCAAAGCAAGCCAAGGGAGAAAATATTTGCGTTAGCGCCAGCAACCTTGACTTGGAGTAGGTGGGGGGTATTTATTGCCACGCCCACAAATCCGCCGAGGGAGTCAAATTGCACCGGTTTTAATAGTTTGTGGGGAGGGGGGGTCGAGATATCCGGTGTTGTGGTTAAGGGATTTGAATTAGATTCAGTCACTAGTTAAGGGAGTCCAAGTGAACTTATTGCAATCTACATTATGCTTCTAGTAAGTGTATACTTGTTGCCCTTCCCTCAAATTTCTTAAGTATATATGCATAACATACCTATATATAATTTTAAAATTCTATGGGTATTCAACTGATAATAGGGGTGAAAACAGAGCGGATACTATCCGATTCGATCCGATCCATGAATATCCATGAATTACATTGGATCCGGCCGCCAGCCGGGGCTTCATCGTGAGGAATGTTTTTCTAGACAAATCTAAGGGTGGTAATACGGAGTTATATACATCATAACTAACTGCCAGATATTTCTCTCAAGGGTGGAAATTAAAACTATTTGTCTCATGCCATATTATGTCACGCCACTTCAAATAAATCAAGCCATTAGATGGCAGTTAGATGCCACATATTTCTCTTTTACTAGGCTCCCAAGTCCCACATTACATGTTGGGTTGTCCATAGATAGCTAATTAATGACATCACAAATGATTCACCTTCGCAAACCATTTTCTAATGGGAATCCCAAAAGATACCTAATTAACTGTCTCCTTAATTATTTGGATATCCATAAGTAACCATCGCTTGATCTAACCTTTGTCGATGCGGCACCAAGATTTCCTCCACGTACTAAACATGTCTCAACTCTCGATTTCTGATGGACAAGCAACATCGTGGCCCAATTAATATTTGACATGTGTGGTCCATAAGAGCTATGTGCACATATCTATTACCACATTGCTAATTTAGTAAGAGTGAAACTAACTTTTAAGGCATCTTCCTTCTAATCATATCACTCCAGAGTTAACCATTTTATACGAAGTGAGGACGAAAATATAAGTGTGGTGGTGTATGTAAGTGGACCCGCTCGTTGAATGGGCTAGTACAACATCATGTTTTCCACATGGAATAAGTTCACTTGACGTCCCTCAATTATACGCCAAGTCTATCTGAGGTCCCCTAACCGGAGGGAAGGCTCATACAACATCATGTTTTCCACATGGAATAAGTTCACTTGACGTCCCTCAATTATAAGCCGAGTCCGTCTGAGATCCCCTAACCACAATATCAGAAATGTGTACCCCTGAACTATGGAAAATCAACTTGACATCCCTCAATTATAAGCCGAGTCTGTCTGAGGTCCCCTAACTACAATATCAGAAATGTGTACCCCTGAACTATAGAAAATCGTCCAAAAAAATGTGTACCGCTGAACTATGGAAAACCGTCCAAAAAAGTTCCCGAGGCAGTATAGATGTCTGGTTTGGCTGACATAAATGTGTACCCCTGAACTATGGAAAACCGTCCAAAAAAGTACCTGAGGCAGTATAGATGCCTGGTTTGGCTGACATGGTAATGTGTACCCCTGAACTATAGAAAACCGACCAAAAAAGTTAAGTTCCCGAGACAATATAGATGCCTGATTTGGCTGACATGGTAATGTACCCTTGAACTATGGAAAACCGTCCAAAAAAGTTCTTGAGACAGTATAGATGCCTGGTTTGGCTTACATGGTATCCTAGTCAGCAAAAAAAATAAAATAAATATGTGGGGCCCACATGTAAGTGAGAGAAAATAGTGTGCCCCCATATCTCTCCTTTCTTTTCTTTTTCTCTTCTCTTCTCTCCTTGCTTCTCTCGATCAGTCGAGCCGAGCACGACGGGGGAGAGGTGGATGGCGTGACGCGGCGGAGGGAGAGGAGGAGGCTAGCGTGACGGCGAGCTCGGCGGCTGAGAGGAGCAGCACGCGGCGCAACGGCGGGGGAAAGGATTGGCGCGCGACATGGCAACGGGGGAGAGGAGCGGCGCGGCGGCGGGAGAGAGGAGAGGAGTGGCGTGTGGCGTGGCGCGGCTTTCCTTGCTTCTCTCAAGCGGGCGTGGCGGTAGATGGGGAGAGATGGCCAATGGTGGGGTGGGGACGGCGAGGAGGCCTTCGAGCGTTCGGAGAGGGAGGAGGCGGGCACGGATCCTCTCGTCTCCCCTGCCGCCACGCCGCGTGCTGCTCCTCTCACCCGCCGTTGTGCCACGCGATGCTCCTCTCTGCTGCCGAGCATGCCGTAACGCTGGCCGCCTCCTCTGCTCCTCTCCCGCCGCTGCCATGCGCTGCTCCTCTCCGCCACCGAGCTCGCCGTCGCGCTAGCCGCCTCTTCTACTCCTGTCCCGCCGCCGCCGTCTCGCTGGCCGTCTCTCTCCCCGTCTACAGCCGCCGCCGCGACCAGAGAAGCAAGGAGAGAAGAGCAGAGAAAATGAAAAGAAAGGAGAGATACACCATTTTCTCTCACTTATATGTGGGCCCCACATATTTATTTTATTTTTTTCTTACTAGGATGCCACGTCAGCGAAATTAGGCATTTATACTGTCTCGGGACCTTTTTTTGGACGGCCTTTTTTGGACGGTTTTACATAGTAGGGGTACATATTTCTGGTATTACGGTTAGATGACCTCGGACAGACTCGGCGTACCATTGAGGATGTCAGGTGAACTTATTCCTTTCCACGTTGTACGATCTTTACTCAGAAGCAATAATTATTTTTTTCCTAAAGTGATGGAAAATGTTAAAATGCATCTGTAATTTTGTATGCACGAGCAATACGTCTTCTTTCCCCACCGAATATTTCACAAAGCGTTAAACTACGTACTCCCACAATAATGTATGGGGAATCATCAAGCATATTTTACATGTGTGGGCCAACAGCCGAGATGGGGCAGGTGCAACAAATAGATTAGCATCTGAGAAATTTTAGCACTTATAGGATTATTTTGCTATAGAAGGCAAGTTCTACTGTTGTTCTGGTGGAAAAGGTACATGTGTGTTTGCACAGTTTTTTTTTTTTTTTTTTTTTTTTTTTTTTTTTTTTTTTTTTAACAAAGGAAGATTTCATTTGGTCATTGGACGAGTACACATATGATTTCACTCTCGGAAACCACCTGCCTCTTAGTTACATCCAAAATGCATGACCGGTGCACATCTCAACATGGTGTAACATATGATATCTTAACCAACTTTGCACAATTAAATAACTCCTAATGATAACCTTAATTAATTATCACTCACTTCATTGTCCTAAATCAATTTCCATTAGCATGTTGATGCCTTTTGTCCATTAGCCAATAGTTATCAGGCATTTGTGAGTTACATCCAACATAGTGTATCATTCACTCGTCTTGTCATGCTATTCAAATGAAAACCGCACCACAGTATGCGACAAACATAAAAGTGTAAAAATCATGCAGCCTTTAGGAATGGAGTTAAATGCCATCATATGTGTGCCATATTTACATGAATGCCACCGTCTATTCAGATACTACCTCCGGGTTGGTTGATAGTAATACTTATTCTTCTTTTGGATAAGGACACCGTCTTAAAAAAATAATTTTGACTATTATTTTTTATTATAATATATCTAAAAATATCAATAAATATATAATTTTATTGAAGAATTTTTTAAAATTAATCTATATATATGATAACCATAATTCTAAGAAAAGTATTTTAGATATTATTTATAGTCAAAGTTTTAAAGTTTGATTATAGGCTTTGTCCATAAAGATAATTATTATTAACTTGGAGATAGTAGTACATTATGTAGCTTTCTATTAAGATATATATTAGCATTATAATATTATGAATGTGTTTTCAGTAGAAACTATAATGACATAATTTTCTAGCTAACTTTAAAACTGTGAAGGTGTAGATTCCATCTTTTTACCATTAGTTTTTACGAATTCTTATGGTTTAACAACATGCAAATTATATGCATAAAAGTATTTCCCATGGTGAATCTAAAGAAAATCTGATGATATTATACTATATGAGTTTTTAAAAGTTAATGGTTAAAGATGAAAATATTTGACTTCAGACAAACTAGAGTGTAAGAAAATTTGAAAGAAAGGAGTACACGAAACCAAAACACACACTGAACAAGGACGGTCCAGTGGACTCTTGCCCGAGAAAACTCCAAATGCTGTACATAGTGGCTTAATGGTAATTTACCTCGTAGCAAGTGGCCACGAAAAATGTCAGCAGGCCCCTCGACCAGCTACAATTGTATATCACTTGGCCTCTGGCCAGATTGGTGGAGAAAGGCAAGTTCTCAGGCTGCAGAGGAAGCAGAGCTCCAATCTGTTCATGCCAATGGCTGCTGGCACCTGGGTGAAGGTAATCTCTCTTGCTTACTCATACATATGCAATTGACTGTGTACTCCCTTGATCTATACCTTTTCATAGGAAGGGTTTGGTTCAGTTTTGGGGGAATTTTTTTGGCTGAGATTTGTTCATGTTGCAAGAGTATTTGGCTATTTGCTGCTTCGAGTGATCGTTATGGACATGGATTAGTTGGGAATTGGGGCTTGTTTCTGAAGGTTGTTCATATATTTTGGGGAGGGTTGGGGATTGACCCTGCTAGGATGAAACTTTGTTCTAACCCAAGAAATTTGTCATTTTGGGGATTTTTTTTTTCTAGAGTAGATCACTACGGAACCAGAACATGAGACTTAGAATTTATGTTTTTAAGGAATTAGACTTCGAAAATTGAGTAGCTTGTTCAGAAGCTAGGGATTTCAGGTTATACAAGCTTGGGGTTTAATTAGCGAAGAAGTTTCAGGTTGTGATGCTATGGTGTGGTGTTGATTGATTGATAGCCATGGACTTGAAAATGAGTTGGGAACTTGGGTTTATGTTGGTGAAAGTAACTGTTTGAGGATTATATGAAGGGTCAAATATCTTCGGTGAATCTTGTTGATTCCAGTTTTCCAAGGTTTGTTGACAAGGAAGATTATTCGGGAGGGCGTTGTCAGAATCCATTTCAGTTTCAGCTCTCTGGAGTTGACCAAGGGATTTTGATTCCAAATATCCAGGGCGATAGCAAAATGCTGACTTCAAATTTATGTGTCAACAACATTTGCAGTCAGTTTTGAGAAGTACAATTTGTGTTATTCAGTTGTTTCTGAAAACTGTCGACGTCTCTTCAATATCAGATGCACAAAGAAACCCTGGAAATGCAGAAATTCAGGCCATTAGGCTCATGAACATATGCAAACAAAAAGCACCGCCACATATAGATATCACCTAACTAAACTAATTAGTGAATTCCTGGAAAATTTATAGAAATTACAATCCTGTATAGAACGCAAGAATTTCATAGCAAATACTAATAATCTTCGAACACAAATTGCTCAGCGAGAAAGTAGTAATTTTCTTTGCAGATTGCAGCATCCAGTTTTGTCTAATTTGATTAGTAATTGACATCAGTTAATTAATTAATTAATCACGCGCAGCTAGAGCAGAAGGGAGATGGGCCGGGAGCAAGAAGCTCCCACGCCATCACCCTCGTCGGCGGCACGGCGTACGCGTTCGGCGGCGAGTTCACGCCGCGCGTGCCGGTGGACAACGCCATGTACGCCTTCGACCTCAAGTCGCAGTGCTGGTCGGCGCTGGACGCCTCCGGCGACGTGCCGCCGCCGCGCGTCGGCGTCACCATGGCGTCCGTCGGCGCCACCGTCTACATGTTCGGCGGCCGCGACCAGGAGCACAAGGAGCTGAACGAGCTCTACTCGTTTGACACGGCGACCAACAAATGGACGCTGCTGTCCTCTGGCGCCGGCGACGGCCCGCCGCACCGGAGCTACCACTCCATGGTGGCCGACGCCGCGGGGGGCGGGAAGGTGTACGTGTTCGGCGGGTGCGGCGACGCCGGCCGCCTCAACGACCTGTGGGCTTACGACGTCGCCGCCGGGCGGTGGGAGGCGCAGCCGTCGCCGGGCGAGGCGTGCAAGCCGCGGGGAGGCCCCGGGCTGGCCGTCGCCGGCGGGAAGGTGTGGGTGGTGTACGGCTTCTCCGGCGAGGAGCTGGACGACGTGCACTGCTACGACCCGGGCACGGGCGCGTGGTCCACGGTGGAGACCACCGGCGGCGAAAAGCCGTCCCCGCGCAGCGTGTTCTGCGCCGCGGGGATTGGGAAGCACGTGGTGGTGTTCGGCGGCGAGGTGGACCCGAGCGACCTGGGGCACCTCGGCGCCGGCAAGTTCTCCGCCGAGGCGTTCGCGCTGGACACGGAGACGGGCGCGTGGGCGAGGCTGGACGACGCGGCCGAGCACCACCCGGGGCCGAGGGGATGGTGCGCGTTCTCGGCGGGGGAGGTGGACGGCCGGCGAGGGCTGCTGGTGTACGGCGGCAACTCGCCGACGAACGACCGCCTCGGCGACATCTACTTCTTCACTCCGCCGCTGGCTTAGCTTCCTGAACCGGCGAGCGAGCTTGTCGATCTCCGTCATGCAGGTCAGGTGTACGCGTGCTTGCCTTCGTGTACTATGCTGGATGTTGTTATCCTCTGTTGTGTAGCTGACGAAATAAATGTGATGATGAATTGGCAATTGGTTGGTGCTTCAAGAGGCTTGAAATACCTGCTTTCCAATCAAAATGTCGCCTAAGTAACTAAGGCCCCCGTCCCGTTTATTTCAACTTAAGATTATCGTAATCTAGATTATTATAAGTTGAAATATAAAAAGCAGATATAGAATAAGCTATGATTTGTTTGTTTTTCTGGATTTTGTAATCTACATTGAGATAGCTCACCTCAAATGTGTTCAATTCTTATACCTGTCACAGGTGACTTTAAAAAAAACCACTGCCCTACCCCGTCCCTTCTCCTCCCCACCTCTGCCCCACTCTCTTCTCTCTTCTCTCTTCCTCGTACTCCCTCCCCTCCTCCTTCCCTCCTCCATTCACTTTTCTCTCTTCCTTCGCCAGCCAGCCAGCCCGACTCTCCCTCCAACCATCGGTCGCGGTGGCCTCCTTCCCATGATCGTGGGCCACCGGATCCGGCCTCCACAAGTGTCGTCGACTCCTTTGCTTGCTGCCAATCGTTTGCTCAACTTGTTCGCCCTGAGCTCTGACTGCCTCTCTGCCTCGAGCTCTGGCCGCTTCTCCGTCCTCGAGCATCGGTCGCCTCTCCGTGCCCAAGCATCAGTGGCCCCTCCACCCTCGAGCATCAGCCACTACCCAAGTTCGCCCGCGACCGCCCGGAGATCCTTGGCGCCAGATCCGGTCTCCAGGTGGTTGGGGACCACTAGATCTGGAAGCCCTAGGCTCCGACCGCTTCCTCCTTCACCCCCCGCCCCAAAGGTCGCCGTTCGCCGCCTCTCCACCGTCCCGAGCTCCTTCACGCCAGATCCGGTCTCTAGGTGGCTGGGGACCACCAAATCTGGTAGCCCCCATGATCCAGCCACAACCTCCTTCGTCCTCCATATGTCACTGGCCACTAGCTCCTCCAGGATGCGGTGGATCAGCTTGGGGGACGTGGGGGTCTGGTTGCCGTCTCTTCGTCTCCTCCGCCACCGAGCTCGGGTCGCCGCCGCCTCCATCCACGTACGTCGACCGCCGTTTCTTCGTCTCCTCCGTGCCCAAGCTCCTGTCGCTGCCGCCTGCATCCACATGCGTTGACTTGCCTCCAATCGCTCCAGTCGCACACAACAAGCTCAGATCCATTATTGCCTGCAAGTCCTCTTTCATTGTCTTGTGTTGTTTGTACTGTTCACATTGTTGCTACCTGTGATTTTCATGGTGATTGAGATTCCTGTGATTTTGTTTTGTAATTGGGGCAACTGCAATGGAGACAAGAAGAATTGTGACGATTTCTTTTATTTGTGAATGCCAGTGTGATGGTAACCTAGGAGGACGTGTTTCTCTTTTTTATTTGTCCCCTTTTTTCACACTAGTGACGGTCCCAACTATGACCAGTGACATGTTAAAATATAAACCCGTCAAAGGTGACTTTGAGCAACCACCTGGTTTTGAAGACCCTAAAAATTCTAATCATGTTTATAAACTCTCAAAAGCTCTTTATGGTTTAAAACAAGCTCCTAGAGTTATGAAAGATTGAGTGATTTTTTTTTGTCAAAGGGTTTCTGTCGACGTTTGATGTCGCGATTCCAATATTTGCATAGTATGGGGATCGTTGGTACTAGGATATATGCGAGACTTAGGTAAAAGAGACAAAGATGAGGATTTTTATACAGGTTCGGGCCCCTTATCTTACAGGTAATAGCCCTGCATCTTGTTGGCCGAAGCCGGTCATTGCTCTTATTCATCATAATCACACCAGTACAATATTTGGGGTAGCCTATCTATCTGTTGTCGACTTGGTGGCCATAAAACCATCCCGTAGTCGACAACAGGGTAGTCTTCCTCCTTGAATCCGTGTCCGGCAAGATCAAAGACAGCACTATATCTCTCCTGACAGTATCCGTAGACACCGTAGGGAACTAGCCATGCTTATCTCTGAAGTCGGTATCCGGCGTCTTATCTTGGCATATGTTGGCTTGTATGTTGATTTTGTGTCTTGATCTATTGTTCCGTGTCCCCTCTCCTCCTAGGGGGCCTTGTATTTATACCCATAGGTGTCCTCTTGTCCAAGTAGAACTAGGGAAACCAATATGGATACAATCCGAATAGTCCTTATCGTTTCTATGTAGAACTCTATTCATCCTTCCTTATGCGGAACTCCTCCTACATCCGAAGGTTTTTTCCGTATAAGACATGGTATGTGGTGGGTCCTGCCGAGATTTAGTCAACTACTATTAGGTATTTGGTATCCATAACCCTGACAGTTTCAAAATTGGAAAAGTTGACACCACCCATTTCACAAAAATAATTGGTGATGATTTCTTTGTATGTCAAATTTATGCTGATGTTATTGTTTACACCCAAATTTGGCACCTATGGACGAAATAGAGGAAAATTGCCAAAGTTTAAAAAGTGCCGGGTTTCCTTCACAGAGCCGGTCAGACCGCAGGTATATGGGCGGTCTGACCGGCTAGTAGAGCCAGTCTGACCGCAGGTATGTGGGCGGTCAGACCAGCAGGGTCCGAGTCCGAGTCTGTTTTTGTCGGGTCTCGGGTTTCCTTGCTCGGGAAGGCATGTTTCGTGTTTCCTTTGGTTTCTATCCCGAGTTGGACGTGGAGAAGGACCTGTAGAGGGCAAGACCAACCCCTATTTAAGGGACAAGATCGGTTCATTGTAAAACCCCCGAATACAATTTACTTGAATCGTTCTTTTACTATGTTTTCTATTTTACCCTAGTTTAGTCCATCTTTGTCGGTTTGCGCCGTAAACCGTCCGCCGCCGCTGCGAGAGTGCGACACCTCTTTGTAGGTTTGTCCTGAAAACCTTCCGTTTTGCCCACGAGACGGGTAGTTATCCTCATATCAATCTAAATCGGCCTAGAGGCTGATTTTGATATCTAAATCGGCTCCGCTAGCTAGTTTAGCTGTTTTTCTACAAAACCCATCTTGATTTGGCCCTTTGGCTAGATCGAGGTGGCTGGCGACTCCATATCACCGCAAGGCGTTTAGGTGTTGCGATCGTGCTTGTCGACTTGTCACAAAAAATTGCCAACACGATTTTTGGCGACTCCGCTGGAGAACGATCTAATCGGCCATATCACGGCCGAATTTCGCTTAAACTAGTCGTTTTCGTCAAATTGGGAGTTTCGGCCGAACGGCCGAAATCAATCTATACGCCGCCGGTCAGATTGTTCATTGCACCGGTCTAACCGACGTATTCAGGCCGGTCTGACTGTATTAGTGAGCGAAATTGAGACCTACCGATCTGCTGTATTTTCTGTCGTCGGCTATCATCGTGTTATCCTCGCCGAACACGTCTGTTTCGGCGGCAATACTGACAAGCAATAGCCGATCGATTTGTTTGATCGTGCTAGTCCTTGCTGTGCACGGTCAGAAAGTTTGAAACCCAATCCAATTCAATCTCCTGTGCATACGTGTTCCAAAATTAAAAAAAAAAGAGATAAGGCTAGCTGTTGTTTAGAGCCGATCTATAGAGAGACAAAGCAAAGTCTGTCTGCTGATTTCGGTGAAATTGATTAGTGCACACATTACTCATATCGAGAGAAAAATTTAAGACCGTATATTAATTTATTCGGTTAAATATTTCGGCTATAAGCTATATGGCTGAAATTAATCAAGGAATTTCTTCATCAACTTTGACGAGCGGGAACGGATTCAACAATATTACTACACAATACATTAGGACCGATCAAGGCGTCATGAGAGGAAACGTCCCGCTACCTCAAGTTGTAATTTCACCAAAGGTAACCTTCGATTCGCCCAACCCGTCCTTTGCTATTCAAAACGTTAATAATCATTGTGTAGATGCATATGCTACTTCTAGTTTTGCTCCTATACAATATGCTTATAATGCTTGGGGGGGGGTCAATGGGTGATTATACAGCCGATTACACAGGAATCGGCTATATACAAAACCTAGCTAACGGTATGACCGGTCGTGACACCGGTCTAACCGTATCCTATGCCGGTCAGACCGTGACTACCATAGCCGGTCAGACCGTGTCCTATTCTGGCCAGATCAGACCTCCTTTGGCCGGTCTGACCACACCACTGAACACCGGTCAGACCGGGCCATGGGCCGGTCAGACCGGTTCCCTGGGAGTTTCTCCAGGTTTTCATACCACGACTAGCAATATTGATTTTAATTATTATTCATCACCTATTAATACTATTAGTCATGCTACTCCACATATTCCTAATGCCTATAATGATGTTGCTAGGGGGTATCCTCCCGATACTAGACAAGGCCAATATAATCATATTGCGCCACAAACACAACCTATTAGGCCACCTAGTCCACCGCCAAATCAACATGGGCCTAATAATATGGAGGATATAATTAGTGAGATTATTAGGAATAGATTCGGGATTGAAACTAGGAATCGTGCTAGGGTTTACAAAAAGCCGTATCCTGATTATTATGACATTCTCCCATATCCTCGCGATTATAAAATTCCTGAATTTACCAAGTTTAGTGGTGAGGATAGTAGGACCACATGCGAGCATGTAGATCAATTTTTAGCGCAATGTGGTGAGGCTAATAGTGATACTTTTAAATTGCGCTTGTTTTCTTTATCTTTGTCCTAATGCTTTTACATGGTTTACTTCTTTACCGGCAAATTCTATTAGTACTTGGGCTCAACTAGAACAAAAATTTCATGGTTATTTTCACACTAATGAAACTGAGCTCAAATTGTCTGATTTAACATCGGTTAGGCAGAAATACAATGAATCTGTCGTTGATTATATTGAAAGGTTTAGAGATATTAAAAGCCGATGTTTTAGTTTGAAAATAACTGACAAAGATTTGGCCAAAATTGCATATGATGGATTGCTTGATTCTATTAAAGAGAGGTTGAATGGCCAAATATTTCTTAATGTTGATCATGTGTTGCATGAAGCTCTGGCTCAGGAAAGCAGAGTGGATGATAATAGCTTAAATGCTAGTTTAGATGATAGTGCAATATCATGTGTAGCCGAACCAAGCGACGGTTCGGATCGTATTAATAATTTGTGCAATGATGCCATAGTGATTCTACCCGAATCAAATGTTGGTTCGGATTGTCTTACTAGCTTGGATGATAATGCAACAACCATTATAGCCGAACCAAGTGTTGGTTCGGATTGTGTTACTAATTTAGACAATAATGGAATAGCCGAATAAAGTGATGGTTCAGATTGTGTTGCTAGTTTAGATAATGACATCATTGAAAATATAGCCGAACTAAGTGACGGTTCGGATTATATCACAAGCGAAAGTGAAATAGCATTGTCACCTAAGACCGAATCACAAATCGGTCATGTGGATGTTGGAAAAGATAATAATAATGTCTTGCGGGATAGTAGTGAGATAGAATCTAAAATATTTATGCATACATATCAAATGCCGTATCTTGAACATGTAGATTCGGTCCCATACCCACAAGGATTTGAGGTGCCCAACTTCACAAAATTCACAGGTGAGAATGCTATGACTACAATGGAGCATATCGGCCGCTTTATTGATCAATGTGGTAAGGCCGGTTGCGATGATTTGCTTAAGTTGAAGTTGTTTCCCCTTTCTTTGTCAAACTTTGCATCTACATGGTATAGTTTACTTGCTCCTAATTCAATTTCTACATGGTCACAAATGGAGCATGAGTTTCATGATTATTTCAAAGGTGCAAGCTTGAAAGAGCAAAGACCGATTGATACTTCATCGGTCACTTGTGAAACAATTTCGGTTACATCTATGCCTAAGACCGGAATTGTTAGTAATCCTCTCCTTATTAGTTCTATTGATGTTGAAAAAAAGAAAGAGAAAAGTGTTATTATTGGGGATCCTCGGCCCGAGATAACTAGGATCAATAATGCAAAGGCTGAAGATCATAAAGTTGCAAATGATGAGTCATCTAGTTTCCAAAGGACTAAAAAGCCGAAGCTCACTTTTGAGATGCTTATGGCTAAGTACAATAAAGGATTAGCCGGTCAACGACTTGATAATCAAACTAGTAATTCAAAAAGACCAAGATCATCTTATAGGAAGAGATTTGGTCAAACACCAAAGCAATCGGAGCCATCAACTATGCCAACTCCATACAAATCTCCGGTTGTGATGCCATGGTATCCATATCCAATGTCATTATATGGTTGTCCTTTTATGTATTATATGCCATGGATGCCTCAACCACATATGCCGTTTCATCAAGAGTGGAAGGAATCACCTAGAACAGTGCCAAATCATTCATCTAATTCAAGACAAGATCGTTTCTCACAAAAGAATCGGTCCGGTGGATCAAAGGTGAAAAAGGTGAAGAAGGTGTGGTTGAGGAAAGAAGCCAAAGCTCCGGAGGTCGTTGCTATCAATGAGGAATCTCAAGATGTTCATGTACCTACTGGAGATGCGGCGAAAACTATACAAGCGGAGAAAACTGAAGCCGATGCTGTTACTGTCAACATCGGCGACCTAACCAAAACAATTGGCCGGTCTAACCGCCAGACAACGGCCGGTCTGACTGACCCTCCTGGCCGGTCTGACCGACGGCTTACAGCTGGTCTGACCGGGCCCAGAGGTCGGTTTGACCGAGGGGCATTGGAGAAGAGTGAGAAAATTGAGAGGAACACAGGAGCTTCCACTTTGACCAAAAATATGAAGAATCATTGCTTAGCTCCTGGAAAACAACCGCAGCCGAAGTGGGTACCTTCTGGCTTATCTCGCTCTCAAAAGAGGAGGCTATAACGTTTTCGGGCCATATGTAAAAAAGAAAAGGAGGCCGAAGATGTGAAGGACAAAACATGTGAAGATTTAGAGTCTCGAACGACACCTAAGCGAGTGCGGAGATCTAAGGAAGTAAAAGTTAAAAGATCGGTGATTTCACGGAGTAGTGATAGATTCAATTTGATGAGAGAAGAATCATCGGTCATTAAAGATAAGTCTCCTTCACATGATGCTATGGGTGTTGGTGCGGTGTTCGTCTTGCCTTCGAAATCGTGCAATCTAGAAAGCCGATTTTGCTCGGGGGGCAAGACATTAATATGCTTTGAGAGAACCAAGAGAAGATGAACAGTGATGGATACGACATCACATCTTTGAGCCGCTGTTTGTTGGATGCTAAGGCATGGTATGAGTTTATTGTGTTTACCATTATATTATATGCCTATGCCATGTTATTAGAACATTGCTTGCTATCCAGCACATGTGTGTTTTTTCTTATCAAATTGATATTATACATACATGTTGCAAATGCCAGTTCTAGGTAGTAGAATTGGTAGGTTGGCATATAATTTGTTTGAAGTATGATTTGGCTCATGACTCTTTGATATTTATTTAAAGCCAAATCATATGTGTTTTTATGGATCACCATATAAGATATAGATTTCATATTTATTGCACCATGAAAGTTTTGCTTACTAGTAATTCGGCTAATGTCAATGGTCAATGTGATGATTTGCTCTAGAGTGGTTTTCTTTAGGAACATTGGCATTGTTAATATTTTGCATACATGCTCAAGCCGATTACTTGCATTTTTAGTTTATTGGAATCTATGCATGTGACACATATGACTTTGGTGATTCATTATTGATCATACTTCAATTGGCTAAGTGTTGTGATGCCATGATGATTATTGTTTCAAAAGCCAATTGAATTAGTATTCATCTAGACATATTAGTTGGATATTATGATTTTTCATATGTCTAGAGAGAAGGAGTTTTGGTTCAATAATTTGATACATCAAGCATCCGGCTATTATGTGAAGAAAAATTTATATACTAAAAGCCGATGCTTGATTTCAAAAGTTTGGCTGAAATTGGCAAAGTCATAGACCAGGGTCGGTCTGACCGGCATTGCACGGCCGGTCTGACCGGTGGTAGCCAGCGGTCTGACCGGTTCTTCATGGCCGATCTGACCGGGCAGACAGGGTGGTCTGACCGGCATTGCGTGGCCGGTCTGACCGATCTCGGGCAGAGAGCTGGGGGGCACGTTACAATTGATTAAAAGGCCGAATTAATTGTGAATTCGGACATTTGTGCCCATGAGTTAGAAATAGCTTGGAGAATTCCTTTGATTAGATATTTGAAAGATCCTACACTTAAGGTTGATCGGAAGATTCGGCGGCAAGCGCTCAAATATTATATCGCCGAAAAATAGATGGAGTATTACTTAGATAATGATCAATCTAAAGTTGCTAGGAGAGTAGTACATGAAGGGATTTGTGGAATTCATCAATCGGCCCGTAAGATAAATTGGTTGCTTACGAGAGTGGGGTTTCATTGGCCGAAAATAATTGATGATTGTTTCAAATGCTATAGAGGGAATGAAGCTTGTTAGCGGATCGGCAATGTTCAATTAGCTCCTACCGCTGTGTTGAATCCTATCATTAAAATATGGCCGTTCCGAAGTTGGGCTTTGGATTTCATTGGTCAAATTTATCCTTCGTCATCAAAGGGGCATCGGTTCATGCTAGATGTAATGGATTACTTCACTAAGTAGGCTGAAGCTGTGCCGCTCGAGAATATTACTTATGCGGAGGTAATTGACTTTATTTTGAAGCATATCGTTCATAGATTCGGTATTCCTCAAACATTAAAGGAGCTTCTTTTATGTCCGAGGAAGTGAGAAGTTTTGCCGAATCTTATGATCTTAACTTGTTGAGTTCTTCTCTTTACTACGCTCAGGCTAATGGATAAGCCGAGTCGAGTAATAAAACATTGTTGAAATTGCCGTTTTGCCAGTTGAGGTAAATCTTGGCTCTATTCGGTATTTCAAGCAAGACGACTTGTCGATTGAAGATTACAAGACCTTGATGGGAAGCAATTTTGAAGACGTCATCGACAAGCGTTTGAAGACTTTGAAAGAGATGAAGACACTTCAAGACGGTGTTTTCAGAGAGCAACTAATGGGAAATACTTGAAGAAATACTTCCCGAGCATTCGGCAAGATGCTTAGGAACTATGGCCGGTTATCACCCTAAGACAACATGTTCCATGCTTTTAGATTCACGGTGTTCATCAGAAAGGCAGGGGGGCATGTGTTTACACCCAAATTTGGCACCTATGGACGAAATAGAGGAAAATTGCCAAAGTTTGAAAAGTGCCGGGTTTCCTCCACAGGGCCGGTCAAACCACAGGTATATGGGCGGTCTGACCGGCTAGTAGGGCCGGTCTGACCGCAGGTATGTGGGCGGTCAGACCAGCAAGGTTCGAGTCCGAGTCTGTTTTCGTCGGGTCTCGGGTTTCCTTGCTCGGGAAGGCATGTTTCGTGTTTACTTTGGTTTATATCCCGAGTTGGACATGGAGAAGGACCTGTAGAGGGCAAGACCAACCCCTATTTAAGGGACAAGGCCGGTTCATTGTAAAACCCCCGAATACAATTTACTTGAATCGTTCTTTTACTATGTTTTCTATTTTACCCTAGTTTAGTCCATCTTTGTCGGTTTGCGCCGTAAACCGTCCGCCGCTGCTGCGAGAGTGCGACACCTCTTTGTAGGTTTGTCCTGAAAACCTTCCGTTTTGCCCACGAGATGGGTAGTTATCCTCATATCAATCTAAATCGGCCTAGAGGCTGATTTTGATCTCTAAATCGGCTCCGCTAGCCGGTTTAGCTGTTTTTCTACAAAACCCATCTTGATTTGGCCCTTTGGCTAGATCGAGGTGGTTGGCGACTCCATATCATCGCAAGGCGTTTAGGTGTTGCGATCGTACTTGTCGACTTGTCACAAAAAGTTGCCAACAGATATCATATTCAGTTCTACTAATGAGGTGTTTTGTAAGGAGCTTGGTGATATGATGTCTAGGGAATTTGAAATGTTCATGATTTGAGATTTGAGCTTCTTCCTTGGACTTCAAATCAAGCAACTCAAAGATGGGACGTTTGTGAGCTAAACCAAGTACATCAAGGATGTACTCAAGAGGTTTGGTAGATTTAAAGCTTTATGGATTGTTGATATTTCTTAACGATGTTACTAGAAATATAATTCCCAGCAATGGTGCAGAAATACTCTTGGTATATTATGGTTACAGAGTTCATCCGCAAGCGTATGGATATACCATTGTAGCATTTCACCCGAGAGTATTCAAAAGGTATGGTATTTGTTTAATCCCGTGGGAGGATTATAATAGAGAGAACCATATTAATAATTTATATGTTACTTGTAATAACCAAAGTCTAAACAGGGGTTAATATAATCTAAAAGGTAGAGTGACACTAAGTAGAAGCATTTATACTTTCATTCATAATTATCTAAGCTAAGTGGAAAGAAAAAATATCACCAATTCACATGTATAAGGACAAAAAAAATGTATCTTTTATCTAATATAATATACTCTCTAAATTTAACCATGAACTACCACATGAAGAATTTCTTTATTCCAAAACATGAGTACACATATTAACATAAAATCATTTAGCTTAATTAAATATTCCAAGAGCATATGATGCATATACACATGTCTTCTTAAATTTTATGATGCAGTTGTTCTACGATCCATTATGTCGTAACATTTGAGGTCTGCCCATTTGTGGATAGGCAAGTCTTGCAGCCGTTCAATGATGTTAATATGGTTCTCTAGTCTCTGTAGCTATTCTATTATTATATTAGCAATTGATATAAATGAATAATAAGTTAAATAAAAGAGTAATCATGTTATATACACTAATCGTATTAGCGAGGTCAATACGGTGTAAGTCCCACATAGAGAATCAAATATCTGAATTCACTGTGTTGACCTCACTAATACGGATAATTTGTATGCCATGATTATTTTCTTATTTAACTTATCATTCGTTTATGTCTATTGCTAATACTAATATAATAATCCAACAGTTGCATAGATTAGACTACCATCTTAACATTGTTCAACGGTAGCAAGACTTGCCTATCCACAAATGGGAAGACCTCCATGGTATGACATGGCGGGTCATAGAACGACTATGACATAAAATTTAAGGGGACAAATATAATACGCATCATGTGCTCTTGGAATATTTAAATAAGATAAATGATTTCTGTTAATTGGTGTAGTCATGTTTTAGAACAAAGAAGTTTCTAATGTGGTATGTTCATGGTTTTTATGGAGTATTGGACATGTGATACATTTTCTTGTCCTTTTACACATGTGTATTTCTTGACAGAACAAAAATGATCATATTTCCGTTTTTCTATTGAACGGTTGTTACTTTTTATTGTGTAGAAAGATAATGAACTTTTTAGGTTCAAGCTAGCTGACATATTAATACATTGGAAAACTAATAAGGCGGAGGAGACTACCGGTGTTGTATAAGTAGATGATACCTAAGATAGTTCAAACAATGTTATAATATTGTATAGCCATCAAAAGGAATTCAAATATAAATGGGACATCAATCTAAGGAAGTAGACTCAGTGTATAGTCAAGAAAGATACAATTCACTACTGTATATGTGGTTTCCATTATAAGTTTGTAGGAGTTGATACATGCTTTTTCAACTACATCAAAAGTAATTACACACAGTTGAAACATGCATGATCTTATTTTCTTATAGATCGATAGGAATGTATAGGTACAAAGTTCATGGCCGTACTCCATTAGATTGATTCTCAAACAGCTCCAATTAATACTAAATGATGATAAATCAATGGACGTAATTGCTGCAACAGGACCATATGCTTATTCATGTATGAGAACATCCGGACGATGAACAAAACTCAAGGAGCAATATTAAAACACTATTTGGACTTGCAATTTTGGGTAAGATGTTATAAATCATATATATTCACTTTTTTGGATCGTGTTATAATTCAATATTTTATAGTAAAGTGCCTGTGCGTTGCTACGGGAAAAGTATACCAAATCCTAGATAGCAAGAGAAAGTGAGAAAGATGAATTAGATTACGACAAAAAAGTAACTACACCATATTCTACTTAGTCAAACTACGCATGAAATATCAATAGTCAAATCAATATCGGTAATTCGTCCGAAACGGGAGTTAAAGCTATTGATTTTTCTGAATTTATGGACCTCTGTCATATGTTGGATCTAAAATTCAGACTTATACTATTTGAACGATCAATCTATATGTCGACGTTTGATGTCGTGATTCCGGTATTTGGATGGTATGGGGATCGTTGGTACTAGGATATATGCGAGACTGAGGTAAAAGAGATAGAGACAGGGATTTTTATACAGGTTCGGGCCCCTGAATTATCAGGTAATAACCCTACATCCTGTTGGCCGAAGCCGGTCGTTGCTCTTTATTCACCATAATCACACCAGTACAATATTTGGGGTAGCCTATCTAAATGTTGTCGACTTTGCGGTCTGAAGTTCTGACTCGTAATCGACAACAGGGTAGTCTTCCTCCTCGAATCCGTGTCCGGCGAGATTAGAGATAGCGCTTTCGTCTCTCCTGACAGTATCCGGAGACACCGTAAGGGACTAGCTGTGCTTATCCCTGAAGTCAATATCCGGTGTCTTGGCGTATGTTGGCTTGTATATTGATCTTGTGTCTTCTGTTGTTCCGTAGATTGTGGTGGGTGTTGATTGAGATGGTCGTGTCCCCTCTCCTCCTGAAGGGCCTTATATTTATACCCATAGGTGTCTCCTTGTCTAAGTAGAACTAGTGAAACCAATATAGATACAATCCGAGCAGTTCTTGTCGTTTCCATGTAGAACTCTGGTTGTCTTTACTTATCTGGAACTCCCTCCATATCCAAGGTCAATTTCCGTATAAGACATTGTATATTGTGGGTCCTGCTGAGATATAGTCAACTACTATTAATTATTTGGTATCCATAACCCTGACTATATATATATATATATATATATATATATATATATATATATATATATATATATATATATATATATATATATATATATATATATATATATATATATATATATCTTATGAATAGATGCATGAAAACTTTGTCTCGCCTCGAGTCTCGCATGGACGATCGTTGAGAGCACGTCACGGGCTCGCGGTAGTTGGCTATGGCCGCTAGGTGGCAGCATGGAGCTAGGTGACAAGAGGAGTTTAGGTTCCAATGAGCCTTTGCTCTTGCTGCTTTTATTTGGCGCAGACTCAGCTAAGGAAAGCTTCATGGGTCGTAGGCGACGTATTTGATTGACACCAATGCGGTCGATCTTTGCCAATGGACGTAATTTCTACCAACATAAAAAAAAATCTCAAAATGAACCAAGACGGATCAAATCAAATTGTGATCGCGAACTGGATATATTCGTGCAGAAAAATGTGAACAAAACTGATTTGGTGATGCCCCGAGGATGACCGCGGTACTCGAAAAAGTACGTTGACGCGTGCATGAAAAAAAAACAAAAAGTACATCGTCGAGAAACCAATCGGAGGAAGATATTAATGAACAAAAAAACATGTTTCGCTTTTGAAAGAAACAGAGATATATAGAGCGTTGTGTGGTGTCAAACCTGTTTTTCTGGACGACTTTTTTTTCATAGAATCAGACTTCTTTTTAGTGTTGCACGGAATAGTTTTTTTTCTGATCCGTTTTTTGGATGGCAGTTTTTTCTCGAGAATCAGACGCATTTTTACATTCCGAGAAACGACTTTTTACATGGTTTTCTTTTCAGCTTATTCCTAGAATCGGGTGAGTTTCTTTTCGCATTGCATGCAACCGGACTGTTTTTTTTTTCTGCATTGCATAGTTTTTTTTTTTTTGTGTTACTTGGTACGAACCGGTTTTTAAGACTGTTTAGTTTTTTCGCCCGTTTAAGCCTTATATTTCAGACGGTGTTTTTTTCGCAGTTTTGTTAGGGATTTTTTTGCGTTTCATACAAATCTAATATTTTTTTTGCCAATGGACAGCCTTTTTTTGTTTTTCCTTTTTACAGGCTTTTTTTTCTTTATTACCTTTTTTTATTTTTATTTTTACTGGCAGCATTTTTTTCCCTCCCTTTTCTAGATGTCTTTCTAGCGTTTTTCCAGTTTTTAATGCCTTTTTTTGTTTTTTTTTCGTTTTAGGCTTTTTTTAGAAGGCCTTTCAATTGGATTTTTTCGTCCTTATTATTTTTTTACCAGTGGCGATTTTTTCGCCCTTTTTAGGGTTTTTTTTCAACTTACGGTGTTACTTTTTTCCACTTTGCGTTGAATCTATTTTTTTCGTTGTTTTTTTATTATGGTGTTGAATCGGATCAGAATTTTTATTACGGTGTTGAATCAAATCGGATTTTTTCGCTGTTTTTTTTATATTATGGACGGTGGAAACACCTTAGATTTTTTAAGTAGTCTCTATATTGTATATAGCAAATTAATGAATTTGGATGGCACCCGAAAGTCTGTGGCAAACTTGATGTTTCATGCCTAGCAAAGTCAGTAGGTGGATTGTCCAAAGTTCTTTAGAACGTTTCATCTTACAAGTAAGATTTTTATCCTTTGCTCGTATATGCTAGTGTTTTCGATAACTTGATGGTTACCCCCTTTTTTTTTTTTAGATTTTTATATACCAATAAAACACGTTGATGCCTTTATCCTGGTCATACTACACCAAGATACCAGAAAATTCAATGTAATAGACCCTATTATAGTTAATTCAATTTACACAAACAATACAAACATTAGATTTATGAAAAAAATGTTATGTATTTCCGAGAACTTTAACAAAACCAACACAAACAATAGGCATGCTCTGGCTCTAGGTGGAGCGAGGACATCAACTTGTGGAGCCAAATAATTGTTACAAACCTGATTCCTGACATGTAAGTTTTGTTTCTAAAAATTCATTGCAACCAATAAATTTATTTCTCTAACGCAAGGACATTTAATTATTCAAGATTTTGAAGAATTTATCTGGTTATCTTGTTCATCTATTTATGCGTATATGTGACAAAATGAAGAACTACAGTTGCCAGCTTTTAAGGACAGATCTATAAGCTTTGATCATTTATAATAAATAAAAGCATATGCACCACGATAATGACCTAAGGTAATATTTTTTGCTAAATATATTGAACTGAATGACCGTGAAAGCAATATTCCTACAAGGGTACGGGATTTTTAGAAGTGTATCGCAAAAGCTCAACATTAGGATTAGTAATTAGCTGCACATATATTATATATTGTACCTAATGATTTATTTTTGAACTTGTTTATGCTACTGAACAAGTAGCACATCAACTGGTACTGAGTCTTTTTTTTTTTCTGAAACAAACTGGTACTAAGTTTGGATGGTTAGAGTGCAATTTTCACAAACAGCAATGGACACTTTAAGCATTACTCAATCTCCATACATTAAAATCTTCAAACCACCTGGGTTATCTAGGGAGTATATCCTATGAACACAGGGGTACAGATGTACTCATGCACACACGCGTCTAGGGCCGTCTGATCTATATCCTACGGTCAAATCTCCGTTGGTGGTGATTTTACAAATAGCCGCCTGCCTCGTCCACTTCTCTTTTGTGAATTATCCCCCGCAGCTGGATCAGGCCCAGCGATGCCCAGTCGCCCAGACGTGGAGGTGACCTGGATGCAGAGATGCAGAGGTTTGGATCTAGAACGACGGCGATGACGAACTCGAGCGACGGCGAATCTTCGACGAAGGCCTCGATGCCGGGGATGGATACGACAGAGGGCCGGCGGAGACGGCAACTTTGAGCGCGCCGGCAGAGACGGCAACGCCAATCAATAGGCTGATGCATGCATCACCATCCTCAATTTTTTTTGCTGATTTGCTCTTTTTGGTTCTATTTTTTTTCTTGATTGGTACTACTTGCAGAGGGTACGAAGAAGCAGAAAATGCTGTCACAGAATCAGCAAAAAATTTGAGCAAATCAGCAAAAAATTGAGCAAATCAGCATCAACCCATTGATTGATGTTTACCATCTCTGTGGCACGCTCGAAGACCGAAAATTTCACAATTTGGCCCGTTTTGAAAACTTATTTCAAATTTGGTCCCTGCCGAAAACTATCACCAGATCTGGACCCCGAGCTTAGCGCTAGGACTGATGGCGCTGAGATAAAACGCCTCAGCGCCAACCGCATCGGCGCTAACCTTTGCGACCTCAGCGCCAACAGTACTGGCGCTGTGGTCGCGCCTTATCCCTCGGAGCCGAGCTGGCCCCAGACCACTCCTTCCTCCTCCTCGCTCCTCTCGGCTGAGAAGGGACGGCGCCCTCCCCTCTCTCTCCTCCCCTCCAAAAATCGAGTAAATATCCACAAAATCTTTGTATTTTGGAGGGGAAATCGTTGGGGGACATAGTGCCAAGGTATTCTCCTCCGAATCCTCTCGTTATTTGTCAATTTTTTACTTGGATTTTCTCATTGAGGGATGAACCCTAGAAACACGATTTGGGGTTGATTTTCTCTAATTAGTTTGTTCTCTACGTTGTGGTTGTAGTAGTTGTTGGCAATGCAATGATTAGATGCGCATAGAACCGTTATATGTAGTACTATGGTGAGGGTTTAGGCATTTAGGGAAGAACCCTATTTTTTCCCCAAAATTATAGATGAACCGTATTTATTTCGTTTTAATCACAATGTAAGGGTTCAAATTGGGAATGGATCGTTTAAAATGGAGGTTTGTGTATGCTAAGATATTGATGTACAATTTCATTGGGGGACTTAGTTGTAGGTTAGAAAAGGCCATTGTTTTTATTATTGCAAATTTAGCTTTTAAATAAGTACTATATGCTGATATGTCGGTTAATGTTGTAGATGGATTGATTAGTGCGATTGCACTATGGTGGTTCAGTGGTAGAGCAAAGTAACAGCGGTAGCCAATTCGAGGGGATGAGTATTAAGTAGCTTATATTTGGTGGAAAACCTAGTTTCGAGGAGTTAGTTTGTCGTACAAAGGATGCTCTGGGGTGGACAAATCAGTCTGTAGCTATGCAAGGTAGATATGATGTTGGAGCTGGACACATCTCACATAAGTACATGCTAGATTTGAATGGGGAGTTGGAGTGGGAAACATATGTGGATATAGTGTTGGGGTCACAATTCAAGTCACTTGAGGTGGTTGCTTCTAAACTTGATCGTACTGATTGCAGAGATGATAATTTAGACCTCAATCGCACATTATTTTATGATGAACCAAACTATGAAGCATTTGATGATGTAGGAGCTGTGAAAAGTCAGTCGGTTAGGTCTTTGACAGTTGAAGAAGTGATAGAATCTCAAGGGGTGGATGTTGATGTGAACATGCAAAAGATGGAAGCAGTTGAGGAATCTGAAGGGGTGGAGGTAAATGTGGAGTTGCAGAAGGGGGAAGCAACTGAGGTTAATGAGGCAAGGAGTCAGGAATCTGAAGGGGTGGAGGTAAATGTGGATTTGCAGAAGGAGGAAGCAATTGAGGCACATGAGGCAAGGAGTCAGGAAATTCCAAGAGTTGGAGATAATGCTGAAGCTGATAATCAAGAGGGAGATGGATCAATGGGGGGGAGGTGAACAAAAGACTTTAACGGATGCTGAATTAGCATCCGGGGCGCGGTACATTCTTCGACAAAAAAATTATACTCGAGCGGAGTGTGTGGAGACTCTGTTGAACAATGGATTGAGTGTTGATTTGTTGGACCAACATTCAGAGGAGTATGATGCCACAACTGATGATGAGGCATATGAGGATGAGTATGCAATAGATTCAGATGACGATCGTCCAATAGCCAAGATGTCTCAACCTGAAAGGGAGGTGTTTGAGAAATTAGTTGGACGCAATCCTGAGGTTGTTCAATTCGAGGATGTTAGCAATTCTGAGCTAGCAGTTGTTGATGGAGGAGTAACATACAATGGCATCATCGATGCAATGGGTGAGGAGCCAAAGAAGAGTTTGGAATTTAAATATCTTGAGCTCTTACAGATATGGCTGCAGAGTTATTCGATCAATGTGCATCGTCCATTCCTGTTGATGTAAAAACACGAGGCCTGGGAGATCTGCTTAACTCCAGTGCAGGTCCAAAACTCGCCTTCGGATATGCTAGCGTGCCAGTTGATTTGATCCTGCAATCAACAAGAAACAAAGACAAAGAAACCGCGGTTAAATCCATAAACGATAGCTGATCGGCTAATTGCCGATGACATATCATTTATCTCTGAGCCGATGTCATATGTGAGTCAATCGGCGGTCATGAATAGGCAATAAAGAACTAAATCTACTCGATCAGCTGTAGATATTAACAATATATAATCCCTATGTCGATATACACTTAAATCAAGTGATTGGGATAGATTGGTCATCATGCCGAGACAGTATAAATCACTCAGATCGAAATATATATTAACAACAAGATTACATATGTGCATAGCATAGCCAATTAGATAGATCTAGCATGTATCAGCTAATACTCCGATACTACTCTATATTAAGATATTAAAGCAAACATAATATACCAAACAGAAGCATAATATACTTAAATGCAACAAGATCTTAACATAAATGGCAGATTTAACATATCAATTAAGCATATAAAATAACTATAGTTAAATCAGGTAAGATCGGCTGAAACCCCGATGCTACCCTAATCGGCAACCAGAAAGAAGGCTAGATATTGAGATTCTCAGCACGACTTAGTAGATCAAACTTAACTGATACAACATTAAGTATGAAAAGAAGAACAATATCTAGACAATCAAGCCGCTGGATATTTCATAGAGTGGTAGATATCTTATACAATCTAAGTCAACATCGCTATTTAACCTAATCGGCTGCCTTCTACTAACAGATGTTAGCCGATTGTAGGTTAGATGACAATATTACCAAAGATTATGTAAGATATATGACAACTCGACGAATTACATAGACAATATTAGAGTGTCATAAAGATGGAAGCACTAATCCCGAGAACGCAAGCCGCCATAACAAGTTTTACCTCTTGTTGAAGATCGGAATCGATGCAGCTCAACCCGAAAGCAAGAACTCATCGAAACAATACGAAAGTAAAAAAGGGTGGCGATGCGCCGAGATTGTATTGAACATGTGTGTTAATTGATTACATAGGGTACGAGTCTATTTATACCCGATAATTACAAGATATGTCCATATCGGACACGACTCTTATCTCTAACAAACTCTAAGATACCATAAGTCTTTGCGGCAGACTTTTGCCCAAACATATCTCCAAGGAAATTACATAAAATATTCTAATTAATAGATACAATTGCCTTCTCAGGACTCTATCCATGCGCGACAATCATCATGAAGCACATCAACCTAAACCGATGACGTATGCCATGTCATATTGTCGGATTTGGCTCAATCGGCTAACCCATCCGACTCGAACTCTGTCGATCTCAACCGTAGCCGATTCGGATTACAGCCGATCCTTATTCTGTTTCCGAGACGATTTCAATTTCGATTCCTTCTCAATTTCTTCTTCATCTCCGATCCCTGGATTACCAAATTTGGTCGTTAACACATGCCCCCCAAGTCCAGAATATTGGATAATGTTTCGGATTTGCCATATGTCGGTTCCAAGAGAAATCCGCTCTTGCCGTTTCCCGACTGTTATTCCAGCACTTTAAATACTAACAGTTACCCCCGAGAAATCTCACACCGTCTTCTTCCGTTTTCACCGCCGAAGCCAACTCTGCCTTTTCTCTCTCCGGCGATTTCTCCGACGCACAAGGCGATCCCCAGGCGACTTCGGCCAGATCTCCGCCCGCTGCGATGTCGTCCTCCGTCAGTCCGTCTACCACACCGTCGGCCGAGTATGCTAAGGTAAGTTCTCATCGGCTAGATCTCTTTTCCTTGCAACAGATCAATTTTCCAACTCCTCATCTTGTTTTCCTTTTCTCGGTTCTTTTGGATTTGTAGCATCTCTCCAACCTAGTTGCAATTTCTAGCCTGTCGCATGAAAATTACTACTTCCTTGGCCCAGTCGGCAACCCTGATCCCAACGAGTTCATTATTGGCGAAACCAATAGGATTTCTTTCAGATTGGCCAACCCAGATTTAGGTCACTGGAAAAAACACCTTCAAATCCTGGCCATCTCTCGAGAAAACTCCACCCGAGAAAAGTTGGATTACATGGTTGAAGCGCATGTCGGCTAGCAAAAGAGTTCATTGGGACGAAATTGGAATCGACCAAGCACTTAACCTTACCATAGCCAACTCAGCCAAAGACGAACCATTAATGGCAGCCGCCTCCTGTTTCTGGTCCAACACTATCAACTCCTTCTTGTTCAACCAAGGGCCGATGACCCCAACTCTAGTAGATATCATCATGATCACCGGTTTGGATGTCACTTCATTGGCTAACCCCATGAGTTTAAACACGAAGAATCAATATGACTTCAAGACCAAGAGCATAGGCGGCTGGTCAGGTTATGTGGCAGCATATATGGGCCAAGGTTCTGTCACTCCTCGAGAACATGTAGCTTTTCTGCTGATGTGGCTAGATAAATTCCTCTTCTGTGGATCAGGCTGTGGCCCAACAACTAACTGGCAGTTCGTAGCCGAAGTCTAGGAAACAAAGAGACAATTTCCTTTAGGCAAAATCCTCCTTGGCTACTTGTACCAAATGTTAAACAATGCATCAGCTAAGATAGCCGTCGGCTCTGTAGTTGGAGCAGGTGGACCATGGTGGTTATTGTAGTCTTGGTTGAATCTAGTGGTCATGAAATTTGTCAATCGGCCATTTGTAATAGAAGCCGAATTTCCAAGGCTGGAGCCGATTGTAGGGGACGATGGAGAGGAACGCACCCACCGTAGGTGTACTTCCTATGGAGAATATGCTTCCACACCAGTCGATGTAGGAGCACAGCTATCAGCTGAACTACTCTAGGACTGGTTCTGCAGCTTCTATGATGGCTTTCAAAAAGACACTCGAGTTTGGTTCCTCTATGAAGATTCAGCACTTCTGGAAAATCCATTGGACTTTAGATTCGAAGACATCAACCATGAAAGATATCAGAAACCGAGAGAAATCTTTTCAGTTGCAATCAGTCCATGTATCCTTCCTATTGGCATTCATCAAGGGAGAAATATCCAAGTCTCCTATGAATTTTATCACCCGATAAGCTCTGCCAGGCAGTTTGGAATGGGCCAACTCCCAATCAGCTTGTTCTTTGCCGATAAAATTCAACGCCAAGGAGAAATTTCATCAACCCTGATGATGGATCGGCTGCTCAATCTCCAAGGACCTCCTTTGGGTAATATTGAAAACATAGAACTGGCAACCTTCAGGAGCAAGGTATTTGATAGATGGTGGGGTGAATGGAAACTGCATCTGTTCGATCAATCGGCTTCCATGTACATGACAGACCTCTTTCCAGATGTTATACCTCAGGGAAATCTTAATTTTATTAATCGTATTTAAACAATTATCAGCCGATTCATCACTTGACTAATCTTATTTGTTTTGCAGACAATAGAATCTTCTCCTCCACACCAGAGTAATAGTGGCAGGGATATTGAATATGCCCCGGGACTAATTCCAAATGGAGGTGGACCATCTCCTCCTGTCATTGGCTATAATGCCCCCCAAGACTTCAGCTCTTCATTAAGGGCTCATCAGAGAACCAGCCGATGCCGGTAAGAAGAGAAAAACTAGGTCATTGGCTATAGATCCATCAGCTCAGGCACCAAAGAAGAAAACAAAGTCAAAGAAAACCAAACCAACCGATGATCTGCCTGCTGTAGATCCGTCCATCGAACAAGCTCTGGATGAAGAAGAGATCGAAGAGGATGTTGATCAAGCTACAGCCGAAGTGAGTGATACAGAAAGAACACCATCGGCTTCACCCAAGCAGACCCCTCCAACTCCTTCTGCTCCAGTTCATTTTTCAAGAGTAAGCAATTCTCCTCGATTCCTTTTGTAATCACTTCACTTATAGCCAATTATTCACAGATCTTATAGTTGTAGAAGAAGAAAATTGCTGTGAAGAAGAAATCGGTGGCAACAACTCTCAAACCGGCTCCACCAGTAGGATATTCTCAATTCTATCATTAATTGATTTCAGCCGATTTTGTCTAACATTTGTCTCTTTTACAGCCTCCTCCTCCTCCTTCTTCTGCTGTACAACAATCATCGAGTGACCAAACTCCATCGGCTGCAGGGAGTCACCATGTTGAAGAAGAAGTTCAACCAACTGCTCCTGCTATCCCAGTAAGCTTTTCTTTGACACAAATACTCAGATCGGCTATGTCTATTTGGCCTCTAACTCTCTTTAAATCATCATTGCAGGTCTTAGCCGATCTTTTCTCTTTTGACATTAGAGACTATCTTGATGAGGGAGAAGAGGATACTACAAGCAAAGCTTTAGCCCCCTTATCCAATGATGTGAAGAAAACACTTGAAGATATCTCGCATCGGCTAGAGGCGTCGTCATTAGACAGCTTGGTGGTTGACTGTGGGTCGAACAGGACTCGGCTACATGAAGTTCAAGCTCTAATCCCAGATGAGCTAGCCGATGCCCTTACTCCAGCCGTCTATCTTGAGCAGCACCAATTCAATATGGAGAAAGCAAAGCTAAGACTGGCCGAGCGTCGGGAACGTAAAGATATTGAAGCTACAATCCAAGCCAATCGGTAGCTTGTTCATGAAGAGAAGGCCAAACTTGATCAGCTATCTGAGGGCCCAATCAAATCTAATATCGATCGGCTTGAAGCTCGTAAGATTGAGCTCTTGACACAACATCAAGAGTGCAACGCCGAGCTAGACATAGAACATAAAAAGCTAGCCGATCTCCCACAGTCTGTCGAAGAACAGAAGTCACGGCTAAAATCGGCTATCAAGAATGTCGCTGATCTGACCAAGTCTCTAAAAGTCATCCCTGGAACCGATGCTCAAGACGCCCAAGCCATAGAAGAAGAAGGACAAATTAGGCAAAGAGCTATATCGGCTATCCAACAATATTTGTCTCAGTGATATCTTGTGTAATAGGTCCTAGGAATTTTTGTAATCAGCTGACAAACTCCGACTCTTTATGTAACTCATCTTGATAACTTTTATGCCGATTCAATAGAACTCCATATTTTGCTCAAAAATCTGCAATTTTCATATATGTGCCCCCCTAATTTTACAATGTCAAAAGCATTGATAAAATTAAAACTTGAACTGAGGGTGATATGACAACATCGGCCATTGTACATCGGCAAACCATAACTGATTACAATATGAACACAACTGAGGGTGGTATAATACTATCAGCCATTGTACATCGGCAAACCACAACTGATTACAATATGAAAGACAACTAAGGGCGATATAACAATATCGGCCATTGTACATCGGCAAACCACAACCGATTACAATAAAAAAACAACTAAGGGCGATATAACAATATCGGCCATATCAAGGCGATGCGAATACATCAGCTATCATGTATCGGCAACACTAGCCAATCATGCATTAACCCAAACACTTGGGTAATATTTCTTCAAATATTTTCCATTAAGTGCTCGTCCATAAACTTCTCCATCGAGTCCTTGCAACATGTATTCTCGCTTAGACACAACCTTATAGATTTGGAACGGTCCTTCCCAATTCGGTGACCACTTGCCGAATTTGTTATCCCGGGTCCCAATCGGCAAAATCAACTTCCATACAAGCTCACCCTCCGAAAAAGTATTAGGCACCACTTTCTTGTTGTAATGCTGAGCAACTCGTTCCTTATCCTTGGTAACCTTTGCAAGGGCTCGCAATCTTGACTGAACCAAGTCCTCCCTTTCATCGGCCATAAGGTTATAATATTCATCGGCTGTCAAATCATCTTGCAATTCCGTTCTTCTCGAGCCGATTCTAACTTCCCATGGTAAAACAGCCTCATGTCCATAAACAAGCTTATAAGGAGGGACTTGGATCGATCCATGACAAGCCATCCGATAAGACCACAATGCTTCGGCTAAACGAGTATGCCATTGCCGAGGATAATCAGAAATCTTTCTCTTAATCAATTTGATCAAACTCTTGTTAGATGCCTCGGCCTGCCCATTAGCTTGTGCATAATATGGTGAAGAATTCAACAATTTGATGCCCATGCTATCGGCAAACTGAACAAACTCATCGGATACGAAGATTGAACCAAATCGATAGATTATATACTCTTGAACAAACTGAATAGCATCCCAGAATCAACCTTCTTCAAAGGAATCGCCTCGACCCACTTGGTAAAATAATCGGTTGCCACCAATATAAACTTATGCCCTTTACTTGACGGTGGATTAATCATGCCGATCATATCAATTCCCCTACCTCTAAATGGCCATGGCTTAATGATAGGATTCATAGCCGACGCCGGTGCCCTCTGAATCGCTCCAAATTTCTGACAATCTTGACATCCTTTGTAATACTTGAAACAATCCTCCAGCATTGTCGGCCAAAAATACCCTGCACATCGAAGCAACCACTTCATCTTATGAGCCGATTGATGAGTGCCGCAAATCCCTTCATGAACTTCGCCGATTCCAACCTTAGCCTGATCGGCATTCAAACATTTAAGCAACACCCCATCAATCGCCCGATAATAAAGCTCATCATCTAATAGAGTATACTTCAAAGCTTTATATCTCAATTTTTGAGAAGCCGATTGAGACAGATTCTGTAAATACTGATGCACATCATACCTCCAATCATCGGCTGTTAATGTGGCAACCTCAACTTGAACATCCATGATCATCGGCTTATATCCCGATGACCCTTGGGCTAAATCATTGTCACGCCCAGAATTTCTATCCAAAATTCCAAACGCTTACATGTGTGTAAACCCTCCTCCTGGAATCAGCCGAGGCACACAATAACAAATTGATAATAGAGTACAATTATTACTCTAATTAATAAGCGAATAAAATGTCATTACAGAGGTAGATAGTTCCTCTCAATCAATAAAGATCTAAGCAGCGGAAAATAAAGATAAACAGCGCAGACGACACCACTCCACAGGCAGCTTGACCAGGACTACGCCAAATCCTCAACACCATCAGCATCACTATAGAACTCCTCCTCTGATGAATGATTGCAAGGTGAGTATATGACATACTCAGCAAGCCACGCAGCAAATATGCAAGTGCACAGGATAACCAAGGATGGCATAATATAGGCTTCTTTGCATAAATAGCATTTAATGAATATTTCAGAATTTAATAAAACAGTAGAATATCAATTAAACAGTATTAATCCAACACTATACAACATACCCTGTTGTATAGGCCCAACCCTTCTGAACAACCAACCCCGGCTGCACAGTTCTAACTCTAAACTAGGAATATACCATTCCAAACCAGGAGATAATCAATTATTACCAGTTATAGCATCTTTCACTATGGTGTGAAGGGTGAGACTAATCACGAAAGACATTGTTAGACCCGCCCATAACCGCGGGCACGGCTATTCGAATAGTTTTACTCTGGCCAGAGGTGTACCACTGTACCCACAAGACACAGCCCCACAACATGTCACCATGTGCCTTAATACCACCACGGTACCTCGGAAAGGAGCTGTGACAATACCCCTTGCACAACACAATCCACTACAGTGCACCATTCCTGGATCATAATCACCCCCTTATAAACAAGGCATGGACTCCCCAGCGACCCCCGTAGGCTTATCTCCGCCACTTCTCAGTCTGGTGCTCCGCAATGAACCATGCTATACAAAAGGTAAAGCCGTTGCCCACGCTGGCTTGTGGTTGGCACGATTAATGTTTCACAACCGAAACTCGTGAACCGGTCCTTAATTGTCATGAGCACGACCATCAAAACCATGTACTCACAACCCACCATTACCAGGTTTTAGTTGGCAAATTAATTAGTTAACCAATCACGATTGACCATCATGAACTATCATTAAGCCATCATTAAGTAATAGTGAATGATAAGTTATCCCATTAGTGTGCTAATGTTTCTAAGCATGGCTAAGCAATCATATCTAATATCTAGTTGAACCAATATATAAAGCTCAACTAGTCAAGTTATAATAACCCAAAGTATCAAGGAATAAGGTAATCAAGAACAAAAGGGCTATAACAAACAATAGGTTAATTCCACCCAATGACATTCGAAAATAAATGCAATAGTTGAATAGAAACAATAGCTTTAAACGGGATCAACATGCTCAAAGGATTGATTAGGATCTGTGTGACTTGCCTTGCTGGCCTTGGAACTCTTCTAAATCTTCTCCTGCGAAAACGGACTCTCCGGAAACGTCGGAATCTAAACAGAAAAGAGCAAAAACACCAAAACGGCACATAAACAAGCATGAACAGTACATGTGGATACTTTTAACATGTAGATCTCAATTTTAGAAAAATTTAGAGACTTGAACCAACTAAATCCGAGCTACGATGAATTAGTTATGAATTTTTAAAGATTAAATCGGATTAAATCATTTATATAAATTTTAATTGAATTTTGACGCAATAATGAATTATTTTTGAAAAGGAAAAAGGGGTTTATTGCGTCAACGGCTAGGGTTCACGGTAGACCGGGTCCACGGCGGCGGTCTACGGATCGGGCGGCCGAGATCAATCCAACCAAAACGAATGGCCGAGATCGATCGGCCCACGGCCGGACCACGGGAGACGACGACGATGAGATCGGCGGTGACGTCACTACCGGCGGCAGCTCGGGCACGCATGCCCGCCGGCGAACGACGGCGCGGCGGCGCGAACGGAGGGCACCGAAACGATGCGGGCGGCACGGCGAACTCACCGGTGACCAAAGAAGCGGCGGAGGAGCAACGGACGACGCCGGCGACGAAAAAGAAGCGGCGGAGACGATCGGGTTGACGGCGGCGACGGTGTTTCGGCGGTCTACGGCAATGACGAAGGGTCGGACGAGGACAGCGACAAGACGGCGACCACGACGGTGACCTCCCCGAGCGACGGCGACGACTGGAGCGACGGCGGCGCACGGCTGGAGCGGTGGCGACGACGGCTGCGCTAGGGTTGCACGGGGTTAGGGCGCTACGGGCGACGAGAGACGAAGGCGAAGGCGGCGACGGGTAGAGGGGAGCTCGGGGGTCCTTATATAGGGGCTAAAGGCGGCGGCGAAGGACCACGGTGACCCGGCGACTGCGAAGGAAACCTAAGGTTCGGAGAGAGAGAGAGGAATCCGATCCGAGCTCGAATCCGCGGTTTCCAAACCGAGATAGACGACGATTCCATAAGAGAAAAGATAGAGGGGATCTCGGGGATCCTTTCCCCTCAAACAATTTCACCGGAGAAGGAAAGAGGCGGCCGGATTTGGAAGGAGACGGCGGCGGCGCGGCGCTAGGGTTTCGGGCGACGAGCGGCCGGAGGTAGACGACGACCTGACAGGCGGGCCCCACCTGTCAGCGTCCGAGGGCGCGCGCGGCGGCTCGGCTGCGGGCCGACTGGGCCGACTTGGGCCGGGGAGAGAGAGAAAAGGTTTTGGGCCGACTTTCGGCCCAAAGCCAAAAGAGGATTTTAAAAACCTTTTTCAATTTAAATTATTCATTAAATGCAATTCCATTTATTAAAATACTTCCTTAGCTCAAATAAATCCCAGAAAAATCTAGGAATTATAAAACTAAGCAAAGTATTTAATAAAATTTTATCTGGCCCAATTTTATATTGGAATTTATTATTTAAAATTAGATCTTTTCTTCTAGGCTTTTAAAATCATTTTCTGATAATTCCATTTAAACAATAATTTATACAATTAAGATTTTTAGGGTGTGACAATCATTAGCTTCAGCATTTTGCTCTCGAGATACATGCTTCAAATTCACTAGCCGAAATTCCTTCATCAGTTCTTGGCACTTCTCATTATAAACCATCAACGTGTCATTTTTGCATTCATACTCTCCTGCTAACTGCCTGATCACTAGCAAAGAATCTCCCATAATTTCAATGGCATCGGCTTTAACTTCCTTGAGTAACTACAACCCTTTGAGAACTGCCTCATACTCAGCTTGATTGTTGGTTGCATAAGGTTTAATAGTATAAGCAAACTCAAAACATGCCCCCCGAGAGGAAATTATCACTAAGCCGATACCACAACCATGAGTACATAGTGACCTGTCAAGAATAAAGTCCATGGCACAATCTCAACCAAGCCAATTGAATCATCACGATGATCAACGATAAAATCGGCTATAGCTTGCCCCTTGACTGCCTTCGGTGACTCATACCGAAAATCAAATTCTGTTAAAGAGAATATCCACTTTCCAACCCTTCCTTTTAAAATTGGAGCCGATAACATGTATTTAACAACATCGGCTTTGCATATAACAGTGCATTTATTGGACAATAGATAATGCCTTAACCTTGTACAGGAAAAATACAAGCACAAGCACAATTTCTCTACAGGGGAATATCTTGTTTCCGCGTCCAAGAGCCGACGACTTAAATAAAATACAACCCTTTCTTTTCCTTCCAATTCTTGAATCAGAACCGAGCCGATTGACTTCTCACCGGCTGATAGATATAACCTAAAAGGTACCCCTTTTTGTGGAGGAATCAAAACTGGAGGAGAGCTAAGATATTCCTTAATATTATCCAAAGCTTTCTGTTGCTCTGCCCCCCAAGTAAACTCTTGATCGGCTTTCAATCTCAATAATGGCGTAAAAGGCTCTAACCTTCCGGACAAATTAGAAATAAATCTTCTAACAAAATTTATCTTGCCAATCATCTCCTGCAATTCTGTCTTATTCTCTGGAGGCTGAATTTTCTTGATGGCATTAACACTTCTTTGAGTTATCTCAATTCCCCTCTCATGAACAAGAAATCCCAAAAACTGGCCAGCCGATTGCACCAGGACATCTAAAAGCTGTCTTATGTATGTCTTCTTCAGCCATGAAGATCTGATTGTATCCTGCATTTCCATCCATTAAACTCAGCATTTTATGCCCTGAAGCAGCATTAGCTAACTGATCGGCTACTGGCATTGGATACTCATCTATCGGGGTAGCTTTATTCAAATCCCTAAAATCAATGCATACCCTGACCTTGCCATTTTTCTTGATAACAGGAACTATACTAGAAACCCACTCAGCATATCGGCAAGGACGAATAAAACCAGTATCATATAATCGTTTAATCTCAGCCTTGACAGGTTCGAGCATATCGGCTTTGCATCTTCTCGGAGGATGCTGGTGCGGTCTAACCCCTGGTTTGATAGGTAGCCGATGTTCAACAATCGATCGGCTAAGTTCTGGCATCTCATAATATTCCCAAGCAAAGCAATCTCTGAATTCTTTTAAGAGCTCTATCAACCTGGTTCTAAATTCTGGAGATAAGTTCTTACTAATAAATGTCGGCCTTGGCCGATCGCCTGGACCTATATCAATTTCTTCCAAATCATCGGCCGACATGAAACCCTGTCCTTGTTTGTCATCGAGATCATCTACTATATCCTTGGTGTAGATGTTTGAACCCTCCACGACGCCCTCAAAATAATAGCTTGGGTTCTCCATCTTCAATTGGCTGTCGGCCGGCATGATCTCAATCTTGTTGCCTTGCCATTGAATCAAGCATTGATGCATGGTTGAAGGAATACAACAATTGGCATGAATCCAATCCCTTCCAAGCAACAAGCTGTAGGAACCCTTCCTATCGATGACAAAGAATGTTGTAGGGATAGTTTTACTGCCGACTGTCAGTTCCACATTTAAAACTCCTTTGGTTTCCAATGGATTGCCACCAAAATCTTTGAGCACCATGTTTGTCTTGATGAGATCTTCAGTGTTTCTGCCCAACTTCCTGAATGTAGCATAAGGCATCAAATTCACTGCAGCCCCACCATCTACCATCATCTTGGACATCGGCTTCCCATTGACATATCCATTTATATAAAATGGTTTAAGATGCCGATTCTCTATCCCTTCCGGCTTCTCAAAGACCGCTTGTTCTGGTGATAAAATCAACTTAGCCGATTCTTCTTCAACTTCATCAACATCGGCTTGCTTGACCCGCAAACTCAGCAGGTAATGTGAAAACCATATTAACCGATGCAGACGCAACACTTTTTCCTTTAGCTAATCGCTTCGCTTCATCGGCTGTGGCTTCATCGGCTGCAGGAACTTGACTCTTAACACGCCACTCCTGTTTTGGCTTCGTCTTCTTCAGCCGATGGTTGATCTCTTGCTCAACTTCCTGAAAGCGTTCTCTGTTCCTCAACCTCTGAACCCTTCTCTTCTGATTCTTTGTAAAACTACCAGAAGGACACCATTGAGTCTTCTTGTCCTCATCACCCCCTTGGTCATGATCTTGGTTTACTGGGCCCAACCTTTGATGAACAGGAACCCTTGTCTGCCTTAGCCGATTGTTTCTATTATACGATCGGCTTGAACTTTCTACAATACTGCTGCACCTAGGACAATCTTCAATAGATGGTAGCCTCATACCCTCATTCCAACAAAATCGAAAGAACTCGCATCCCCAATGAGGATCAAAACCACCATCATCCTCCTCATAACGCCTGTCCTGTTGCTTATCATATTTCTTTCGGTACTTATTGATAATCTTAGCCGAATTCACCTGAAAGCTTCTAGCTCTTCCTCCATCGGCTGTTCGGCCGGATGTATGCACCATATTGATAGGAAAAGGATTGCCATCAACGTTCATCGGCTTCTTGGAATCATCAAATTTGATTTTGCCTCCCTTAATAGCCGCCTGGATCTGTTATCTGAACACTTTGCAATCATTGGTAGAATGAGACCCAGAATTATGCCACTTGCAATACCTCCTCCTGCCCAACTCTTCAGCCGATGGGATTGTATGACCAGCAGGAAGCTGAATCTGCTTCTCCTGAAGTAGCAAATCGAAAATTTTATCAGCCTTGTTAATATCAAAGTCATACCTCTCTTCTTTTCCAGAATTCTTTACCCATTGGCATGGTATAACTTTCTTGCTTCTAACCCATTCGACTGCCGCTATTTCAGAGTCATCTTCATCATCATCATCATCCGACCCATACATTGAAGGACAGATATGATTAACCTTCTTAAAGTTCTTCCTGGCTTCTGCAAATCTTTGTTCATGCAAGGTTACCTTCTATGCAAGATGTGACAAACTATCAAAGTCCTACGACGAGAATTTTTCTCTTATCGGAGCTATCATACCCTGAAAAGCCAAATCAGCTAACTGGGCATCAGTCAAGCTTAAGCTGTAGCAATTATTCCTCATCTCTCTGAACCTCTGAATGTACTCATGCACAGGCTCATCATGTCTTTGCTTAATTGCTGTCAAATCGGACAATTTCATCTCATGAATCCCACTGTAGAAATAACTGTGAAAATGCTTCTCCAAATCGGCCCAACTGTTGATTGATCCACATGGCAAAGAAGAAAACCAAGTAAAAGTCGATCCAGACAAAGATAATAGAAACAATCGAACCCTCAGGGCGTCAGTAGCCGATGCCTCGCCACATTGAGCTAAGAATCGACTGACGTGTTCATAAGTCGAAACACTATCCTGCCCCGAGAATTTTGAAAAATCCGGAATTTTGTATCGGTTAGGCAATTGTACCCTTACAAACCACTCAGGGTATGGGTGCCGATACATGTTTCCAGCATCCTTCGGCTTGAGCCCAAACTGTTCCCTCATCACGTCTGCAATCATATCGGCCCATGGTCGTTGCTGAAGTACTCCTTGAGCTTGTTGTGGCACGGGCTCGAATTGATTATACTGAGGAACAATCTGGGGTTGAGCCAGTCCTCCCTGTTGATATTGAACTTGTGGCGAAGGAGGTTGATACTGATAATTCAAATTGCCCCCTGGTAATTTTGAAAGTTTGGCTGAATATTGCACACCAAATGCTCGGGAACAATTTGAGGTATTACTGTTTGATCTGGCTGTACCTGATGAACCAAATGTTCTGGGATAACTTGATTCACAGCATGCTGCCTTGGCTGATTGTCAGATGTTGCAAACCCAGCTGATGCATTCACCAAACTTTGCTGCTGAATCGGCTGACTAACCTGCTGCCTTAATTGCGTTTGCTGAACCGGTTGCAAAACCTGCCGCCTTGTTGGTGTCTGCTGAATCGGCTGCCCAACTTGTTGGTTTGATGGCGTTTGTTGAACCGGCTGCACAGGCTGCACAACCTGCTGCCCTGGTGATGTTTGCTGAATCGGTTGCTGCTGGATTGAGTCAGCAGTAGGTTGGGGTGGTAAAAACATAGCTGCAACCTGATCATGCGTTAGCCGATTCACATTCTGTCCACTATGGTGTGGTTGTTCTTTCACCAACAACCTGGGATTAACTAATTGACCTGGTGCCGATGATGGTGCAGCAGGTGCAGGAGCCGATACTGGTGCCATCGGCTGAGCAGATGGTGCATTGAGGGGAACTGATTGAACAGTTGGCTGATTATCGGTGATTAAGGGCCGATAATTCGGGAAAACACCTCCTAGCAAATAAACCGGTCCTGTAGCCTGATATTTAGCCATTGAGCCATCAACCATCGACTTCACCATGTTCAACAAAGAGTTGACTAATATCCCAGAGTGATTGACCAAAGCATGGTGCACGGCATAATCAACCCAATCTTGGAAGTTATTGAAAAATCCTTGTGCCGCATTGCCATCCTAGTTAAGATTTCCACCCTGAAATCCCTGAGAATTATCACCTTGAATTCCTTGAGAACTAACACCCTGAAGTCCTTGAGAGCCATCACCCTGATCTCCTTGAAAACCATCTGCATCACCTTTACTACTCGGTTGAGCCGAGTCATCCGGAGCTCGTTTTACTTCTCCATCTTTAGAAGAACCTGTTCCAGGAACATCAGCAATTACCTTTACTTTGTACTTCTGAACTAGTGTTCCTTTACGGGTCTCCGTGAACGAGCTCAAGAATTGATTCCTTGCTCGCTACATCATTGCCTCAAGATCCTTTTGCTGTTCAGGTGTCAACTTATCCAGAGTGACGGGCACAATGTTGCTTTCATCAACCTCAGATTGACCCAGCCTCTGGATCTTAGCTTTAACAGAACCAGGTTCACTAGCCGAAGATGGCGATGCTGGCAGTTTCTCGGCCATGGGCAAAACCACTGTTGTGATTCTGACTTCTGATCAGGTCCCACTAGGCGTGCCAAAAGCGTGTTGATGTAAAAACACGAGGCCTGGGAGATCTGCTTAACTCCAGTGCAGGTCCAAAACTCGCCTTCGGATATGCTAGCGTGCCAGTTAATTTGATCCTGCAATCAACAAGAAACAAAGACAAAGAAACGGCGGTTAAATCCATGAACGATAGCCGATCGGCTAATTACCGATGACATATCATTTATCTCTAAGCCGATGTCATATGTGAGTTGATCGGCGGTCATGAATAGGCAATAAAGAACTAAATCTACTCGATCAGCTGTAGATATTAACAATATATAATCCCTATGTCGATATACACTTAAATCAAGTGATTGGGATAGATTGGTCATCGCGCCGAGACAGTATAAATCACTTAGATCGAAATATATATTAACAACAAGATTACATATGTTCATAGCATAGCCGATCAGATAGATCTAGCATGTATCAGCTAATACTCCGATACTACTCTATATTAAGATATTAAAGCAAACGTAATATACCAAACAGAAGCATAATATACTTAAATGCAACAAGATCTTAACATAAAGGGCAGATTTAACATGTCAATCAAGCATATAAAATAACTATAGTTAAATCAGGTAAGATCGGCTGAAACCCCGATGCTACCCTAATCGGCAACCAGAAAGCAGGCTAGAGATTGAGATTCTAAGCACGACTTAGTAGATCAAACTTAACTGATGCAACATTAAGTATGAAAAGAAGAACAATATCTAGACAATCAAGCTGCTGTATGTTTCATAGAGTAGTAGATATCTTATACAATCTAAGCCAACATCGCTATTTAACTTAATCGGCTGCCTTCTACTTACAGATGTTAGCCGATTGTAGGTTAGATGATGATATTACCAAAGATTATGTAAGATATATGATAACTCGACGAATCACATAGACAAGAGTACAGTGTCATAAAGATGGAAGTACTAATCCCGAGAACGCAAGCAGCCATAACAAGTTTTACCTCTTGTGAAGATCGGAACAATTGGCTATGTGCTATATGCTGTGAATTTTTGTGTGGCTGGCTGTGTTTTGCCAGCCACTGCCAGACATCAGCGCCAAATAGAGTGGCGTTGAGATTGTACAGGTCAGTGCCAGAACCATTGGCGCTGAGGCGCACAACATCAGCGCCAAGGTGTTTGGCACGGAGATGCAGCCCCCCTCCCCCCCGGGGACTCAACATCCCTCGGGTGGCAATCTCAGCACCAAATCAGCTGGCGCTGAGATGACCGACCTCAGCGCCAAGGTGTTTGGCGCGGAGATGCAGCTCCCCCGCGCCACTTACCATCTCTCGAGGGGTGGTAACCTCAGCGCCAATGCATTTGGCGCTAAGGTTGCCCACGTCAGTAGACGCCGGTACACCGAAAGAAACGGCCGTCAGGACGTCAGTGCTGACGCGGTTGGCACTGAGGCATTTTATCTCAGCGCCATCGCACCTGGCGCGGAGCTCGGGGTCCTGATCTGGTGATAGTTTTCAGCAGGGACCAAACTTGAAATAAGTTTTCAAAAAGGGCCAAATTGTGAAATTTTCAGCGCTCGAAGATGGGGATGCACTCCGTTGGTGACGGTGCCGTCCGCTGGATGTGTTCGCTCGAGTTTGCAATCTCCATGGTTCCAGATTCAAACCTCCACATCCAGATCTCATCTCTGCCTCCGCGCAATGCTGGGCGAGTGGGCGGCTGAGCCTCATCCAGATAGCTTGCTGTCCTTGGACTCGATTGAGCAAGAAGGAAAGTCATGGGGTGATTTACAAAAGAGAAGTGGAGGAGGCGGGCGGCTATTCATAAAATCGCCCCCTATGGAGATTTGGTCGTATGATGCAGATCAGATGGCCCTGGATCGTGTGTGCATGAGTGAATCTGTACCCCCGTGTGCATAGGATACACTCCCGGTTATCTATGCCCCTTTTTTTTAAAGGGCATGTAGCCTAGTGGTTGCAGTAACCTGAGTAGCTCCCCAAGGTCTTGAGTTTAAATCTCCATAGGAGCGAATTTCAGATTAGGTTATTTGAGGGCTATGTTCCCTGTTCGATAGGCTAAGTTGGTCTCCTGCCGCACGGACGAGGCCATGGCGCCGTCGAACTCGGCCTTCTCCGCGGCGGACGGCGTCGCCTCCAAGGACCTCCACATCGACCCCAACTCCTCCCTCTCCGTCCGCATCTTCCTCCCCACCCCGCCGCCGCACCCGCACAACCTAGGGCTCCGCCTGCGCCGCGCCAGCGAGCCACCGCCCGCCACCACCAACGGCGGAGGCGCGCCATACAGGGGCTACCTTCCACACGCCATCTCCTCCCAGCGCAGAAGAGGCTGCCCATCGCCAGCCGCTAGGTCCCCTCCTCTTCTGCCGCTTGGATGGTTTGGCACGCGAGCCTAACGAGCTAGCTTGAGCGTTCAAACGAGCTCTAGCTCGTTACGATAACGAGCCGAGCCGAGCCAGCTCGTTATCCTAATAAGCTTTGCCGAGCTGAGTCGGCTCGCTATTCACCCCTATACACACATAGAATAGCATGGATTGAGAGCAAAGTGTACTTTTTGGGATTGAGAGCAAAGTGTATGGGGGTGATATAATAGAGATAATGTGTTGGATATATACCTTAGCTTCAAAATTAGAGGTGGCACTTCTGACATCTAAACCACCTAACATAACATGTGGCTTTTGACATCTCAACCACCCCACTACCTACAGTCTAAAATCCCAAATTGTGATGCTGATACTGATAGGCTGCTACCTACACTGGTGGAGAAACCGTTTGTAGTCCCGGTTCGTAACCCCCCTTTAGTCCCGGTTGTCTAACCGGGACTACGAATCCGGGACTAAAGATCGCTATCTTTAGTCCCAGATGAAATAACCGGGACTAAAGATCGATCTTTAGTCCCGGTTGGTAACACGAACCGGGACTTAAGATCGGTCAGCCACGTGGCCGGCTGATCCATCTTTAGTCCCGGTTGGTGTTACCAACCGGGACTAAAGATCTGTGTACCATTTTTTTTATTTGCATGGCCCTGTTTGCTGCATGGTTGATTAAATATATAAATATATATATATATATATATATATATTACAATACATATATATGCATAATATATATGCATTGTAATATATATATATTATGCATATATATAGAATACATATACATATATACATATATATATATATGTATGTGCGTATGTGTATATGTACAAATACATATATTACACACATATTTATAATTTAAAGCACTTAACATTTTATGTGCATATATGTTACTAAAATATATATTAACACTAAAGTAAATGTACGTACATATATATATATATATATATATGTTATATATATATATATAATGCATGTATAGTACAATTCATTTGCTCGCTAGCTATAGCTACAACTTCGACGCCGGCGTTGCGTCAGAAGAGGAAGGACCGACGTTATGGATTGTCGATCCGTCGTAGTAGAATTCACCATCGGGATTAAGGACTTCTTCGTTGATGAACCCCATCAGTTGTTCTTGAACAGCCGTGATAAAATCCTTGTGTGGGAGATTTTCCCTTATGTGAATACGCTATCATTCGAAAAATAAAGACATATCAATATATGAAATTAATAAACAACTTAACAAATCGATACGCAATGAAATTTTGAATGGTTTATGTATATGTACATCGAGCTCTCGTGTGGTGTATATTTGGTTTGATAGGTAGTGGGCATACTCGCATATGTAGTAGCCGCATAAGTTAGTTCCTTGGTCCTGCTTTGCACACTACAAGAGAAACGATGAGAGATTTAATATACTCTTTATATTAACTGTAATTAGAGATTCAATTCAATATAATTTTGGATCATGCATGTACTCACTGGAAAATGAAACCTCTGTCCAAGTTTTTCTTTCCAAGTCCCACGGACCAATTGACGGAACCGATCCCAAGCCCTACATTGCAGTTGCAAGCTATGATTAATTAATTATTACCCGAGATCAACATAATAGCAACAGTCCCGCGACTTTGGAATAGATGGCATTACATTACCTGTCTATCAGTTGGAAGACCTTGTCAAAAACCTTCTCCTCTTTATTCATTGAGTCGTACACAGTGACTCTGCATGCGTCCAAGTCGAAAAAGAACAGGACCCAGTAGAATCTGGAATATGCATGAGATGAGATAAATATCAGAATGTACATAACTATGTATGGGAATGAAATTTGTTCGAACGACAATAAAAACTCACTCTGTGTAGTACGGCAATAGTATGAACGTCTTGAAATGCTGCTGCGTTAGGAGATGGACTAGATTGTCCTCTGTGTCTTTCTCGTACTTGTCGAGCATGTCGGTGTTGATTTTCCGAGGGTCGATGAACCCAGTATCGTAAACCCCCCGCCGTCGGGCCCTTTGAATCTCCATTCTACAACAACGAAAGGAAATTATTATTGCTTACATATATGCCAGGAGCTAATTATTGAACGAAACAAATCAAACTCAAAGATACTTACAAAATCCATGCGCTCAGAAGAGAGACGTCGAGGGCGTCCAGATGGTACAGATCGAAGACATCCTTGAAATGGATCCATAGAACATCTTCTCCTTGCAAGAAGTCGGGGTTTCTGATCCTCGCTCCGAACATCTCTCTACCCTTGGTGCTCATTTCCATGTACCGTTCATGGAATTCGTTCATTTGTGTTGGTAGGGACTGCAGCTACTCAGGCCTGACAAGCGGTTTACCGAGTTCAAACTTGTATGCCACTTCCGCCTTCGGGATTGGTGCGCCTCCAACCAACTGAGCCACAGTTAGACCGGTGTCCAAAATGAAATCCGTTATGCCAAAGTCTTTGCCGGTCACCAACGGCTCGACCACTTGGTTTGGTTGTTCTCCAAGCTGAGGAACTGGTTTGGACTTCTTGTAATAGGCTTACCTAAGTGTTCGGTCATAGTCCGATAGCTTTAAGGCCTCCTTGTTTGTTGTGGACATTCCCTTGAAGAAATTCTTCACGCTCGAGTCAATAGGTATCTTCTTTTCAGGACTTCGAGGCTTGAGTTGCCTCTTCACTTCTCCTGCCACATAAGCGTCAAGCTCCTCTTGACTGCAATCGTACGGCGGCTCCTTGTTTTTGGTGGTGTCAGCTTTGGCCTTCTTTGTTGCCCTTGTGTTGGCAGGAGGTGGAGCTTGGCGAGACCTTGTCTTGGGAGGTGCAGGCGGACACGGTGGAGGTGGAGGCGGAGGAGGCGGAGGAGCCGGAGGAGATAGTGCAGGAGGAGGTGGCGGAGGAGCCGGAGGAGATGGTGCAGGAGGACGTGGTGGAGGAACCGGAGGAGATGGTACAGGAGGAGACGGTGGAGCCGGAGGAGATGGTGCACGAGACGCCGCTTGTCGCCCAGGGAGGATGATGTACCGCTTGCGCCATAGTATAATGGCGTGGCTTGTGTCTCGTAGATGCGGCTCACCGTCTCCTCCTGGGTAGTCCAACTCGAGGTCCTCGTACACGGCTTCTACCAGCTCAACTTCGACCCTCGAGTATCCTGCTGGAATCGGCCTGCAGTGGTAAGTCCTTGAAATGTCCGTTGGGATGGCCATTCCCGACGTCACCTTCACATGATGAGAGGTTATCTATTAGTAATCAACCTAAGCAACAACTTGCGGAACGTACAAGTCAAAAATCATATATTACATCGAGCATACCCTGATTGATATGTTCTTGAAGGGAATATGCAGCTCACATGGTGTCCGTTGCGTGATCTCATCAACGGGGCAGGTGGTTTCGTCCTAGGTTCGCATGGCGTCCATGCTATGTGATCCTACCTACCCGTTGAGGCGCAACTGCTACGATTGCCTGATGGGCTAACCATTGGAGGAGGTATGTACGGCTGGGGATCGTGTGACCGATGTGCTGCCATGCGTTCATCCACCTTCCGGGCCACCTCCTCTTGCATGCTAAGCTCGTAGCTTGATACCCTGTACTCAAGATCTGCAATCTTCGCCTCGGTATCTCTCTTGCTCCTCATCCGACTCATGTACGTGTGGATGTCCTCCTTGAATCCAATCTTCCAGGGAATCACGCCTTTCCCTCGTGTTCGTCCTGGATGCTCGGGAGTCTGTAGGGCGAGTGACAGCTCGTTCTTCTCTCTGTCGGCTCGGAACGTGCCCTGAGAAGAGGCTTCCACTGCGCCCGTTAGTCGACTGGCAGCCTCGCGTATCTGATCGCTGAAGACCAGGGAGCCATCAACTGGGTTAAGCGTTCCATCGTGAGCATAGTACTAGAACTTCGATCGATCCGGCCATTTAGCGGTGGCCGGTTCGATACCCCTCTCAATCAAGCCTGCCTCCATCTCCTCCCACTTCGGCATTGCGACGCTATAGCCGCCTGACCCCAAGTGATGATGGTACTTCTTCTTGGCAGCATTTTCCTTGTTTTTGACCATCATCGCTTGCCCTTGTTGCCCTGTCTTGTAAGCAACGAACTCGTCCCAATGATCCCTTAGCTTTGGGAATACATCGAAGTTCGGTGTTAGTCCCTTCAGGATGTATTTCTTGTACAGATCTCCCTTGAAGCTCTGGAACTGTTCTGCGATTTTCTTAAGAGTCCACTGTTTCACTATGTTCTCCGTACCCGCAGGGAGCGTGAACGTCTCGAGCATTGTGGTCCACAGCATCTCTTTCTCTGATTCCAGGACAAAGCTGTCATTATCCCCGCGTGCCCTTGTTCTGCGCCAGTACACCTTGCTGACAGGCACGTTATCCCTCACAACCCAACCGCTGTGGCGTACAAAATTCGTGGCTGCTTCTGTCGGGGCACTAGGTCGGCCGTCTACGTCCACCTCAGTTATGATGTGCCGACCCTCTATCTTCTTCGCGGCACCTCGTTGTCCGCGTGCCCTCTTCTGTCCAGCGGAGGAATGACTTCCACTACCCTCCTCCTCATTCCCCTCCGCATCCCTCTCCACGTTCCCCTCCTCGTTCCCCTCCGCATCCCTCTCCACGTTCCCCTGCTCGTTCCCCTCTGCATCCCTCTCCACGTTCCCCTCCTCGTTCAAGTACTGGTTTTGATCCTCGTTCCCCTCTTCTTCGTTCCAGTACTGGCTGCTTCCCTCTGCGGTTGTATCGTACAGTATATGTTCCTCATCGCGATCAGCCATCTGTTCATAGAAGAAATATTTGATAAGCGTAATATTAAAACTCTACTAATCTTGTATTAAAACTCAAATAATCATATATGCTAAGTCTAAGTGTCGTGTATTAGAACCCTAGATAATCATATATGCTAAGTCTAATTAAGTTTTCGAATATTACATCTCTAATAATCTTATATTAAATCTCTAACAATCTCTAACAATCAAATATGCTAAGTCTAATTAAGTTCCGTATATTAAACCTCTAATAATCTTATATTAAATCTCTAACAATCTCTAACACTCACATATGCTAAGTCTAATTAAGTTTCGTATATTAAACCTCTAATAATCTTATATTAAATCTCTAACTATCTCTAACACTCAAGTATGCTAAGTCTAATAATGTAATAATCTCTAACACTCACATATCTAACTCTAATAATCTAAAAATCTTATATTAGAAATCTAACAATCTTATATTATATCTCTAACAATCACATCTTTACATCACTTGCCTGCGCGAATTCCTTCGAGGGCTAGCTACCAATTCGCCTTGAGGGACGACGAAAACAACGTCTTCTCTACAACATGCAAAAAAAAATGTATTAGTCTAAACGCAAAGGAACATATAATGTATTTCATGTTTTCAAGTATATATAATCATATATATATATATATGCTAAGCTCAACAATAGTTTAATTATCTCGTTCGTACACGTTTCGCTCGCGTTCGTTCGCGTTTCGTTCACGTTCGTTCGCGTTCGTTCACGTTCGTTCGCGTTCGTTCATGTTTCATTCATGTTCGTTCACGTTCGTTCGCGTTTTAATCACGTTCGTTCACGTCATTCGCGTCGTTCGCGTTCGTTCGCATTCGCATCCCTCTCCACGTTCCCCTCCTCATTCAAGTTCGGGCGGCCGTGGCGGCAACGGAGCGGCGGCGTGGCGGCGTGGCGGCGGCGTGGCACGGCCCGACGGCGTGGCGGCGGCGGGGCGTTGCGGCGGCGTCGCGCGGTGTGGCGGCGCGGCGGCGTGGCGAGCACGAGGCGGGGGCGGCGGCTTGGACGCGGTGTGGCGGCGCGGCGGCGTGGCGAGCTCGAGGCTGGGGCGTCGGCGTCGTCGCCGTGGCGGCCGCGTGGATGCGGCGGCGTCGGCGGTGGCGGGCCGCGTGGAAGTCGGGGTCGGCATCGGCGGGAGGCGGAGGAGGGGTCGGCATCGGCGCGTCTACGTCGGCGGCGACGTCGGGAACGAGCTAGTCGGCGGCGGTTTGGAGAGAGAGAGAGAGATCGAGATCGAGAGAGAGAGAGGCAGCGGCGGCTCTCACCCGAGAGATGCAGCAGCGGCGTCGGCGGCGAGGACCGCGAGACGATGGCGAGAGACGACGGCGGCGTCGGCGCGGGGATGCCTAGGCAGTGGCGGCGAAGGAGAAGCCGATCGGAGGAAAAACTTCTAAGTGTTGGTGGAGAAGACGAGGGCGCATCGGAAGTATATATACCCCTAGATCTTTAGTCCCGGTTGGTGAGAACAACCGGGAGTAAAGATATCTTTACTCCCGGTTGTTCTCACCAACCGGGACTAAATATATTTTCCCGCTATTTCCAAATTCTTTCTAAACCCGGTTAGGGTTAAGAACCGGGACTAAAGCACTGAATATTGAATTTCATTGCATATGTGTAATGTGACCATGGCTACTACAGATACAACCATTGCTCACATCATGCATAAACAAGAAGACATCAGATAAAGGCCTCCAAGTGTTGGAATCCGATTCGGCCACCTGCTGCACTGTTGATTTCAAACGGCCACCGAATCTGCATACGACCTCCGTTTTTGGCCCGTGAGTACTTGATGGAAAGCCCACGGAGTCCTCTTTCCAATGGATCTAGCCTCATCGCCAAATTCCATCCTAGTCATCCGCGGATGAACAAACAAGGTGTTGCATCACCTGTCATGGGCCTTTGGGCTTGTAACTTTGTTTGGGACCCCGGCCCAAGTGGGGCCCAAGTGGGGTGCGCCCTAACCAGGTGGAGCACGACCCTAGAGTGCCCTTGGTCGTCCTCCTATCTCTTTAAATAGTTAGGTACCCCTTCAGGGTTTCTCGGGTTTTAATTAATTGTAAGTTTAGCCATTGCTACTTCGCTTGCAGCGCGCGTGTCGGCTAGACCGTCCGTCTGCTTGTTCGGAACCCCACTTTATCGTGTATCAATTCATCTTTGTGCGTATTGTCTATCTAGCAATTCAGTTGCTTTATATCTTGTTCTTGCTTGTTCTCGATTGCTTGCAGGAATAAGGTTGATCTGCACTGGCAAGATCAACAACCCACGGAGAGGTGTATCGATCGCTAAGGTGCAACGCAACGTCTTGTATGGTTGTAGTCGGATCGTCAACGTTTCTCCCAAATCATAGTTATCATCAACTCACCGAAAGATCGGGCCAACAACAGCCTTAGGTTCATCAGGTGGTATCAGAGCTTTCGTTGCTCGGTGAGTTTTTATCTACCCATAACCAGAAAATAGCCATACAAAAAAATTTGTATCATTTACCTAGCCATATTGTGCCATTCAATTGTTCTTTTCAGTTTTTGCTTTGTTGAATTTTGTGTTGCATCGTCACGTCGTGTTGCTAGTCTTAGCGTCTAGTTTGTTTAGAGTTTCGAGTTCTGGTCACGTTTTATACCACAGTCGTCACCGCCACCGTGTCTCTGTTGTCATCGGGACCTACGAAAACGGAATCGGCTCGCTGCCACGGTTCTATTTTTGTAGTTTTGAGAAGTTTCCGTCGGTCAGTTTTGAAGTTGCATCTAGGTTTTGCTTGGGTATGTAGTTTGGCCGTGTCTGTAGTTCGGCCGTGCTTGTGGGGAGGAATCGGTTTTGGAAGTATGCAAGATTGATCAGGAAGGAAATAGTAGATTGGATCGCTTAAAAATAAGTTTCTGTTTTTATCCTACACAAGTCCGGCCTTCCATATCACAAAGGACCGAATCACTCTATCTTCGCCATCCTATAAGTCCGACTCCCTCCCTCTCTCACGTTGGTTCCTCGGTTCCGAGTTGTGTTAAACACCTTGGTGAATTTTTGTTTGTTGTCGGTTTCGAGATCTGTTTGGAAAAATGGAATCGGCATAAATTCCACATTCCATTTTTGTATAGTTCTAATTTTGGGTTTGGACATTTACATTTGAGTCCCTGTAGTTTTCTATATTTATATTTGAGTCCCTGAAATCTTGTATTCAGGCCCTTGAGGTTGTTTTTGTAAGAAAAAAAAGACAGAAAGGTGCATTAAAAAAAGAAAGAAAAGCCGCACCAAAAAAAAAAGAAAAAGAAAGGAAAGGAAAAGAAAGAAAAAAAAGAAAGAAGAAAGAAAGAAAAGAGAAAATATTGTTATGTTTGAGCTGAACTTCATATATCAGAGTTGTGCGTGAGTTGTGAGTTGTTGCTTGTGCTATCTTGTGGTATCGTTTGTGTCTAGGCTCGCGTCTCTAGTACGTTCTAGCCTAGGACCAGCACGGTACTTGACTTTGAACCATTATTCAACTTTGGATTATCTGATTTGAGCATTTGCTATCCCTTTGCTACATATTTAAGCCTACCCAGAGCTCCACAGATCTAACTGCAGCCATACAACAGGTGTTTGCCAAGGCATCGATACATCCAACCTCCATTGGGGTGCTTGGTTGAGTTGGTGTATGTCACCATTCCGCTTGCATTGATAAGAATTTGTAAGAGCTCGATATAAAGCTTGAGTGTGTGTGATTTGTGAGCTTCCACTACCTAGTAGTTGATAGGAACGTATATATTCTTGTATATGTTTCTTCTTTGCTACTAACTATGGCAGGGTTACACAAAGAGTTAGGAGCTGTTCGTGCTCAATGTGGACATTTTCACCTACGACAACACATGGCAAGTGACCAACATGACGCAAATAAGGTACATGATCATAATCTTGCAAGAGTAGAGTCTATTTTGCCATCTTTTGATGGAAAGTATGATTCCGCTGCATACATTAATTGGGAGCTAGCAATAGAAAAACAATTTGATGAGTATGATTTTTCTAATGCTCAAATGATTAAGGCTGCTAGTAATAAGTGTACCGGTTCTGCATCTTTTTGGTGGCATACTATGGGAAATAAGCTTGAAACTTGGGATGAATGCAAAATACTGATGAGAAAAAGATTTGTGTTTTCATACTACAGACGTGCTCTCCTTGAGAAGTTTGAACATCTAAAACAAGGTGACAAAACTGTTAGGGAGTACTTTCATGATTTTAAGATTTGTATCACTTATGGTGGTTTACAAGAATCTAATGAGAATACAATGACTAGATTTTTCAGAGGGCTTAATTCCAATATTCAGGCTGGGCTTGTTAATGTGACACATAATCATATAGGCCAATTGTTCATGCTTGCTTGCAATGTTGACCGCAAAATTTTGGAGAACCCAATGGAGCCACAAGCTATGCTTGTGCCTCCTATCACTGATGTTTTGCAGGAAGTTCATAACAGTCCCCAAAATGAGAAGAACGATATGTTTGAGATGTCACTTCCATCACTCGCGAATGAGGAGAAGGCTGATGCACCTACATTATCTGAGGACGGCATAAAAGGTAAATTAAATGGTGCAGAAATTACTCAAGGTGAGTATGCTTCTGATGAATTACATTTTTCCGCTTTCCATGCTGACCTAGAGCAAACTTTAGTGGAACCTACTTCTGAATTGCCTTTGTCACAAGTTGATTTGCATTATATTCCTTGTGGTAAAGAAGAGTTGTGCGATAGTACTTCACTTATATCCATTCCACAACTAGTGAATGAACATGCTACTTTTAATCTTGATTCTCCATGTACTGAATTTAAGCATGTTATTCACACGTCCAGCGAGAATGATGAACTTCAATTGCAATCTTCTTTAAATACATTGGGCTATATTCTGTTTGATGATTCTTGTGAGCTCAATTATTTGAAGGCCAAAATATTTGCTCATTCTGATTTGCCATGTCCTCGTAATGTTATTTTTCACATCTTTGGCAAATATAATGATAGCGACATTTATTTGGTGCACAAAGTTTACATTTGTTCATATATGCAACCCTCTATTGTTGCGGCAAGAAAATGCAAACTGGAGAGTAGTGTTAGGACCACTGATGTTACTTTAAGTTTGTTTTGCTTTTGTCCAAAGACACAGGTTGGTTTTGAAGAAGGGGAGCAAGATTTGCACCACATGGAAAAACCGAGGACGGTTTTCCATAAAGAAGGGGAGGATGTTGTGACCATGGCTACTACGGATACAACCATTGCTCACATCATGCATGAACAAGAAGACATCAAGATCAAGGCCTCCAAGTGCTGGAATCCGATTCAGCCACCTGCTGCACTGTTGATTTTAAACGGCCGCCGAATCTGCATACGACCTCCGTTTTTGGCCCGTGAGTACTCGATGGAAAGCCCACGGAGTCCTCTTTCCAATGGATCCAGCCTCATCGCCAAATTCCATCCTAGTAATCCGCGGATGAACAAACAAGTTGCTGCGTCACCTATCATGGGCCTTTGGGCTTGTAACTTCGTTTGGGACCCCGGCCCAAGTGGGGCCCAAGTGGGGTGCGCCCTAACCAGGTGGAGCACGACCCTAGAGTGCCCTTGGTCGTCCTCCTATCTCTTTAAATAGTTAGGTACCCCTTCAGGGTTTCTCGGGTTTTGATTAATTGTAAGTTTAGCCATTGCTACTTCGCTTGCAGCGCGCGTGTCGGCTAGACCATCCGTCTGCTTGTTCGGAACCCTACTTTATCGTGTATCAATTCATCTTTGTGTGTCTTGTCTATCTAGCAATTCAGTTGCTTTATATCTTATTCTTGCTTGTTCTCGATTGCTTGCAGGAATAAGGTTGATCTGCACCGGCAAGATCAACAACCCACGGAGAGGTATATCGATCGCTAAGGCGCAACGCAACGTCTTGTATGGTTGTAGTCGGATCGTCAACGTTTCTCCCAAATCGTAGTTATCATCAACTCACCGAAAGATCGGGCCAATAACAGCCTTGAGTGTCTCGAGTGGAGCTCAGGGTTCATCAATGTGTTTCTAAAATAGTAAATAATGCATTAAAATTATTTAAAGTCGAAAAATTAATGACAAAACATTTGAAAAATTATTGTTGTCTGTAGTAAATTAAGTGGATAATATATAATAAGCATGTGAATGATTTAAAATTGTTAAAAATTCTAATAATCATATATAATTAGCATATGCATGATATTAAATTGTTAAAAATTCTAATTAACCTATGTAAATACCACATGGATGATTTAAAATTAATAAAAATTCTAATAATCATATATAATTGGCATATGCATGATATTAAATTGTTAAAAATTCTAATTAACATATGTAAATCCCACATGCATGATTTAAAAGTTTTAAAAATTCTAATAAGCATATATAATTAGCATATGCATGATATTAAATTGTTAAAAATTCTAATTAACATATGTAAATACCACATGCATGATTTAAAACTTTTAAAAATTCTAATAATTATATATACCTAGCATATGCATGATTTAAATTTGTTAATAATCATATATAACTAGCATATTCAATACATCCAAAATAGTTTGCAACAATTACGGCAATACATCGACGGTGACGGTTGTCCGCACGTACTTTCTCCTCACTATTGTTCCTTCCTTGTGATCGCTACGTGAGTAAGGGGTGTCTTCATTTGATAGGAGGATGCTAGGGTCAATCGTCACCGTGAAAGGGGGTTGCCCATCAAACTGATCGTAATCCTCATCAGTCTTGTCCTCTACTCCGACGATTTTTCTTTTGCCTAGGAGAACCACGTGGCGCTTCGGCTCGTCAGGCCCTTTGCCCTTCTTTCCTTTGCTAGACATGTCCTTCACGTAAAAAACTTGCGTTACATCATTGGCAAGGACAAAAGGTTCGTTCGAGTATCCAACCTTGTTAAGGTCAACCATTGTCATCCCACTGTCATCAATCGTTACGCCTCCACCAGTCAACCTAACCCATTGGCACCGGAACAGAGGGACCTTGAGAGGTCCATAGTCAAGTTCCCATATCTGCTCGATGGCACCGTAATACGTGCCAGTTGTACCATCGTGTCCCATGGCATCGATAGGAACAATACTGTTCTGGTTCGTGCTCTTCATGTCTTGGGCTCTTGTGTAGAATGTGTACCCATTGATCTCATATCCCTGAAATGTCGCGATCGAGCCAGATGGACCCCTCGCCAGGAAGGCCAGTTGCTGGTTAATCATCTCGTTACCCATGAGATGTTGTCGCAGCCATGCGGGGAAAGTATCAATGTGATGCCGTGTAATCCATGCATCGGACTTACCGATGTTTCTGGCGCGAACTAGAGCCAAGTGCTCCTCGATGTAAGGAGCCACCAATGAAGATTGTTGTAAAACCGTGAAATGGGCTCTACGGAATAAATTGTTGTCTACCGTCATTATAGCTTTCCTTCCGAGAGTCCCCTTTCCCCGTAGTCTCCCTTCATGGCGTGATTCAGGTACCCCGATTGGGCGAAGGTCTTCAATAAATTCAACGCAGAATTCAATGACCTCCTCTGTTCCATACCCCTTGGCGATGCTTGCCTCTGGATGAGCACAGTTACGAACATATTTCTTCAGAACGCCCATGTACCTCTCAAAAGGAAACATGTTGTGTAGGAACACAGGCCCGAGAATACCGATCTCTTTCACTAGGTGACAAAGCAGATGCGTCATTATATTGAAAAATGAAGGTGGAAATATCAACTCAAAGTTGACAAGACATTGCACCACATCATTCTGAAGGGCTTCTAACCTATTCGGATCGATGACCTTCTGCGAAATTGCGTTCATGAAAGAATATAGCTTTGTTATTGTTGCCCGGACATTGTCTGGGAGGATACCCCTTATTATAACTGGTAGAAACTGTGTCATCAACACGTGACAGTCATGAGACTTTAGGTTTGTGAACTTCTTCTCCTTCGTACTTATTATTCGCTTTTTATTCGTGGAGTATCCCGATGGTACCTTGATGCTCTCCAAGCATTAAAACATACTTTCCTTCTTTGCGTTGCTAAGAGTGTAGCTGGCTAGACTCAAGTAATGGCTGCCTTTCTTCTTTGGTTCTGGGTGAAGGTCGCGCATTGTTCCATATGCTTCAGATCATTACGTGCTTCCAGTGTATCTTTCGACTTTCCATATACACGTAGGAAGCCAAGAAGGTTTATGCAAAGGTTCTTAGTGAGGTGCATCACGTCGATTGCGTGACGGACGTCCAAGAATTCCCAATAGGGTAACTCCCAAAATATGGAGTTTTTTTTCCACATCGCGCGTGACCATCTTCGCTCTCTATAGGCTGGTTGCCAGGCCCCTTTCAAACACTACTTTAAGATCTTTCACCATAGCAAACACTATTTTCCCGCTGCGATGTTTAGGCTTCGTACGGTGGTCTGCCTTATGTTAAAAGTGCTTGCCTTTCTTCCGTACTGGGTGGTCTGCAGCAAGAAATCGACGATGACCCATATACACAACCTTCCTACAGTGCTTAAGATACGTACTTTCTATTTCATCCATACAATGAGTGCAAGCCTTGTACCCCTTGTTGGACTGCCCGGACAGGTTGCTAAGTGCAGGCTAATCGTTGATGGTTACGAACAGCAGCGCCCGTAGGTTAAACTGCTCCTGTTTGTCTTTGTCCCACACGGGGACACCTTCCTTCTTCCACAACAGTTTAAGATCTTTGACCAGTGGTCTTAGGAACACATCGATGTCGTTATCAGGTTGCTTGGGGCCTTGAATAATAATCGGCATCATTATGTACTTCCTCTTCATGCATAGCCAAGGGGGGAGGTTGTAGATACACATCGTAACGGGCCAAGTGCTATGGCCGCTGCTCATCTCTCCAAAAGGATTCATGCCATCCGTACTTAAACCAAACCGTACGTTTCGTGCGTCCTTTCCAAAGTCTTTAAATTTTTTGTCGATGTTTCGCCACTGCGAACCATCTGCGGGTTGTCTCTGCATCCTGTCCTGTTGACGTTCTTCAGCGTGCCAACGCATCATTCTAGCATTCACCTTGTTCCTGAACAAACGCCTTAGCCGTGGTATTATAGGGAAATACCACATCACCTTAGCAGGAATTTTCTTCTTCGTTAGCTGCCCGTCAACCTCACCTGGATCATCTCGTCTAATCTTGTATCGTAGTGCTTTACAAACAGGGCATACTTCTAGGTTCTCGTACTCCTCACCGCGATATAGGATACAATCATTTGGACATGCGCGAATCTTCTGAACTTCTAGTCCTAGAGGGCAAACTATCTTCTTAGCCTCGTACGTTGTCTCGGGCAATTTGTTTCCCTCCGGAAGAATGTTCTTGACGAGTTTCAATAAATCGCCAAATGCCTTGTCACTAACACCATTTTTTGCCTTCCATTGCAAGAACTCTAGAGTGGTATCCAACTTTTTGTGCCCCTGCTCGCAACCTGGGTACAACGACGTTATGTGGTCCTCTAACATCTTGTCCAATTTATGGGCCCCCTTTTCACTTTCGCAGTCCTCCGTGGCATCCTGCAACATCTGACCAAGATCAGCCGCAACGTCGTTATAATCAGCATCTCTGTCCTCCTCGCCCGTTTGATTTCCTTCAAATCCAGCGTACTGAGCAAAGTCTGGAATATTGTCGTCTTCCACTTCATCTTCTCCCATTTCAACCCCTTGCTCTCCGTGGGATGTCCAACAATTATAGCTTGGCATAAACCCCGACTCAAACAAGTGGAAATGAATAGTCCTGAATGCAGAATACTCCTTCTGATTCTTACACTTATTGCATGGACAACAAATAAACCCTTCTGCTTGTTAGCTTCGGCCACTCTGAAAAAATAATGCACGCCGTCAATAAACTCTTTGGACCGCCGGTCAGCGTACATCCATTGCCGATCCATCTACATGAAATGAAAAAAAATCATACACAAATAAACATTCGTACAATAATGACAGTCATACAATATTGATAAAATAATCACAAACTCTTTCAATAGTCATACAATAATGATATATCATTATTCATACAAAAATTATAAAATATTCCACCAAATAATTCTTATTTATTATTTTTGAAGTTTTAAATTCTTTTAATTTTCAATTTAGTTTGTTTTCTTTTATTTAAGATTAACTTTCACTATATTTTCCTACTCAACTATTTTATAAAACCTTCTTTTGCAAATAAACAAAATTTCTATATATTCTTTCTTTTCCCACACAAATTTTCTCTCTCATCAACTTATAGCAAAATTTTAGAGACAAAAAAGTGTGCAAAACATAGCTCCAAATGTAATATGACCAAAAAAAACATTAGAGTATGAAGTTGCTAACCTTTTAGTCACCTCCGATTTGTATATAATCACCAAAGTAAATTCACTATAAATTTTGGCATGACCTCCCCTCTTTTTTGAAGAAATTTTGAAGCTTACTCGGACTGGAGAAGGAAGAAGACATATATAAAGGGGTGGGACTTTAGTCCCGGTTGGTGTTACTAACCGGTACTAAAGATTACCGGGATCTTTAGTCCCGGTTGGTAAAGTTACGATCTTTAGTCCCGGTTGGTAACACCAACCGGGACTAAAGATCCTGGGGAGGCCTAACAAGCCCTAACAGTATTTGAACTGGGACTAAAGATGATCACCAACCGGGACTAAAGATCAAATATGCCCGTTACCCTTTTTAACCGGGACTAAAGATCATCTTTAATCCCGGTTTTTATTGTAACCGGCACTATTATAGAAATAGCCCGACCGACGAAAGATGGTTTCTCCACCAGTGCCAACGACAGAACCATCGTATCCTGGTACTGATTGTATCATGCGACCACCCTCCCTCCTCCCTATAAGTCCCATCCATACAATTATATATATTCGTCTCTCCCTCTGACCTCCTCGCTAGACCAGAGCCTTCGCTGGTGTCAGTGTGTCACCCAAACTCACCATGGCTTCTGACTTCAAGGCAATCCCCTTGATAGGTAAGCTATGTCTTTTTTCCAGCTATCATTTTTTCTTTTGAGCTAAAGAGAGAATTTATATTAATGACTGACTGAGGGGTTACACTCCTGACTTGACAAGTCAATGATCCTTGCGGACGCACATAACCTCCGTTTCACATAAGTTCTCGAACTCATTGCTAGTTAAGCAAGCCAAATTTTTATGTCTTTTTCTTGTGCACCTGCGCACTCTGCAAGCACTACATTGCGTCTTTTACTTTAGGAATCAGCGTTGTCCATGACTCCATGAGGATCTTTACGGACTCCTTATCAAGTTAGAAACAACCACTAAAACTAGCACAGTTTTAAGGCACATTTAACGTTGCCTATAATACTTTTGCTATATAGACATTTTTAGGCATATTTTGTTAAATCTATTTTTTAGAGATATATTTTTGGTATTTTAATTTTTTTCTCATATGTAAAGTCATTTTCTTGAGGCATCTAAACCTCGGTTGAGTCACTTTCAAAATAATAATATGTGCATATATAAAACTAACACAACACACATATTTACAAGTAACGATATAAGGTTCAGATAATTAGTGCATTAAAGAGAAAAAATATACTCACAAATTTAACGATTGGTAATAGCAAGGAATAATATTTTTTTCTACTTTTTTCACATTGCTTTGCTATAGTTATGGCATAATTAATGCTTCTACAGACATAAAAAAAAATATATTCTTTTCTAGAGATATTTATCAAAATACATTTATTAGATATTTTTTTAAAAGGTCTCTGCTGCATTGTAAAGGCATTTTTGCCTCTATATAGTACTTAAAAAAATATCTCCACAAACGCAGGCTAAAAAAAACCCCACAAAATATTTTTGTTGTAGTGGTTGTTTCTAAGATAATCAGCATGTGCACCAATTTAATCGTCACTCGCGTAGATCTAAACAACTTCTTTAACCCACCCTGCATAACTGCACTGATACAACGTTTTGTATGCAGCTCTGCACTGATAATTCTTTGATTATCATTCCTGCACTTGCTTCACATGTTTCTTTTCTGAATCCAACATCAACATTAACCTTTGCGTAGCCTTCTGGCGGGGCTTGTCATTTATTATTTGCATAGCAACATTATATTCTTCAAATTTCACTCTCTTTGTCCACATACATAGGCCCAATCTGTTAACATCATCAGTCCATTGTCGGACAGGCAATATGTTACCATCAAACTGACTGAATCTGAAATTGTGGCCCTTCCATACTATAGTAGAATTCTTGCTTCACCGCAAGAATCAGATTATGAAATCCTGGTCTGGTTATGCTTCACCGCAATAATTCTTTTGCCTACTTTGTGACCACCATTTTCAGTTACTTCAATTAAGGCGTGTTCGGTTAGTTCCTCCACAAGAGGATTGAAGAGGAATCGGAGGCGATTTATTTCACACCTTTTGAGGGGATTTATTTCTCGATGGGGAATTCCATGTTGTCATCTCTAATTAAGCTCACAATAGCAGTGGCACAATGCAAAAGATTAGTACCACTATCGCCAGATTGTTTGCGGTTTAAAAGGATGAAAAGCCCAATGACAGTACAAAGTATTGCAGTCTTAACAACTTGATTTGTATCTGAACCCTTTTTAGACCTTGAACATTACAATTAAGGCTGAAAAAGAACTCGAGTCTCACATGCTACTCAAGCTCCAGACGATCAAGCCGAGCTCGAGCTGCCTATGCCAAAGCTCGTGAGCTTTGTCAAGCCTCCTGATCGTTACATGTTACAGCTCTCAGTAATTAAAACATGCTGGAGCTGATATATCTTATATATATATTGATACATTGAAATCTTCATATGAAAATTTCACCCTTTTTTTCATTCTCAGACATTAGCCCACTTGTTGAAAAGATCGATGATCCAAATATGGCCAACGACAAGGATTTGCTGCAAGTTGTCCGATTGTTGGACGATGCCTGTAGGGAGGCTGGATTCTTTTATGTGGTAATTATACGTTTACTTACCTTTCTAGCATCACTTTATAGTACAATGGGTACAGAACAAGATTATTTTAATGTGGCTGTGTCCTTGCATTGCACGCTATGATTTTTATATTACTATAAGCTAAGTAATGCAAATGTTCGTATGTATGTTATTATTATTAACAGAAAGGCCATGGGATTGCTGAGTCGCTCATGAAGGAAGTTAGGGACATCACACACAAGTTCTTCCAACTTCCTTATGAAGAAAAACTAAAGATTAAAATGACACCTCACAGTGGATATAGGTGTGATTTCTTATATATATTACCATTTTAAGTTCCAACATTATTTTTTCCGTGCTTCGTTTTGGGTCGTTCAAAGCGTTCTTTCTCTATGAGTAACTTTGTTCTCTTGACCATCAGAGGATACCAAAGACTGGGCGAAAATATTACCAACGGTAAACCTGACATGCAGGAAGCAATTGATGTAAGTTTATTTTTCTCTCTTTATTTTTTAATGACCCATTAATTTGTTACTAGTTAATCGCTGGGAAGAAAAAAAAACATCACAGTATTATGCGCCTATTGAACCCGGTAAATATGGAGATCTTGCCAAACCAATGGAAGGAACTAATTTGTGGTATGTTTCCAACCTTTCATCTTTGTTTGTTTCCATTTTATACCTTGGCGCTGTATTATTTGGAGCCCTTTATGGAGGTAAGAGGTATTGTTATTTAGGTTATGTTTTGTGTTATAAAATATATATTTGCTTATCTTTAGTAATAAAATGACAGTAAAGAGGAAAACATTAATGACGATAGAAATTAATATTGCCATACATCCACTAGAAGAAACAAAATTAATTCAAGCAACCATGAAAAGTGTCTATAATAGAAATTTTACTTGAAATATACTAGCAACATAGTTTTCAAAACTCAAAAGAAAAACTTAAAATTTGAAGTGGTTCATATGTTTAAAGAAATTACCTAAAATTACATAACAAATGATTGAAAGTTTGAAAATGAATAGTGTCTAGTGACAATTATTATCAAAACGGGTGGAGTAGCAAGTGAAAAATACTTTTTTACTTCATACTTCAAGATCTATTACCTCTAAATGAGTTAAGAGAAATATCAAGATTGGATCAATATGAAATTAATGGCCTAAAATAATCCGGGAGTACTATAACAAAAGCTCATGTTATTTAACATATGTGAGAGATATTTTTTGCTTGACTTTCATATAAAATGGTACCACAATTCTACTTATTGATCACTTACTATGCGTTGATAATAATTATGATAATATAATTATTTAGCTTATAGAACACCTCTATTTGGAAGAATGAAGGAAATGAATTTCTATTTTACAATATATTAATAATAACAGCATGTATCATGTTATGCAATATGGCTACAATTGTGCATTATTTGTTGTTGCATATGTTTCTTCAATATAATGTATTGTTGTTACTAGAAGCATTTTGAATAGTTGAATTACAGCATTTGATGTTATATATTTTGATACTGCTAGTTAAATTACTTTGCTATTACTGAAGAGCTGTTCTGAACTTTGCTAGCCTTCCCTTGAGTACTTTTGGTTAAAAATATTTCAAATTCAATTAACCATATCATTTACTTCGATGCAGGCCGAAATATCCATCAAATTTTGATGTACTACTGAAAAACTATATCAGCCTTCTAAGAGGTTCACTTTTGAACTTACTTTAGATCTTAGCTATGCATCTATGTTATTTATCTATTTTTTTTCTGATGGAAATTTTACTTATAGATCTTTCTAGAAAGATCATGCAAGGTATAGCCTTGGCATTGGGTGGGCCAGTTGATGCTTTTGAAGGTAGAACCGCAGGAGATCCTTTTTGGGTTTGTAGGTTGATTGGTTATCCTGTATCAACCGATATTCTAGAAGAACATCGCACTGACACTGGCTGGTAAGCGAAATGTATCTATGTATTTATTTGGTAGTATATTGTGCTAGAATGTACTTACTAGATTCATCTGACACCGTTTTTCTCTTATGTCACATCCGTTCTGCGATCAATTCAGTGGAGCTCACACAGACTATGGTTAGTACTTAGTGCATATCTTTCAGAAGTTCCTTTCGAAGTAGACTTTTATATATGGATAACACATACATATGGTGCTTTGATGCGTTGTAAAAAGTTTCACGTGTTTTCTGTATTTCTGTTTATCAAACTCAGGGAGATCATCTTTGTCATTTGGTTATATTGCAGGCCTTCTGACATTGGTTAACCAAGATGATGACATATGTGCCTTTGAGGTACTTGTTTCTTCACCATCCATATATCTTATAGTTATACATGCTTTCTTTGTGTTTGACATTACTCAAGTTCCACTTTTTATCCTGGACTTAAAACTAATCGTTTTTACTAGAAACCTGGACTAATATCATCCTTGACCCTATTCAGATATTGTTTCTATCGAAAAATTGGTGGTTTTATTTTATGTAGACTCTTATTTCGCACATTATATCTAATACTCCCTCCATCTACTTTTGATAGTTATATTTTATCTTGGCACACAGACCAAGGATAAGTAATTCTACTTATCATCTATTTAAACATGCTACTAGTTATTCCTCGTAAACAAGCGATTCATTAATATTTACATTTCTCGATGCCCAGGTAGCCAATCTTGTGTGTGAGAATAGAGAGTTACATATTAAATCCAAGAAAGTCGTTAAGAGAATAGATTGTTGGATTGAAATATGCCTATCAAAAATAAATTTTTCAGATTTGGAAATATGACTATCAAAAGTAGATGGAGGGAGTACTATATAACTATATAGTTGATCCTCACTAAGTGTAGTTAATACTATACATCTTCTATCATGTAGTTAATGCTATATATCTTCTCTCTCATTAAACCACAATACCTCAATTGTTTTTAACCACTTGACCATTAATCTATGGTCCTATGACTACATAGCTTATCCCCACTAAATGTAGTTAATGATGTTTCTCTTCTCTCTTGTTAAGTCACATTACCTTAATTATTTTTAGCCATTGGATTAATCTATGGTCCAAATTGTCTCCTTTCTTTTTCTTCACTCATGATTCTTCACCTTAGGTTTTGCCTTAACTCATTGAATGATCAGTATATATTCAATCTAAATTATCATAAAGCACATCATCTCAATTGTTTATAGCTTTTTTCAGTGATTGATTAGAGATGAAGTTATACAAAGTATATAAACTTATGCATTTAGCTACAAAATAAATTAAACCTATACTTTATTTCTATCATTATAGCATAATATTTCTACAGCAAAGCACGGGATTTCATCTAGTGGGCATAATGGTTGTGTATATCCATGTGGATTTTAGGGACTGGATTGTTTTCCTTCATCTTAAAAATGTTGGGGAAAGTCGTTTTATTGGGGACCAGGCGTTGATAGGATCAGAGATGGTATTTGTGTGGATCTGGAAAATGTGTAGTAAAAAACAACTATTTTGCGGAGCAATGTGAAAAAATGGAACTACAAGAAAATTAATGGGCCCAGAATGGACTTTCTCCTATCTTATACTTACCTATCCATGTCGTGTTCTTTGTTTTACGTATCGCTCAAATTTGTTGAACTAATCTTTTTAGTCTCCCTATTCCTTGTGATATTTTTTGTAGTACACAATTAACATTACAACTAAACATATTCTTCTATCCCATTGTGCAATTCACGAATGAGATCTTGGAAGCTATTTAATCTCGCGTTGGAATTTGATCTCATAGTAGTAACCAAGGACTAGTTTCATGGCCACAAACCAGAAACCATAAATTCGGATCCATGCCATACTTTATATCCTGATCTTCACTTGGAGTTTGTTTACTCGATGATTCTCATCTTTGAACCATTCTAGTTTTCTCTATTCTAATAATAAAGAAGAGGGGAACTAGAACAGATCAAAAATGAGAACTAGATTTTAGTTTCTTTTTATTTTTTTTAAAGATCAGTATTTTTTTCATGACAGAGCACATCTGAGCTGTGCATCGTTGTATATAATTTCACTGGATGATGTAGCATGAGATGCTTCTACACTTCTGTAATATTCTAAGGATGTTCTAAGATGCATAAGTAATTATGTAATTACCATCTTACAGTTGCTGCCCACTGTTCATATTTAGCCTTAACTGGGTGAAGCAAACAATTTTGATTTGAGTGAAATAACTGGTGAATATATTTCAGGTCAAAAACCAATCAGGTGAGTGGATTTATGCCAAACCAATTCCGGCAAACTTCGTCTGCAACATTGGTGACATGCTGAAGGTTTTTTTTTTTTCTTCATTTGCACCTTCATTGTCATCTTTTTTATTGTCATCAAACTTGTGACACTTATCACATGTCATATTTGGGTTAGGTTTGGTCAAATGGAATATATCAGCCAACACTTCATCGAGTTGTTAACAATTCCCCTCGTTACCGTGTATCTGTTGCGTTTTTCTATGAGGTATATACCTTGCTTAATCCCCTAGCTCATCTTAATACTATACATCATTTATGTGAAGTTGCTCTCTCATTGTTCTTTTCTTTCTGAATTCATGCCACAGTCAAACTTCGATGCTGCCATAGAGCCTGTTGAGTTCTGCCGGGAGAGAACAGGTGGTGTTGCCAAGTATGAAAAGGTTGTATACGGGGAGCATTTAATTCAAAAAGTCATGAATAATTTCATCACGTAAATTTGCGGAACAGAAAAAATAAACGTGTATGCACCCCAAGATCGTATCACATCATTTATCAATAATACTGCTTGTGAAGTTTTATTGTAGCACGTGTTGCATTTCTACAATTTGCTACATTTTAGGGGCTATCTTAACACTAAAGATAGAGCTCCTTTATGGTACACCATACTATGGTATAGTAGTGGGTTGTACTAGTGATCCAACGGTTTAGATTCGTTGACATAATGTGATTAGTATGACTTCAGGGGTGTTGTAGGGAAAAATATCTAGAAATAGCCATCCCCCAATTCTCCTTGTCGTGGGGAGCGCCCCCCAAGCTGTGCCACTGCGTGTTAGAGGGAGCAGCGTATCCTCCTCCACCTTTGCTGCCAAGGGTGGGAGGAGAGTGTCATGACCAACAGCAGTAGCGGCGATGGACTTGGCAAGGGGAAATGACAAAAGGATGAAATGGGTTGGACTGTTGAGTATCAGGAAATGGGTTGTGTATCCTGCGGGCCATTGGTGTGGATTATACAAGGGAGAACCTGAGAAATCTGTCACTATGTTAAGAAATGAGATCAAAGCAAACCTAAGAAATTCCGATATTCTTCTTCCCTAAGCTTCCTTTGTTGTTCTTCTTCTTTGTTACCCCTGAATATTAGTTCTTATTCCATCTCGGGTCATAAATTGCTAGGGTGTAACATTGATATCAGGGCTAGCAACAAGTTTGGGATAGAATTGTTCAAACTCTCTTTGTTCTGGTGAAATTCCCATGCTCAGGTAACTGACCACCCTTGGGGTGTTGTTGCTGTCAATTCCGTGTGGGTTCAGACAAATTTGCAAGAGTAGCTCAGCACTCCGGTTCATCTCTAGGGAAAGTCTAGAGGGTAAACTATTGGTAATATGGAAACAAAGGTTCACTACTGATGTGACCATGGCTACTATGGATACAGCCGTTGTTCACATCATGAATCAATAATAATACATCAAGATCAAGTCCTTCAAGTGCTGAAATCTGATTCAGCCACCTGCTACATTGTTGAACTTCAAACAGCCACCAAATCTGCATACGAGCTCCGTTTTTGACCCATGAGTACTTGGTGGAAAGCTCTTGGAGCCCTCTTTCCAACGGATCCAGCTTCATCTCCATATTCCTTCTCTGACAGTTGTAATCACATAAACAATATGTTGTATCACCTATATTAGGCCAATGGGCTTGAAACTTTGGTTGGGACCCCAACCCAAGTGGGGCCCATGTGAGGTGCGCCCCAACTAGGTGGAGCACAAACCTAGGGACCCCTAGGTCATTCTACTACCTCCTTAAATAGCTAGGTACCCCTTCATGGTTTCTCGGGTTTTGTTTAGATTAAAGTTTAGCTTTACTATTTTGTCCTGTAATCCCATGATCGGTTAGATCGTCAGTTTGGTCGTTACTGAACCCCAACTTATCATTTGTATTTAATTCCTATTAGCAATTTGGATTGCTTTTATATTATTATTGCTTGTTTCTTCGATTTGCTTGCAGGAATAAGGTTGATCTGCATCGGCAAGATCAACAACCCATGGATAGGTGTATCGATCGCTAAGGCGTAACACAAAAACGTCTCGTACGGTTGTAGTCGGGTCGTCAACGTTTCTCCCAAATCGTAGTTATCTTCAACTCACCGAAAGATCGGGCCAATCATAGCAGTGAGTGTCTCGAGTGGAACTCAGGGTTTATCACCTGCACCGCAAACACGGGGCAGCTTGGCACCATGTCATCCATTCCCCAAGCAACGAGGTTGCACCAGTTCACCTTGAAGGCCGCAATCCTCCCCTAGGGCTCAGGGAGGAGCATGGTTTGAGGCAAGGTACTTGGAGCCCTGAGCAGACAACCTCCCAAGCACCCATCAAGACTATAACCTAGATTGTTGGGGTGAGCGGTCTTGAGTGCAGGTGCCTCCAAGCATCAGTGGCCCTCCTGGCGCCACAAGAGAGTGCTCGGGAGCCGAACAACTGCTAGTGCAGCCCTCCTGATGCCACGAGAGAGTGCTCGGGAGCCGAACAACTGCTAGTGTATTTAATGTGCTAGTGTAGGATGGAAATTTCGACTAGAGGGGGTGAATAGGCGATATTAAAAATATATGGCATCTGATCAAAACTAACATAAGTTCCTAGGCTTGATGAACAAGACAAACTAAGCAACTAGATTAAGTTATGCAATTCAACAGTGATAAGGTCTCAAGTATGTCTGTATGAAAATAAACTGCACAAAAGTAAATGCATTAAGTAAATGAGACAGGAGACAAGAAATTTTTTACCCGTTTCATTTACTTAATGCATTAAGTTCGGAAACTCATCAGTTTCCTAATCCCTGTTGAGGCAAGCCCAACTTCACCGCTCAAACCACGAAGCCACCGAACCCCTTCATCAAGTGGTGAGCAAGGTGGGAGCCGGCCCCGAAGTGGACTATCCAAGCCTCGATCACTAAGGTAGTTCTTCATTCACTCTGAAGGTGGTAAACACCAAACCACTCACAACCATCACCGAGCCTCCTCCACAATCTTCACGGAGTGGTCAATGGGCAACTACTCCAAGCTGTTACCTCCAAGACTAACAAGTAACAACCTGGCTCGGAGATGATCAAGAGCCACACTAGCTCATTCAACGATGCAATGCACTTGACTTGGATCAATCTACTTTCAAACAACCACAATGAATAAACTAGAGCTTTATTGGTGTGAGAGTGAATGCAAGGGGTGTATGCAAGTGAATAATGCGCCAAGAGAGAACCCTTGTTGCTGGTGAGGGAGTGTTTATATCCCTACCCACCAAAACAAGCCGTTGGACCCAAAACCCCAACCCTCGGATACCTGTCGGTTAAACCACCAAGGGGTGGTCGGTCAAACCAGCCTCAGGGCAAATGGGCAATGGCTAAAAAACTAGCCATTGATGTGCATTTAATGCATGGCTGAACACTTGTTGGTCAAACCACCGTGGCTCGGATAGTCAGAACGCCAGCGGCTCCAGTCAGACCCGTCTCGACCTGGTAACACCGATGTCGGCACTGGTGGCTCTGGATCGCCAAGCCGAGGCCGTCCAATGGACTAATCCACCGCCCAGTTAGACCGAGCCTGGCTCGGTCAAACTTGCCATGACACTCCGATCTGACCAGCCCTAGACAAAAAGATAGATAAATAAAACTATCGAACCAAGCCATCATGCAAATGACCTAATGTGTCATTTTGATCACTTCTTTACCAAAGTTATTACCCCTCTTGATAGTACGGCAAAGCTAGAAATAAACCTAACAAAATTCTATCGCCTAACGCCTCAATCGATTAAAATAAAAAGTTAGGTTTGCCACCTTTATCCCATTGTTTTGCGCCATCAATTTTCATCCGTGGTAATCATCCTTGGCGTACACATCATGTTGTCCTAATATAAATATATTACTGAAATGAAATAGTTACTCCACAATTAGTGCTTGTCATTAATTAACAAAATTATCAATGGGGGCCTAGATGTTTCAGCTAGAGCGAGACATGCCATCACACCTCATGCATTGCTGTTAACAACGGAATTTTGCATCAGATTTGGAAAAGAAGGAAGAAGATCGAAGCGGATTTGGTGGTGAATCGAGTTGGATTTGAAATCAGACTACTATTGGTATTTCTTAACGACATTACTAGAAATATGATTCCCGGCAATGGCGCAGAAATACTCCTGGTATATTATGGTTACAGAGTTCATCCGCCAGCGCACGGATATACCATTGTAGTATTTCACCCGAGAGTATTTCATGGGTATCGTATTTATTTAATCCCATGGGAAGATCATGGTAGAGAGAACTTGACTAATAATTTATATGTTACTTGTAATAATCATAGTCTAAGTAGGGTTTAAGATAATCCAAGGGTAGAGTGACACACAAGTAGTAAGCTACTCATTCTCATGCTAAAATATCTAGGCTAAGTGGAAAGAAAAGACAAAGATAATCTATTCCTATACTTCTAGTATACATAGTATACAGACATTCTAGTTATCTGATATACTAGCTAATACCCTCTATCCGATGCCCTCCTGGTACTTCGAGAAGCCACCCCTGACTGTCGAGTTCCTTACGACAGCCCGTCATGACCATACAACCGGGGCTAAATACGGAGGAGTACCCTCCCCAGGAAATTAATTTAGGACTATATACCTGCGCGAAGGAATACCCGTACTGAACTGTCACCATTAGCGGCCCACCTCTCACCCGCAATATATAACCCCAAATAATGATATCTCGTAATCTAGACACCACGCCTAAATTAACAGATACTACTCTAATATCAACGTCATGACATAGAGTAATTGCATATACAAACATTATACCCACACCAAAGCATCTCCCAGATAAGCTAGCAGTATATTCAGTATAACATGAATATAATGTAAAGTAGGCATTCATATACTCGGAAAGTATTTCAATACCATAAATGTATAGAGAATAGTATTCTAAATAAAGTACAAAGCTTACAAAAGAGGAAAGGAGAGCTACTAGAGCCATACCCGAACTCTTCCGAAGGCGTCTGGACTCCGATTTCTACTCTATTCCTATTCCACTAGCTTAAGAACACTAAACTAACTTGAGAGAATATAAGAAAGCTCTTGCTTGACGTGTGTGTTGAAGTGAAGAGAGTGAGGGGTTTATATACCCTCCCAATGACAGTTGTGACAGTTGGAATGGTCGGAAATACCCTCCAACCATCATTGGGGGCTAATCCACACCATCCAGCCGCAACCCTGCATCCAACGGCGCTAGGGGGGTTCGGCAAAACTAGGGGCCAGCCCAACCAGCCCAAGTTTTGGCTGGCGGCCTACTCCGTTGCTTGTCTTCGTAGACTTGTGAATTTTGGCCCAATTCATCATGTCAATTCTGAGTTCTTGGCCCATTCATTCATAAGTCTGATTTGTCGATTCTTCTCCACTTTATGGTTATTCGCTGCAAAAGGTTAGTGAACCAAATACTAGTGGAATATTATTATTTTAACATGTATATGCATTGCAAGCATAACTAGTTCTCCTCTATTTTGGTAATATTCACGGTCGAAACTGATCGCTAACGACCATTGTTGGAGGCATACCATGAAGGCCCTTCGACCGGACCCACCGAAACCAGCAACTCAGGCGACAGGCTTGGACCAGAGGTAAATGGTGAAGTTCGTGGCTCGGAATACACCGGCTTCGCCAAGCAAAGCCCTTGCCAGAAGGCTGCACAAGCGAAGAGGGAGAGGCGAAAGCCTTAGCACGAAGGCACGGGTTTCGCCGAATACCTAACCTCGCCGACAGGAGGCCCAGCGGGCCACTATGCCCTCGAGGGATTTCGGAAAATAGATGGGCCAAGCCATTTAAAGCCCAATAGGGGCCCATGTATGTAAAAGATACTGTGTGCCCCCAATGATGTCCCTATCATAAGGGCAACCATGTAAACTCCCCTGTAAAACCTAAACCGTAATAGGGGGGACCTGTAATAGGGTTATAAATAGCCCCCTAGGGCCATGTAATGGGGGGATCCCAAAAAATTTTCACCAAGTAATACAATTGTTCTTATTTCCAACCACTATTGAGAGAACCACGCCTTTCGACGTGATGCAGTTGTCCATTCGACAACAGCTGGCGCCGACCGTGGGGACCTCCGAGCGAAACCACTGATGCCACCGAGGAAGGTCGCCAAGGAGAAAGTTGCCAAGCGGAAGGAAGGCGGAAGCGAAGCTGAGTTGGTAGCCGAAGAGGGAGCAGAGCTTTCGGCCTCTGAGGGCGGAGCCGGAGCAGCACTGCCTTCGAAGGGGCTGCCGGCTCTCTCATCTTCGGTGCCCACAACTTCGACTGATGAGGAAGCGGCGAAGGCGGCTGCAGCGGCGAAGGCCCTCCAAGTCAGAGACGCGGTCTTGTCCTCCCAAGTCCCAGGGGCGCCTTCGACCACAGCCTTCACCCAACCGGCTTCGACGTCAGCAACGATCACCACCTCACAAGCCAACGCCACCCTCGAAGCACAAGCCGAAGCTGACATGGGGGCCATGCGTCAAAACATGGCCAAACTTCAAGACACGCTTTGCTAGATGCAAGAGCAGCAACAAGCGTACGAAGCAGCAAGACAAGCCAAGGCCAACTCCCAGCAGTTCCATGCTCAGCCCCAAGTCATTCCTTCTTATGCCGAGCAAGCACCGGTATACTTCGCCAGGCCCGCCCCAACCGTTGCCGTGTGTCTGACACCTCAAGTGATCCAAGCACCGGTTCGCCTAGCGACGCCTCAAGCCCAGTACCCGAAGCCTACTCATACATCGGAAGCAATGATGGAAGCAGCTTTGACCTTGCAATCTCAATTCCAAGCTTTTCTGCAGCAACTCAATCAGCCCACAACAACATACAAAGAGCTTTGCCTCCGGTTCAGACGGAGGAGAGTCCAAGTCAGGGTGCATTAGCGGGGCAGCTGGTGGGACAGTTTGCCCAGCTAAGTCAAGTTCAAGGGCCTTCGCCTCAAGGTCCATCTTCACAGTTCGACCCAAGCACAATGGCCCAAGCACCGTCAACTTTCGCACAAGCCGTACCCCCAGGATACGGATCAGCCCCACCACCGAATAAGGCCTGGAATCAAACCATGTTGATCCAGCCACGGCAGTGCACGTCGCTTCGCCAGACCAGCAGAACCAGGCAATGATGTTGGGCATGGCGCATCAGTCGATGCCTGCAGCGCATCCACCTGTGCAAGCTATAACTTCGCCGTTCGCACTGCCGTACCCACAGTTGAGTTGGCCTGCTTAGCAAGGGGCTATGATCAAGCTGGGGACAGAAAAGGGTTTGCCCCTCAGCTGGGGAATCAAGAACCATCCCATCCTACCCCAATTCAAGTACCCGCCAGTCCCACGGTATTCAGGAGAAACAGATCCGAAAGAGTTCTTGTCCATCTACGAATCTGCAATCGAGGTTGCTCATGGTGATGAGAATACCAAGGCAAAGGTAATTCACCTCGCGCTCGATGGCATAGCTAGGTCTTGGTATTTCAATTTGCCTATTAATAGCATTTACTCATGGGAGCAATTGCGCGATGTTTTTGTTCTTAACTTTCGAGGTACCTATGAGGAGCCGAAAACACAACAAGACCTTATGGGCATTCGCCAAAGGCAAGGGGAATCGACAAGGGAGTACATTCGCCGGTTTTCGCAAGCACGATGCCATGTGCAAGATATAACCGAAGCATCTGTTATCCATGCCGCTTCGGCCGGCTTGCTCGAGGGCGAACTCACAAGGAAACTCGCGCGCAAGGAACCCAGAACACTTGAACACCTCTTTCGCATAATTGATGGATATGCTCGAGGTGAAGAAGATACCAAGCGAAGGCAAGAAATACAAGCCGAGTATGACAAGGCAGCCTCGGCCGCAGCAGCCACCGTCCAAACCAACACCCAAGCTCAGGTCCAAGCTCAAGATGTAAGTTCGGCACCAGTTCAATTTCACCCAGCACCCTTGGCAAACCAAGTACTACACCCCTGGCCGAACCAAGCACCCATGACATGGAAGAAGTTCAGGACTAAGTGAGCCGGCAAAGCGATGATGGCAGTCGAAGAGGTACAAGCCCTCTGCAAGGAGTTCGACACCCAGCAAGTGGGCAGGCAACAGCAGCCCTTTCGCAAGTAAGTCAAGAAAGACTTATATTGTGCTTTTCACGGACGCTCTTCGCATACGACCGAGTAGTGTCGAAATATTCGGCAGCAAGGCAATGTTCAAGCACCAAGGCAGCAACAGTCGAGGGTCGAAGAAGCACCGTGCGAAGCCGCCCCAAACCAGGCACCTCAGGCAGAACAGCGCCAAGATGTGCAGCGAAGAGTGATCCAGTTCATCACAAGATCTGATCTCCCCTCACAAGTGTCGAAACGGCAAAAGAAGATGCAGCTTCGGGCCATGCACAACATTGTCTCAGCAGGTGACAGCGTTCCAAGATACTTGTCGTAGCCAATATCCTTCGGACCAGAAGATGCCGAAGGAGTTCTTTTCCCGCACCAGGACCCGTTGGTCGTTTCGGCAAAAATGGCTGCTTTTGAAGTCTGGCACATCCTGATCGATGGAGGAAGTTCTGCTGATGTCATGTTTGCTGGGACATATGCCAAGATGGGTTTGCCAACTCTAGCACTGTCTCAAGCACCGACTTCACTCAGAGGTTTCAGCGGCGAAGCAGTGCAAGTTCTGGGACAAGCCCTCATCAAGGTCGCCTTCGGCTCACAAGAAAACAGAAGAGAAGAAGAGATACTCTTCAACATTGTTGACATCCCTTACAACTACAACGCCATCTTCGGCCGAGGCACGTTGACCAAGTTCGAAGCAGTTTCTCATCACAATTAATCTCAAGCTCAAGATGTCCGGCCCGGCCGGTGTGATAGTTGTGGAAGGATCTCAGCCTTCGGCCGCCACAGTTGCACCTTTCGGTAGAGAGGTTCACACTGTAGAAGTCAAAGCCAGTACCAAAGCCGGCCCCGCATGGCAAGGTCGTCCAGCGACAGATAGAAGGTTCCGACCCTGCCAAGGTCGTATCACTTGGTGGGAATTGTTGATATTTCTTATGATCACAGATGGAAACCGCAAGCACATGGATATACCGATGTAGCACTTCCCCTACGGAGTATTCTAAGGGTATCGAATCCAAGGGAACGTGTGTGATTATCTCTTCCTCCGGTTCATCCAAGGACACAAAGCTAATGTGGGCAGCGGGCAGAGAGGATTTCCTAATGAGAAACAGTGTCTAGGGAAAGCTTAACTTTAATCCTAACTCAATACTTCAGGCACTGGCAACCCGCTGTTCCCAGATGTCGCTTTACTACGTACCCGGACAGGGAGGACTTAAGTGCTCTTGAGGGCTGTCGCCACCTCTACACCTACCTCAAATGTACTGTGGGATACGCAGCAACCACTGGAGATTAATTACCCAGCAACCACTAGAGATTAATTACCCAGACACCGCGTCTACATAATTAATAACTACTCTAGTGCCGATCAAACACTAAAGCAATCAATATAAATAAATGGACTATAGTGAACAATGATCCCGTATGCTGATTAGGAACTAACCAAGAAGTAATTCTCACTAAGCAAATCTTAATTACTCAAAATGATATTTCTATTAAAGCAGAGTAATTAACAAGATACAAATATAGGAGGAGATTACCGACAACTCCGGGATTCCTCCGATTCCTTCTACCTTACTCTCTCCCTATTCTAACATACAATAAAGTACATGAGAGCCTCTTATAATTGAGCTCATGCTTTGGTGTGTGTGAATGAGGGAGAGGAGAGGGGTATTTATAGTGTGGAGCTTGCTTGGGAGTGTGGGGATGCTAGAAATATTCTCCATAGAATCCAAAGAGCATCTTCCTTCTCCTCTTGCCATGTGTCCTCTCTGTGACGGTTTCCACCGGTAGAAACGACCACAACCGTCATTGGGATGAGGAGTACAACCGTCATACCGAATATGGGCTGGACTGGGCCAGCTGGGGGTTCGGCCGAACCATGGGGTTCGGCCAAACCCTGCTTGGCTCCCCTGGCCCACATCCTTCTTGAGGATGCTGACATGTGGACCCCACTTCATGATACTCCATGTTTTGGCTCCAAATGGTTGCAAATTTTATATGTTGTAGCTCAAAACCATGTGAGTCCATTAGCGCAAAATATATTTCCATTCTTTATCCTCATTCTCTCCCAACTTTGGTGGTTGATCACCTGCATACAAATACACACCAACACTCGTGGAAATTGTTAGAAATAAACCCTACCACTATGTTGGATGTTTCACATTTATGGTTTTATGCAGGTATTGACGACGTTATTTTGGTACTTAACAGCCGTCAACAAATCCCCCCCCCCCACACACTTAGCTGTTTACTCGTCCCGAGTAAAGGTTAAGGATTAATGTGAAATAAAATTTCCCAAGATACAATACAAGTACACAAATTATTCTAAGCCATACCTGTACCTGTGAACTTTTGCCATGTCTAACTTACCATCTTGGTTAATTGATGAATGGAACGGTCGTGATTCAAGTCGTTCTTTTTCCTCCAGTCAATCTCTTGGGGTTTTCATATATTTTCGCAAAGTAGCTATACTCCTCATATGACCTTCTCTCAGATCACTCATGTGGTTTTTTTTGTGGATCCTCACCAAGGCATGTTTGCCGAATTGTCCCTATTCTAAAAGGCTGTATAGGTGGAGCTCGGTAGGAATCAATCGGGGCATACATGCATCACATATATTGCAAAGCCAAAATACCGGACCCAAGGAGATAGCAAGTCATACTCTCTGATCAAGAATGTGCATGTGTGTGGTTGTGTATGGGTATAGCAAATTTTGTGGATGGAAAAAGGAAAATAAAAGATAACAACTCCTTTGGTATACCTCCTCCTCCAATTTTCTCTCTTTGGAAATTTTGAGAGAGTGCATGGCTACCTTTTTTTCTTCCCCTTTTTTTTCATCATGCCCCATACTTTGTATGGGCAAGATTTTTTTATTCATTTTTTTCTCTTTTTTTTATCAATGCTCCAAACTTATATGAGCAAGACTTTTTTTTTCCTTTTGCATAGCCATGCCTCTCTCTATCTCTGTTTTTTTTGAAAGAATTTTGGAGGAAAAGGCATAAATGACATGGAGTATTTATTTTGTGGATAATGAATAAAATAAATGATGGATGAGGGATGCTAGCTTCCAGTGTAGAAGTTTAGCATAGTGTGTGCATGTGGAGTGTGTGTATAATCTTGATCATGAAAGTATGAAAAACATCTCACACGGGTCACAATAATTTGACAAAGCTCAATGTAATGTCAAGCAGCCTATACATATCCAAGGTTTTTCAATGATAATCATATATGGCCTTGGTAGGTAATAATATAGTCACTGAGGAGTATTGCTCGAAAAAGTTTTAATTTTCACAAAATAAAATTCCAAGTATCATGACAGTTGGACAGGAATTTCTTTCCTCATAACCATATCACAAATATCAATTACTTAGATGAGCAAGATTCCCTATGATAGATGTTTGTCCACAAGTGACAAGTGTTAGCAAAGAATAAAAGGTATACATGATTAATCACAGGAAAATTTTATTTGTTGAGAGTTAATGTTTTTAATTTTCATTTGGAGTCAAACTAAATTTGTATTCAATTTCTACCAAAGTTTAACTCACAAACAAGGGAGGATAAGGAAGGAGACGTGCAAACCTAACCACACGGCAGAAGGGTGACAAAGCTGGTCCAGACAAGGGTCGGGCGAACACCGACCCACCCAGGACTTGCTTCTGACTGCTGAATTTTGTGCGCGGCCGTGGGCTAGTGATCATCAGATTGTCATGTTGAGTTGATGCTGTTGCGTGTCGAGAGTTCTGAAAAGACTCCCCCACACTTGTTCTGTACCTTGTCTTTATTCAAAACATCGAAAGCAAAATGGGCTTCCACCGGGGTAATATACCGGTGAGCCAAATTTTATTCAAATAACTCTAGGCGCATGAAGTGCCTGAATTTATTTTATTTTATTTCACCTTTATTTTTTTATTCTTTTATTCTTTTTATGGCAACAATGAGCATGGCGGGTATCCTAGCAGGGCGGATATATGACGCAATGATACACAGGTGTTTGAGATTCTTACCAGATCGGACTTACCAAGCTTTGAACCAAATCGACTATAACAAAGTATTGCATTTGCTCTGCTTGGTTCCCTGTGCATCTCTCTTCTCATAGATCAAGGAGCGTGGTATGAATATTAGAGTTATTATACACTTCTCCTTAGTTGTCTTTTTATTTCCTGCAAAAGGTCAGTGGGCAACAAATACCCGAGGGACTACAAAGATTTGAAAAGATTTTATCATAGCCTCAAGATTAGTTGTTCACATCCACGCTAAAAGGAATTGGTTTCAAAACTTAAAGAGCGTGGATCCCATAAATTTGCCATAATTTTTGTTGTCATTTTTTTCGAGAGACATTAAAAACATTTTTTTTGTTCACCAAACTTTTATTCAAGCAAAACTCATACAGGGCCAAGATAAACTTACATAACATAGCAAATGAGCATTTGACAATATACATACCGTGCACCTTGAGAGGTGATATGTTTCTCCTTTGCCTGTTTTGGCAATTGATTTGTTCCTGGACCTTGACTTACCTCCAGTGTGACTCGTGCTTGAGAACTCATCCGTCAAATTGAAAAGTTTTCCTACAGGGGTTAGTCCACTAAGGTTATACATCCAAAGTCCATGAAAGTACAGTCTCTACGGTTCATTTATGCAAACTTGACACCACGTCAACTTTGATTAAAGTAGGCTATTTATCCTAAGCCTCATGCTTAATTTAAAAAGCGTATGAATGTTGACGACCACCCAAACCATAGCATATGAAAATGGACCGAGGACACATAACCATGTATGATCAAGCCAGACTCAACTAGAGATAAGTATGAGTAAAAGAAATGGTGAATCTTTTGTTGCATATCGGATACCTGAGTTCACTTACTGCCAGCATTATGCATATGTTGAAATCTCTTGAGTGGTGGCATGGTCACATGTGATTGTTGATCTCTCCTCCGTCTTGATGTGGATTGTAGCGGAGGAAGGCACTTTAACCATGACAACTCAGGCGAGCGGTTTGGTCATACACACACCTCTGGTACAACAACCTTGTGCCTTAAAGGCGTGCTCCATCGGTGTAATGCTGAAGAGACGTAGGATGCATCTCTTTTTTGGGCAAGTATGCAAGTGCCAACTGAGTGGAGCAGCAAACACCTAGGAAAGAAGAGGGCATCTCCTCTTGCTTGTATGATGTAGGAGTTGCGGGAGCGAGAAATTGTGCACAGCTAGGAGTGGATGAAGGCTAAGCCAAGGCGGCACATGAGCTCAAGAGAGGGGGGCTTGTTGTAGCGAGGCAGCATGATCACTACTAGCGGGGTGTATGGCCATATTTTAAAGACTTGCACATAATGCAGTCTTTGATCTAGATGTACCCCTGTCAGCTCTCTTGCACTTTTTCTTCTCCCATCTTTTTTTTCTTCCGTCTCTCTTTTCTTTTCCCCTTTTTTCTTCTTCTTTTTTTTCTTTTTTTTCAGCAAGGTAAGACAAACATCAACTGCAAACCAAGATGACCTTGGTTGCTGGAACTCGTCATGCAAGCTCGTCGACCTCCCCCCACACTTGGACTTTTGTGTCGTAAGACATCAAAAACCAAGTGTGATGTTGGAGTCTTCATAAAGTGTGTTTCAACACCAAGGATCACCAAAATGTATAGTTAATGTAGCTCCTGAGTTCTTAGGCATCGTACGTCATTCGTTCTTAATCTTAACCTGAAATGGTTAGCGACCAAGAATACCCGAAGGTGCATAATATCCTAAAAACTGGTTCTTGCTTTTATTGGAAAGAAAACTTACCAAAATAATCCGGGGTATCTCCCGGCAGTGCTTTGTTTATGGTCACAAGCTTGACCAATTAGTGCCACAACATATATGAAATTTGCAATATTTATGATAAATAAAAGCATCCACAACTAACCATCTAAACATGCTAGAATTGAGGACTATAAGGTGTTTGTGATTCTCGCACAAGGATATGGTACTAATTGGATGGGACTCTGAGGATTCTTTATGTGAGCATGATTCTTGAGGAATTTTGGGAGTGGAATTTTCATGCTCATTCGTGGAGTTCTCATCCGCCAGAATTGATGTCTCAAACTTGTCCATGGCTTGAAGGTTCTCCTTCTCAAGTGATGCATCATGCAAGAATGAGGTTGTTTCTTGACAATTGTCGAGAACAACATCTTGATGGCCAGAGGGACAAGGTTTTGGCTCGATAAGAGGTTGTGATGGTGGTTGTCTGGAGAGCAATTCAAGGGTCTCGCCAGAATCTTTTTGAATGAAATGAAGATCATCCTGTTCTAGAAAAGATTCAGGGGACTCATGAAGCAGAACCGCCATTACTTCCTCTATGTGGACCATCCCTGAATTTAGGAGCGCAATCCGGAGCTTGAATTTCTTTGGAATCTGGCGATGGCTCCAGGGAGGACTCTTTAGTCAAACCTGAAGATGTTGAAGGCTCGGGTTCAGTCTTGGCAAAACAAGGTTCCTCCCTTCTTGACACAAATGCCTCTAGATGGGATTCAACACACTGCCCGACAAAGGAGGTATTTTCAGATATGCGATCGAGGATTTCCTTGCTTTCGGCGGGAGTTTTGTGCATAAACGACCCTCCAGCAGTTATGTCAAGGTAAAATGCAGACTCCCTATCTAAACCCGTTTGAAAATGCTGCAATAGCACGTAATCGGGTATAGACAGGGTTGGGCTAGACTGAACTAAATTAGTGAATCTGGACCAGGCTGCACCAATCGATTCTTTATTTATCTGCTGGAAACTCAGAATTTCTACACGAAGAGTAGTAATATGGGTTACAGGGAAGAATGCAAGGCAGAAACTGTCTCGCAATTTCTCCTAGTCACCGTTTACACACACGATGGTAGATGTGTACCATTGTTTCGCTCTCTCATGAAGAGAGAACGGAAACAATTTCCACCGAACAGTCTCTTGCTTCATGCCTCGAATCTTAAGGCTCGAGCAAAGCTGTTCGAATTCCCGCAGATGATGGTAGGGGTTTTCCTGGCCTAAACCGGAGAAAGATTTCTCCCTAACCATACTGATGAATTCGGGATGAATTTCATAGCCAGGTGTTAAAATAGGCTCCGATGAAGGAGGTGGCTCGTAAAATTCACCCCGAGGAGCAGATAATTGGAAGATAGATAGTGGCTCCATCGGTTGAGAAGGTTTTTTCAGGAATACTTCTCTGGGGTAGCAGGGGTGAAGGTAGAAGAAAGAAAAATAGAAAGGATACGAGGATGAACAAGGTTCAGAGATAACCAGCAACCGTTCCCCGGCAATGGCGCCAGAAATGCTTGTTGGTATTTCTTACGATCACAGATAGAATCCGCAAGCGCACGGATATACCGATGTAGCACTTTCCCTACAGAGTAATCCAGGGGTATCGAATCCAAGGGAACGTGTGTGATTATCTCTTCCTCCGGTTCATCCAAGGACACAAAGCTAATGTGGGCAGAGGGCAGAGAGGATTTCCTAATGAGAAACAGTGTCTAGGGAAAGCTTAACTTTAATCCTAGCGCAATACTTCAGGCACTGGCAACCCGTTGTTTCCACATGTCGCTCTACTACGTACCCGGACAGGGAGGACTTAAGTGCTCTTGAGGGTTGTCACCACCTCTACACCAACCTCAAACGTACTATGGGATACGAAGCAACCACTGGAGATTAATTACCCAGACACCGCGTCTACGCAATTAATAACTACTCTAGTGCCGATCAAACACTAAAGCAATCACTATAAATAAATGGACTATAGTGAACAATGATCCCATATGCTAATTAGGAACTAACCAAGAAGTAATTCTCACTAAGCAAATCTTAATTACTCAGAATGATATTTCTATTAAAGCAGAGTAATTAACAAGATACAAAAGTAGGAGGAGATTACCGACAACTCCGGGATTCCTCCGATTCCTTCTACCTTACCGATGTAGCACTAGAGCCTCTTATAATTCAGCTCATGCCTTGGTGTGTGTGAATGAGGGAGAGGAGAGGGGTATTTATAGTGTGGAGCTTGCTTGGGAGTGTGGAGATGCTAGGAATATTCTCCATAGAATCCAAAGAGCATCTTCCTTCTCTTCTTGCCATGTGTACTCTCTATGACGGTTTCCACCTGTAGAAACTGCCACAACCATCATTGGGATGAGGAGTACAACCGTCATACCGAATATGGGCTGGACTGGGCCAGCTGGGGGTTCGGCCGAACCATGGAGTTCGGCCGAACCCTGGTTGGCTCCCCTGGCACACATCCTTCTTCAGGATGCTGACATGTGGGCCCCACTTCATGATACTCCATGTTTTGGCTCCAAATGATTGCACATTTTATATGTTGTAACTCAAAACCATGTGAGTCCATTAGCGCAAAATATATTTCCATTCTTTATCCTCATTCTCTCCCAACTTTGGTGGTTGATCACCTGCATACAAATACACACCAACACTTGTAGAAATTGTTAGAAATAAACCCTACCACTATGTTGGATGTTTCACATTTATGGTTTTATGCAGGTATTGACGGCGTTATTTTGGTACTTAACAGCCGTCAACAGGGACCTAAGCGAGCAAGAAGTCGAGAGCATCCTGGCCGTGCTGAAAAAGAACATTGACATTTTCGCCTAGGAACCAGACGATGTGGGGGGCGTTTCGCCAGATCTCATAATGCATCACCTTGTAGTCAAGCCTAAAGCAAAGCCGAAGAAGCAAAAGCTGAGGAAAATGTCAGCAGATCACCAAGAGGCGGTGAAAGCAGAGGTGAACAAGCTGCTGAAGGCAGGGGTGATTCAAGAGATTGACCACCCAGAGTGGTTAGCAAATCCGGTATTAGTCAGAAAATCAAATGGCAAGTGGCGAATGTGTGTTGATTTCACAGACCTCAACAAGGTGTGTCCGAAGGATGACTTCCCATTGCCTCGAATCGACCAGCTGGTAGATTCGACCGCCGGTGCGAGCTTATGAGCTTCTTGGATGCATATTCCGGATATCATCAGATTCATATGAACCCGGCAGATATCCCAAAACAGCGTTCATCACGCCCTTCGGCACTTTCTGCCATCTCAGACTACCCTTCGGCCTGAGAAATGCAGGGGCCACTTTTGCCAGGCTCGTGTACAAAGTCCTGGGGTCGCAGTTGGGGCGAAATGTCGAAGCCTCTGTTGATGACATTGTCGTGAAAAGCCGCAAGGCTTTCGACCACGCATCAGACTTTCAAGAGATCTTCGACAACCTCCGAGCAGCTGGCATGAAGTTAAATCCGGAAAAATGTGTCTTCGGCATTCGTGCCGGTAAGTTGTTGGGGTTTCTTGTGTCCGAACGGGGGATTGAAGTGAACCCCGAAAAAATCGATGCCATTCAGCAAATGAAGCCACCATCGACCATACTACAAGTACAAAAGCTCGCAGGGCGAATATCGGCACTAAGCCGATTCTTGTTAAAAGCAGCCGAAAGGGGCTTGCCATTTTTCAATACCCTTCGAGGGGCAGGAAAATTCAGTTGGACGCCTGAGTGTCAAATAGTCTTCGATGAGCTTAAGCAATACCTTCAAAGCCCTCCAGCACTGGTCAGCACAGTAGCAGGCAGCGAACTATGGCTCTATGTGGCAGCTTCGCCTGTAGTCGTCAGTGCAGCCCTGGTGCAAGAAACTGAAGCAGGCCAGAAGCTGGTTTACTTTCTCTCTGAAGCTCTCCACGGGGCGAAAGTCAGATACATCGAAAGAGAAAAATTAGCCTATGCCCTGGTGATGGCCTCAAGAAAGCTCAAACACTACTTCTAGGCCCACAGAATCGTAGTACCTTCGCAGTACCGTTTGGGCGAAGTGCTTCGAGGAAAGGAAATCACGGTGCGCTTAACGAAATGGGCTATAGAGCTATCACCATTCGACCTGCATTTTGTCGCCCGCACTGCAATCAAGTCTCAAGTCCTAGCTGACTTTGTGGCCGAATGGACGCCCGCGTCCGTCCCAGAGCCCGAGCCTGTCGAACAACCATGGGTTATGCACTCTAACGGCTCGTGGTCTCACAAAGGGGCGAGCATCGCTGCAATCCTGACTTCGCTAGGGGGCGTACCAATTCGGTACGCAGCAAGATTACAGTTCGACACAACCAACAACACAGCAGAAGCAGTGTTATTGGGTCTGAGAAAGGCGAAAGCTTCGGGCATTCAACGCTTGCTAGTCCGGACGGACTCAAAGCTTGTCGCAAGCCAAGTTGACAAATCCTTCAAGGCGAAAGAAGAAGGGATGAGGAAATACCTGGAGGCCGTTCGGTCTATGGACAAGAGTTTCGCTGGCATAATGGTCGAACACTTGCCGATGCATTAGCAAAATCGGCTGCTTGCGGGGGACCACATTCGCCAGGCATCTTCTTTGAAGTTCTTTACACACCAAGTGTGCCAGAAAACAACCAAGATATCATGGAAATCGACCAGGTTGAGCTGGACGAAGACCTAGACGACTGGCGAACGCCCTTCGTCAAATACCTCAAAGAGGGATGGCTGCCAGATGATGAAGCAAAAGCAGAACAGTTGCAAATCAGAGCTGCAAAGTACAATTTAGTCTCTGGGCAATTGTACCGAACCGGGATGCTGCAGCCCATGCTTCACTGCGTCTCCTTCTCCGAGGGTGAAGAAATGATAAGAGAAATACACAAAGGAATGTGTGGAGCACACCAAGCAGCAAGAACCGTTGCGTCAAAAGTATTTCGCCAGGGCATATATTGGCCAAGCGTACTTAAAGTATGTGTCGAGCAAATCAAGAAGTGCGAAAGCTATCAGAAACATGGTCGATGCCAAGCCGCACCTCAGTACGACTTGCAGCCAATCGCGCCCATCTGGCCATTCGCAAGATGGGGCCTTGACATCATTGGACCATTCCCGGTGGCGCGAAATGGCTACAAGTTCGCCATTGTAGCTATCGAATACTTCTCTCGCTGGATTGAAGCCAAACCCCTTGGCACAATAACCACAGCAGCGGTTCAGAAGTTCATCTGGAAGAACATAATCTGTTCATTCGGAGTGCCGAAAGAGTTCATTGCCGACAACAGCAGGCAGTTCGACTCAGAGAAATTCAAAGAGATGTGCAAGGGGCTGAATTTACAAATCAAGTTCGCTTCGGTCGCACTCCCGCAGTCGAACGGGGCAGCTGAACGGGCAAATGGCAAAATCCTTGAGGCACTAAAAAAGAGACTTGAGGGGGCGGCGAAGGGTAAATGGCCAGACGAAATGTTATCCGTTCTCTGGGCCCTTCGGACAACCCCCACAAGGCCAACAAAGTTTAGCCCTTTCATGCTCCTTTACGAAGATGAGGCAATGGCGTCGTTAGAATTAGGGGCTAACTCACCAAGGGTGATGTTTTCCGGGGGCGAAGACGGGCACGAAGTGTCGCTCGAACTCCTGGAAGGGGTGAGAGTTGAACCACTGGAACACATGCGCAAGTACGCGAAAAGCAATTCGGCAACCTCTAACAAAAAGGTTCAACCGACAGAGCTTCGGCCCGGCCATCTTGTACTGAGGAAGAAGACGAACCCTGTGGCAGTCAGGAAACTGGAATCTAAGTGGGAAGGACCATATTTGATCAAGCACAAGTCTCGAACGGGCTCTTTTCGGCTGGCAACACTAGAGGGCGAAGAGTTCGACCACTCCTGGAACGCTGCTTCCCTTAGATGATTCTATGTGTAAAATGGGTGGCACCCGATTCGCCAATTGTAAAAATGTACATATGATGTAAGCCGTTCGGCACAAAAAGCAAAAAAAAAGAGGAAAATAAAAAAAAAGAAAACTAGACGTAGGGTTATTATCCAACTTGGAGGCCCGAACCAGTATAAAATTCTCATGTCTTTTTGATTTTTCTCTCTCTCTAAGAATGATATATTAGTGGAAAAACCCCAAGGCAAACGCCTGATCAGCGAACACGCTAGGGGGGCGAAGCGAATCGGTCGAAGCATAGCTCACCGAATGCCGAAACTGCTCGAATTTTGAAAATACTAGTCAAAACACCACTGTACTCGGCTTACGCACAGGCCACGATGCCTAGTAGCATGCCTGCCACGAGCCGAAAATGGAAGGGTAGAGCTAAGAAATAAACGTATCTTTTCGCCATCAATACGCAAAGGGGCCGACACGTTTCGACCTAACGAAAGCACAACAGTGACTACGCGGACAATAGCATAAAGATATGTTCAACAATTCACAAAAAAAAGTATCAAGTGAAATTACAAATCTGATATATTTACGTGAGAAAAGCCTCGCAAGAAAATTACATCATTATTTGCGCTTTCGCCAGAGAATTACACTCGTCGTCACTACTAATGTCGTATACAACCCTCAAAGGGGACGGGGGCCAAGTGCAAACTAAGCTGTAACGGCGACGGGCGATCGCCTCTTGGCAAACCGACATTTTAAAGCTTCACCAAAAATCCGTGCTATCTTCACGGTGCGACACACGATAACGGTCATAGTCCTCTAAAGTCCGACCGGGGTGTGTGCACATCCATTCGGCAACCTTTACAACCTTGTAGCTGTTGCCGTTTATTAACATTTCGCGGTAAATAGGGCAAAAAGGACACTTGGTCTTCGGCAAGCCTTTCAACGCCACGAATTTGTCGTTCTTGTTTCGCCATTTTTCAGTAGGGGGCCGAACGCATATTTTTCGGCCACAAACCTGCTAGTAAGGCACAAAGAAACAAATGCAAAAGGAAAAATGATGACGAAATCAATCCAACATTCCAGCGAAAACACAAGGTTGGCGAAAAACTTTAACTTTTGATTAATAAAGTTGAAGTCATAGTGGCTACAAGTCGAAAACGGCACCAGGCCGAACAAGCAAGGCGCCTATATACAGAAGAAGACTACCAAAAAGCCCAAAACGGCAGAGAAAAAAAAAACACACGACGGTGAAGGGCCTCACACCTCAGGGTGGTCTTGGCTTCTATCGCCTTCGCCCTCATGTTGGGCAGCCGGCTCCGACGGCCCGGGATCCCCTCCGGTGTTAGCAGCAGCGTTTTCTTCGTCCTTCGCGATCCTTTCAAGGTTCTCGCGAAGCCGAGTCTTCGCGCAATCCCGGCCGGCATCCTCCCAGAAACCCTTTCGGAAGGCCCTCAAGGCTGCCCCGGAGCACTGCGAGTTGTCGGGCCAATCTTCTTTCACGAGATCGGGAAAATTCCCGATATGGTCACAACCGTGCGTGTGTAGCAGGCTAAGGATGAAGCCCACCGAAACACGTGCACAACAGTCCCCGTAAGCACCGGCTACTTCGACGACTGAGCCGGCCACTTCCTGCGTCCACTCGGAAAAGTCGAAGGCCATCTCGTCGTCACCCGGAGCGCCCTCCGCGCGCGCGCCGAGGTTGTTAAGAGCCAGCTTGAGAGTGTAACACGCCTGTTTGGCGGACTCCGTCGCCAGCGCCAGAGTCACAGCGGCAGCTTCGGCCGAAACAAGACGAGTCTCAAGAGACTTGATCTTCTCTTCGGCAGCGGCAAGTTGACGTTCTCGTTCGGCATCCCGCTTGTTCATCGCCTCCAGGTCGGCGCAGAGGGACTTGTTTTCTCCCGTAAGAGACTTGTTCTCCGCATTCGCCTTCTTCAAGGTCTCCGCCACGACGCATCTTTCATCTTCCTTGTGGTGAAGGTCCTCCTCGGTTTTCCGGAGGCGAAGCCGGTACACGTCCAGTCTCCAAAGCGGACTTTTTCACACTCAAGTGCGCGGAGAGACCCTAGATAAGGGGAACCAAATTTGTTATGGTACAACAAAAGCGAAAAGAGAAAATTTTGCGAACAAAAGAAAAAGTTCATACCCGCACGAACAAGCTCTCCACGGCCGCACAACTCTCGCCGAACTCGTTTAGTTCGGTGAAAAGCCCAAGACCGTCAGATGGTGCAATTACTTGACACACTCCATCCACGAAAGGGGTGATCTCCGGCCGCGTGGCGAAGTCCGCAGGAACGAAGTGCGGGACGGTGAGCGTCACGTCCGACACAGTCATTTCGACCGCCGGAGCTTTCCCTGCCCGCTGACGGGTTGGCGAAGGAACCGCCTCAACCCGCTCGTTCCTGGCGACGTTCGCCTCAATGGCCAGTGCCGAAGCACTTCCACCCGTCAGCGCTTCGGCATCGCTGGCAAGCAGCGGAGACACGCGCCTCTCCCGAGGAGGGGCGCGCCGCAGAAACGGCGAAGTGGGCGTCTCCTCGGATCCCTCACTATCCGAAAAGCCACGGCCAACCTGCACCACCTTCCCCTTCTTCTTATTTTTTCTGGCGATCGTTCCCGGCTTCGCCACAGTACTAGAAATCGCCAGAAGGGTGTTCGCGCTAGCAATATCTTGCGGGCGCACGGGCGAAACATGGGAGCCCGCCCCAGATTTAGGCCGAGTCGGACTGGGAGTATAATCGTGGGACCCGTCAACCTCCTCAGATCCAGCCACCCTATCTTCTTCTTCTTCCATATCACCATTGGTTTCGGCCGCATCCTTGGCAGCACGACGAGTTCACACCTGGCCGCCCGTCGAAATGGCTCGCTTGCGCTTCTTCGATGTCCCAACTCCCAACGTCGTCGTCGCCGGCCTTGGAAGGGATCAATCAGCTTGGCAGTTCTCCAGCATGAACTCGGTTCACAAGGCCGTCAGTCTGGCGCTGAAGCAGGCGGGCAAATTCGGCCGTGGTTAGAGCCCCAACCATCTTCAACGCCTCTGTTTCGGCGTCCTCCATGGTGCGAACTAAAAAAAAGAAAAGAAAAAAGAAAACGATGAGTTAGGCCGAAGTGCTCCTCCATAAAGAAAATAGATGTCAGAAGGCAAAGGCGAAACTCACGTTCGGTCCCGACGGGGAGAACAAGGCGAGGAAGCCCGAGTGGCTCCTCGCCCTCATTGACGGAAACCCCCCAGTCGCGAGAAAGGGGGTTTTTTCTCTATTGTAACAAGGAATAATTATCTACTCCATCCGACTAGTTCCGGGTCTAATTCTTCCTCCGCTTCTGGTAAATCAAAGGGTAATCTTTCACATTCCGCCAAAGAAAAAATTAGAAATACCAGAAAACCTATAGGCTGACGGACGAACATTGGTCCTTGTCACGCCCCAAAAATCGCCTAAATTAATAATCCATATTTTAAATCATTTTTAGAAATTATTTTAAAAGCCTACAAGTTAAACTCTAATAATCTAGGAAAAATTTCAACATAAAATTGAGCTAGATAAAATTTTATTAAATACTTTGCTTGTTCCTCTATTTTCTAGATTTTTCTGGGAATTATTTGAGCAAGGGAAGTATTTTTAATAAATGAAACATCATTTCACGAATTATTTTAATTGAAAAAGTTTTTAAAATCCTCTCCTAGGCTGTTGGGCCGAATTCGGCCCAACATTTCCTCTCTCCGCGCGGGCGCTTGGCGGCCCAAGCCGGCCCAGCCCGAGCCGGCTGCCCCTCCTCCTCTAGCCGCCGACATGTGGGACCCACATGTCGGGGTCATCCCTAACCTCCAGCCGGCCGGCCGAGCCGCCCGAGCCGCCGCCTTCTTCCTCCGTTTCCGCCTCAATCCGACCCCGTTTCTCCCGATTGGTTGAGGGGTTTTTATCCTCTTGTTGTCCTCTATCTTTTCCCCCAAGAATCGGAGCAAATCATTGGGTATTTTGTCCGAATCAAACTCGTTTTCGAGTTTATCTCCAAAACCGAGTTTTGATTTTTCCGGGTTCGATTCCTCTCGTTTGGAGTCCGATCTCTTCAATCCAAGCCTATAAATAGGACCCTCTAGTCGTTCTCTTTCGTTTGCCCCCTCTCCCGTGGTCTCCCATGCCCCGTAGAGCCGTCGCCGCGTTGCCCTAGCCGCCGCCGCCGCCGGCCGTCCTCCGGCAGCGCCGCGCCGCCGCCTCCGCCGTCGCCGCCGCTTGCCGCCGCCGCCTTTGGGTGCGCCAAGAGGTGGGGAAGCCCGGCCGACCGTTCCCCTTTGCCGCCGGCCGCCGTAGCCCGTCGCCGCCGTGCCGCCCGAGCCGCCGCCGCCGCCCCTCGTCGCCGGCCGTCGTCGTTCGTCGTTTGTCGCTTCGGTGAGTATCGTTGGGTTCGTCTCGTCGTCCTCTTCGTGTAGGTGTCCTCCAAATCCCCGGCCGACCCTCCTAGCTCCGGCGAGGTTGCCGTCCGAGCCATGCCGTCGTTGATGACGTCATGCTGACGTCATCATCCCCTCTTTTCTAGTTTTTTTTAATAAAGGAAATAGATTAAATCTTCGGAAAATCATAACTAAATAACCGTAGCTCCGATTCGAGTGGTTCAAATTGCTAAATTTTTCTAAAATTGAGATCTGCATGATAAAAATATCCACATGTACTGTTTATGCTTGTTTTTGTACTGTTTTGTTGATTTTGTTTATTTGCTTTAGTTTCCGACGTTCCGGGGAGAGCGTTTTTGTTGAGGAAGGTTCGGAAGCGTTTGTGGAAGCTCAAGGCAAGTCACACAGATCCCAAACAACCCTTTGAGCATGTTGAACCCATTTTAAGCTAATGTTTTATTTCAACTTATGCATTATTTTTGAATGTCATCGGGTGGTGAGCCTTTCCCAATTAATTATTGGCCGAAGATGACTTTATTTTCCTATGGGTTATAATTTGATTAGCTTGAACCTTATATATTGGATTGGTTCAGCTAAATGCTATATATATAATTGCTTAGCCATGCTTAGAAAGATAAGCTCATTAATGGGATGAATCATATATACTACATTATTAATCAAGTATTCAAAGGTAGCTCACGATGGTTAATCGTGTTATAATAATTAATTAATAATTAAAACCTGGTTAAGGTGGGTTGTGAGCATGTGGTTTTGAAGGTCGTGCTCATGGCAATTAAGGACCGGTTCACGAGCTACTGTTGTGAAACATTTACCGTGCCAACCACAAGCCAGCGTGGGCAACGGCTTTATCTTTTGTATAGCATGATTCATTATGGTGTGCCAGACTGAGAAGCGGCGAGAAGTCCGTGGGGGTCATTGGGGAGTCTATTGCCTCTGATTTTGGAGGGGAGATTATGATCCAGGAACGGTGCACTGTGGTGAGTTGTGTTGTGCGAAGGGTATTGTCACAGTTCCTTTCCGAGGTGCCGTGGTGGTGCTGAGGCGCATGGTGACATGTTGTGGGATTGTGTCTTGTGGGTACAGTGGTACATCTCTGATCAGAGTAAAACTATTCGAATAGCCGTACCCGCGGTTATGGGTGAGTCTAACAATGTTTTTCGTGATTAATCTCACACTACTCATTACTGGTGATAAAATATGCTAATTAAATTGACTCCTGGTTTGGAATGGAATATTCCTGGTTTGGAGGTTTGATTTGTACAACCGGGGTTAGTTGTTCAGATGAGGTTGGGCCTATGCAACACGGGTGTGTTGTATGGTGTTTATTTAATACTGATCAATTAATCAACTGTTTTACTATTCTCTTAAATATTTATTAAATGCTGTTTATGCAAATGAGCTATATTATGCCATCCTTTGTTATCCTGTGCACTTGCATATTTGCTGTGTGGCTTGTTGAGTATGTCATATGCTCATTCTTGCAATATTCATTCATCAGAGGAAGAGTGCTTCAGTGAAGGTGATGATCTGGAGGACTAGGCTTGGTCCGGGTTAAGTTGCCTGTGGAGTGGAGTCGCCTTAGCTGTTCCGTAGTTTGTTTTATTTTCTTTTTCCGCTGCGTAGAATTTTATTCTCTGAGAGGAACTATCTACCTCTGTAATAATTTATTTTATCGCGAATATTAATTAGTTGTTTATTAGTACTCTATTATCAATTTGTTATTGTGTGCCTCGGCTGATTCCTGGACGAGGACTTAACACACATGTAAGCGTTTGGAATTTTGGATAGAAATTCCGGGCGTGACAGTCCTCGAGTGCAAAGGCAGAAGGGAGCTTGACTGCAAGACTCACCCGTCGAGCAGAGACGGATTTCTATGTAAACAGAGTATCCTATTTCCATAGGCTCGAATGACCCCTTCTCATAATAAGAATGTGCACGGTCTGGTCCGGTATGGAATGAACTTATAATCTGATGATCGAGTCGATTCCATGATTATAAGTTCATTACCCTAGCGCCCATTCCCATTTTGGGTCGAACAGATCTACTAATTCTTTTATTCCAGTTAGAAAGAGGGATCTTGAACAAAGAATATGCTGTTCCGGTCCCTTTGGGCTCTTAAAAAGAATATGCTGTTCTCTTTCCTCTTGCTATCGAATCAGGCGTTCCCAATTAGGGGAAATTTTTGAATTAGATCGGGCTACTTTGAAATCAGATGGTGTTTTTCGCAGCAGTCCAAGGGGCTTGTAGTTCTGCGAGTAATTTTTCTCATGGGGGGCGGGAGCCTAGAGAGAGTCCTTGGTCCGAGTGGATGAGGTGCTGGAAGATGAAGTGCTAGTGCTATATTTATCGGATTAGTCGGATTCTTATATGTATGGCTGCTCAAAAACGCTTATCTGGGGATTCGAAAGGAACGTCTTTCCTGGTACTTCAAAGTCGAATGCCACTGCTGCTACATACAGGAGAAGATAGATTTTTTGCTAGAGGACGGATGTTCAACAAGGACGGGGTCATCGGCTTGTGTTTCTTGGCAGCTATCTGGCATTGGGTATATGAGGACCTCGAAATATTCTGTGATGAGCGGACGGGAAAACCTTCTTTGGATTTGCCCAAGATCTGTCCTCTTTTTTGAAAGAGAATCTTAGAAAGGGGTCTAACTTCCAAACTCTGTCTTTTTTCATTCATTCTCCTTTAGTTTTTTTCTCTATCTAATACTCCTCCGTGGGGTCGATTAGGGCGTGGGCATAAGGGCCTTTACGACACAATCAATAATTCGACCACCCAGATATCGCTTCATTCACCTACTCTGAGTTAAGTAACTTGTTTTTTACTATTTTTATGTAACGACTTGTGCTTCGGGGGACAAGAATTGAACCGATTGAATTAATTAGAATAGAACAATTACACAACAAAAGAGAAAAGAAGGTATTTGTTGGCAGTAGATGGGTTTTACTAAATCAAAGCCCTTATAAAAAGAAAACGGATTCTTGAACCTCTTTCACGCTCATGTCACGTCGAGGTATTGCAGAAAAAAGAACTGCAAAATCCGATCCAATTTTTCAAGCCCCCGAGAGGGCTTAGTTGATCATGATTTCTGTTTTCTCTTTCTTTTCCTTTTTGTTTGTTTCGAGAAAGATATCGTCCGATTCTCCTTCTATTGATTCTTTTCCGATCGAGATGTATGGATCCATGTGTCTACATACCTAGATTTTGTTCATGGATTAACGAAAATGTGCCTCATTCTTTGAGAATCAGAAGGATCCTTTTCGAGTTTCCATTTCTTCATTTGGAATCCGGGCTCTTCTATCTTCGACTTATTTTTTTTTTGCTTTATTCTTTATTTATTTCATTTCGATTTTTCCTACTCCGCTCTGGAGCACTGGAAACCGGTGGACGAAAAAGGTTGAATACAAGCCTCTACCATGTCTAGCCAAATAGAATAGTTATTTTATACAGAATGGAGCCGAAAGCAATTAGTTTAGAAGGAAGAGGAAGACCTAGGGGGCTTACGTCCTCATTTCACTCTTTTTGCTCCTGCGAGACACGACTCAACTACTTTTTACAATTGACAGGGTAGCTCGGAGGTCAGATGAAGGGTCCTCCCCATAAAGATAGATTGTACTGGAAGGTTCAGATGAAGGAAGGGCTGAAACAAGGCAAAAACTTTAAAATGGGGTAAATAAATATGAGCAATCCATGAGAATAGCAAACCTGCTTGGGGAACTTCAATATCCACAGGCTTATTCGCTAAATGGCAATTGGCACATACAATTCGTCCACTTGCTTCTCGTGGGTTCCCGATGTCGTAGGTTCAAATCCTACAGAGCGTGATTCCATCTATCTTATGTCGAAGCAGGGCAAAATAACTTAACAAAACAAATTGCAATTCCAATTTGACCTCCTCCAGACCAGTGCTTTCAGCAGTTATCCTCTCCGCACTGGTGCTGAATCTATTTCACTTTTCCAGCAGGAATTCAAGTTCCTCTGTTAACGCGCCCCCCTTATATAAGTGCTTGCTGATGAAAGTTGGCATGAAAGTGCTAACTAACCACAAGTACCCGCGGAGGACCAGAAAACCACCCGACCTTGCGGATCTGATTCGTGGGTGGAGATAGAAGGCAAGCTGGTTACGAAAATGGAGATACCTGGATCTAGAAAAGCAAGGGTTGTAGGTTTGGGTTCATCAACCTTAATCACTAAATCAAAGAAGCCAAGGTATCGAAGGAACATATGGTTTCCAATGCTACTAGGTAACTCCAAAAGGTTCCAACTCATCCTTCAGCTTTATTAGACCCCTCTCACTTGGTTGACAACCAATGAGCCCCTTATGTAGGAGGAACTCATGTACGCCTTTTCGAACCTCTTCGGGACACAAATGCAAACCCGCTATGGATGGGGATTATGGATGCGGATATAGGCTACGAGCATAAATGCATGCATATGCGGAACCGGGTATAGCGAGTTTTTTTAAGTGGATCAACAAATACTTTTTGAATAGAAAGTCAATGTATCTAACCAATTATTTTACAGGAGTATCTAGTTGGCGAAGGCGATTTCAGAATCAAAAAAAGTAAAGTCAAAATCATTTAGCTTATTCTCTCAATTTCAATCGACCGCTGTTAGTATATCTAATATGAATTGGCGATCAGAACACATATGGATAGAACTTCTAAAAGGTTCTCGAAAAAGAGGTAATTTAGATGAAGTACTCCAGATACAAAGTACGGAAAAGTATCTAGAACTTCTCCCCCGGGCCCTACTCCCCAACCTCTCAAAAAACCCATTCCCAAACTGTACAAGCTTCTTCCAAAGCATACGGCCATTTCTACTCTATGGGATCTTACAGAGCCTCTTCATGGATGACATGGTTGAGGTATGATCATAGAAAATATTCTCCTCAAGTGAACCAGCCTATCCTTACTAGACAGGGGACTTCCTATCTCTTCTGAGCAACCTCTTTTGGATTCTTAAGACCACCCTTGCAGTAGGATACCGTCTGCTTTGGGTTCTTTATTATATTATGTCCTTCGAGGGATTTTTAGGATCGTTCAGGCTATATTGAGTCTATTTTGGCTTTTACTGTCTCCTTTTCTCAGGGAAGTGGTTAAGGACCACAGAAGATAGAGGAGAGCGCCAGGCGCAGATTTCCGGACAGATAATCTATCGTATGCCTTGGAAGTGATATAAGGTGCTTGGAAATGGTTGAAGTAATTGAATAGGAGGATCACCATGACTATAGCCCTTGGTAGAGTTACTAAAGAAGAAAATGATTTATTTGACAATTCCCATTCCGCCCAAAACCTTAGGAATTCCTTGATAGTTGGCATAAATTCGTAAGCCAGGTCGGCTGATACGCTTTAAAAAGGTTCTAGTTCTATATATTCCCTTTCTAGTCTTTCTCTTTTGATGTCGCAAAGTTGAAACCAAGAAATATCTGTTACTTTCCTGATGTTTCCGAACACTTTCAATGACTTTGCGGAGACCTGTGTTTTTGGTAAACAGTCGCCCGGGCCTGGTCACTGCGACCCCCTTTTGCGAGGGCCTCCTTTCCGGCCTGGAAGATCGCTTCGCTTCTGGCGGAACTATGGTATGCCCAGCGCAGCGCGTGGAGGATCCGTTGAGAGTGTCCCTTGTCTCGGTAGGGAACAGTACCTATTGTCTTGAAAAAAAGTCAGTGCTACGGTCCCCTAATGTTTGATCCAATATTGACCGGTGCGGATCACGTTCTACTACCTCCGGTCCGTGGTTCAACCTCCCATAGTGGTCCTTGCTTTTCTTTTTGAAAGACTTGCATTGCACAAATCATGCACATTTTTGAAAGTGCTTTGTAAAAGATCTTCAATGGAACGAGTTTCTTTTGACCATTCCCCCCTCTGACTGGGATGTCGTTGGAGTCTAAGAGAAGGGACTTCTTTATACGTTTGAGATGCCGTTTGTAGGTTATGGAATAGATTAAAAAAGTCGGGTTATAAGAGTAAGAATTCCGCGGGTCCTTTCCGCTCTAATCAGATAAAGTGCGTGCTTCAAACAATTTTGTCTTCTCCATATTACCATATCTCTAGAGTCAATAATTTTCTATGAGGAACTACTGAACTCAATCACTTGCTGCCGTTACTCAACAGTTTTCTGTTGAGGTCTATCCCGTAGAGGTAGTCAAATTGGATCAGTGATCGATTTCTAGGTTTCGTCGGCCTTCCTCATAGAAGCCGCTGGGTTGACCCCGAGGGCCGAATTCAATGGTAGAGAAGGCTTTAATAAGAATTTGGCCATGAGGCTTGTCTTACCTCTCTGCTGCGTTCAGACTCCCGCTACATAGTACTTCTGACACCGGAGAAGATGTAAGATTGATCCATCTTTTGAACTTCAGAGGTGAAAAACAACTTCCAGTTCACGAGCTCCTTCAATCAGAGACTACGAGTGTAATAGGAGCATCCGTTGACAAAAGTCATGGAATAGATCGACTCAGTTCCCCTTCTTTTCCGGTGCACTCGCTTTGTATCTCCGACACACAAGGACTTTTTTGAAATAGAATTACGGAATCAATACGTTAGAACATTTTCCGATAGAGCAGAAAGCAAAGTAACCTATTTTAGGATCAGATCAAATCTGGAACAAGAAGCAAGCTTCCTTGGAGAAAGGTTTTTCTATGATAGGAGCAATATTGAAACTGTACTTTCCAGTAGTATCGCTGCTGTTTTTTTTTGCAGCTTTCGTAGTTGCCGGAACTATGTGGTATGGGTCAGCAACTACCCCAATTGAATTGTTTGGGCCTACTCGTTATCAGTGGGATCAGGGATACTTTCAGCAAGAAATATATCGAAGAGTTAGTGATGGGTTAGCCGAAAATCTCAGTTTGTTTTTTCTTCGCCAAATTGCCCGAAGCTTATGCCATTTTCAACCCAATCGTGGATTTTATGCCTGTCATACCTGTACTCTTTTTTCTATTGCTCTCAATACAGCAAGTGACTCTCTCTCACAAGACAGAGAAAGATTACCGATTCATCCAATTTGATCATAAGTGAGTTCATTGTTGTTGTATAGCGAAACCTTTCCTTGACAAAACCATTCTCAGCTAATAGAAGCCGAGCTATCTATCCAGATCAGGGTTGAACGAAGCGAATGGAAAAAGCCAAAGAAAACATAAATCCATTGCGAGACAACTCTCTCTAAGGAACTCGGCAAAATAGCCCCGTAACTTCAGGAGAAGGGGTGCCCCCTCGCAAAAGGGGGTCGCAGTGACCAGAACCACACTTTAGAGTCTTTCTATTATATTATCTTGAATCTACATAGAATAGATTACTAGATTGAAATAGTAGTCTAATTCAATTTCTTTTTTCACTGCATCCACTTAATTTCAATCAAGTCAAAATGAAAAAATCCATGGAGGGAGAGAAAAATCTTAATGGATAAGGCTTTTCTGCAAACATATAGCAATTTTTGAAGAAAGCGATTCGGCAGATTTGGATTCCTTTCCTATATATCCACTCATGTGGTACTTCATCATACGATTCATATAAGATCCATCTGTCTAGAGATCGTCATATACATCTAGAAAGCCGTATGCTTTGGAAGAAGCTTGTCCGACAAGACAAGATATCCCTCTAAAAGCTTCTTCAATAGCAGTGGATGAAATTCATCTGCACACTGATAATTCACCAAAAACAATAGTTTCTGTTTCCCTAGTTTACCTGCCGCCTCTAGATTTCGTATCCATTCCGTGATCTGGATCTTTAATTGTTGGAAACTTCTCAAGTTCTTCTGCCAAGCCCTTTCTAAAAAATTGGAAAAATCCGGTACTAGCTATAATGTATTCAATAAAATAAAGAATAAATCATTTCGAAAGAACTACGAAAGCAACCCTGATCTTTCTTCTATGAAGAAAGTACGTAGGCACTCCTCAGCGAGGACGCGGGTTTTAAAGTAGGTTCTACACATTCGAGAAGACCCAGGCGGATTGGAGTGGTTGTGCACCGAGTGACATAACGCAAGGTCTTCCAACAGTAGAACAAATCTTCGAAGCGCGTTCAATTGATTCACTATCGCCGAATCTCGAAAGGAGAATTGAGGATTGGAATGAGCATATCCCGAATAGCTAGCCAAGATGGATTTTTGTTCCATACTGAAATCTGAGAAGTCAGGCAGTAGCTGTGTATCCATTTACCTCCAGCATCCATTCTCATACCAAAAGTAGGATAGGTGAGATGAATGAAAAGGTCCTCTTGTCCGTCGATCCAAAGAACTCACTCGATTCCCCATGATGATATGCGTCAACGTAAGGAAGTTGTTAAACTACACGAAGCTCGCTCATATCGAAAGAAGAATTTGAAGGAAATGAAGCATAAGCTGTCACCACTAGGATAAATCAAATTGAATCCTAGGCTGTTTCGATAGACAAAAGAAAATAGAAAAAAGTAGTGAGTGAGAAAGAAATAAGTAGCGGCGCTTTGCTTGCTTGGAAACGAAGTAGAAATTGGGGGTTATATAGTCCTTACGTAAGGGCCAGCCTATCCAACTTTTAGAGACACGAGAATAGATCACATCCGACAGCCAGCCATGCCATTAGATAGATCCGCTCTGAGTCTTCTGCAGCATGAGATCCCATGATGAACCAAGAAATCTCCAGGTCCTATTGTTAAGAAAAGCAAATTACTAACAAATGCTTTGGCAATTTCCCCGGGTCGGATGAAGCAATAGAATTTTGAACCTATCTCTTTCTATATATGGAAAGTCAAGAAATTCTCATCGAAACATCGAGAAATTGTGCATATAGAAAACTCTAAAGAAAGAAAAAAGTGAATTTTTGCTGATGTCTCTTCCCAAGAATCATGAGGGAGAAAGTTCCAATTTAACTGGAATGGATCCAACATGATGTTACTATCGAAATTTGAAGTCCTTTGATTTTCATTTATTAAAGAGTGTTTAAGTCCTTGAAGTACTTTGAAGTTTTGTTTCAAATTGTCAAGGAGCAAATGCTCATTCCCCATTTTTTCATTCTAGTTGTTGTTATGTGAGGAATAGAGTTCTTCGTGACATGATAAAAAATTCCCACCCTTTTTAGTATAGGAAAGAAAAAGAAAGAAAAGATAGATTGGGTTGGATCGCGCTAGTGCGCTCAATCCATTGCTTGTTCTCGAGCTAGTCCATCTTTCTATATGAATTTCTTGGGTATCAATCCCCTTGCCCCTCATTCTTTGAGAATCAAAAGGATCCTTTTCGAGTTTCCATTTCTTCATTTGGAATTTGGGCTCTTCTATCTTCGACTTATTTTTTTTTCCTTTATTCTTTATTTATTTCATTTCGATTTTTCGGGTCACTGCCTTTCATCCGCCTTTCTCTCATATGCTTAGAACCTATCCATAGAAATGGAATTCAAAACTTCGGAATAGTTTCGGAGAGATGGCTGAGTGGTTGATAGCTCCGGTCTTGAAAACCGGTATAGTTCTAGGAACTATCGAGGGTTCGAATCCCTCTCTCTCCTCTTCGGCTCTTCTTTATCGGTAGTCTTGTGTATGTTTATTTATCTATATTCTATATTTAATGTAATTCTTTTTTTTTAATCTCCTTTTTTTATTTTACTCTTATTGAATCGCGGTAAAGTATTCTAATTCAATAAAAATTTCGCGGGCGAATATTTACTCTTTCCTGTCTTATTTGTTAATTCATAACCTTATCAAATAAGACAATTTTTTTGGTTTGTTCCGCCATCCCACCCAATGCTCGCTTGTTTCATTCGATTTTAATCAGATGAAAAGGGAAGTTTTCTAGTGTTAGCAATGTGTGTTTTAAGATAGAATCCTTTGAGGAGAATAATCGAAACTGGATCCTTTGTACTTTGAAAACGGACATGTGGATGCGTTTTTGTGCTTTGAAAACCACATTGTTTATTCTCCTTAGTTCGTTGGTCCCAATTCTTGTAATGTCGTTATTTCGAGAAATATATTAAACCAACTCCAATCCTTTTACCAATTAACATATTAGAAGATTTCACAAAACCATTATCGCTTAGTTTCGACTTTTCGGTTCAGTAGTTCCTCATAGAAAATTATTGACTCTAGAGATATGGTAATATGGAGAAGACAAAATTGTTTGAAGCACGCACAGAACCGGAAGCGCCCCTTGTTTCAAAGAGAGGAGGACGGGCCAATTATCTACTCTACAAGAACGAAACAGCTATATTTCAGGAAAGATCCGGTCTAGTTTTATACGAATACTGATGGGGGATAGGGTCAAAATTGAAGTAAGTCGTTATGATTCAAGCAAGGGGCGTATAATTTATAGACTTCCCCATAAGGATTCGAAGCGTACCGAAGACTCGAAGGATACCGAAGATTTGAAGGATACCAAAGATTCAAAGGGTTAGGTTTTTCTTTTTTTTTTCTACAGTTGGGCGATAGTAAAAAGTCATAGCAAAACCGGCATGGCCAAGCGGTAAGGCAGGGGACTGCAAATCCTTTATCCCCAGTTCAAATCTGGGTGCCGCCTGATCAATAAAATACTTAGCCTTATAGTACTGATCCAACTCTTCATGCCTCTAGAAGCTTCTACAAAGCTTTGCTTCCGGTAGAAGCTAGTCGCTTCAGTAGCTTGCCCGCCAAGCAGCCTATAGGCGAAGGGCCGAAGGATGGAGCGTACAAAGTCGATCGTGCACCTGTCGTGTGACCCGTTGGTCCTAAGCAAAAAGAATCGAATGGATTATATAAATAATAAGAAAATAGCAAAAAAGGAGAAGCAATTAAAAAGATTTGATTTTTCTTTTCCGAGCCCGAGCAATGAAAGAAACCTCTCAACTACAGCTTTGTGAGCCCAAAATCTGCAATCTTAGGTACAAAATCACTCCCCAACCAACCCACCGTTCTAATTCTAAACCCATTGTCGTCCACAGTTTCCTTGTCGACGCGAAGGGGCAAGCAGCCCCCAAACAAAGAACTCATACCGCGGTTGTGGCTTGAAGGCCGCATGCAAGTTCTTCAATATTTAGAGAGTATGTGTTAGTACGAGTATATTTCTTCTATCCTTCTTATCCGTTGAACTAAATCTCATCATAGGGTAACTATATCCTTTTAAAGCTCTGCTCCCAAAACAAACGGGAGACTTTTTCGTTTTGTGGCCGTGGCGTTGGGTTTTCCAACGAAAAACAAGAACATTCTTTCACGAACTTTCATGACACTTTATCATTCGGAACCCTCTCCGTATTAGTAAGCCCACACCTTCGTAACCCAAGGACCGACGAACAGAAATTGAAACAACGCAACCGTACTATCTATTTCTTTTGAAGTGGATAACTCAAGACCAAATATGACCCGTAATAATCCAGCTTCCGCGATATAGGACGATTCGCTCGCTATCTGAAGCGTTAATTTACCTACTAAAATATCGCCTGTTTCTACCCAAGACCCTAACTTCACAACTCCATTTCTGTCCAAATTGCGGAGTAAATGTTCTTCTAGATGTGGTATTTCTTTAGTACCGGGGCGGGAGTGGGGGACGGCCCTACGCAGACAGCAGTAGCACCGGCTCTACGAAGTCCGAATCGAATCTTTCGGTTCCCGTGAATAAGAATTGTTGGGCGCGGCGAAGCGAGCGCTTCTAGCTGTTTCGCTTGCTTCTTTCTTATTGTGGCGTTAAAAAAAAACATACTCCATACCTAGTTTACCTATTATAAGTCCTTGTGGGAATATGGTCAAATTCCACTCATACCTGTAATATGACTCCTCAATCCTTATGCATGCGTAGGCTTCACTTATTATTTTATTTGTGTTAGAAAGCCTGCAAGATACATTACCGAATGTTTGTCTTTTTCACCATAGCTGTTCCCAGTCCCACTAGTGCTAGTATCAATAGTAACATCTTTATTGCTTAGGATATTTCATCCAAAGCCAAGAAAGACCATATCAACTACTCTCCAAATTACAGGATAAGTCACAGAATTCAAATGGAAGACAGAAAGAGAAGGCAATTCAAACCTAATGGCCAAAAATTACGAATCCAAGACAGAAAGACTTATAGCCATAAAAGAATAACAAGAGAACAAAAACAACTCTAAAAAATTCAGAAAAGAGTAAAAGAGTCTAATTAGATCTATCTCGAATTTTTGAAATGAGGGAATCAATCAAAATTATTCAACAGGCTATAGAAAAAATTCCTGGAGGACACACGTCCTACGAAGCAATATGAGATTCTCAAAACAGGGAAGGCTACGGATACACATGGGGCTAGGCTAACAAGTATCTTCGTTTGACCCTGGATTGTTTCATTCCACCCTTCCCTCTTCTAACTAGTATTCTCTTATCCACGAACGGATAGATCCAATCTATTCTTGAAATAGACAACTCGCACACACTCCCTTTCCAAAATAAATCAATACACCAACCACTACAGTTAGATTTATTAGATTTGTTGCTAAAATATCGGTATTAAGCCCGAAACTCCCAGCGGATGGCCAGTGAGCTAAAAAAACGAAAGGTTGGATTCGAAGGGATAGCTTTCGCATCTACTTCTCTTTGTATTGTGTCAGTATAAGAATATCTTTCCTAAATCTACTGCAGTGACGATACTGTAGGGGAGGTCCTGCGGCAAAATAGCTCGATGCCAGAATGATAAAAAGCTCCATACTCGATCTCATAGATCCCTATAGAATTCTGTGGAAAGCCATATTCGATGAAAGTTGTATGTACGGCTTGGAGGGAGATCTTTCCTATCTTTCGCCGAGAGTGGTTGAATAAGTATTGCATGTGGAAGGAAGTAGACGAAAAAGATTTTGGATTCGAAATAGGCGCATTCGACTAAGTCGTACTTTGAATCCAATTTCAAGTTCGATTAGAAGGATAGAAAGGCCGCGAGGATCGGAAAAGAAAAATCAAATCTTTTTAATTGCTTCTCCTTTTTTGCTATTTTCTTATTATTTATATAATCCATTCGATTCTTTTTTTTAGAATACTAAAGTATTCTATAAAAAATCTTTTTTTGCAGCGATGTGCATAGACCGGGTGAGTAGGGATGCAGCTCCGTGGACCGCTCGTCGGGCCTGATAGGTGGTGGTATCACACCCTTCTCAAAGGAACCGTACGTGATACACTCGCCTCATACGGCTCCGTCCTGGAATCTGGACCCGGATGAGTTGTGGTTAGGGGTGAAATGCCACTCGAACCCAGAGCTAGCTAGTTCTCCCCGAAATGCGTTGAGGCGCAGCAGTTGACTGGACATCTAGGGGTAAGGATTGGAGTTGGTTTAATATATTTCTCGAAATAACTCAATCCTTTTTTGCTAAGACCCGCATAAAAATATGCCGCTGACGTGAGTCGGTGTAATGACTCGACAAAATCGAGAGAAAAAAAGTTGTTTTTTGGGCCTCCGACTTCCCTAGAGCCTCCGGTAGCACAGCCGAGACAGCGACGCGTTCTCCACCCATACGGGGATGGAGCGACAGAAGCATGGAAATAGGATAAGGTAGCGGCGAGACGACAGTGGAGTGATGTGGAAAGAACTAGGTGTCGGTCACGAAAACCTTAATAAGAAGTGAGGAGCTGAGACGTGGCAAAGCCTTGCATTAAAATAGTACTCGGCGTAGTTATTGTGCTTAAATCATTTTTAGAGTTCTGTATCTTAGGAATCATATGAAGAATATACAGAGCCCATTTCCCCATCTGATTCGGAATAAATATGTTTTTGTACCTTTTCTTTAAAATGCAAAGCGGACCAGATTTGAACTGGGGATAAAGGATTTGCAGTCCCCTGCCTTACCGCTTGGCCATGCCGCCAAAAAATACGATCTAAAATCGAGAAAAGAGCAAGGCCTGTTGAACTTCTTCCGGATCAATGTCACTACCCAGTTCCGCATCATTTCCTAAAATGATGATCTCATTATTAACTATTCTGGCAAAACCGCTCCATTCTTGCAATTGCTCAGGATACCCTCTTTTAGCTGCTAGAATCGCCGGTCAGCCATACAGCAGTGAATCCGTTCCCGGGCCATGTACACACCGCCCGTCACAGCAGTGTTTGAAGTCATTACCCTTAACCGTAAGAGCAGTGACCAGGCCCGGGCGACTGTTTACCAAAAACACAGGTCTCCGCAAAGTCGTAAGACCATGTATGGGGGCTGACGCCTGCCCAGTGCCGGAAGGTCAAGGAAGAACTTTTCATACTGGTGGGGTATTCACAGGGGGTACTGCCGACCTTGTACGATCCCCTTCAAATGGAAAAATCCAATTCAATGGGGATTTGGTTCACCCCACACGTACCCGTCATGGGCAGCTTGCTTTTCTATGTTATATAGACTTGCATATAACTATTCAGAGTCAGCGAGAAACGGCTATGAAAGCGCCACAGTTCGCAATGTGAGTTTTTTCTATTTTGACTTACTCCCCCCGCCACGATCGAACGGGAATGGATAAGAGGCTTGTGGGATTGACGTGATAGGGTAGGGTTGGCTATACTGCTGGTGGCGAACTCCGAAGCCTTCTCTTGGTTTCCCCACCTGTTGCTGCTAAAGGCTGCCCTCTCTCGGCTGGATTTTGGTCCAGCCTACTACGAGGATCCCGTATCCCGTACATCGTCTTTCTCCCTCCTGGGTTCCCGTGGTTCCTATGCCGCCGCGTTTCCCATCCCTTCTTTGACTCTTTTTCCTTTTTTATATGGGAAATGATCCCAAATGACAAATGAATAGGTGTGGAAGTTATAATTGTAAATAAACCCAAATAGCTAAAAAAACGGTAGTTTTGGTTTACTAGAACCATCAGCATATTGTTTCAGCTCGGTGGAAACCCAGTTCTTTTCCTCAGGGCAGCTTAGGTGAAAGGCGAAGAAGGCCCCCTTCCGGGGGGGCCCGAGCCATCAGTGAGATAACACTCTGGAAGAGCTCGGATTCTAGGCCATGGGTTGAGAGCGGGAGTTGAACTCTAGGAGGCGAGAGACGGGGCCGATAGAGCATATTCCGGACAAGTTGGTTCGATTCGCAGTTCACTTTCTATAAGATAACAAAACTTCGGAACTCTTATATGTCCAAGGTCAATATGGAAATTCTTTCAGGGGTTTTCCCTTACTTTGTCCGTGTCAACAAACAATTCGAAATACCTCGACTCCGAGGAATCCTACCTTCCCCAAAGGTAGAATCCCTCTCACTTTAAAACACTAGAGTTTTGGGTACTAAAAAAACGAGTGGTTTCTGGGCTCGCCTCTTCGAGGGGCCTCCGCTGCTCACTAACAAAATGAAAGACGATCTAGAATCTACCCAAGAAGATAGAGAGTCCCACATACGAGAAAAGGTCACAAATGGAGTTGCCATACCTAATCGAAAAAGGATATTATCCAAACCTCAATCTCAATCTGGATTCGTGCGGCAAAAATGATGATACTAGCGAAATCGGAATGCCCCTCGAACCATTTCTTTTTTTTGACACGAGGAACTCATCATGAATCCACTAATTGCTGCTGCTTCCGTTATTGCTGGTTGCGATTTCTTCTTATTCCTATAGAACATCTAGTAACAAGAATATGAAATAGTAAATAGCGAGAAATTCTTGCCTTGCCCCGGTTTAGGGAACCCTGTTGCCGAGTCGGTAAGGCAGCGGGTTTTAGTCCTGTTACTCGGAGGATTGAATCCTTCCGTCCCAGATTTTTTTCTCCCAGACGGCGTATTTTTTTAAAAATCGATACAACAACGTATTGGTCCTGAATATGCTGGGTTGTCACATTTGGTACTGGTCAATAACTTACGGCGAGACGAGCATCCCTATACCACATGTATCCACACTTGATCGGGTCTTTCATAGGAAGGGAGCTGGCCCCCGGTCCCTTCCGTCCATCAGTGATTTATTCAAAACCTGAAATCGAGTTGAGTTGAATGGGGTTCAAGTCAACTAGATGAAGGGTTTCTTTGTAGTGAGGGAACGAGTTACTGAACATGGCTTTTGCTACTATAACCTTCCCAACCACAATTTTCTCTTCTACTCCCTTCAGTTATTTCGCATAGAAATAAAAAATTCTAACGATACTAAAAAATAATGGGTTCCATCGTTTCTATGGTTCCCTTTTAAACGGCGAGGCCCTCTCTATACACCGGAGCCCTTTCTTTCATTTCATCAAAGGCTGACACATCCTCTGAACTCTAATATGTCTCAGTAACACGCTCATCAATCACATCAATGGTGAAACACAGGTCTGGACAGAGGGGCTAAGTTAGTAAAGGGGTACGGTACTAGACTAACACCTATTACTTTAATAAAAGTAGACTAAATTTTTTATCATAGTACCTTACTAAATTAAGCTGGCGAGCGGCGGGAATCGAACCCGTATCTTCTCCTTGGCAAGGAGATGTCGAGGTAGTTCCCTACCAAACCCCCCCAATCAGGATGTTACTCGAATGGAGTCCTAGGGATAAACTCTAATACCCTCACTCGTATTTGAAAACTGAAGGGATTTTCGGTGTTTGTGGATCAGTCGGATAAACGCTAGCATTGGCACTTCCGTTTGCTGGATCTTCTAGGCACTCTAAAGCGCTTCCACGAGAGACAGATGGACTTTGAGTTATAGACGGGGAAGAGCCTTTAGAGTACTAGAAATGTTAGAAATAGTAAACGAAAGGAGTAATAAGAAGTGAAAAGGACAGCCGCCCACTTTCAAATAAGTAAAAAGGAAGAAGTGACTGGAGTGAAACTATAGGTAGGCAGAGGCGGGTTTCCCCGTAATAGGAAGATCTGCGAGAACTCTTACCCACAAAGAGAGACTACTTCTTCTGGATCCAAAATTAATAAAATAAACAAATCAATTTTTTTTCAATTTTAAAATAAGGAATAAATCATGAGAGGCTATTATAGATGCCCTAACAAAACTTCGTAAGAAGATATCGCGAGAAATAGTTGAGGATCAAGACATTTATAGCTCCCACATAAATAAGAAGTTGTGCCACAGCTACAAAGTAGGAATTCAATAAAATATAGAATAAGGATATACAAACAAGAACTAATCCTAGCGAAAAAGCAGAAAAAGTTGGGTTGGTAAGTAATACCACCCCTAGACCCCCTAGTAGAAGAACAAATCCCCCAAATAGCACAAGAATTTCATGTATTGGCCCAGGTAAATCCATTATGGATAAGAAGAAATTAATAGTATAAATTTTTTCATGAACTGACTAAAACTAAAAGATTCAAGAAAGAAAAAAGGGATTAGGAAATTTCCATATTAAAGTGTAGTTTCCTTACTTAAATTTAATAATATTAATCTAATACGCCCATTGCTACGATCTGGGGAAAACGAGTACCTAATCACGAGGATCCTCCAGAATCTTTTTGAGTGCTTGTTCGAGAACTACGATCTTTGGCTCTAGAACTGAACCATTTCCAACCCTACCCTATCACGTCAATCCCACAAGCCTCTTATCCATTCCCGTTCGATCGTGGCGGGGGGAGTAAGTCAAAATAGAAAAAACTCACATTGGGTTTAGGGATAATCAGGCTCAGGCGACAGTTAAATAAAAAAAAGAAAGGGAAGATGATACTGATATAAGAGTACTGCTCTTTGCCCTAAGATTACGATCAGTCACTTTTTATGTTTCAATCAGCTCCTCACTTCTTATTAAGGTTTTCGTGACCGACACCTAGTTCTTTCCACATCACTCCACTGTTTGAGCTGTTATTTCAATCCTTCCATGTCCCCCATCATCACCTGAATCGCCCCATCTATCCTCCTGAGGAGAAGTTTGTTTGGTTTCAAACTCCGATTCAAACAGGAGGAGTACGCCATGCTAATGTGCCTTGGATGATCCACATCTTCGGGTCAGGCACTGATGAGCACATTGAACTATCCATGTGGCTGAGAGCACAACGTAATTAACTTGATTCGTTAGAACAGCTTCCATTGAGTCTCTGCACCTATCCTTTTCCTTTGGGTTCTAGTTCGAGAACCGCTTGTTTTCTCAAAACATGGAAATTCGCAACGATACTACCAAACGAAGTCTATTTTAATGAAGATTCTAATGTCCTAAATTCTATGGAATCTTCCAATCTCGACGATTCGCGAGAAAATAACTTAATATTCTTTTAATAAACCTATTATTTCAACTTAGCCGCCATGGTGAAATTGGTAGACACGCTGCTCTTAGGAAGCAGTGCTCAAGCATCTCGGTTCGAGTCCGAGTGGCGGCAGTCTCCGGAACAGTCTAGTCTCTAGCTGCCTAAGAGCAACCCCTATTTGCCCCTGGCCACTGAACCATAGCTTCAATTTTGCTTGGATCCTTTAGCAGAAAGACGTATATTCCTTGCTCATCACTTATTCCCAAACCTCGAATTGCCTCGGTAGGATTTTCCCTTCATTCTTCCTCTATGTTGTTTACGAAATCTGGTTCTTTTGGGGTTATAGTCGATGGTTCTCTCTTAGTTCCATCTCTACTGCAAAACTGTACATGAGAATGGGTTACTCCTACAGCACATCCTTGTATAATGCTCAAGGCTCTAATTAACATATTAGAAGATTTCACAAAACCATTATCGCTTTTTTATCGAATAAGAAGAATTCTTCCATTCTCTTTTTCTTTGGTTTGGGGAAAACCCAAACTAAAACTTTTCGAGGGAGCGGAATTCCTAGTATACTACGTTCGTCGAAAACTTCTTGATGGCACCATCATCTCATTACCTTATTTTTGCCCTTTGGTTTCCTTAAAAAGACCTAACTTCACGAAGCCTTAGAATAGTTTCAGGTAGTCTTTGCCTTATTGGTAAAAGAGACCGCCCCTCAAAACGGACACCTCGAAGTCCCCGCAGAGCTGAAAAACCCTTTAGTTTTTTTCTCAATCTAGAAGTGGAATAGAATAACCCGGTTGAAGGGTAATGATCATACGTCTGTAATGCATTGTATGTCCTAGAATAGGGCCCATTCTTCTACCACGAAGGGCGCGATCTTGCACGTGAAGGTAATGAAATTATCCGATCAGCTTGCAAATGGAGTCCTGAACTAGCCGCAGCTTGTGAAATATGGAAAGCGTCGAATACACATGTACAAAACCCCCCTATAGGAATACGCAAGGAAATAATATAATTGGCCAAAATAGATAATGAGGGTCATCTCCATATCATTTTGCATTTCTCGACAAATATAATCTGTTTGGCTATTCTAAGTGGTTCTTTTTTTCTGGGTAAAGAGGAACTTGTTATTTTGAATTCTTGGGTTCAGGGAAATCGATATGTATCTGATGGAGTCTACATCGTATGTAGAGCGCCCAAGCGCTTTTTTGGCCAGCTCAGTTCTATTATCCATCGGTCCAATGCACTGGCGCATCTCATGGGGGGAAAAAGCAAATGACACACTTTATGATTCCAACCGGATCCTTTCATTTAAGACTTGGATTTTTATTTTATTTAATCCCTTTTTCATTTCTTCAATGATTAATTGAACTTCCAATTAATCATTTTGGCTGACTGTTTTTACATAAATAATAAGTAAAAAGGCAGTAGGAACTAGAATGAACAATGCAGTAGCAATAAATGCGAGAATATTGACTTCCATAACCTCTTTTTTTCGCAATAACTCGACCCAAACCAAAGAAAAAGAGAATGGAAGAATTCTTCTTATTCGATAAAAAAGGAACCCTAGAATTCTGTTTGCATAAGGTATCCTACCCCATACAATCAAATAGAAAATAGGGTATGGGACGCTTACCATTTCCGAAGGAACTGGGGCTACATTTCTTTTCAATTTCCATTCAAGAGTTTCTATCTGTTTCCACGCCCTCAATCACTCGTTCTTAAAACCAGCATTCTTAAGTTTAAGATCAAAGAGTCGGGCGGGGAGAGCTCCCCGTTCCTGGTTCTCCTGTAGCTGGATTCCCCGGAACCACAAGAATCCTTAGAATGGGATTCCTCTGAATTTGGAATCCAAAAATGTTGGGATTGTATTAATGGGTGATGGGTTGATGATACAAGAGATAGTGGGCATAAATCTCACGATAAGTCCCCAAAGATTCCAACTTCGATTTCTCTCATCTCACGAAGCTCTATTCGAAATGAAAAAAGCTCGTGCACCGATGTATTTTTGGTTGCAATGGGCTTCTTTGTTGAATTAAGGACTATAGGCTGGCTCTTGGTGGAAAGGTGTAATTTTTCCCATTCCTCAAAAGATGTTTTTACAGGATCCCTATCCACAACAATTTTTACTTCTGGTTCCGGCGAACGAATCATCATTAAGTCCTCCTTGTCTTACTATAGCCTAAATTCCATCATGTAGTGGCCATAGAACTACTGAAGTGCGGCCCCTTTCCTTTCGCCCAGGGGGCATCGTCGTCGGGGTCAAACAAAGAGACTTATTTTTTCCAAAAGAGTAAATTCATAGTTTAAGAAAGGAATACAGAAATATGAAAATAAGAGCTTCTGTTCGTAAAATTTGTACAAAATGTACTTTGTATCTGGAGTACTTCATCTAATTTCCTCCGCAGTCTTAGGCTTCGGTGGCATTTATCACGCGCTTCTGGGACCGGAGACTCTTGAAGAATCTTTTCCATTCTTTGGTTATGTGTGGAAAGATAGAAATAAAATGACTACAATTTTGGGTATTCACCTAATTTTGTTAGGTATAGGTGTGCCAGACGTGTGAATCCAAGGCCTTCCAAGCTGCATACTATAAGCCGGGGGATGAGTCTATTCTGTGACCATACATTCCGCAATGGACTGGATGAAATCCCTCATACTCAATCCTTAGACTTGACTAGAGGAATCTCACTATCAGGAACCCCTAATGGATTGGGTGCACTTCCACCCGCCCGGATGGGTTCGCCCCTACCACAATTCGAAAGTATGTTCTCGTTCATTTTGGTTCTGAGAGCCGCATAGCCGTTGGTCCGCTAGAATTGTGTCAGTTAACAACCGACCGCTCTACCACTGAGCTACTGAGGAACAAGGGGGATTCGACCTCCTAGAGTTCAACTCCCGCTCTCAACCCATGAACAATATGAGTCCGAAGCTTCTTTCATAACTCTCCTCTCTTTAGTTTAACAGGATAGAACAGTTTGGTAGCTGACAAGGCTCATAACCGTGGGGTTGCGGGTTCGATTCCCACTACCCGCTCGAATGGTACGATCCCTCCGTCACCCCAGAATGAAAGGGGTGATCTCGTAGTTCTTGGTCTGTGAAGATGCGTTGTTAGGTGCCGACTTTCGTCTCTGCTCGACGGGTGAGTCTTGCAGTCAAGCTCCCTTCTGCCTTTGCACTCGAGGACCAATGTCCGAGGGCTCGCCCACCTATAAATTAAATAAATTCAAGTGAAAGTTCAGTACGAACTGGTAGAGCGAGAGCAGCTAGTTTAGAAGACAAATCAACTTGTCTGATTTCCATTAGATATTATTTCATATGTATCGAGGGTATTCATCTAATATATGGACCAAAGAGAGACTACTTCTTCTTAACCATGGGTCGCTTCTAGTAGCGATTATGAATTGCTCTCACCATAGGAGAGCACCCCTTCTCCCGAAGTTACGGGGTCATTTTGCCGAGTTCCTTTGACATGGTTCTCTCGACGCGCCCTAGTATACTCTACTTGTTCACCTATCAGTATCATACAAATAGAAATAGACATGAGTACATGAATAAGGAAACGCAAAAGACACAGAGTAGGGGTAGTCAGAAGCGTCAATGCAGACGCCAATGGGTAATCAGATCCATTCCACTTCTTCAGATAGCAGTCGATCCTGGATCGTCCTCGCTTCCCCAGGGGAAAATAGGGATGTCTCCTACGTTACCCATAATATGTAGAAGTATCGAACGGCTCAAACAGAAACACACAAATTTTCAACGGATATTAGAAAAAAGGTTCAAAACTTCATCAGCCACTGGGTTGGAGCCCTTACTCATCTTAAACAAAAGGCTTAGCGCCCTCAACTTACCAATTTGACTATAGGCTGGCTCTTGGTGGAAAGGTGTAATTTTTGATTCTTTTCTTGGAGCTGCAGATGTAAAGAAGAATTGAATGCCGGCTGGCATTCGGGAAGCGACTAGTCGCTTCTGGCGAAGCTTAACAAAGGCCGACTACTACATAGAGACAACTACCAGTCATGAGCAATAGTGAAGCCGTCAGAGGCAGAAGCTGTCGCTTGACGGACAAAGCTGAGCCGATACGATAGGCGGGCGAAGTGAGCGAGACCAAGACGGGCCAGACGTGGGGGGCCTACTATACGTATACGTGATTAGTAAGCATTTGCTTCCAATAGTTCGACCTATCCAGAAAAATTGTCGGCCTACGAATGTGGTTTCAATCCCTCCGGTGATGCCAGAAGTCGTTTCGATATACGATTTTATCCGGTTCCTATTTTATTTATTATCCCTGATCTGGAAGTCACCTTTTTTTTCCTTGGGCAGGCACTTCCTAGCACTTCCTATCATTTAATATCCATCCCTTTGGTCTTATTGACATAAGAGATGTCATTTATAGTCTATCTCTTTCTATATATGGAAAGTCAAGAAATTCTCATCGAAACATCGAGAAACTGTGCATATAGAAAACTCTAAAGGGATTCGAACCCAGGGCCTTTGGCGAGTTCGGAGAAGAATGAGTTATAGTAGAGGAAACCTGATCCTAGTCTTTGAAGCAATTAAGCTTTAGGGTTAGGGAATGACTCCTCAACTCGGTTCTTTTAGGGGCACCGCTTCCATGGCGTGCTGAAGGCAAAAAGCCGGAAACGCACGAAGAGAAGACATCCGCTTTCTCTGTATGTAGATTAAAAAAATACATACCATATTTTTTCCCTTGCTTTGCTATTTGAATGCTTACCTCAGTGCAAGAGCAGGGAAGAGGTTTGATTGCTAATAAAATGTCACGCCCGGAATTTCTATCCAAAATTCCAAACGCTTACATGTGTGTAAACCCTCGTCCAGGCATCAGCCGAGGCACACAATAACAAATTGATAATAGAGTACGATTATTACTCTAACTAATAAGCGAATAAATTGTCATTACAGAGGTGGATAGTTCCTCTCAAACAATAAAGATCTAAGCAGCGGAAAAATAAAGATAAACAGCGCAGACGACTCCACTCCATAGGCAGCTTGACAAGGACTACGCCAAATCCTCACCACCATCAGCTTCACTGTAGAACTCCTCCTCTGATGAATGATTGCAAGGTGAGTATATGACATACTCAGCAAGCCACGCAGCAAATATGCAAGTACACAGGATAACCAAGGATGGCATAATATAGGCTTCTTTGCATAAACAGCATTTAAAGAATATTTCAGAATTTAATAAAACAGTAGAGTATTAATTAAACAGTATTAATCCAACACTATACAACATACCCTGTTGTATAGGCCCAACCATTTAGTACAACCAATCCCGGCTGCACAGTTCTAATATCCAAACCAGGAATATACCATTCCAAACCAGGAGCTAATCAAATATAACCAGTTATAGCATCTTTCATTATAGTGTGAAGGGTGAGACTAATCACGAAAGACATTGTTAGACCCGCCCATAACCGCGGGCACGGCTATTCGAATAGTTTTACTCTGATCAGAGGTGTACCACTGTACCCACAAGACACAGCCCCACATCATGTCACCATGTGCCTCAATACCACCACGGTACCTCGGAAAGGAGCTGTGACATTACCCCTCACACAACACAATCCACCACAGTGCACCATTCCCGGATCATAGTCACCCCCTTATAAACAAGGCATGGACTCCCCAGCGACCCCCGTGGGCTTATCTCCGCCACTTCTCAGTCTGGTGCTCCGTAATGAACTATGCTATGTAAAAGATAAAGCCGTTGCCCACGCTAGCTTGTGGTTGGCACGGTTAATGTTTCACAACCGAAGTTCGTGAACCGGTCCTTAACTGTCATGAGCACGACCATCAAAACCATGTACTCACAACCCACCATTATCAGGTTTTAGTTGTCACATTAATTAATTAACCAATCACGATTAGCCATCGTGAACTATCATTAAGCCATCAGTAAATAATAGTGAATCATAAGTTATCCCATTAGTGTGCTAAAGTTTCTAAGCATGGCTAAGCAATTGCATCTAATATCTAGTTGAACCAATATAATGCTCAACTAGTCAAGTTATAATAACCCAAGGTATCAAGGAATAAGATAATCAAGAACAAAAGGGCTATAACAAACAATAGGCTAATTCCACCCAATGACATTCAAAAATAAATGCAATAGTTGAATAGAAACAATAGCTTTAAACGGGATCAACATGCTCAAAGGGTTGATTAGGATCTGTGTGACTTGCCTTGCTGGCCTTGGAACTCTTCTAAATCTTCTCCTGCAAAAGCGGACTCTCCGGAAACGTCGGATTCTAAACGGAAAGGAACAAAAACACCAAAACAGCACATAAGCAAGCATGAACAGTACATGTGGATATTTTTAACATGTAGGTCTCAATTTTAGAAAAATTTAGAGACTTGAACCAACTAAATCCGAGCTAAGATGAATTAGTTATGAATTTTTAAAGATTTAATCAGTTTAAATCATTTATATAAATTTTAATTGAATTATGACGCAATAATGAATTATTTTTGAAAAGAAAAAGGGGCTTTATTGCGTCAGCGGGCTCGGGTCTACGGTGGACCGGGTCCACGGCTGCGGTCTACGGGAACGGACGGGTGAGATTGATCCGATCCGATCGGACGGACGAGATCCATCCCGACCACGACGGCTCACGCGGCACGGCAAAAGTGACGTCAGCGATGACGTCACCGGCGGGGACGGCACACCGGCGGCGGCTCGGCACGCATGCCCGCCGGCGAACTACGGCGCGGCAGCGCGAACGGAAGGCGGCAACGGATAGCGGAGAGCACGGCGAACTCACCGGCGACCAAAGAAGCGGCGGAGGAGCAACGGATGACGCCGGCGACGAGGACGAAGCGGCGGAGAGGTTCGGGTCGACGGCGGCGACGGTGTTCCGGCGGGAAACAGCGACGGCGAAGGGTCGGACGAGGACAGCGACGCGACGGCGACCACGTTGGCGAGCTCCCCGAGCGACGGCGATGACCGGAGCGACGGCGGCGCACGACTGGAGCGGTGGCGGCGACGGCGGCGCACGGGATGCACGGCGCTAGGACGACTCGGGCGACGAGAGGCGAAGGCGAGGGCGGTGGAGGGTAGAGGAGAGTGCGGGGAACCTTTTATAGGGGTCAGGAGGCGGCGGCGAAGCCCACAACGGCCTGGCGACGGCGATGGAAACCTCGGGTTCGGCCGAATCCGATCCGAGCTCGAATCCTCTCTTTCCAAAGCGAGATAGCCGAAGCTTCCAAAGAGAAAAAGGTAGAGGAGATCACGGGATGCATTTCCCCTCAAACAATTTCGCCGGAGATGGAAAGGCGCGGCCGAATTGGAAAGGGCGGCGGCGGCTAGGGTTTCGGGCGCGACCGGCTGGAGGTAGACGACGACTGACGGGTGGGCCCCACCTGTCAGCGAGCGGGAGAGAGGGGAGAGGCTGCGCGCGCGCGGCTCGACTGGGCTGGGCCGGACTGGGCCGAAGAGAGAGAAGAGAGGGGTTTTGGGCCGACTTTCGGCCCAAAGCCAAAAGAAGACTTTTTAAAACCTTTTTCAATTTAAATAATTCATGAAATGCTCTTTCATTTATTAAAAATACTTCCTTAGCTCAAATAAATCCCAGAAAAATCTAGGAATTATAGAATTAAGCAAAGTATTTAATAAAATTTTATCTGGCCCAATTTTATATTGGAATTTATCATTTAAAATTAAATCTTTTCTTCTAGGCTTTTAAAAATCATTTCTAAAATTCCATTTACACAATAATTTATATAATTGAGATTTTAGGGTGTGACAAACCTACCCCCCCTTAAACAGAATCTCGTCCTCGAGATTCGGAAGAACTGGCGAAAAGATGCGGATGAGCGGACTTTAATTCATCTTCTCGTTCCCATGTTGCTTCTTCCTCTGAGTGATTACTCCACTGAACCTTACAGAAACGGATAACTCGATTCCTGGTCCTTCTCTCATTTGTCTCCAAAATACGAATTGGTCTCTCGACATATGTCAGATCCTCTTGGATTTCTATCTGTTCAAGATTAGCTTCCTCAGTAGGTACCCTTAAACACTTCTTCAACTGTGACACATGGAACACATCATGGACTCCTGTCAACAATTGAGGTAATTCCAACTGATAAGCAACCTCACCTCTTCGACTGATAATCTTATAAGGTCCCACAAAACGCGAAGCCAACTTTCCTTTGGTCTGAAAACGATGAACCCCTCGGAGAGGTGTGACACGAAGGTACATATGATCTCCTTCTTCAAAACTCAAGTCTCTGCGACGATTGTCTGCATAACTCTTGTGACGGGACTGAGCTACACGCAATCTTTCTTGAATAACCTTTACCTTTTCTTCTGCTTCCCTTAGGATATCAGTTCCGAACACCTGACATTCTCCCGTCTGATCCCACAAAAGCGGAGTACCAACTTGTCACGCCCGGAATTTCTATCCAAAATTCCAAACGCTTACATGTGTGTAAACCCTCGTCCAGGCATCAGCCGAGGCACACAATAACAAATTGATAATATAGTACGACACTTACGACCATACAGTGCTTCGTAAGGAGCCATCTGAAGACTAGCTTGATAACTGTTGTTGTACGAAAATTCTGCGTAAGGCAAATTCTTATCCCAACTTCCACCGAAATCTAGAGCACAGGCTCTCAACATGTCTTCCAAAATCTGATTCACCCTTTCAGTTTGTCCGTCTGTTTGCGGATGATAAGCAGTACTGTAGTTCAGCTTAGAACCCATCTCTTCCTGAAGCTTCTTCCAAAACTTTGAAGTAAACGGACTACCTCGGTCAGATACTATTTTCTTAGGGATGCCATGCAAACACACAATCCTAGCCATATACAATTCCGCCAAACGACTTCCGGAATATGTTGTCTTCACGGGAATGAAATGAGCCACTTTGGTGAGTCTATCGACTATCACCCAAATAGAGTCGTGACCTGATGACGTTCTGGGTAAACCTGTGATAAAATCCATACCGATTTCTTCCCACTTCCATTCTGGTATCTTCAAAGGTTGCAATAAACCTGCTGGCTTCTGATGTTCCGCCTTAACTCGCTGACAAACATCACACATAGCTACAAACTCTGCTATCTCACGCTTCATACTTGTCCACCAAAATCTTTCCTTGAGATCTTGATACATCTTGGTACTGCCAGGGTGAATGGAGTACAGAGTATCATGAGCTTCTTTCAGAATTGTATCTTTCAACTCTTTATTCTCTGGAACACAAATTCTTTCGCCCAACCATACGGTCCCTTGCTCATCTTCCAAGAAACCGATAGCTTTTCCTCTTCTCATATTCTTCTTGATCTCATGAATATCAGGATCATTAATCTGAGCTTCTCTAACCTGATCAATGAGAGTAGGCTTGGCTTCTAAGGTTGCAACAAAACCTCTGGTGACAATTCCCAAATTTAATCTCTCAAATTCCTTGCATAACTCCAATGACAATTGTCGTCCTTCCGTAGCATTGCAATAGCCTTTCCTGCTAAGAGCATCTGCCACAACATTAGCCTTTCCCGGGTGATAATGAATTCCCAAATCATAATCCTTGATTAATTCTAACCATCTCCATTGTCTCATGTTCAGATCCGGTTGAGTAAAGATGTACTTTAAACTCTTGTGATCGGTGTACACCTCTGTACGAGTTCCGAAAAGATAGTGACGCCAAATCTTCAATGCATGAACTACTGAAGCTAACTCGAGATCATGAGTAGGGTAATTCTTCTCAGGTGGACGTAACTGACGAGATGCATAGGCAACCACCTTCCCATCTTGCATCAGAACACATCCTAACCCAAGCTTAGATGCATCGCAACACTTGGAAACCCTTCTTTGGATCAGGCAAAATCAAAATTGGTGCTGATATTAAGCGACTTTTCAACTCCTGAAAACTCCGCTCACATTCTTCCGACCATTTGTACTTCACATCTTTCTGAAGCAGTCGTGTCATGGGCTTAGCAATCTTAGAGAAATTCTCTATAAATCTCCGGTAATATCCTGCAAGACCCAGGAAACTGCGAATCTCTGAAACTGTCTTTGGTTGTTTCCAACCGGTTACTGATTCCACATTACTAGGATTAACGGCAACTCCTCCGGCTGAGATGACGTGACCAAGGAACTTCACTTCAGACAACCAGAATTCACACTTGCTAAACTTGGCATACAACTGATGTTCCCGTAGTTTCTCTAATGCAAGGCGAAGATGTCCTTCATGTTCTTCTTTAGTTCGAGAGTAGATAAGGATGTCATCAATAAAGACAACCACGAACTTGTCTAAGTATTCCATAAACACCTTATTCATCAAGTTCATGAAGAAAGCGGGGGCATTGGTAAGTCCGAAAGACATAACAGTACACTCAAACAACCCATATCGAGTAGTGAAAGCCGTCTTAGGTATGTCTTCCTCCTTAATCCTTAACTGGTGATATCCTGATCGAAGATCGATCTTGGAGAAAACAGTGGCACCCTTAAGCTGATCAAACAAATCATCGATTCTGGGTAGCGGATACTTATTCTTGATAGTCACATCATTTAGGGCACGATAGTCCACACACATCCTCTGGGTATGATCTTTTTTTTCCACAAAAATAACTGGAGCACCCCATGGAGACGAACTTGGTCTAATGTATCCTTTCTGAAGCAAATCATCTACTTGCCTTTTGACTTCTGCTAACTCATTGGCTGCCATTCTATAAGGTCTCTTATGGATTGGAGCTGTACCAGGTACCAAATCTATTCTGAACTCTATATCTCTCTTAGGCGGCATACCAGGTAAATCATCCGGGAACACATCTGGGTATTCTCGTACTATAGGAATCTCTTCCAAAGTTATTTGGTTCAGACTTGACCTTAAGGGCTCTGAAGGCAATGCGTGAACAGTCACAACTTGGCCATCAGTACTGGTGAGAGTTACTTTCCTATTAGCACAGTCTATCACACCTTTATATCTGGCTAACCAGTCCATCCCTAGGATGACATCAAGGTCTTTGGATTCTAACAGAATAAGATTGGCCAGGAATGGCACTCCTTGAATCTCTATTCTGACAGAGGGACTACGCTGCACCGAGAGTGCTTGATTACTCGGGGTACTAACCATCAAAGGACGTCTAAGATCTTCTACTTCCATCCCATGATTTCCCGCAAAACTCATAGATAAAAATGAATGCGTAGCACCAGAGTCGAAAAGTACTGTTGCGGGTACTGAGTTAACAGGGAACGTACCCAAAATCACATCTGGAGCATCTTGAGCTTCTGCAGCAGCAACATGGTTGACACGAGCCTTTGTCGCTGGTGCGGTGGAGTTGTTCTGTGCAGGGACAACCTTCACGCGTCGGGGCTTCGGACACTTGTCGGAGTAATGGCTTGGGTCACCACAGTTGAAACATACTCCGGGCTTGTTTCCTTGTTCCCTCCTGACAGGCTGATGCGGTGTCGGAGCTGTCACCGGACGTGGAGCTTGGTTGCGGTTGTTGTTGCCAGCATTGTTGTTGAAGAACTGACGCTGCGGACGAACAACAGACGAAGAACCTCCCTGAGGCATTGACTGAGATCCCGAAACAAGACGTGGCCTCTGATTATTCCCTTGCTGAGCTTTGAAGTGAGCAATCCTGCGCTTCTTCTGCTCCATGCGGTTGTACTTATCCTCCTGGCGAATAGCCTTATCCACCAACTTCTGGAAATCAGGATAATCTCCAGTCATCAATGGGTAAGAAAGCTCATCATTCAGTCCTTCCAGGAACTTCTCTTGACGTTCTTCATCAGTGCGTACTTCCTCCGGAGCATAACGAGCTAAGCGATTAAACTCATGCAAGTATTCCGTAACAGAGCGAGATCCCTGAGTGAGCGCTCTGAACTCTCTCTTCTTAAGAGACACCACTCCCGATGGTATGTGCGTCTTGCGAAAGGCAGCAGTGAATTCTATCCAAGTGATAGGTTCCGTCGTAGTCCTGTTGAGACGGAAGTGATCCCACCACTCAGAAGCAGGGCCATGCAACTGGTGTGATGCAAAAGAAACCTTCTCCTGATCAGTGCACTGAAGCAAGTCCAACTTCTTTTCTATGGCGTGCAGCCAATCACCAGCCTCTACTGGATTAGTAGTGCTAGAAAAAGTAGGTGGCCTCACACGAAGAAATTCTGATAACTTGTTCTGGGGAGGTGCTTGGTTATTCCCTTGGTTCTGCTGGTTCTGGAGTTGCTGCATCATCATATGCATAAGCTGTGTCTGCTGAGCCAAAACTTGGGCAAGGGTGGGATTCTCTCCATTGTTTCTATTGCTATTATTATTGTTGCTGTTGTTGGGGCCATTTCCAACACTGCGGGTGAGCACCATCTGGCATGGACAGGAGCACAAGAAGAGAAGCCGGGGAAAACTACTTAGGGCAGGGAATTATTTTTTTTCACTAACTTGACTTTTATTGATCTTAACTGAGTTTCATTATTACAAAGACTTGAAGACTCTCACACCACCAAACTCACCAACTACTAAACACTCGAAGGCAAACAAACGCATGCACTTACATCTCAACCCTGATGTAAATCACATGCGAGACCCACACACACAACCAAACTTAAACAAGCAAACTAACACAACGATCTAAGGCAACTGCTTAACAAGGCGTTCTAGGTCTTCCTAGCATCGGAGTTGATTGAAGGCTCGTCCGGCTCGTCTTTAACATCATCTTGAGTTGCTCCCCACTCGACCTTGGAATGGGTGCTCTTCGATTCTTCTTCTTCATCATCACTTATGTTGACGACCGGGGGCTTTGCTGGGGTGACTTTCTTTTCCACCACACGAACCTTTGGCGCCAACTGATACCGAGGAACAAAAATAGCTCTCTTTCTTGCAGTAAGACGAACTCTGGCTTTCTGTGGTGGTGCTTCTCCCTTCAGTGCGGCTAGCTCCTTCTCCAAACTCTCCACCTTGTACTCCAGCTTGCAAATCTTCATACGGTTCCAGTTTTCACGATCATGAGCTGCTATCACAATCTCAGCACGGGTTTCATCCATAGCCCATAGCATCTCAACCAAATGTCTTGTGGTGGCATCATTCTCGATTCCTGCAGGTTCAAGGTAGATGCCACGGTCACTCCCCTGAGGTTGCCGAGGATGGTAGCGATACTCCGTATTGGCCAACTGCTTGCTGTAGCGGTCACGGAGCTCTCCGATGGCGATTCTTGCCCCCTCCTGGCATGCATGCATATAGCTTCTCCCTCCAGCTTCGAACATCACTGATGGGATATCTTCCCGATTACTAATCAAGGTGACTTTGACACGGCACTCCTCTTCATCGCGATCATGAGAAATCTGGGCGTACAAAGGAGCAGTCCCAAATCCTATGGCAAAGGACATCGTACGCAACTCCAGGACAAACCCTTCAGTACCAAACAAGTACTCAGGCTTGACACGCGTCATCTAAAGACAAGTGAAAGGAGGGAGTTAAGACATTTATCCAATTAATAGCACAAGTTTTCGGGTTACTTTGAATAAAATTTAAAATTCAAAATAAAAGGTAAATGAATAAAGTAAACCAATCTTGCAAGATAAGTTGAAACGGTTAAAAACAGGATCACTGGTTTTACACTTTTGAATAACAGGTTTCAAAAGAAAAGAATAAAAAGGGGGTTATAAAATCAACATGTTGAGTTTATTGTAGCAAGATTAAATAAAACAATGTCATAAAACTTTTGCTAAATAAATGGGCCATTAGTACAGTAATAGATGTACAGTACTAACAACACAGAAAGGCAAAAAGTAAATTTTAGAAGGAACAATTTAAGAGGCTATAAACTGCATGTGCCACTAGCTTGGTTTAATTAAAAGAGAATGGGAGGAGAACAGTTCTAGTTTTCCAATATTTTTAGAGGGCTCTTATAGGTACTGTTTGGCATAACCTATGGTCAAGGAGGCTCTGATACCAACTTGTCACGCCCGGAATTTCTATCCAAAATTCCAAACGCTTACATGTGTGTAAACCCTCGTCCAGGCATCAGCCGAGGCACACAATAACAAATTGATAATAGAGTACGATTATTACTCTAACTAATAAGCGAATAAATTGTCATTACAGAGGTGGATAGTTCCTCTCAAACAATAAAGATCTAAGCAGCGGAAAAATAAAGATAAACAGCGCAGACGACTCCACTCCACAGGCAGCTTGACAAGGACTACGCCAAATCCTCACCACCATCAGCTTCACTGTAGAACTCCTCCTCTGATGAATGATTGCAAGGTGAGTATATGACATACTCAGCAAGCCACGCAGCAAATATGCAAGTACACAGGATAACCAAGGATGGCATAATATAGGCTTCTTTGCATAAACAGCATTTAAAGAATATTTCAGAATTTAATAAAACAGTAGAGTATTAATTAAACAGTATTAATCCAACACTATACAACATACCCTGTTGTATAGGCCCAACCATTTAGTACAACCAATCCCAACTACACAGTTCTAATATCCAAACCAGGAATATACCATTCCAAACCAGGAGCTAATCAAATATAACCAGTTATAGCATCTTTCATTATAGTGTGAAGGGTGAGACTAATCACGAAAGACATTGTTAGACCCGCCCATAACCGCGGGCACGGCTATTCGAATAGTTTTACTCTGATCAGAGGTGTACCACTGTACCCACAAGACACAGCCCCACATCATGTCACCATGTGCCTCAATACCACCATGGTACCTCGGAAAGGAGCTGTGACATTACCCCTCACACAACACAATCCACCACAGTGCACCATTCCCGGATCATAGTCACCCCCTTATAAACAAGGCATGGACTCCCCAGCGACCCCCGTGGGCTTATCTCCGCCACTTCTCAGTCTGGTGCTCCGTAATGAACTATGCTATGTAAAAGATAAAGCCGTTGCCCACGCTGGCTTGTGGTTGGCACGGTTAATGTTTCACAACCGAAGTTCGTGAACCGGTCCTTAACTGTCATGAGCACGACCATCAAAACCATGTACTCACAACCCACCATTATCAGGTTTTAGTTGTCACATTAATTAATTAACCAATCACGATTAGCCATCGTGAACTATCATTAAGCCATCAGTAAATAATAGTGAATCATAAGTTATCCCATTAGTGTGCTAAAGTTTCTAAGCATGGCTAAGCAATTGCATCTAATATCTAGTTGAACCAATATAAAGCTCAACTAGTCAAGTTATAATAACCCAAGGTATCAAGGAATAAGATAATTAAGAACAAAAGGGCTATAACAAACAATAGGCTAATTCCACCCAATGACATTCAAAAATAAATGCAATAGTTGAATAGAAACAATAGCTTTAAACGGGATCAACATGCTCAAAGGGTTGATTAGGATCTGTGTGACTTGCTTTGCTGGCCTTGGAACTCTTCTAAATCTTCTCCTGCAAAAGCGGACTCTCCGGAAACGTCGGATTCTAAACGGAAAGGAACAAAAACACCAAAACAGCACATAAGCAAGCATGAACAGTACATGTGGATATTTTTAAATGTAGGTCTCAATTTTAGAAAAATTTAGAGACTTGAACCAACTAAATCCGAGCTAAGATGAATTAGTTATGAATTTTTAAAGATTTAATCAGTTTAAATCATTTATATAAATTTTAATTGAATTATGACGCAATAATGAATTATTTTTGAAAAGAAAAAGGGGCTTTATTGCGTCAGTGGGCTCGGGTCTACGGTGGACCGGGTCCACGGCTGCGGTCTACGGGAACGGACGGGTGAGATTGATCCGATCCGATCGGACGGACGAGATCCATCCCGACCACGACGGCTCACGCGGCACGGCAAAAGTGACGTCAGCGATGACGTCACCGGCGGGGACGGCACACCGGCGGCGGCTCGGCACGCATGCCCGCCGGCGAACTACGGCGCGGCAGCGCGAACGGAAGGCGGCAACGGATAGCGGAGAGCACGGCGAACTCACCGGCGACCAAAGAAGCGGCGGAGGAGCAACGGATGACGCCGGCGACGAGGACGAAGCGGCGGAGAGGTTCGGGTCGACAGCGGCGACGGTGTTCCGGCGGGAAACAGCGACGGCGAAGGGTCAGACGAGGACAGCGACGCGACGGCGACCATGTTGGCGAGCTCCCCGAGCGACGGCGATGACCGGAGCGATGGCGGCGCACGACTGGAGCGGCGGCGGCGACGGCGGCGCACGGGATGCACGGCGCTAGGACGACTCGGGCGACGAGAGGCGAAGGCGAGGGCGGTGGAGGGTAGAGGAGAGTGCGGGGAACCTTTTATAGGGGTCGGGAGGCGGCGGCGAAGCCCACAACGGCCCGGCGACGGCGATGGAAACCTCGGGTTCGGCCGAATCCGATCCGAGCTCGAATCCTCTCTTTCCAAAGCGAGATAGCCGAAGCTTCCAAAGAGAAAAAGGTAGAGGAGATCACGGGATGCATTTCCCCTCAAACAATTTCGCCGGAGATGGAAAGGCGCGGCCGAATTGGAAAGGGCGGCGGCGGCTAGGGTTTCGGGCGCGACCGGCTGGAGGTAGACGACGACTGACGGGTGGGCCCCACCTGTCAGCGAGCGGGAGAGAGGGGAGAGGCTGCGCGCGCGCGGCTCGACTGGGCTGGGCCGGACTGGGCCGAAGAGAGAGAAGAGAGGGGTTTTGGGCCGACTTTCGGCCCAAAGCCAAAAGAAGACTTTTTAAAACCTTTTTCAATTTAAATAATTCATGAAATGCTCTTTCATTTATTAAAAATACTTCCTTAGCTCAAATAAATCCCAGAAAAATCTAGGAATTATAGAATTAAGCAAAGTATTTAATAAAATTTTATCTGGCCCAATTTTATATTGGAATTTATCATTTAAAATTAAATCTTTTCTTCTAGGCTTTTAAAAATCATTTCTAAAATTCCATTTACACAATAATTTATATAATTGAGATTTTAGGGTGTGACATAAAATGAGTCGAGGTCCTACGAGTTACCCACTACTCGGAGTACCCTCCCACCAAAAAAAGATGTGTGGTTCGGTGGTTCGACCAGAAATGCTATGCTTACGCACAAGACTACCCCTCTTCTCGAAAGCTTCGCGGGGACCTTTACTACTTTACGACGACGGGGGACCGCCCGTAGGGGGTTTACTACACAAGGCCCCTGCAGAGGAAAAGCTTGATCCCAGCGTTCGTGGATTGGATTTCACTTGCCTATCTATGGTTCCCTTGTGTGTGCTCGCCCTTCTTTCCCTAATTTAGAAGGGAGTTCCGCTAGCAACATAACATAATTAACTCGATTCGTTAGAACAGCTTCCATTGCGCTGCAGCGCTTGGTACTCGGACCTCGGCTCGAGGCATTTTCTCTACCCCTTCTTACCCTGAAAAAGCAGGGTCACCTTGGCCGGAAGGTCAAGGAAGTTGGTGAACTGATGACAGGGAAGCCGGCAACCGAAGCCCCGGTGAACGGCGGCCGTAACTATAACGGTCCTAAGGTAGCAAAATTCCTTGTCGGGTAAGTTCCGACCCGCACGAAAGGCGTAACGATCTGGGCACTGTCTCAAATCGAAATGCCTAAACTTGATAAATTGACTTATTTCTCACAATTCTTCTAGTTCTGCCTTCTCCTAGTAAGTAGCTCACGAGGAATGGGGGGACAGATTCCCTCAATCTCGAGATACGAACGTATCGTGTCAAAATTTATTGGCAAATTTTTCTTCAGTGGTTTGTAACAGGCATAACCAGAAGTATAGAACCTTCCTTTTACAAGAAGACTTTCATTATTGGGTTAGCCATACACTTCACATGTTTCTAGCGATTCACATGGCATCATCAAATGATACAAGTCTTGGATAAGAATCTACAACGCACTAGAACGCCCTTAAGCAAGCCCCCGAGAGGGCTTAGTTGATCATGATTTCTGTTTTCTCTTTCTTTTCCTTTTTGTTTGTTTCGAGAAAGATATCGTCCGATTCTCCTTCTATTGATTCTTTTCCGATCGAGATGTATGGATCCATGTGTCTACATACCTAGATTCTGTTCATGGTGGAATACGATTCACTTTCAAGATATCACATTAGATAGATATCATATTCATGGAATATGATTCACTTTCAAGATGCCTTGATGGTGAAATGGTAGACACGCGAGACTCAAAAATTGAGAATATCGGTCGCGTAGTTCAAGTGGGGGATGGGATTGCTCGTATTATAGGTCTTGGTGAAATAATGTCAGGCGAATTAGTCGAATTTGCAGAAGGGACTAGGGGTCCATATACATATAAAATGACAGCAATGGAATCCCAATCCTCTGCTTTTATTTGCAAAGTCTCTATTCCTCGATGATCGAAGCCCAAAGATCTATGAACCACCTCATGTTTGACTAGCCGATTCGCAAACAAAAAGGCGAATTCGTAGTCACTTTTTCCTGTCGCGTAAAAAAAAGGGCTTGGCGGGCAAGCTACCGAAGCGACTAGCTTCTACCGGAAGCAAAGCTTTGTAGAAGCTTCTAGAGGCATGAAGGTAGGAAGGCCGACCACTACATAAAGCGTAAGAGATTCTAAATCTCGAATATGCGCACCAAGAATAGATATCTATGTTAGCTAGCGGGGGCGGGCTTTCCCCTGGTAGTCCCGCAGCGTCCTCGATTTTCTGGGGTACTTTTCAAGTGTACCAATAAATTCTTTGTTAGTAAGGAATCAAATGCTGGAGAATTCATTTCTAATAGATACTCAAATGAAAAAATTCGATACCAAAGTCCCTGTTACTCCTCTCATTGGATCTTTAGCAAAAGCCCAATTTTGTTATTCCATAGTATTCTTTTTTACTTAGTTGAATTTTTGCAGCCAGCCAATAGTACCATAACTTAAAGTTCTCTTAGCTAGCGCATGTCCATTAATGTGACCACCGCATGCTCCTGCATGAGTTTCATGCAGGCATGGCATATTTCGTTGAATCAGTCTTTTTCGCCACATCGCGTATAAAGGGAATCGAACAAGAACATTCTGTAGTATTAGTAAGAGGAGGAAGGGTTAAGGATGCTGCTATTCCATCTATTTGTGCATTCAGTGCTGCCGTTCCCCCGGCCCCAAAGGACAAGATTGAGTCGCCGCTATCACTTTTTTTGGGGGGCCAATCCCGCGAAGAGTTATGGAAAGATTTTATAGCTCACAGCGGGTGAACATGCCGGCTCCGGCTCCGCGCACCTGCTGACACCTTTCGAAGCACTTTCACGTGTGAACCGAAGTCGCTTGGCCCAGGAGAACTAGTAGCGGAGCGAAGGAAAGACCTCACATTACGTACGCCAGAAGAAGCTTGTGAACGCGATATCAAGTGAATACCGCCCATGGCCAGGAATTCCTGAACAAGGAAGGATACCCAGATTAGGGTACTAATTTCATTTTGACCAGATTGAAAATTTTTATGTTGAAAAGGAAAATTTATAGATCCAATGTCACATTCCGTAAAAATTTATGATACATGTATAGGATGCGGATGAAATGCTTGACGAGCACTGCGATACTGATCCAGTGTGGTTTCTAGAAATGTTTAAGGATTGGTAGTGGCCAGATTTCTTGTAAATTTATTTCAACCCTAAATTCGGGTTTTATGCAATTTAATGGCCTTTCAGCCTGATCTTAGGCCCTGACTCACCTTCCTCCCCAATCTGATATTATAGTCCCGGTGTAGATAGAAATTCCTTTATGGTTTAATTCCGAGCGGAGGTCAGATGAAGGGTCCTCCCCATAAAGATAGATTGTACTGGAAGGTTCAGATGAAGGAAGGGCTGAAACAAGGCAAAAACTTTAAAATGGGGTAAATAAATATGAGCAATCCGATTGAATGGACATCTGTTTTATTTCAAGAAAATCCCCAAGTAAGGCACTAGTCTCATATTCTATGAATGCCCACAATCGCTTGTGAAAGAATCAGCTCTTCTTTGCATGTTCGCAACTGTCTTATTTAGTACTGTTTCAGGCCCATGAGACCTATTGTCTTATTGTCCTGGCTCACTTCACTATAGTTTGTTTAGATACCGATTTGCACACTGTCACTTTGGAGTATGGGTTTTTCCCATTTTTGGTTCGCAAACGCTCTAACCCATCGAGAAGCTCCATCCAAATTGGAGTTGATGTGAGCACTTCCCCAGAGGCAGAGGCTGAGTCTACAAAAGGGCGGGAGCATAAAATGTAGGTGAGTCAATTGCGTGTGGCCTTCAAGTATTTCGTATTGTAACAATATTCGATTGGCATCCAAACAAAGGTGCATGTACGGTTCCTAAGGGATACAATTTTGTCTTAAATCATCGAGGGATTCTGGAACGGCCAAGAATCCCAGCGGTTGTTCGGGTCGAAAAACCGAGAACAAGACCCTAGACCCAGAAAAAATAGACATATTCCTCCATTAACACAAAAGTTCAATTCCAATCAAAACTTAAGAAACTCCAACCAGACTTTAAGAAACAATAATCGGAACTTAAGTTCCGGGAAATCTCAAAGAGATATTTTTTATTTTATATAGTTATTCTCTAATATTTC